>CM076580.1:1522893701-1523530861 GCA_034641835.2 Pinus albicaulis
AGAGCATAGTTGGCAGCCTCATGTATTTGACTGCAACTAGGCCGGATATTATGCATGTTGTGAGTTTAATTTCCAGATTTATGTAGAAATTAGATGAATAAATCACTTATTCAATGGAGATTAACCCGATTACACATCAATTTCGAATTGCATGCATAACACATCACAACATCTCTGATTAATTCACCATCTTGGAAAAATAAGGCGATGCCTTGATCAATCACACATTAACACAGTATGTATTGGGAAAGCTTATAGCTGAAAACCCCGCAGCTATTGTGTATGTTATAATGGAGAAATCAAGTAACAAACTCAGTACAATACTCCTCACAAGTACTCAGTACTTTCTCATACAGTTACCCACAATCTAGCTCAGTTTTGAACAGGTTACTGGTTCAAAACTCACCGCCAATTGCCTTGCCTCTATTGCGCAATCCAGGCCTATCTATATAGAGATCCAAGGTTTGAATCTCCTTGGCTTGACTGCGCAATTTTCATGGACAAATCCTCCAAGTGTGGTGCAAATCTCATGCACAACTGATGTCGCCACTGATAGCTAACTCCACCCTTTCATCTACCTCTTTCCCTGGTCTCCACTGAACTGATCATGCACTGTAGTGAACTGATGTGTTCTTGAGTTGAATAATGAGTTACTAATTAATGAATTAAATATTATTTAATTCACTCCACTCATAACTAATTGATTAGCTAGTTAAACTAATCTCAACTAGTTCAACTAAAATAAACAAAACACAACTCCACTATCTGTCTCATTAACTCCTCCAAACTTCTGCCACTGAAGTCCAACTAAAGTCAACCATGCATGATGCCATCAAACCCTTGGGAACCATGTGATTCCTCTGTTAGATGCATGAGCCACTTCTGTAGCTCGAACTGAAGTGCTCCAAGAGAGTAAACTGTTGTTTAGAGTCTAAATATTATTAAGGGTAAATAATATTTGACTTCCCTGTTTTAAGGAGAGGCAGTCTAAAAATAGACTTCGACCTCTTTGACCTAAAAATAGAGTCTCATCTATTTTTACCAACATGACACATACTTCAAGAATCTCAAACTGGAATCCCCGAACCATGCTCCATATGTCTAAAAATAGACATAGTCTAAAAATAGATTTTGCGCCAGAATTTGCCTGCCGGCCCACTTAGTGAAGGCGACTTCATTTCACTAAGCTCCATCATCTTGCTGCATTCTCAACACTCCCTCTCAGCAAGATATGGATTATCTGCAACCCCTATCCTGCCTCTGTGGAATTCGAACTTGCTCCTGGTGAGCGCCTTCGTCAGGATGTCGGCATCCTGATCCTCCGTGGAAATATATGAAAGCATCATGATTCTCCGCTGAACACAATCTCTGATATGATGGTACCTGATGTCGATGTGTTTGGACCTATCATGAAATACTGGATTAGCCGAGAGCTTGATGCAAAATTTCCATCATAGTAGATCAGAGACCCAAATGCAACCCTCGAACAAACTCCGGCGCGGTGGATCTCCTCATCCAAATACCCCTGCCACGCAAACTTCGCGCCATGCCGGCGCTGAACCGAGTGCCACGCATCTTCTGCCTCTCGCGATACCAGAAACCCTGCTGTCGACCCAATGTCGAAAACTCTCTGTGGCGTTTTCCGTCCGTTGACTCCCCGCCAATCTCGCATCGCGAGCTTTAAAGCGCTCCATCCTCCCATTCGTACCATGGGACGCCATATCTCGATGCCTCTAGTAGCAGCGCAATACATGCTTTCCGCTTCCAAAAGATCTTTGTAGGCTTAACCATAGCTTGCGAAAGCTGGTTAACTGCATAGCATATATCGGGTCGAGTATTGACCAGATACATCAACGACCCCACCAACTGTCGATAGACAGTGGCATCCACTACCTCCTCCGAAGTAGCATCTCCCTTCCTCCAACCTCCAGGAAGAGGGGTATCAACAGGCTTGCAGACTTGCATGTTGAACCTCTCCAGAATCTCCCGGGCATACTTGCCCTGAGAAACAAACAGTCCTCCACTGCGCTGCCAAATCTCCAATCCCGGAAATAATGAAGGATGCCTAAGTCCTTCATCTCAAACTCTCGTGCAAGATCCTCCTTGCATGAAAGTATCAACTGCTCATCGCCAGTCAAAATCAGATCATCTACATACAGTACGATGATCAACAGCTTCCCCTCCACCACAATCCGGTACAGGTTTGGATCTGCCTCACTCTTGGAGAATCCAAGCCCGGTGAAGTAGTTGTCTATCCGAGTGTACCAAGCACGAGGTGCTTGCTTCAGCCCGTACAGTGCTCTCTTGAGTCGGCACACATGCGACTCACTGCTGAAGATCTCAAAACCTTTAGGCTGCTCTATGTACACCTCTTCCTCAATAACTCCATTGAGGAATGCAGTCTTCACATCCATCTGATGAATGTGCCACCCCATCTGCGCTGAGAGAGCAAGGATCGTTCGTATGGAAGAGTACCTTGCGACAGGTGCAAAAGTCTCCTCATAGTCAATCCCCTTGATCTGTGAAAAGCCACGGGCGACAAATCTCGCCTTGTACTTCTCCACACTCCCGTCAGCTGCCTGCTTCACTTTGTAGATCCATCGCGAACCCACCACCGATTTCCCCACCGGTCTTGGGACAATCTCCCATGCACTGTTCCTGACGATCGAATCATATTCTTCGATCATGGCATCAACCCATGCGGGTTCCTCCACAGCTTCCTCAAAAGAGGATGGCTCCGTCACAACACATTGACTCACAAGAGCCATGTATCCAATGTACCGATCCGGTGACTGCCTCTGTCTGCGCTGTGTTGTAGGTGGTCCTACAACCTTCTCTGCATCCCGAGCCAGTCGCTCAGCTTCTGTAGTGCGCATGCGCCCTCTGATGGTTGGCGCTGCCTGGGTGGTTTCTTCCACCTCCCGAACCTCCTCTTGTGGCTGATCCACATCCGGAAGCTCCTCCTTAGGAACTAACAGCTCCTCATCTGCATGCAAGTGTAGCTCCCTCTCAAGCGAACACTGCATGGCTTTCTCCTCCCGAAATTTTATATCCCGTCGCACAACAGTCTTGCGACTGTCTGGCACATACACCCGATAGTTGTGAGGTGTATCAGTGTACCCCACAAATATTCCAACCTCAGCAGTTGGATCTAGCTTCCTTCTCGCATCCTTCGTCACATGCATGTAGACAAGAGAACCAAAAATCCGCAAATGGGAAATATCAGGCCTCTTGCCAGAATAAGCCTCCTCCGATGTAATCATGCCAAGAACCTTGTGAGGACAACGGTTCTGCACATAC
The DNA here is from genome assembly GCA_034641835.2 of Pinus albicaulis. Classification (NCBI taxonomy): domain Eukaryota; kingdom Viridiplantae; phylum Streptophyta; class Pinopsida; order Pinales; family Pinaceae; genus Pinus; species Pinus albicaulis. Next base: position 1,522,897,002 of record CM076580.1, read on the forward strand.
ACTGCTGTATTGCATGCCTCAGCCCACAAGTGAAGGGGTAGGCCCTGATCATGCAACATCGCCCGTGCAGCACCCACGATCGTTCTGTTCTTCCGCTCAGCCACCCCGTTCTGCTGTGGGTTATGGGGTGCCATGAGCTCTCTCCGAATCCCTTCTGCGCTGCAGAACTCCTTGAATTCAGCCGAGATGAATTCACCACCGTTATCACTCCTTAGAGCAATCACCTTCTTCCCCGACTCCTTCTCGACCAGTGCTTTAAACTCACAGAACTTCGCGAATGTATCGCTCTTCTTCTTCATGAAGAAGATCCAGCACTTTCGAGAGAAATCATCAACAAAGATCACATAATACCTATGATTTGCTGTCGAAGCAACTGAGAAAGGACCACACACGTCTGTGTGAACTCTCTCAAGGATCGTCGTGGCACGACTATCCTTCTCGTGAAAGGTGGCTTTCACATACTTCCCTAAAGTACACCCCTTGCACTGATATGACTGCGCAAGGGTGCCCTTAGGAAGCCCAGTAGAAATCTGCTGTAGAATCTTCAAAGCTCCATGGTGAAGGTGGCCCAATCTCCTGTGCCACAGTTCGCCCTCATCATCCCGGCTCACCACTTCTCCCGCCTTGCATGCCATAGCTGCGCAACCATCTACCTACAACTGATAAAGGTTCTTAGTTCGAACCCCTATCTTCCGGATCTCTCCAGTAGTCTTACTGCGCAGGAAGGATTTTCCTTCGCCGAAGACCACATCATACCCCTTATCCTCCAACATCGCCACAGAAATCAGGTTCTTCTTCAATTCAGGTACATGCATGACATCCTTCAGTACAAAGGGTTTACCAGACTCCCTCTGAAAGGATATGGTACCGATACCAGTCGCACTGTATCTACCATCATCGCCCATCTCGATGTGCACACCCAAATCTTTGTCCTCCAGACCTGAGAACAAATCCCGATCTCCCGTCATATGAAATGACGCACCGCTGTCCAAGAACCATACCGATCCCATCACACTTGAAACCAAGCATGCGATCAGTGAAAAGTCAAGCTCGAACTGTGAAGCCAATGCTTCTCCATCTGCAGATCTTCCCACTTGCTTGTTCTTCTTCTTCTTTGGACAATTGGTAGCATAATGTCCGTGATCATGGCAGTGAAAACACTTCACTTTCGCCATATCCTGCTTCTTGCCCTTTGCACCAGAATTGGAAGGTTTCTTACCCTTCCCTTTCTTTTCTTTGGACACCAAAGTGTAGTTTTCTTCATCAGCTCCCTTTGATGAAGATCCATCTCGAGTAGTCCTCCTTATCTCCTCCTGCATGAGATCCGCCCAAAGGCGCTCCCATCCCGGCAGCTTCTCCCGACCATTGAAACTATCTTGATATGAGTTCCAAGCCTTCGGAAGACCAAGGAGAGCCAGGTCGACCATGTCCTCGTCTTCGACAGTCACCCCCACACTTCCCAGCTCATCTCTGCATTGAGTGAACTTCGTGAGGTATTTGGCGATACTGTCGCCCTTCTCCATCTTGATGTTCCCGAGCTTATCTTTGAGCGCCAGCTTCCTTTGGTCACTCTTACTCTGGAATAGATCCGTCAAAGCTTTCCACATTAAAAATGGAGAAGCCTTTCCATGCAGGCTGGATACAATATGATCCTTGACGCCCTCCAACAGGATCCTTCGACATTTCGCCATCTTCTTTTGCCATGCTTCGACTTCAGCAGGATCAGTGGGCTTTTGGACATCCGCATCCACGAACTCCTTCAGACCATTATCTTCTAATACTGCTTCCATGCGATCCTTCCATGCAACATAATTCGAACTGCCTTCAAGAGCATATTCGAGTCGCAAACCGTTGAAAGACATTTTCAACACCGACACCAAGAAAACAAAACTGCTGCAAAATTCGAATTCCACCTCAAAGCTCAACCACTCTAGATCTGTGAGAAAAAATTATTTCTAGCACAGAGATTGAATGCAAGGGCATTTACTGGATGTATCACCTTTCAAAGGAAAGGATGGATCCAGAGGCTACCTGGCCTGCATGCAGACTCTGTCTACCGAAATAAGTTTGTAATCACTGTGATGATCAATCTCTGCTCCGATAATTAATCTAGCTCCGATATCATGTAGAAATTTACTGAATAATGATATTTTATCCACTGAGATTATCCTGATCACATATCAATTCGAATTCATATGCAACACATAATCTCTTCCACTCAGATCATCACACATGCGGAAAATAAAACAAGCGATAACACATCAAATCATCATACACATTAACACAGTATGTATGGGGAAAGCCTATAGCTGAAAACCCCGCAGCTATTGTGTATATTATAATGGAGAAATCATGTAACAAACTTAGTACAATACTCCTCACAAGTACTCAGTACTTTCTCATAAATTTACACACAAACTAGCTCAGTTTTGAACAGGTTACTGGTTCAAAACTCACCACTAATTGCCTTGCCTCTATTGCGCAATCATGGCCTGTCTAAATAGAGATCCAAGGTTCGAATCTCCTTGGCTTGATAGTGCAATCATCATGGGAAATTCCTCCAAGTGTGGTGCACATCTCATGCACAACTGATGTCTCAACTGATAGCTGTACTCACCCTTTCATCTACCTCTTTCACTGGTCTTCACTGAACTGTCCATGCACTGTAGTGAACTGATGTGTTCTTGATTTGAATAATGAGTTACTAAATAATGAATTAAATAATATTTAATTCACTCCACTCATAAATAGTTGATTAGCTAGTTAAACTAATCTCAACCAGTTCAACTAAATTAAACCGAACACAACTCCACTAGCTGTCTCATTAACTCCACCAAACTTCTGCCACTGAAGTCCTAACTGAAGTCAACCATGCATGTGCTCACCAAAACCTTAGGAATAGCGTAATTCCTCTGTCAGATGCATGAGCCACTTCTGTAGCTCGAACTGAAGTGCTCCAAGAGAGTAAACTGAAGTTTAGAGTCCAAATATTATTAAGGGTAAATAATATTTGACTTTTCTATTTTTAGGATAGGCAGTCTAAAAATAGACTTCGACCTAGATGTCTAAAAATAGAGGTCCATCTATTTTTACCAACATGACCAATACTCCAAGAATAACATACTGCAACCCCTGGACCATGCTCCATATGTCTAAAAATAGACATAGTCTAAAAATAGACTTTGCGCCAGAATTTGCCTGCGGGCCCACTTAGTGAAGGCGACTTCATTTCACTAAGCTCCATCATATTGCTGCATTTTCAACACAGAAAACATGTCATGGCGGATTTCTATGGTGATCTTGTCCTATTCATCATAGATGACATGTCTTGGGCCAGCTGATTTTTCATTGATGGAGAAGAGATTCTTGGGGAATTAATCTTCATTTTTCCATTTGAGGGCAATACATTTGCAGGCCAAGATCAGCATACACTCCACACTTGTCACAAGTGGGGGAGAGGATAGCATGGGGCAAGTTATAGTGCTTTCCATGATTATATTTCAGCCCACCTTCATTTCCAGAGCTCAAGGTGGAGGGAGATTTTCCATGAGTTGTCTTGTTGGGAGGCAACTTATTTTATGATTGATGGCTTGGGGATGAAAGATTCATATGGGGGATGATAAGTCCCATTACACATAAGATCTCATGCCTCAAGGAGGCCCTTGGACAACTCTTAGTTACTTCATGGATATTTGTTTCTACATGATAGCTATTTGGGAATGTTCACCCCACGACTAGATTACATTTGTTGGAGGGACAATTTGGAGGCTTGGTTGTTGATATGGCATCCTTTTCCTTGAGAAGATCATCACATAAGGATGCTACAGGAGGAAGGTCAGAAATAAGCTCAATTCATCCTTGCAATTGCTTGAGGGCAAGCAATATTTTGAGAGGGGAGGACTGTAGTGTTCCAAATTTTATGGAACATTAATTTTTGTTAAAGATATTAATAAAATGGGTAGGGGACCCATTCCTTGCATCATTAGAGAATAAAAATCCTCTAATTATGAAAGAGGATCATATTGGAGCTGGATTTCACACCTCCATGTGTGAAAGGGGGGTTTTGCATACATGCTTGGCCAAGGTTGACCAAGTCAAACTGCGTTGGCATGAGTTGGAAAGCACTATGTGGGACAACGTAGGAGGGAAGATTCTAGAAGAAGTAAACCCTAATTCAAAGTAGGGCCCATGGAGGGAAGTCTCATTGTTTAGAGGAGGAGCAAGGCAACCATTGAAGACATCTTTGATCATTTCTACATCCAAGTCCTGGAGACTTGTTGCTGCCTCTTGCTGTTCAGCAGAGTTGCAGTGCCTTCGGGCACAAGGGAGTCCTGTTGAGGATTTCCTCTCCTTTTTGAGTAGCTCATGAAGGATTGCACTCCATTCCCCATATCCAGGCATTCAAGCCATAGCTTTAGCCATCTACATGAGCTCAGTTTCTGGAGCAGATATTGTGCAATGTTGCTGGGTGTTGCCGGGGAGGTTTCCACACACCATCCGGAGCTAGTTTTTTAGTGGAGAGAGGTTCCATCCATTGGGAGATCAACAAAGGGGGTTTATGAGTAGATCCCATCATCTTTGGCATCAGGCCAACCAATTTCCATCAGAGGCAGCGCAGTCCCTCTCTTAGACAATGTTCTCATTGGTGATTATTTGCTGTGAGGGATTGACATTCATTGGAGGAGAAGTCTTGGGTGAAAGGATCAGCCTTTCACTTCAGATTTCTATTGGAGGAGGATTCTTTAGTTGTTGCAGACATTTCAGCCTTCTCCATGTATTTCCAGTTCTTGAGTAGCTGCAGCTACCCAGCTACTCCGACATTTCTGCAAAATGCCATTTTGTATATATTTCAGCCAATCCTTTTAGAGGATTGATGCTATGTATTTTCAGGGGTTGAGAGCTTGCTCCCCCACTTTATTTGAGCCTATCATTGCTATATCTTTGTATTCCCATATTTTATGCAGCAGTTCCTCCTATAACTGCGCAGTCATGGCCTAGGGCTTGATATATTCAGCAGTGTTCTTCATATTTGTATGTATAGATTCTTGAGGCTTGTTGTGCCTTCCTTGAGTGATCATTTCCTCAAGATGATATATATTTTATGCTGCTATGAATTAATATGATGGCCAATGTATTCTCCAACATTTCATGTGTATATGAATCACTGTTATTTTCCATTTGATGCATTTGTTATTGCCGTAGCTGCAATGTTGGGGTTATCTTAAGAGATTCCCAATCTTGTTGAATTTCCCTATTGGGGATATTGTCCCTTGACAACACTCTATAGATAGAGTCTGATAGTGGGCCAGGTAGCCTCTAGAGCTCATCATTCTTTGTGAAGGTGACAAATCCAGTAAATGTCCCTTCAGTCTATCTCTGGAATAGATTTGCTTGTTGATTGACAATGTTTCTGAAAAAGGAACATTACAGTTATCGCGTGCATTTGAGGTGGTAAGCAGTTTTGAAAGGATCGAATGCGATCCAATTGAAATATGCCATGTCAAGGAGAGAGAAATAGGCGAAACCGCCCATTTCACATAGAAATTAAATTGTTAAATCCGAGCAACTTTATTTGCGATATGTGTTTTTCATCGTTGGATTAGGGGGTTCGATTGCGAACGGTCAAGATATGTTTCAAAGCTGCTGCGGGATTGGAGTGGGGCCGTCGTTTTCATATATGCGGCGATGGTTTGTTTAAACTTTATAAATAAACATTTACTAAGTTTAAACTTTGGGTTATATGATGGTGGAGAATAATGTTTATGCATGTTTTAATTAAAACATTTAACCAATGTTTTAATACGGGCACATGTTTTAATATTATATGGTATAAATAAACCTTAGAAAAGTGTTTAATACCATAGGGGCGGGGTATATTTTTATATTTTTGATATTGTTTAAACCTATGGGATAGGGTGGGTTTTTATTTCATCACGTGGGATATAATAACATAGGTTTAAACCTAAATATTGGGTTTTGTGGGTTATTTAAATACAATGGATTTAATACTATACATGAGGGTGTAGTTTAGGGATTTAATACTATACATGAGCGTGTAGTTTAGGGATTTAATAAATATAGTTAGAAATTAATATGAAATAAAAGGGCAATATATGATATAAATAAAAAATACATGATTTAACACTAAGTAAAGTGTAAAAGATAGACAAATAAACATATTTTGTGCTATTTTTGGTTTTCACACTTAGACTTAGGATAAAATGCATTTTATGGGTTTTTGAGTGATTTTGAATGGAAATGAAATTAATTATTTAGGGTTTTTACCTTTACTAAGTAAAAATGCGTTTTTACTTAGGAAAAGGGATCATGATTATGGATGAAGGGTAAATGTTGATGAAAATGGGTTTTATATAGGAATTCAATATTTTTAACCAATCAATTATTGAGTCTTGGGTTCGGTCCCAACAAAATTCAGAGAAATGCTTTGAGCCTTTTTAACTGAAGGTTTAGAATACTGAATTATTGTGGGGGAAGTGAAATTAGTAATTTTTTCCCGATGATGCTTTATTACATGCTTGCACAACTGCTTTCTACCTACCCATCATTATTTCTAAATTTTTAATTCATTTTCATTGGTGAATTTAGGCTTGCAACCCTAAATCCATTTTTCTTTCAAAGCATAAATCTATCTAAGTCTAACCTTATTTCATCCGAGGGCTCAGATTAAATAGTTGAGCTCCTCATTTATTTTCTATATTATCTACTGATTTCTCAAGTTTATACTGTTTCACATATCTTTATTCTCTATCTAAAACATGAAATTCAAAGCATGAAAAGTTAAGATTAAACTGTTTAACTGATCATGGATTATGCCATTTATTGACAATCTGCACATAATCATTATTCTTGCAGTAAAAGTAAATAGCAGTGGCATTTTGACTTTCTCACTTTCAGGTTTTATTTTATCTCATTTTCTTTCGGGGTCTATCTTTTTCTAAGTCCTTTGATATTTATTTTAGGACTTTTACCCTCTTTTCATTTTCAAAATATGGGAAAACAACTTGTAGAAAGCAAGGTATGTACATATTTACAAGACTATCAAAGTCAATTAAAAAATTATGAACCCTATTATTATAGGACCCTAACACCAGTGAGAAAGGGAAGGATATTCAGGATGATGAAGTCTTGAGGAAGTTTCCTATCTTATAGCAGTTTGAAGATGTGTTTCGTGTAGAGATTCTAAAGTTTCCTCCTCATAGAGTGGTGGATTTCTTTATTGAGTTGGTACCAGGAGCAACACCAACAGCTAAGGCACCATATAGGATGAGCACTCTAGAGTTACTGGAGTTCAAGTTGTAGTTTAAAGAGATGCTTGATAAGGGATACATAATTCCAAGTGTGTCACTTTGGGGTGCACTAGTGTTGTTTGTAAAGAAGAAGGATGGTACTCTCAATTTGTGCATTTATTACAAGAAACTAAAGAAGGTGACTATCAAGAACATGTATCCATTGCCTTAGATTGATGATTTTTTTTTATCAACTGAAGGGGGTTGTAGTATTTTTGAATATTTATATGAGATTAGGATATCATCATGTGTGCATATAAAAAGACATCTACAAGGCTACATTTTGTACAAGGTATGAGCACTATGAGTTTGTGGAGGTTCCATTTGGTCTTACCAATGCTCTAGCCACCTTCATGTGTTTCATGAACAATGTGTTGCATCCTTAACTAGATAAGTTTTGTAAAAAATATACCAATGGGATTCAATTTGATATTATAATGTACTAAACAAGATATTGAATCCTTCCTACAATTTGCGAAAACAAAAAATGATCGCATAATCACATAAAAAGTAAGAGAAAGAAAATATCAATCACATAACACAATATGTATTTGGGCAAGAAACTGCTCAAAACCCCTCTATATGTATATTGCATATAGTAAAGATCATGAAACAATACAATGCTATTCCTCACACTAAGAAACCTTTTCACTTTGTTGACTGTCTCACTCCGATCCTGCTCGAAATTGGCTTGCAATCTAAGAAATCGATCAAGTATTTAACCTTTTGATTGCCTTTGCCTTGCTTACGCATTCTTGGTCTAATTGAGCCCCTATTGATTAGGAAATTATCAATTAATGATTGCACCATCCTTCAAGGCCTTCTTGTTGGATCGAGGGGTCCTGACCCAGGTTCGAAGGTTAAGGTTTGCCAACAAACTCCTATACTACTGGCCCTTTCGGCAGTGACCTGCTTGCGCAGGTCAAAGTCTCACCCGAAGCAGTATGGGTGGGTGCTGGAACCAGGTTTCTACACCCTGAGAAAGGATAGGTAAGCCAAGCAGAGCTGCGTTCAGATTTATAATGACTAGATTGCATATCCCAGAACTAGATCTATAGATATCCTTCGCATCCACATGCGCAAGGTCAACTATACTTATTGTACTCAACAATCATACACTTCTAAAACATTAGTGCAGAATTACAGTTATTATTTGCATAAAAATTAAGAGAACAGATCCAGATCGGAGGTTTGCGCAATAGAAACACTTAACACAGTTGCTTTCGTAATTTAACACAGAATATGCATAACATAACAACTATCAAAGATTCGCATCAACAATACAAATAGATTTAGTTACTCAAACAACCTTTCTCATTCATTAACCCTTCAAATCCTTATTACAATACCCAAACCCAACCTGCGCACACAACCGCAGGGTCCGCACACAGGAGGACTAGGATCTCTGTGCACACAGCCAGCAGGAGTCCTTTCCCCGAAAACCCAAACAGATCTACTAAGCCATGATTCACATCAAGATATCATCATATTCTTACCTTATAACTCAAAATGTATTTCTATTTATAATCATCTAACCTAATCCTTCCTGTGGTTTGCGGACTCTAGGTCTACCCTTTGACCCATTACAATTCTTTCGGGCTCTTGTCCCACCCAAAAACCCCTGCGCTATACTAAATATAATAAAAAATATACAAAATCGGACCAGTTTCGTAGCTTGTAGGAGACCCTGTTCCAATAGTCCCCCAACACAATCTTGTGTGGTATCTACCTGTGCACGTAGGGCATTGATGGCTATGATCAATGGAGGCAATACTTCATGACTCTGAGCGGCAGCATTTTGCGCGATGTCTACAAGCTTCTGGGAGGTCCGTCCTTCAGTATCCGTGGTAACCCACTCTAATGTTTGGTTGAGTAGCTTGATCGCACCATCGGTATCCTATGATAGCTAGAGGGCGACGTCGGCTCATGGCTTCAAGCATTCTATGATGGCATGCTTCGTTCACCGGAGTTCCTCAATCGTATCTTGGAGTTCTTTTCTAGTCTTCAAGCATGCCAGACGTTGCGTAGGGACTAAAGAGGGCAAGGTAGCTTCGATCTGATCGAAAGCGGCTTCTTGTTGTCGTAAGTCCTAATTGATTTTCTAAAGGAATGGGTTGAACTGGACTACTGTCCAGAGCTGCATGGCCAACTTGAGCAACTGAGTACCCTGAGAAATCTGTCTCGTAATGATTTCCGTAGCTTCTGTTACCAGCGCGACACGCTGGGCTCATACCTCCGGAGGTGTGGCAGGCTGTAATTGGGCCTGTAATGAGGTGATTTTCCATTCCATTTAGGTCTTGAGGGTCTGCATTTTGGTTTTGGACGTCTTTAGTGCTGCAACCAAGCCTTCTACTGTAGCCCAGAGTGGAGCTATAGCCGGGAGCTCGTCTAGGACCTCTATGCCGAGCTAGTGGACCACTATGTCGAGCTGCACCTTCTGCGAGATAACAAGGGAGACATCTGCGGTTTGTCGTGCGATGATTGGTGTGGCCACATCGAACTGTTACTGTGCAGTCTGGTTATGATGATGGATTTATTGAAGCACAACAGTGTGGAAACCTTGTAACACCTCGCGAGGCAGCTTTTCCAAGTCCAATTGTAGTCCTGTATCCACTGGAAGGTGGGTGCCGATCAGGATAGTGCTAGGCAACGAATAAGCACGACTTTCTTTCGCAGTTAGCCCGATACTACTGGATGTCATGGGCGCCAGTGCCTGTATTATAGTAGGGTGCAACGTATTCGTCTTTTTCCGGAGGTCACGAAGCTCAGCCTACAGGGCATTCATGGCAACCTTTTGTTGTGCTTCTATGGCTGCCCACTTATCCTCTATAGCCAGAGTAAGTGCGTCTGTGATTTTCTCGAGATCACCATCAGTTAGTGTGATCGTTAAGTCATATTCCGAGCAGTGGGCGCGCTGATTTTTCTGGGGCCCCTTTGCAATCTCCCTGTGCCACTTCGTACCCCGGGGGGATGTAGTATCCTTGTTAGTCAGCCCTTTCATTCACAGGATGAGTTGCGAATCAACCATGTCAGCTCTTACAATGATCTGTGGCAGTTGTGTAACAACTTTCGTGGCTGCATCCAAGCTCATCTGGCTGGACCCTGCGATCATCCCAGGTTTGGAAGGGGTGTTAACTTCCATCATATAGCTTTGACGCCGATCCGTGCAGGGTTAAAAGTCAATTCTCCACGGAGGGAGCCAGAGGGAAATTAGCTTATCAATTTCAGCATCCCCAGACCCCCTCAACGTAATGTCCGTAGGCTTTGGTTTGGTAAGCGACGAAGCGTCCGCGAGGTTAGAGGCTGCCATATTAACATAAGGAGGGGATCCCAAATTTGGGGACTCACAGGCAGTGGAAGTGGGTTGATTGGGTATGAACAGGATGCTAAAGGTCTAGAAAATCATGCAGCAGAACAATACCTACGAATTACAGAGATGATATGGAACCTTGGTCAGAGTTATCCTTTCTCCTTTATAGTGCCCATGGCTATCCAACAGTAAGGTGAATCTTACTTGGAACTTACCATCAAGAAAACGGTTAAAACTCACAAGAAATTGCTTCATTAATTGCCAGCCACCTATTTTCCTTAATGGTAATATTCCGTTTTTACCAGAGTTCAGTGTTTTGACTGTCATTGTTCACACCCTATGGGCTTCCCATGGATCTAGGATAGTTCGGGAATCATCCTTTCCGGCCTTTGGGCTGAGGCTACAATATTCAACCATGTGTGGTACCTGCGTCCCCCACGATTTGGATGTGATGTACAGGCGTAGTCTACCCCAAGTCAAGGTGTCAGTATTCTACAGAGCTGCGCCGAGCGCTCTTGTGCCATCCACCTCCCTAAATGTTCGTAGAAACTCATCTCTCAAAGTCTCCCAATGGCGAGTGCGCTGATGTAGCTCCACGTCTAAATACCATGCAGCTGGACGTAGTCCTAGAGTATGGATAAATAGGTGGACTCATTCTTTGGGGGTTTCATCGCGCCACTGCGTTTCTCATGTGAGAAAATATTTGTGTGGATCTTCTGACCCAAGGAACCTTTTGGTCCATCTCGTAGCTGGAACTTCAAATCGCAGGAGCATCTTAGCTCGACATTCCTCCCAATCCCAGAATACCTTCCCATGCATCTCCCACTAGCGCGCAGGTGTTCCATGCAGGGCTAGCTTAAGGGCCCGTAGCCTACGTCCCTTGGGAACCTCTGCTTTGAATGCACGTAAAAACTCCTTAATGTTACCCAAATCCCCAAAGTAGGGTAGGTCTCTTACCTCAGAGGAGATGCAACGGAAGTTCCTTGTGACCCAAAGACAACGCAGCGCCGAAACCTCATGCAACCGGCCTTGCCAATTCTCTAGTTCCCCATCAGAGTCGGAAAAGCATTCACTGTCTTTTTCCTAGCGGAGTACTCCTTCTGCCATGGGGTTAATCCAATCTTCATCCTACGTAGTCAAATTGTAAATGTGATCCACCTCCTCCTCATCGCGCGCTGGCTCTGTATACTGTGCACCTTCTGTGGGATCCAACGGTACTATTACTCATGTACTATTATTTTCAAACACCATGCTTTGCTTTTTGAGGTTGATAACACCCCCCATATCTATAGCCCAGTCTAGTCCTAGGAGCGCAGGGTAGGGGTCCGCATCTTCTACGATTTATATTACCTTAAAGTTAGCTTGGGCCTTGACTCCTGCGATATCTACCATGATTTTTGGCAGCCTTCCTAGAGGGATGATCTTCTGTTGATTCGCCATGCACAGCTGGATGGTGGAATATTCCAAATTAGGTTCTCCCATTCATTGCCATGTTTTTTTAGGTAACATGTTCGCATCTGATCCAAGGTCCAAAATAACCAGATCTGTTTCATAGTCACCAATCTGCACAGTCAACCGCATTTCTCTTCTGGTGCATTTTTTATACCTGTATAGTTTGTGTACATCCTTGGTCCCTGGGGTCAGATCGGGCCACGCTGCGCAGTTATTCATTAATGCCTGAAGGTTATCTATAGCCTTTGGGTTACGTAGCAGCTTCATACATGCTTGTAGAAAGGGCTCGACCCCCTCATTTGTCTTGGGATGTGTCGGTACTTGCAAAGTAGCTGCCTCTGCCTTAACGAAGTCCTGGCCAGCTGTGGCCATTGTTTCTTGTCCCTTTTTCATGTTCGATCCTTCTTGACAGGTCAGAGGATCCATGGCAGCCTCTTCCTTTGGTCCCCAGGTGGCCATCCCACTGTGTGTTACGACTTTCACACTTGGGTCCATGTTCCTTAGTTCAGCTTTAACTCTCTGCACATTCTGTGTTGGGGTGGGCTATTTTTCCTGCATTTTTACTATTAAGATTGGGAAATCTTCAATCACATGGTCCAGTTGTCTGCAATATCTACAGGATTGCCTTGTAGGATTTGGGCAGTCCCTTGCAAAGTGTCCTACTTCCCCGTAGTTATAACAGATTAGTTGTCCACGTCCTCGACCTGCGCTTCCTCCCCGACCTCCCCTGCCCCTGGCTGGGGAGCCACGAAAGCTTGCGAGAGATCTAGGTGACGCAGGGCCTAATTTCACTCTATAAAATTTTCCTCGATCTATCATCAGATCATAAGTTCCACAATTCTGCTCATCATGTCCTTCCGACTGGCAGAATCTACACCATTGTTGCTTCAGTTCCGAGACATACGCACCTAGTCGGGGGCAATGGTTCGTATCAAGCAGCCCTACTACACGGTAGTCCTCACACCATAACACAGATCCACTTGAGCCTGGACACAATAGGTTGGGTTCCCCACTTGCTCCTAGACGTAACGGACTAGGTCCTCCTACCTGCATGTAATCTGCCAGTAGTGGGCACTGATCCTTCATATGTCCAGATGCTCGACATTGTATGCACCATAGGTCTGCACTAGCTCCTTTTTCCTGTTCCTTCCGTAGGTTCTGAATCTCCATGTGCATAGCTCCGAGCTGCTCCTGAATTTTCTATACTCCTAATGAAGTATCTTCTCTAGGTGCAACTTCTAGTTTCATAGCGACTTCCACAACTTTTTCATGCGACTCGAAGGTTTGGTGACTCATTGGTATGTGCAGGTGAGGCAACAACATAGCGATGAACCATTCCGTATGTTGTCTATCTCATACTCAAATCCTCCTTCCTGATTTGTCTCTTTAGTCGCAGATCAGCCTCCCATACAGACTTAGATGCTCCTTGCTTGAAGTCCTTCACATCTGCTACTAACTGAGAGTAATATTTTGGCTTTCAGAACTATTGCTTCAAAGTGTCCTTAATATCTTGCATAGATGCATTCCCGTTCTGAGATATGTATCGCATATACGAGTCCAAAGCTCTTTCTTCGAATGCTAGGGATAGCTGCGCCCTCTTCATCGTATCGCTTGCCACATTTTGTGCAGTCCATACGGAATCTGCAACAAACCAAAATCAGTCCATATCCTCATCTCCTATCCCCCTGAAGGTAGGTAGTTTTAGGTGCGCAACCATATCACTGTCCGGTGGAGGTGGTGGTACGGGCAAATTCTTACCTCTGCGCAGTTTGGACGGCGGTGTAGCTGGGGGGATCTACGCAACCGTCTCTCGCAGAGGGCTACAGACAGATCTGCCCCCTTCAAGGTTGGTTTGATAGTGTTTACCACTGTGTGTTGTGCTCTCGTCCCGATCTGAGATCATTCACTCGGTATGACTACATAGAATACTCTTCTCCCACAATAATATATTAATAAGCAGGGGTAATGTTTTTAGAAACTTGCTTCGGAAACCTTTAAAGAATCTCCGCTCTGCTTCATAGTAGGAGACAAATTGATCAACGACAAATTATGTCACAAACCCTCCTAGCACACTGTCCACCCAATGATCCACCGTGCGAGTGATGGTATTATCAGTCCTTTCCAGCTGCTAGATCAGCCCTGGAGTCCACTGAGTGACCCATTCATCCTTCCAACACTTCTGGAACTCTACGAGCCTTGCCAGCCACTCCTGAGCTCGATTGAAAATATCACAAAGAAAATTTCATAGCTTTCCATAAGAATGTACCTGTATTTCCAATTTTCTGTCGTTAACCTCGTGCTGTGATTCTCTTTTATCAAAAATTTCTGAATCTACTTTTCGAACCACTCTTCAATTGTAATGTTCCCAATCTTAGCCTCAAGCTAAAATGGAACATTATAGTGGGATATTTTTATTTTGATTAATAAAATGGGTAAGGAAACCCCTTAACCCCTTGGTGATAGAGAAATAACACTCCTTATGAGAAAGGAGGATAAATAAACAACCGAAATAAACACCTAATGGTGTGAACATGATGAGGATCACCTTGAGTTGGCCATATTTGGCCAAGTCGACAATGCTTCCTTAGAGGGGTGGCTTGCTTGAGAAGACAACGCAATTTTTGGAGGGAAAGCAATCAAAAGTGAATGGAAACCCTAATTGTGGGACCCATGGTGAGAGAGAGTTCATTTTCTTTATAAGAAAGAAGGAGCAGCTCATTTGGTTCATGCTTTGATTCAGAAATTTCATAGAGAGGCCAAGGACTTGCACATCTAGGTTGTTTAGCAGGATTGCAGTGCTCTTGAGCACTAGGGGTGTTCCCGGGAGGGGATCCCCCACCTCTTCCTCATGGGAGGAGAGGATTTGAGCTGTATTTCCTCATTCTGGCATTTTTCCAAGCTCACTCCTTCAGTTGCAATGTCATTTCTGTAGCAGAATGGTAGAAATTCCCGAGGTGGAATATTACATATCCATCGACAGAGTCTGTGAAGGGCCAGCTAGCCTCAAGATCTCTCCCTTCTTTGAAGGAGACATATCCTGTAAATGCCCCAACAATCAATATCTGAAATGGACTTGCAATGTCTCACTGAAGAAGGAAAAATGGAATATCTTAAGATATTCCCGATGGAGTAGAAATTTCCCCATTTGGGATACTACAGTGGTATCAGAGCATGATCTTGGCTCAGCATGTGCCGAAGATCTATTGCCATCAGTGAGAGGAGCTTCTCCCCAAGGAGAGGAGATTTAAAAGGGAGACAAGGAAAGAGGAATGAAGGAAGAGGAGGTTTCCCTTCTTCTTTTCCAGACCATTGAGGAGATTATTGAAGATCTTGAGGAAAGGGAAATTTGGAGAAATTTTCTGAGAAGGGTTTGTTGATGAGACAAATCCTAGCTACTTCATGAAGGGTGTGAGCATTCAGCCACACATGCATATCCATAGCGTAGTCCTTTGTTCACTTGCATTGAAAAGGAGTGGAGGAAGAAATGAGGCCATGGGAGGAGCAGCGCTGCAACTCAAGGTATGGCACATGATTGCTGGTTTGAGGGTTTCATTTTTCATTGTCATGCAAATGCAAAAACATGTGATGCATTCACTAAGGGTTTGATGGAGAAAACTTGGTGAAACTCATTGTGTCATAAACACAAAAACTTTACATACACTAGAAAGAACCAACAACGTTGTCAAATTAGGAGGAGATCCATCACCACCTGGAGGTGAAAGTGGAGCCATTGCTTCCATTAGAGGAGTCCTTGGGTCTTTGCAAGGAGTTCCAAATATTTTTGCATGTGGGTACCAAGACATAATTCCAGAGCCCTATGTAGCATTTTGCTGGGGATTGTGAGATGGAAGGGGAAGAGAAGGATCAACATGGAGGGATGATGGGCATTCACCCATATCCATTTCAAAAAATTTCTGCACAAGGGAAAGAGACTACACTGCATAGAGGAGAGAGGGAAAAATCAGTCTACTCATACATGCAGTCTATTTCAGAGCATGGTGTCTCACTTTATGGGGGAATTCCAACTGGAAGGCCATTTGGTTTAGAGTGATGAGAGGCATCATTCCATTTGGTTCACCACTCATGGATTCCAGAGGGGTGGAGACACTAGAGGGATCCAACACATCGTAGAGGGTTGGGGTAAACTCAAGGAGGAGAGATATAGTCTCTCATTTTCAGTATCACCCATATTCATCAGCTTTACTGCACTGAAAGAATTTGCTGCAGGGATGGAGGATTGCATCTTCATGATGTAGGATGACTTCTCCATATATTTAGTGAGAGAGATGATACTTCCTTTGAGGAAGGACTCTTTCATGCATTGAAGTGGATGGAGGCCAGTCATGCTTACATTTCCCAGGATCGGGAGATTATTTGGAGGTGATAGTCTCTCATGGGAGGCTCATTTTCAGAGGTCCTTATTACTATTTGAGCATGAGAAGCTACATGATGGCATGGAAAAAACTTGGAGGATGAATTTGGCATGAGGGGATGTCAAAGTAGCAGGCAACATCATTATGGAGCACCATATTGCAGAATACCATCGCTGTCTATGTGGAGGACTGATCCAGGATGGAGAGCTCAGCTTGGGTTGAGTATTTCCCTAGGATCCGGATGCATGCATGATTATTGATTGCCAAGAGGGAGATGACTGATACAAGTTTATGATATGGTCATCTAACACTATGGCAGATTCTTCTTGGCTAGAGCTTCTAGTCTCAAGAAGAAATTATTGCATGCAACATATGAGGGCTTCCTAGCTATGCACTTGGATGCATACTTGATTGGCTAGAGGAGTTCACTCGGGAGGGAATTCATCATGGCACCTATTAGCATAGGGAGAGATGCATAGTCCACTTTCTATGGTGGAGAGAACCTCACAGCCACTTCCCTACTCATTGGAGGTAGAGGGAAATTATCAGTTGGGCCATTTCAGCTCAAGAGTTCAAGTACAAATTGGAGAAGGTATAATCTCACATTTTTTATTTTACTCTTCTTCCTTGTTTGAGTAGCATGGTGAGTCAAGAAGAGTTGATTCCTTCTTGCATAATTTACAAGGATGTATTTGTAGGCTTTTGTGGTAGAAGAATGGACCATTCTTATGGTGGTTGGTGGAGGGAGCCACATGCTCCTTGGTGTGCACCATTGGCACCAATTTATATTTTCATGTTCCTATCTTGAGATGTGTGTGGCAGCAACAAGTGGCTGGGAAAAGTGCTTGTTATGCATATCCTTGATGAAGGCAAGAGGCTCACTGTGTTGGTCCCATGAGAGAAGTAGTGACCCACTCTCTAGTTTTCTTGTGACAACTTGTTTTCATTGTATTATGATACCTTGTATTGCTGATGCTTATTTATCCACAGGGAGCACTACTTGGAGAGTGACTTATATGTTGGGACAACCCATTGGGAGAACTATTCTCCCCATTATACATGTTCTATATTGCAAGAGATACCATGGGCAAACCATGATTTCCATACTATTACTTTCCTCTTCTTGTGGGGTAAACAACTTGGAGAGTTTGAAGAGGAATTTCATGGTAGAATATTTTGATGGGGTAGCTTGAGCCACTCTTGGAGGCCATACCATTTCAGCCCAAGGATAGAGGTAGCCCCATATGTACTACAGAGGGGGAGAAGAGCTTATTGGGATGAAGCAGCAAAACTCTCCGTTCAACCCCATTACATTGCACAGAACTGGGGGCAAGATTTCCATTTGGATGATAGCATGGGTGAGGGGATCACCAGTGGGATCATATTCTCCCATGCATGTCATCACTCCTACCTTGAGGAGGCCATGGTTCAGCAGGGAGATTTCCACCTACACCTTCTATCTTTCCGTAAGGTGCACCATTCCAGTTTGCATACTTGGGAGGAGGCATTGGAGGACAATTTTACTGCAGCATATCTTGAGCAATGGTGTAGATTGTTGATGAGGAGGCCACAAGAGAAGAAGGGGGAGAAATTTTTGTTCTCTCTATGCAGTTGCTTGAGGACAAGCAACATGTGGGAAGGGAGGACTGTAATGTTCCCAATTTTAGCCTCAAGCTAATATGGAACATTATAGTGGCATATTTTTATTTTGATTAATAAAATGGGTAAGGAGACCCCTTAAACCCTTGGTGATAGAGAAATAACACTCCTTATGAGAAAGGAGGATAAATAAGCAGCTGAAATAAACACCTAATGGTGTGAACATGATGAGGATCACCTTGAGTTGGCCATCTTTGGCCAAGTCAACAATGCTGCCTTAGAGGGGTGGCTTGCTTGAGAAGACAACACAATTTTTGGAGGGAAAGCATTCAAAAGTGAATGGAAACCATAATTGTGGGACCCATGGTGAGAGAGAGTTCATTTTATTTATAAGAAAGAAGGAGCAACTCATTTGGTTCATGCTTTGATTCAGAAATTTCGTAGTGAGGCCAAGGACTTGCACATCTAGGCTGTTTAGCAGGATTGCAGTGCTCTTGAGCACTAGGGGTGTTCCTGGGAGGGGATCCCCCACCTCTTCCTCATGGGAGGAGAGGATTTGAGCTGTATTTCCTCATTCTGGAATTTGGCCAAGCTCACTCCTTCAGTTGCAACGTTATTTCAATAGCAGAATGGTGTTGTATAGCTGGGGTAGCAGCAGAGGAACTCATTGAGTATTTCCCTAATTGATTTTTAGTGGAGGAGTGATTTATTCATGGGAAGAGCTGTAGAGAGGGCTCTTGGACTTCATTTCAGATTCGTGGCATTAGGCCACTCATTCACCATCTCCCACTGCGCAGTCACTGGGAGGAACTGCATTATTCCATGAGGGCAGTGTTGAGGGAGATTCTTGTGCTCATCAGGAGGAGTGCTTCTGAGTAAAAGGGGATCAACCCCTTTTCCTTTGAGGGCATTATCAGAGGAGGGCATCAACATTTAAGATCATCCATAGCCTCATATTCATTTGGTTTCAGTTGCAGTGACAATTTGTTTGTCACTATTGTATTTTATCCGACATTTCTAGCAATATCCCTGAGATTGGCTAGAAATCCCATATTAAGCCCATTTTCTTCTCTTGGGCAATTTTTTTTACATATTTCAGCTAAATTATCATTTTTTATGTATTCAACAGCTGCATCTCTCATAGATATTGCACAGTTATGGTTTTCCAGCACTCTGTGTAGCTGCAGCTACTCCAACATTGCATTGTATATTCATTGGAGGTTGGTTCTAAAAGCTTCAGGGCCTTGCTCCTCATGATATTTCTGTATAATCTTGATGATACAATAATATAATGATGTATGTAGTATTTACCCTCTCATGATACATTCATATTTGCAGAGTTTCAGATTGATGTTTTGCATATTACTGTAAGCTCTCTCATTGAGCATTCTTTTAGAGATCTAGTTTGGGGAGGTCTGTATAATCCATCTAGAATCATTTATTTAAGCTCATTTTCTGTAGGGAATTTATATTAGATGTGTTCTAGGGAATTCCAGTGTTGGTTAGCCTTATTTATGCAACAACTTCCTTATACAGCGTCCTCAAGGACCCTGTGGCAGAAATTCCTGAGGTGGAATATTACATATCCATCGGCAGAGTCTGTCAAGGGCTAGCTAGCCTCAAGATCTCTCCCTTATTTGAAGGAGACATATCCTGTAAATGCCCCAAAAAATAATCTATGAAATGGACTTGCAGTGTCTCACTGAAGAAGGAAAAATGGAATATCTTAAGATATTCCCGATGGAGCAGAAATTTCCCCATTTGGGATACTACATCAATTTCCTTCCTCTCAGGCTTCCAGTACCCTCTTCGCATTACCCGATACCATTCTCAAAATGCTTCTGGTCTCAACAACGGAACCATTTGTTGGCTCGAGGGGTCCTGACCCAGGTTCGGAGGTTAAGGTTTGCCAACAAACCCCTATACTACTGGCCCTTTTGGCAGTGACCTGATTGCGTAGGTCAAAGTCTCACCCAAAGCAGTATGGGTGGGTGCTAGAACTAGGTTTCTACACCCTGAGAGAGGATAGGTAAGCCAAGCAGAGTTGTGTTCGGCTTTATAATGACCAGATCGCATATCCCAGAACCGAATCTATAGATCTCCTTCGCATCCACGTGCGCAAGGTCAACTATACTTACTGTACTAAAAAATCATACAATTCTAAAACATTAGAGCAACATTACAATTATTCTTTGCATAAAACATAACAGAACAGATCCAGATCAGAGGTTTACGCAGTAGAAATACTTAACACAGTTGCTTTCATAGCTTAACACAGAATATGCATAACATAACAACTATCAAAGATTCGCATCAACAGTACAAATAGATTCAGTTACTCAAACAACCTTTCTCATTCATTAACGCTTAATATCCTTCTTACAATATCCAAACCCGACATGCACACACAACAGCAGGGTCCGCACACAACAGAACTAGGGATCTCTGCGCACATAGCCAGCAGGAGTCCTTTCCCCAAAAACCAAAACAGATCTACTAAGCCATGATTCACATCAAGATCTCATCATCTTCTTACCTTATAACTCAAAATGTCTTTCTATTTATAATCACCTAACATAATCCTTCCCGTGGTCCACAAACTGTGGTTTGCGGACTCTAGGTCTACCCTTTGATGCATTAAAATGCTTTTAGGCTCTTGTCCCACCCCAAAACCCTTGCTCTATACTAAATATAATTAAAAAAATACAAAATAAGACTAGTTTCACAGCTTGTAGGAGACCCTGTTCCAACACTTCTCGATGGCCTTATGCATGACCTGTACAATTTTCTAATTATACAAATGATAGTTATCTTCCCTTTAACCTATGTTTCAATTAGGCTTTCCTTAGAACTGACATGCAACAACTATTTATAGCGAATTATCGTCAACTGATTGATCACTTCATGTGAATTAAATGTCATTTATTCACTGGACCTATCCCTAGCTCATCTCTTAGTTAGGACTAGTTAAAATAATTTTAACTCAATTAATTGAGTTAACTAATTACAACTCACAAATAAATGTAAATGGATCCCCTTAAATCATGTAAATTTCTCTACATGCATCCTCTTTGACCTCTAACTTGAATTTCCTAAGCTAACTAAGTCTTCATGACTCATTTAATTAATACAAGTTGTCATGAGATGAAATTGCAAATTTTCTTTTAATTTAATTAAGGGAAACTTACATTAGAAGCCTCATATGGTAGACATTTCTGGGTGCCATTTTCTGGATTTCATTTTCAAAGTTTCTTGTTGCAGATTTCAACACTCTCTCTCAAAAAGAAAGTAATTCAATATATCCCGATCCCTTACCTTTGGAATGTTCTGCATGCAACACTTCTCTAGTGTTGTTTTCTCCTACAACTCCTGAAACTGAGTAGCCTCCAAAAAACTAAATCATTATGATGCATCTGCCATTAAAGTCTTTGACTACTATCGATCACTGCATTATCTACTGAAATCTCTGCACTGCTGTTGACTCTGCAATTATGCCCTCTGCACTGTTGCTAACTCTGATCTGCGCTCTAGTATTTGACATCTTTCACTCTGATTTTTGTCTTCTTGACATCTGGCTGCATTAATCTAACTAATACTTCCTGATACTGTGTACCGTGTGCTCATCGTAGCTAGGTTAGATCCATGAGACAAGCCATCTCAATGGATCCTACTCAAATTTATTCTCTTGGGATTATATATGCACATCATCCCACGTCTCACCTAGAAGTATGGCTGCATGTGCTCCCTCTGCCCATGTGATTCGAAATTTCCCCCTCCTGGAGGTCTCTGCTTGAGTGGACCCCTCCACTCGGTCTCCTCTCTTCTTTTCGAATTGTGGCTGCTACACAACCTTATGAGACTGCTTCTATGGCTGCATGTTAAGATGTAATTTATGCTCCCTCTCAACCACCAAGCCACTAACCTCTACTTTTCTCCTCAAAGCTTTGCATGCATCCTCGACCTTAAGAACATATAGGTTCTTGAATATTACGCCGATTTGTTTCACCCGTCTCGTGGTGATGTGTCTAAGGAACACCTTTCCTTTTCTAAATATGACACCATAACCACAGTCTTCCAATATCGCTACAGAAACAAGATTCTTCTTTAGTCTTGGAACATACAAAACATCTGTCAGTCTAAGAGGGGATCCAAATTCCCTCTGAAAGGTAACTTTACCTATGTCTGTCGTGCTATACCCCTCATCATTTCCAAACTCTATGTTTTGTTGGAGATCCTTCTCCTCCAAGTCATTGGAGAGATATCTATTCCCTGTCATATGGAATGAGGCACCACTGTCTAGATACCACATGAATCCCATTACAGTATTGGCCATGCATGCTATGAGAGTAAAATAAAGCTCGAACTATGAAGCTAGCGCTTCACCCGCAAAAACTACAGACTCCTTCTTGCTTGCCTTCTTCTGTGGAAAATTCGAGGCATAGTGCCCGTGCTCATGACAGTGAAAACATTTGATCTCGGAAAAGTCTCTCTTTCCCTCTTCGCCTTGGGACTTATTTCCATTGGATTTCTTTCATTTTTCGACCAATGAAAAATCTTCTTCTTTGTATTTGCTGGAGGTCCAGTCTCTTGTGCTCCGCCTTATCTCTTCTATTACCAATTTATACCACAAACGCTCCCAGATTGGTAGCCTCTCCCTCCCATTCAATGAGTCCTGGTAACTATGCCATCTCTTGGGAAGGCCTAGAAGAGATAGGCTCACCAAAAAATCTTGGGCTACTGTCAAACCAATGCTTCCAAGATCATCTCGACATTGAGTGAACTTCGTCAAGTATGTTGGTATCGTCTCGCCCTCCTCCATATTGATGTTTCTAAGCTTGTCCTTTAGTGACAACTTCCTATGGTCGCTGCTATTCTGAAAGAACTCTGTAAAGGCCTTCCACATAGCATATAGAGTTTCCTCCCCATTGATACTCAAGACAATATGATCTTGAACTCCCTCTAACAACATCCTTCTTGCCTTTGCTACCTTCTTCTTCCATGCATCAAGAAGTTGAGCATCTGCTATTGCGGGCTATGGAATATCACTATCTATGAATTACTTCAATCCGTTTTCCTCTAGCACTACCTCCATCTTGTCCTTCCATGCTATGTAATTCAAATTTCCCTCAAGGGCATATTCAAGTCTTAAGCCGTTGAAAGACACCTTGATTTACTGCTGGATCCCGAAGAATAAATCTGCAAATTTGAACCTGTTCAAAACAAGCTCAATTTCTTCTATTCTATTATGATTCCTAACACTATGATACCATGTAGAAAATCTACCAATGGGATTCAATGTGATCTTATAATGTACTAAAACAAGTTACTGAATCATTCCTAAAATTTGTGGAAACAAAACACGATCGCATAATCACATAACAAGTAAGAGAAATAAATTATCAATCACATAACACAAGATGTATCTAGGGAAAGAAACTTCTAAAAACCACTCTATCTGTATATTTCATATGTCAAGATAATGAAATAATACAATCCTATTCCTCACACTGAGAAACCTCTGCACTTTACTGACTATCTCATTGTGATCCTGCTCGAAATTGGCTTGCAATTTAGGCAAAATCGGTTAAGTATTTAACCTTTTGCTTGCCTCTTCCTGACCTGCCTTGCGTACACATTCTTGGGCAAATTGAGCCACTATCAATTAGGAAATTCCCAGGGAACTGTTGAAGTGTTTTATTTGTGGTAAATGCCATTGCATGAAGGATTTTTCATTGCACTAGGGTGGCAGGACACATATCTACAGTGCTCAGGAAGCACAAAAATTTGGGGATTTTGTTTAGAGCATTCCCTAAATCTATTCAACACTCGATGACATAAAACCATACCATTAGGCATCTATTATTGAGATGGAAGGTATGCTTTTTGATCAAGGTATTTCCATTTTGATTTATCCTAGATATTATTATGGCTAAGTTAGTCTGGACCTAGTGGATCAATGTCATTTGAATAAAGAAATGCATGTGAAATATTGGTTAGTGCACTTGGATATAGGGACCAAGAGAGGGGTTCAACATTAGGTAAAGTCTTGTGTATTTGAGCTTAATGGCATGTCTACAACAACGCACCTAAATGTGCTTCCTTTGGGTTCATATATGATGCTTTTGGTGATGGATTGACTATTTATTCAGAGGAATAAGGTAGATTGTTATGAGAAGGTCATTGAGTTTCTCGACGATGATGGATAAAAAAAAATCTTGCAAGAAAAGAAGAAGCCTACATTAGTGATAATGGTTACAAATATGCAAGCTAAGAGCAACTCAAGGAAAGGGTGTATATTGTTTGCAGTTCATGTTTCCAGTGACAAAGAGAAGGATATTGAGGATGATGAAGTCTTGATGAAGTTTCCTATCTTATAGCAGTTTCAAGATGTGTTTCCTGTAGATATTTTGAAGTTTCCTCCTCATAAAGCGGTGGATTTCCCTATTGAGTTGGTACCAGGAGCAACACCAAGATCTAAGGCACCATATAGGATGAACACTCTAGATTTAGTGGAGTTCAAGTTACAGTTTAAAGATATGCTTGATAAGGGATACATATGTCCAAGTGTGTCACTTTGGGGTGCACCAGTGTTGTTTGTAAAGAAGAAGGATGGTACTCTCAAATTGTGCATTTATTACAAGAAACTAAAGAAGGCGACTATCAAGAACATGTATCCATTGCCTTCTATTGATGATTTTTTTTTTATCAACTGAAGGGAGTTGTAGTATTTTCGAAGATTTATCTAAGATTAGGATATCATCATGTGTGCATATAAGAAAACATCTACAAGGCTGCATTTCGTACAAGGTATGAGAACTATGAGTTTGTGGAGGTTCCATTTCGTCTTACCAATGCTGTAGCCACCTTCATGTGTATCATGAATAATGTGTTGCATCCTTAACTCGATAAGTTTTGTAAAAAATATACCAATGGGATTCAATCTGATCTTATAATGTACTAAAACAAGATAGTGAATCCTTATTACAATTTGCAGAAACAAAAAATGATCGCATAATCACATAACAAGTAAGAGAAATAAAATATCAATCACATAACACAAGATGTATCTGGGGAAAGAAACTGCTCAAAACTCCTCTATATGTATATTTCATATAGTCAAGATCATGAAACAATACAATGCTATTCCTCACACTAAGAAACCTTTGAACTTTGTTGACAGTCTCACTCTGATCCTGCTCGGAATTTGCTTGCAATCTAAGAAATCGATAAAGTATTTAACCTTTTTCTTGCCTCTGCCTTGCTTACGCATTATTGGGCTAATTGAGTCCCTATTAATTAGGAAATTATCAATTAATGATTTCGAAATCCTTAAAGGCCTTCCCGATGACCTTATGCATGACCTGTACAATGTTCTAATTATACAACTGATATTTATCTTCCCTTTAACCTATGTTTCAACTGGGCCTTCCTTAGAACTGACATGCAACAACTATTTATAGCGAATTATCAATCAACTGATTGATCATTTCATGAGAATTAAATCTAATTTATTCTCTAGACCTATCCCTAGCTCATATCTCAGTTAGAACTAGTTAAACTAATTTTGACTCAATTAATTGAGTTAACTAATTAAAACTCACAAATAAATGTAACTGGATCCCCTTAAATCATGGAAATTCCTATACATGCATCCTCTTTGCTTCATGGCTCATTTAACTAATACAAGTTGTCATGAGATGAAATTACAATTTTTCTTTTAATTTAATTAAGGGAAACTTACATCAGAAGCCTCATATGGTAGCCGTTTCTGGGTGCCATTTTCTGGATTTCAAGTTTATGGGTGCCATTTTCTGGATTTCAAGTTTATGGGTGCCATTTTCTGTATTTCATTTTCAAAGTTTCTTGTTGCAAATTTCAACACTCTCTCTTAACAAGAAAGGAATTCAATCTATTCCGATCCCGTACCTTTGGAATGTTTTGCATGCAACACTTAAATAGTGTTGTTTTCTCCTACAACTCTTGAAACTGAATAACCTCCCAAAAACTAAATCAGTATGATGCATCTGTCATTAGAGTCTTTGAATACTATCAATTACTGCATTGTTTACTGAAATCTCTGCGCTGCTGTTGACTATGCAATTGTGCCCTTTGCACTGCTGCCAACTCTGATCTATGCTCTAGTATCTGACATATGTCACTAATTTTATTCTTCCTAACATCTGACTGCATCAATCTAACTAATCCTTCCTGATACTATGTACCATGGGCTCATCGTAGCTAGGTTAGATCCATGAGACATGCCATCTCAATGGATCCTACTCAAATTTCTTCTCTTGGGAATATATTTGCACATCGCCCCACATCTCACCTGGAGGTATGGCTACATGTGCTCCCTCTGCCCATCTTGATCAAAATTTCCCCCTCCTGGAGGTCTCTGCTTGAGTGGATGCCTCCACTCAGTCTCCTCTCTTCTTTTCCAATTGTGTCTGCTACACAACCTTCTGAGACTACTTCTAAGGCTGCATGTTAAGAGGTAATTTATGATCCCTCTCAACCACCAAGCCACTAACCTCTACTTTTCTCCTCAAAGCTTTGCAAGCATCCTTTACCTCGAGAACATATAGGTTCTTGACTCTTACGCCGATATGTTTCACTCGTCCCGTGGTGATGTGTCTAAGGAACACCTTTCCTTTTCTAAATATGACATCATAACCACAATCTTCCAATACTGCTACAGAAACAAGATTCTTCTTTAGTCTTGGAACATACAAAACATCTGTCAGTCTGAGAGGGGAGCTAGATTCCCTCTGAAAGGTAACTATACCTATGTCGGTCGCGCTATACCTCCCATCATCTCCAAAATCTATGTTCTGTTGGAGGTCCTTATCCTCCAAGTCACTAGAGAGATCTCTATTCCACGTCATATGGAATGAGGTACCACTGTCTAGATGCTACATGCATCCCATTATAGTGCTGAAAATGCATGCAATGAGAGTAAAATCAAGCTCGAACTATGAAGCTAACGCTTCACCCGCTGCAACTACAGGCTCCTTCTTACTTGCCTTCTTCTGTGGAAAATTCGAGGCATAGTGCCCATTCTCATGAGAGTGAAAACATTTGATCTTGGAAAAGTCTCTCTTTCCCTCTTAGCCTTGGGACTTATTTCCATTGGATTTATTTCCTTTTTCGACCAATAAAAAATCTTCTTCTTTTTATTTTCCAGAGGTCCAGTCTTTGGTGCTCCGCCTCATCTCTTTTATTACCAAGTTATACCACAAACTCTCCCAGACTGGTAGCTTCTCCCTCCCATTCACTAAGTCCTGGTAACTATTCCATCTCTTGGGAAGGCCTGGAAGAGCTAGGCTCACCAAATCATCCTGGGCTACTATCAAACCAACGCTTCCAAGCTCATCTTGACATTGAGTGAACTTCGTCAAGTATGTTGGTATCGTCTCACCCTCCTCCATATTGATGTTTTTGAGCTTGTCCTTCAGTGACAACTTCCTATGGTTGTTTCTATTCTGAAAAAAAATCTATCAAGGCCTTCCACATATCATATGGAGTTTCCTTCCCATTGAGACTCAAGATAATATTATCTTGAACTCCCTCTAACAAGATGCTTCTCGCCTTTGCTACCTTCTTCTTTCATGCATCAAGAAGTTGAGCATCCGCTGTTGTGGGCTATGGAATATCACTGTCTATGAATTCCTTCAGTCCGTTTTCCTCTAGCACTACCCCCATCATTTCCTTCCATGCTATGCAATTCAAATTTCCCTCAAGGGCATATTTAAGTCTGAAGCCATTGAAAGACATCTTGATCTATTGCTGGATCTCGAAGAATAAATTTGTAAATTTGAACCTGTTCAAAAGAAACTCAATTTCTTCTCTTCTATTATGATTCCTAACACTCTGATACCATGTAGAAAATCTACCAATTGGATTCAATATGATCTTATAATTTACTAAAACAAGATACCGAATCCTTCCTACAATTTGCGGAAACAAAACACGATCGCACAATCACATAACAAGTAAGAGAAATAAATTATCGATCACATAACACAAGATGTATCTGGGGAAAGAAACTGCTCAAAACCCCTCTATCTGTATATTTCATATGGTCAATATCATGAAATAATACAATGCTATTCCTCACATTCAGAAACCTCTGCACTTTACTGACTATCTCACTACGATCCTTCTCGAAATTGGATTGCAATTTAGGCAAAATTTGTCAAGTATTTAACCTTTTGCTTGCCTCTCCCTGAACTACCTTTCTTACAAATTCTTGGGCTAATTGAGCCCCTATTAATCAGGAAATTCCTAGTTAATGATTGTGCAATCCTTCAAGGCCTTCTCGATGACCTCATGCATGACCTATACAATTTTCTAATTATATAATTGAGTTATCTTCCCTTTAACCTCTGTCTCAATTGGGCCTTCCTTAGAACTGACATGCGACAAATATTTATAGAGAATTATCAGTTAACTGATTGATCACTGCATGTTAATTAAATCTAATTTAATTCATTGGACCTATCAGTAGCTCATCTATCAGCTAGAACTAGTTAAACTGATTTTAACTCAATTAATTGAGTTAACTAATTACAACTCACAAATAACTATAATTGGACCCCCTTAAATCATGGAAAGTCCTCTACATGCATCCTCTTTGACCTCTAACTTGAATTCCTAAGCTAACTAAGTCTTCAAGACTTAGTTACTAATACAAGTTTTCATGAGATGAAATTACAATTCTTCTTTTAATTTAATTAAGGGAAAATTAAATCAGAAGCCTCATATGGTAGGCATTTCCAGGTGCCATTTTCTGGATTTCATTTCTGGTTTCCCTTTTCAATGTTTCTTGTTTCAAATTTCAACAAGTTTGTGATCATATTTGTTGATGATATAGTGGTATATTCAAAAAATGTGGAAGAGTATGTAGAGCACCTAGAAACAATATTGAGATTGTTGAGAGAGCACAAGTTATATGCCAAGCTAAAAAAGTACAATTTCTTTCAGACTCAGATTAATTACTTGGGGAATGTTGTATCCAAGGAAGGGATAGTAGCGGACACAAAAGAAGATTGAGGCTATTGTGAAGTGGCCAACTCCAAATAATATGTATGAGGTCATATCATTCATGGGAATAGCAGGATATTACAAGGGGTTCATTGGGAAATTTTCTAATATTGGCTATCGTATCATATATTTACAAAGGAAATGAAAGAATTTTGAATGGAATACTGAGTGTGTAACTAGTTTTGAGCAGTTGAACCATTTGCTTACTAATGCTCCGATTTTCAAGATTGCAGATCTTGATAAGGAGTTTGTGGTTTGTACAAATTCTTGTAAGGAAGTACTTGGTGGAGTCCTAATGTAGGAAGGAAAAATGGTTTGTTATGAATCAAAGAAGCTGAATGAGAAAGAGAAGAACTATGTGACTCATGATATTGAGTTAGAAGTGATAATTCATGCATTAAAGCTGTGGATACATTATCTCCTTGAGAGGAGGTTCATTTTGATGAGTGATCATAGTGGAGTGAGGTACTTGTTTGAATAGACTGATCTGAATGCAAGGCAAGCTAGATGGTTGGCTACTCTCTGTGAGTTTGATTTTTATATCAGGTACATCAAGGGAAAAGAGAACAACGTTACAAATTATCTCAGTGGGAGAGTATAGGTAAATCATATTTCAATTGTGAACTCTTATGGGATAGATTTACATGAGAAGATCTTACATTCAGGGTAAAATGATGAGAGGTACAACATTTGAAGAAGATATTACAACAAGAGGGTGAGGGTGATCAGGATGAGGAGCATTGCCTCACATCAGATGGCTTGGTCAGATTCAGGATCAAGATCTATGTGCAAGATAATAGCGAGTCGAAAAAGCTTATTTTAAGAGAGTTTCATGTTAAGCCATATTCAAGCCACCTAGGATACCATAAGACTTTGATAATTGTTAAGAATTTCTACTATTAGACGAATCTGAAGAAAGAGGTGGCTGAGTTTGTTGTAAAGTGTTTTGACTGTCAGTAGGGGAAAGATGAATGCAAGCATCTAGCTGGTTTGTTGTAGCCTATTCATATTCTAGAATGGAAACAGGAGGTCATTTCCATGGACTTCATTATAGGGTTTCCTAGGAAATCAAGGCAACATGACTCCATTATGGTTGTGGTGGACAAGCTGAGTAAGGTAGCTCACTTCATTGCAGTGAGGTCTACTAATTGAGATAGTGAAGTATTGTTTGGTCAATTTAGTGTGTCCTAAATTGCTGCATTTAATTTGTCAATCCGGGAATCGTAAGCTGATGAAGTGCGGCGCACTATATGTGCAAGATAACCTATTTCTTAACTTTTTGTCGTTTTTGTTTTTCTAAGGTGAAATGGAAATTCTAAGATGAAAACAAGTTTGGTTATGTTTGTTCAAGGAAGTGATATCCCCTATAATGATTTACCAACTTGAAACTTTAAAAAGCAAATTGAAATTTACAATGACAAGACTTGAAAGAAAATGAAAATGTACTGCTGAAATGAAAAGGTGCTGCTAATCTAATAAATCAAAACAGTAAACTAGTGAACATGAAAACCAAACTATTCTTGCTGCCGACTAAACACAAAAGAAACTATGCTTAAGGAAATTCAAAATTGCAACAAAATAAATCTAGATCAGATTACATCAATTTATCTTCTGACCCTTCATCATTAGTCCAGCTATGATTTTCGGAAGTAATCATAAACAACTTGAGTAACTGATATTTAATTTGCAGAAAGTAAACTAATACTAAACCACACACTCATGATTCAATCCCTCACCATCAGTCCAACTGTGGCTTTCGGAGGCAACCGAAGATGTTATGCATGATTTAATATATCTAAATTTGCAGAAAAGAAACTAATACTAAACTACACATTTCATAATGCAATCCCTCACCATCAGTCCAGCTGTGGCTTTCGGAGGCAACTGAAGATGCTATGAGCAGCTTAATATATCTAAATTTGCATAAAAGAAACTAATACTAAACTACACATTTCATAATGCAATCCCTCACCATCAGTCCAGCTGTGGCTTTCGGAGGCAACTGAAGATGCTATGAGCAGATTAGTATATCTAAATTTAACTACTGAAGCAGAAAAACAAAACTGAAATGTACAGAGCAATACTGAAGTTAAACAAAAGCTATGAAAAGCAAACTAGCAGCAGAACAATGTTAGTTCCATGTCACTAATCAAAAAGCTATGAAAAATGCCCGGGCTGTCTATCTAAAACCTGAAAAACATAAACACTGATCAGTGATTAACAATCATAAAGCATGAAAGACAGAAATGAAATGGAAATTATGGAAGTGTATAAACAGAAATGAAACAACTGCAAAGTATGAACATATGAATGGATTATAATACAATTATTTCTAAAGAAAAAAAATGAGAAATATACACTAATACACAAAACCTTAGCTGAGCAGGGGCCCTCTACACAGCCTTGGTAACGGTCCTCAAACACGAATTAAGTTGAAAAACAGAGTCTTCTCATATTAAAAAGCAGTTCATTACAGAATGGTAGTGTTACGGCACAAGTGTAGCGTAATCACTACAGAGCAGACTAAAAGATAACAGAGACTCTATTCGCTAACATCAACTAACTTTATGTGCGTATGCAAACGCGCTATATATAACAACAAACTATAACTGTCTCCTAAAGTTCATGCTGGTAGAGAGCACATAGACCACTACGTCCACGGATATAGGAGTATGGCCGTGTTGGAAAGTGAATCTACGAAAGGTGGATGCTTGAATTCGACTCTAGAACCCTGTACAGATGTCGATTTAACCTCCGCAGGCTTAGAAACGGCCGTATGGATCTTTATGTGCCACGAAACAGAGTCCGGCCGACATGAAACTCCATGATTGACTTCCATGTGGACGCCTTTGACCGCGGCTTCTTTGGACGAGTTTGCTTGAACCAATAGGTCACGAACCATGTCCACGTCATTCCTGACCTGCCCATGTGGCTTGTTTCCCTTGTAGACACCTGTAGCATAGAGTTTCACAAAATAGCTGCGGAAAGTTGCAGCAGCTGCGGAAAGTAGCAAGATTCCGCAGCTGAATGAACAAAATCTAGATCAAATAGAAAACACAAAAATATAATTAAAAACCATGTTAAATACTCTTTTGCACATGATATTGACAATTTTGGAGGTTTAGGTGAGTGAAAAAGGTATGGAAAAGTGTATGGAAAAGATGCAAATTTGGGACTCAACAAGTATCTCAAATCTTCATCAGGGAGATAATGAGGTTGCATGGAGTTCCCAAGAAGACTATGCCAAATAGAGATGCCAAGTTCACTTCCAGGTTTTGGAAGGAGTTTTTTGCAGGCTTGGGGACATGGGTAGCTGTAAGTTAAAATTATCATCCACAAACAAATGGATAGACAAAGAATAGAATGATTCTTATGGATATGTTGAGGATGTATGTCATGCACCAAAAAAGGAAGTGGGATGAGTATCTTCCACTGTTGGAGTTTTCTTATAATAATGGGTATCAAGAATCCTTGAAGATGAGTCCATTTTAAGATTTCTATGGGTAGAGTTATAATAATCCTATTAGATGGAGTTATCCAATGAACTAGGTATTTATTGGACTGGAGATGTTGGCAAAGATGGAGCAAGAGATGCAGGTTGTTAAAAGGAATTTGAAGGAAACAAAAGATAGACATAAGAGTCATGCAGATCAACATAGATAATTCAAGGAGTTTTAGGTTGAGTATCATGTGTACTTACACATCAATCCCAAGAGGAGATCCTTGAGGATTGGGCCACGTGCCAAGCGGGCACCTCAGTATTGTGGGCCTTTTGAGATCCTCAAGAGGATTGGACTAGTGGACTACAAACTTTCTTTGCTGCCATCGATCAAAGTCCATGATATTTTCCATCTTTAATTGCTTAAGAGGTATGTGCATGATGCTGATCATGTGATTAATTGGTTTATATTGCAGGTGGAACTCGAGGGAGAGTTCTAGCCAGAGCCACGATGCATATTGCAGCATAAACAACTCATGCTCCGGAGACGAGCAATAGAGCATGTTAAAGTGTAGTGGAAGAACTTTGGGCCCGATGAAGCTACACGGGAGAAGATTGATCATATTTTTTCATTGTAAATACTGCATCAAGTTGTGTTACAAAGCTCTAATAAGTAGTATGTATGTCGTTTTTTCAACAGTTTGTCATTATTAATACTACAACAAGTTGTGTTATAAATCTCCAATAAGTAGTATGTTTTGTTTTTAGTGGTTTTCTAGTCATAGGTGTCATAGAACGTCGGGGATGGTGTTCCCATAAGGGGGAGGGGTTTGTAACAACCTCAGGTTGATTTTCTATGTAAATGGAAGGACATTATAAAGGAAAAAATAAGACCAAGGTCATGGGACACGTATTCCAAGTTGAATGGAGGAAAAAACATTAAAGTGGGTATCACTTGTGGTTAATTAATGGATATGGAAATTAGAATTGGCATTATGAAAAGGAAAAGTGCAATAAATGGCAATTAATTCAAAGAAATAAAGGAAAATATGAGAAAAGGAAGATGAAGGGAAAATAATATGCATGCAAGGGAAATTAGAGAGAAAACAAAGGATGATGAAATAAAATAGGAAAAGGAAAAGGAAGAGACACTAGACATCAAATATAAACATGAATTTGAGAAATAATTGACAAATTTTGATCATTTTTTGTTTTGGACAACTTTATTTTTGCTAAGGAACCATACTCCAAGAAAGAGAGAGATAAGGAAACACACAAGAAAGAAAAGGACAAGCAAAGGAAAGTAAGGGACCATAAGGGGAAGATTGGAAGAATAACTACAACAGGACTATTTTTTTTGGTAACATGTTTCATGCATGATATCCTTGCTTAGATTTGAATTCATGGTGCATTCATTTGGTTTACGTGATTGTTTTACTGTCATTGACATGTGATTTTCCTAGATTGACAGTGGATATAACCTTGCCTTGCCATTTCATGGATAGCCATGGTCTGATGGGATTCATTATTGGTTGAGCTTTGGATTGCCAGAATATTTTGGATCTAGGAGAGGTGGTCTCACGAAAATCCCGAGGGTTGGGGGTGGAGATGGTTTTCTCTGGGAAGATAGGTGGGTGGAGATAGAAAATTCCTCTTGGTATGTTGAATAAATTCGAGATCCAAGATTGTACTGGTTTGGCGATTTCTGGACTAATTGAGGTAAAATCACTATAGTTGAGGTTTGAGGTGGTTTAGCCTCTGGAAGCCCTAGTTATTTATGTTTTGGTTTATGCCATGAGATCCCACATTCATGCTTGAAATATGGCACATGGGCAATTGGATGAAATAAAGATTTGGTTCATCCAAATCTATGGTCGAGTGGTACGTGGAAGACCCTAACTTGGTGGGATTTATGTATATGTTATTCAATGCTATTCCTTATTGAGATAAATGAGTACATGTATTGGTTATTGTGTTGATTTTATGACTGGTTTGTCATAGCTTCATTCTATTTAAATGTTGGTTATAGGCATGGTTAGATGATGTGATCTTGCTATGGATCTTGTTCATGATTTGATAAGAAATTAAATGGTTATATGAGTGTATGGGATAACAAGTGTTAGATGCAATTAGATTGAGAGGGCAGTGAGCGTTCTTGATGATTCTATGGTGAAATGAATGAGACAATGATCAAATATGCATTCATGACTTGTAGCTACTATGTTTACCATATGCATGTCTAAATTTTTATCATGTGATTGGTATGTTTGGGAAATATTTGTTCCTAAGTATAAGTTATGCATACTTGTGATTAAATTAGACTTGATTCTAGAAAGTTCTACGCAATGGCCTATAGGTTAGCCTTGAAATTTAGGCACTGAATCTTCAACCATAGGCACAAAAATAAGTGTTTTTTGATGTAGCCACATGGAGGACAACTTGTGCATGTGACTCAAGCCTTATGAACACCTAGAAGGCTTGAAATTCATGTGGTTGGGTTGTAAAGCGAGTAAAAAAGGTAGTTCCAATCCATGAAAAGATGAGCAGTGGATGTTGTCTGACATTTTGGTGATAAGGTGTTCTAAGAGGTTGAAATAAATTTTAACGGTAGTAGGCCCCACTTCCATAACTGTAACTTGGTTTTTGGGTTATGCATAGTAACTCTCATCTCATGTTTTCCTTGGAGAGCTTGTAAAAGTCAGAAAATGTGGGGTGGGGTGTTACAGGGTGTGTAAGTTGAATATTGAAATATCATTCAAGTTGGAGCCTGAGAACACTTCAAGGTGGTAAGGTGGTGCTAGGGAAACATATTAATGTTGTAGGGTGTTGTAGCATCCTTTCAACTAGAGCTAATAAAACGAGGGGGTTGGAGACTCCATCCACCTGGAGCTAGTAAACTAGGGTGTTGGAGTGAGTAAAACCAAGGGGCTGGAGCTGGTAAAATAAGGGAATTGGCATATACTTTTAGTTGGGGCTGATAAATCAAGGGGTTGGTTTTTTCTAGAGAATCCTGGAAGTTGGAGCTTCCTATTGATATAATCTTTAAGACATATATTAAAAATAGTTCGATGGTTTTCTCGTGGAAATTTTTCGAGAAGGGTTTCCACCTAAAAATATATTGTGCACTATCTTTGATGTTATGCATTGTTGAATGGTGTTGTTAATTTTTTAATGTTTACATGTTATAATTAAAATTGTTAAAAAGTTCCAAATATTGATTCACCCCCCCTTCAATATTGGTGAATATTCCAACATGGTCATTCCAAATCACAACATATCAATCAACTCTAGGTCTTGTGTTTCACCAATTTTGCCTCTACTTAGGATGAGTATTTCCTTTTCTAATATTTTGAACATCATTCTTAAGTCGAGACATCCTGATGTGGGCTACTTTTTCAGCTTGAACCTCTAAACCTAGAATATTCTTTGTAGGTGACCTTATAATGGGAATCCTCCGATTATTGAAAACCCATAAAGAGCAGGGGGTATTAGCTACGGTGAAAATGGGATACTACCTTATTATTGTCACTTGGTCTAGTTCTTTCCTTGTGGGGCACCCCTTCACAAGGTCTGATAGAATTTGTGGCAACATTTTTGGCACTACTACTAGGGGGGAAGTGAGTATACCTACCTATAATCCAAAGTACTAGCTTCATTCCCTTCATTGAGCTTATCCCATAGAAAATGATAAACCTGCTCATTTAGTGACTCCATTGGAAGAACGAAGCCCTTGTTCTTCATTAAGATGCAATATTTTAATGCTTGTAGGGTGAACCAAGCATCTTTCAAGGCATTTTGAGTTCACCCTAGAAACTCCATACTGAAAATTTATGAGAATTTTACGGGATAAGAAAAGGTCCTTGGGATTTGCATGAGGTATTCTTTGCTTTGGATGTCAAGGAGACTCTTGGATATCCAAATCAATGCGATGCAAGTGTTACAAAAAAAATCCCAAAATTTGATGGTAATCCATTGTTAGAATTTGATTATGTAGCAAAGATCGTCACATATGCTTCAAATATGAATATCATTCACTAAGATATTATGGCAAAGTTATTCATCTGTTCTCTTAGAACTTGTCAATTTGATCATTCCAATGAACCTAGAAGCATCATTCCTTTGAATTTTTGGTTGGAAAATTTCTTCAATATTTTGCCCCTCAATTCTTGACTGATGAATATGTCTGCAAATGTTTAGCCATTGGAAATTATTGTATTCATATATTTAAAGATATGAAAGCCAAATAATATCATGGTCATCCAAAAGAGAATTTCACCCTTTATTATCAAGAAAATCACATTGAATAAAGCTGTAGTGCCCACTCTAGTTGACTAACCCTGATATGGCATTATCCTTGATACATTATTCTTTGAGGACCTCAGGTTGAGGATTAATATATTTGACTCTTATTATGAGTGGATGTGATAATATTTTTTTTCTAGTGTGACCTTATGATGATAATAATTGTGATATATCTATTTTATGAGTATGTATAATCATGTGATGGATTCATTATGCGTCTATTTACATTAGTTCTTGTTCACAGTTACGAAAATGTTGATGGTTATGTCATGATGAAAATTTAACATACAAAATTATATTCGTGACTAATATTATGAATCAAGTATTACTAATGATTATTCAATGTGGCAGGGGACTACCGATGTTGAAATGACAACAAGAAATGGCACCCCAAGGGGGCTTATGATTTAATTTCCCCTTAATTAAATTAAAAGTAAAATTGTGATTCCATCACATGACATATTGTAAGTGTTAACTCAGTCAGGAAGACTTAGTTATCTTAGTTAATTCGAGTTGGGGGTCAAACTGGAAGCATGTGGAGTACACTCAAAGTTTTTAGGGGGTCTAGTTACAATTATTTGTGAGTTGTAATTAGTTAACTCAATTATTTGAGTTAAAATCAATTTAACTAGTTCTAACTGAGAGATGAGCTAAGTAGTGGTCAATCAGTTAGCTGATAATTCACTATAAATAGTTGTTGCATGTCATTTCTAAGGAAGTCCCAGTTGATATTGGGGTTAAAGGGAAGATAGCTATCATTTGTATAATTATAAAATTGTACAGGTCATGCATGAGGTCATCAGGTTTCCTTGAAGGAATTTCACAATCAATTCATTGGAATTTCCTAATTAATAGTACCACAATTCCTCCAAGAATGTGTAAGCAAGGCTAGTCAAACAAAGGCTAAGAATTGGTCAAGTATTGGAAATATTTTCCATATATCAAAGTGAGACAGTCAGTAGAGTGAAAAGGTTTCTCAGGAAGGGAAATAAAATTTTATTGTTTTATGATCTTGAATTTATGAAATATACATAGGTTTTGAGCAGTTCCTTTCCCCAGATACATCGTGTGTTGTGCGATTGATGATTTCTTTCTCTCACTTGTGTGATTGTGCGATCGAATTTGGTTTCCACAAATTGTAGATTGATTCAATATATATTTTTAGTACATTACAATATCAATTGAATCTATTTAGATATTTATACATGGTATCAGAGTAGGAATCACTATATAAGAGAAGATTCAAAGTTTTTTTTGAACAAGTACATTGAATTTATATATTTATTCTTCAGGACTAGCAACAGATCAAGATGTCTTTCAATGGTTTGAGACTTGGATATGCACTCAAGGGAAATTCAAATTACATAGCATGGAAGGACAATATGGAGGTAGTGCTCAAGGACAACAAACCGAAGGAATTAATAGACAGTGATATTCCCCAAGCCATAGCAGCAGATTCTCAACTTCTTGATGCATGGAAGAATAATGTAGCAAATGTGAGAAGGATCTTGTTATAAGGAGTTCAAGATCATTTTGTATCGAATATCCAAGGAAATAAAAATCCATATGATATGTGGAAGGCCTTAAAATATATGTTTTAGAATCGTAGCGACCACAGGAAGTTGGCGCTGAAAGACAAGCTTAGAAAGATCAAGATGGAGAATTTCGACACGATCCAAAAATACTTGGCGAAGTTCACTCATTTTTGAGATGAGCTTGGAAGTGTTGGGGTAATAGGTGCCTAGGATTATTTGGTGAGCTTGACACTTCTAGGACTTCTAATTAGATGTCATAACTACTAAGACTTACTGAATTTAAGGGAGAAGCTACTAGAGTGGGAGCGATTGTGGTTCGACTTGGTACAAGAAGAGATTCATCAGAGCACCAAAGATGGATCCTCATCAAAGAATGATGATGAGGAGAACTATTCCTTAGCTGGAAAGGAGAATAAAGGGAAAGGGAGGGAATCCCATTCAAAATTGAAGTCCAACAAGGTAGGCAGGAAGCGAGAGTTTTCAAAGGTAAATTTTTTTCACTATCATGAGCTTAGAAAATATGCTACAATTTTTCGCACAATAATACCAACAAAAAGGCCTCACGAGGAGTAGTAGGTGAAGCACTTGCTTCAAATTTTGTGTTGAATTTCACTCTCATCGCATGCATAGTGTCATTGGCGATGGGTTCTATGTGGTACTTAGATAGTGGAGCTTTGTTCCAAATGACCAAAAACAAATAATTCTTTAGTAGCTTGGAGGAGAAGGATCTCTAGATACACATCGATATGGGAGATGAAAGGTGGTATAACGCTAACAATGTAGGTACAATTACCTTTCAGAGATAGTTAGGTAATCCCATGACATTAAAATATGTCATGTATGTTCCTAGTTTAAAGAAGAATTTGGTTTATGTTTCTATGTTGGAAGATCGTGGCTATGATGTGATATTTAGTGAAGGAAAGGATTTCCTTCGTCACAAAGCCACAAGACATGTGAAAAATATTTGGGTTCGAGTAAAAAAACCTCTACAAATTAGATGTATAACACTATGTTGCATTGAGCACGAAATCATAGAAGGTGGAGAGCCGAGACATCAGTGAGTTATGGCATAGGAAATTGGGCCATATACACCACGACGCTTTGAAGAGCATGCAACTGATTTATATAGGACTTCCAAAGGGTGCACTTGCACAAAGAGATACATGCAAAGGGTGTACATTGGGGAAGTATACCAAAAGCAACTTTCACGGTAAGGAAAGTCGAGCAAAGGTGATCTTTGAGAGAGTTCGCTCAGACATGTGTGGACCGTTCTTGACAACTTCCATAACAAAACACAGGTATCATGTGATTTTTGTAGATGATTTTTCACGAAAGTGTTGGATTTTCTTCATGCAAAAGAAAGATCAGACGTTCTCCAAGTTTTGTGAGTTCAAGGAACTTGTCAAGAAATATACAGGGAAGAAGGTGAAGGCTTTAAGGAGTGAAAATGGTGGGGAATATGTGTCTAAAAAATTCAAGAACTTATATGCTTCAGAAATAATTCGAAGAGAATTGATAACACCACATAACCCACATCATAATGGGATTGCAGAAAGGAAGAACATAACTATTGTGGAAGCAACACAAGCTATGTTGCATGATCAGGGCCTACCGTTACATCTGTGGGTGGAAGCATGAAATACAACAATATTTTTGCACAACATAAGTCCTCATTGGATACTTGGGATGAGTGCACCAGAGGAAGAATTTTTAGGTAAGAGACCAGATGTGTCACATTTTAAAATTTTTGGTTCATCTATTTATTGACATGTGACCAAATATGCCAAGAAGAAGCTAGAACCAACAACTGAATTGGGATATTTGTGGGGTACACTGATGCACCTCACAACTATTGGGTGTAATTTCCAACACACATGATGACAGTGGTTAGAAGAAATGTGAAATTTGATGAAGAAAAGGCCATTCAAATTTTCCTTGAGAGGGAGCTTCAAATGCATGAAGTTAAGGATCTCTTGGCTCCAAAATAAGAAACTTAGGATGTGGAGCGTCCACAAGTGGAGGAATAGAGAGTGGAAGAACCCACTGATGCAGGGCCATCCACCAGAGATGGAAGGAATCACACTAGAGAGGCTGACAGGTTGTTGCTAGATGCGAGAAAGATTGTTGGAGCACCCACATCACAATGCAGGTAGAGAAGGTCCCCAGAGCAGTACACTAGATACATGGATCTTATGAGCGAAGGTATAAAGATAGAAAAATCCTATTTTGAGGAAGAAATTCAATAGGTAGTTTGTGTTGATGCCATGGTTGAGGAGTATGAATCCATTATTAGAAACAATGCATGGGAAGTTCTCCCAAGACTAGAGGGGAAGTCAGTTCTAGGATCCAGGTGGATCTACAAGGTGAAGCAGACAAAATATGGGAGTGTGGATAAGTACAAGGCCAGGTTTGTGGCCAGAGGGTTATCTCAGGTGGAGGGGATTGATTATGATGAGACTTTTACACCAGTCTCAAGGTAGTCATCTATCAGATCCATCCTTTCACTCTCAACACAAATGGGATGGCAAATACATCGGATGGATGTAAAGAAAACCTTCCTCAATGGTGTGATTGAGGAAGAGGTGTACATTGATCAGCTTGAAGGTTTTGAGACCTTAAACAAGGAGTCACATGTGTGCATACTCAAGAGAGAATTTTATGGGTTGAAGTAAGCGCCTCGTGCTTGGTACATTAGGATCGAAAACTATTTCACCAGATTGGCTTCACCAAGAGTGAAGAAAATGAGAACCTTAATAATATTGTGGTAGATGGTAAGCTTTTGATTATTGTACTTTATGTCAATGATTTGATATTGACAGGTGATGAGCATCTCATCAAGTCTTGCAAAGAGGATCTTGCAAGATAATTTGAGATGAAGGACATGGGGCTCTTGCACTATTTCCTCAGATTGGAAATATGGAAAAGAGACAGGGAGCTATTTGTATATTAGGGCAAGTGTGCCAATGAGATCATCAGGAAGTTCCACATGGAGGGCAACAAACCCATGGAGACTCCTCTAGAAGGAAAATGGAGGAAGGAGGATGTTACTTTAGGCGAAGTAGTCGATGCTACTTTTTATAGGCAGCTCGTGGGTTCACTCATGTATTTGGTGAACACACAACCAGAAATATGCTACATAGTTAACTAGTTTAGTCAAGATATGGTTAAGCCTACCAAGCTATTTTGGAAGGTAGGCAAGCATGTGTTGAGATACCTCAGAGGCACTACAGAGTATGGGATATGGTATAAACGGATAAAGGGAGTGAATATTCAAGGCTTCATCAATGCAGATTGGGCAGGAAGTCCATCTGAAAGGAAGAGCACATCAGGGGGAATCTTCAGCATAGGATCAACAAGAGTTTCTTGGTACAACATGAAACATAGATATGATTGCACTCAGTTTAGCAGGGTAGAGTACATGGCGGCCAATTAGGTAGCTTATAAGGCCATCTAGATGAGGAAGATACTTGTTGGTTGGTTTGGTCAATGAATGGACCTAACATTGATATATTTTAATAACCAAAGTTGCATCAAATTCTTGATTAATCTAGTTTTTCATGACAAGTCCAAGAATATTGATATCTGGTATCACCATATCAGAGATTGTGTGTAGAGGCGTATTATATCATTAGAGTAGATTCCCATGGAGGAGTAGGATGCATAAATTTTGATGAAGGCACTATCAAGAGGAAATTTTGAGTTCCATAGAGGTAGGATTGGGGTAGCAGATAATCCCTTTCTTGTTGAGACAGAGTGTTGAAATGGAAATAGGAAATGGCACCCCAAGGGGGCTTCTGATTGAATTTTCCCTTAATTAAATTAGAAGTAAAATTGTAATTCCATCACATGAGATCTTTTAAGTGTTGATTGAATCAGGAATAATTAATTACCTCAGTTAATTCAAGTTGGGGGTCAAACTGGAGGCATGTGGATCCCACTCTAATTTTTTAGGCGGTCCAATTACAGTTATTTGTGAGTTGTAATTAGTTAACTCAGTTATTTGAGTTAAAATCAATTTAACTAGTTCTAAATGAGAGATGAGTTAGTGATAGGTCCAATGAATTAAATCTGATTTAACTCACAAGTAGTGGCCAATCAATTAAATGATAATTCAATATAAATAGTTGTTGCATGTCAGTTCTAAGGAAGGCCTAGTTGAGATTAGGGTTAAAGGGAAGATAACTATCAATTGTATAATTAGAAAATTGTACAGGTCACACATGAGGTCATCAGGTTGTCTTGAAGGAATTTCACAATCAATTCTTGGGAATTTACTAATTAATAGGGGCACAATTCCTCCATGAATGCATAAGCAAGGTTGGTCAGACAAAGGCTAAGAATTGGTTAAGTGTTGGACCAATTTTTCCTAGATCAGAGCGAGACAGTCAGTAGAGTGCAGAGGTTTCTCCCGAAGGTAAACAGCATTTTATTGTTTCATGATCTTGAATTTATGCAATATACAAATAGAGGGGTTTTGAACAGTTGCTTTCCCCAGATACATCTTGTGTTATGCGATTGATGATTTCTTTCTCTCGCGTGTTGTGTGATTGTGCGATCGAATTTGGTTTCTGCAAATTGTAGATTGATTCAATATTTTGTTTTAGTACATTACAAGATCAATTGAATCTATTTAGATATTTCTACAACCCAGATGAAATTACATGTGACGAGTGAGAAACCTCTCGTTTTGTTTGAATTCCATACTGTTGTCTAAAAAAATTTGAAGTTCAATTTTAAATTTTGGGGTGAATTCTAATGACATGTTAGTGGCTATAGGCATAGGTTAATTTCTTGGCCAAATGACTTGCACATGGGTGATGGGGTTGGACAGATAGATGTAACTTCATGGGAGGGGTGGGACAACATCCTTGATTTCACTCGCTAACGCTCCCATGCACCTTGAAGATCATGATGTTGTGGGTGCAAACCCCATATTAGGTTTCTCACAAATATTTTTTTGGTGGACGTGTATCAAGGTGGATTCCTTGATCCCCAACACCATTAGTCTCACTATAGAGGGTGGCATAGGAGAGGATAGTGGTCTCCATCGACACAACTAGTTTTTCCCTAGTAGTCACTGGATGCCTAAAGGGAAAGAGATGTGGCACCCTTGGAACTTCGAGGGAATTTCTTGAAGGGAATAATTGACTTGACACCCTTGGCATAAAGAAGAAACCGATTGGCATGAAACCCTTGGAACTTCAAGGGAAGTTCTTGAAGGGAACGACTGACTCAACACCCTTAGCATCAAGAAGAAATTGCTGAAATATAATTAATATATGACAATCATAATACTTAACTTAATGTAGTAAGTGAGGCTGTAGAATCAGATTAACTTAACGAAGAGTAAACC
Source organism: Pinus albicaulis (assembly GCA_034641835.2). Taxonomy (NCBI): domain Eukaryota; kingdom Viridiplantae; phylum Streptophyta; class Pinopsida; order Pinales; family Pinaceae; genus Pinus; species Pinus albicaulis. Next base: position 1,522,940,715 of record CM076580.1, read on the forward strand.
TTGGGGTAAAGGGAGAATAGGAAGAAATACAAAAGAATGACCAATTGAGTAACTTTACCCTTTCCACATTTGGAAAACCTTAGGCTTTAATAGGAAAAAAGGGGAAAGAGACATAGAGTTAATTAAAAACATTAATCCTAGTATATTTTAACATCATTAAGAAAAGAGGGTGGTGAATGAAAATAACGAATAATAATTTAAATTAGATAAATGTAGTTTCATTAGAGAAGCTCCATGTGGCAAGAGCCAACACAAGGCTAAGGTTCGACTTGAGATAAACTTGGGGTAGTTGGGGAACCAAATTTGAGACTTGCTAGTTGAATTCAATGATGAACACAAAATAAGGAGTATAGAATGGGGATCAAGAGACATCTACGAGAATAAATCCAAAGTCATGTTAGGGTGAGGAAAAATATTATTTTTGATAAAAAAATTAAGTAAATAAATTAGAAGAGCTTTGGTGAGAGGTTGACACATGAATAAGTGAATAATCAAACTTTTAGATTAATAAAAATAATTATTTTTTCATGAAGTGACAAGTGTCACCTATGAAGCCTCCTATAAAAGAAGGAGAAATCTATGGGAAGTGGACCACTTTTCTCCCTATTGTTGGATGGATTGCATAATGCTATTGTGAGTGGCTACAAAGCCTATAATGAGTTTGGCAAAGTGGAGGTCATTATGGAGGGAACTCTTGAGCCAAGGGTGCTCTCTTCCATTGGCTATTATTATTCCTCTACTTTATAGCCCCATTGCAAATTGAGGGTTCATGGGGAAGAAGAGTACCCAAGGATTAGGCTGGGAGGTACCTCTAACATAACAATTGCATTCATGGGATATTAAATAATACACCTAATTTCACTAGATATTGATAAATACCTCCAAAAATCCTTTTGTTTAACCTTGCTCCAAATGCATCTTTCCAATAAAAAAACTCCTATTTTTACTAGACACACCTTTCTATACCCCCAAAACCCATAAACCCCTCGATACCCCATATACTCACCCTAATACCTATAATATATTAATTTTATTTTTCACAAATTAAAACTCCCCATTATGAATGATTATGATAAAATATTAGTCAACAAAGTCTTCTAGGGTGCCTTCCATTATCAATATTGAGCTCATCCCATTAATATTGAGCTCATTTTTGGAGTTCCCTTGAGACTATATATTAGCTTTGAATTTTCAAAAAAAATTCAAAGATATATGTGGCCTTAACACTTTGTTACAATTCACTTGAATGTGTCACACCTTATGACATGCATAACACCTCAACATTAACTTCCAATAATATATTTCTTGTAGCCATAAGAAAATTGCTATGGTGAATTCAATTTCCTCCAACAAACTATAAAAAAAGTCCACCTCTACTTGTAACCAAACCCAATGTAAATTAATTTTCATGTCCCAACCTTTCTCAAACCCAATAAAAATTCCCTATCTTGTTAACTATATGATTCTAGGATTTCTTCCTGCTAGAAGGCCATAAGAAGGCCCTTCAAGATGGCCTAAATTTTCTAAGTTGAGATCGATCCCCTCCAAGGATCAAAATACACTCACCATTCCTAAAGAACAAGACAAGATGGCTCCCTACTCAAACTTCAACTAATAATTATTCCATAATACTCTTTGGAATGAAAGATAAATAACAACCAACCTCTTACTAACAAATGGGAGATAAAATAGTATCGCATAATTGACACCCAACTTGCTTCGAGCTAATACTTTAATGTCGAGGGCCAAAATAATTTCCTAGTGAAACAACCTATTATTGCGTTGCCAAAAAAGTCTTAAGACTATTCAATTTTTACATCCATCTCTACGACCATTTTAACATTTTCCTCTAATAGTTGAATGCATATATTTTCACAATTAAAAACACTCTTTTCAGAAACAAAATCCTTATAATCCCCTCGAGGGTTGGGATCAAAGGTTACCACTGCTAGGTTTATGAAAGGATTCAATGGAAGGTTCAGTAATATCCTAGACAAAGAGACTTGAATGCCAAAATATACTTTGTATCAATTCACAAGATATGGATCAGACTAGCACCCAAATCATTGTAGTCCACCATGTCCAAATCCATAAATGAGAGAAACATGAGCTCCAAAAAAGGATGAAGACATCACCATATGTTGAAACTGAAAAAAAATTATGATGACAAGATCACAAGGCTAAAACCTTTGTCGTCTATGCTATGCTATAGAAGCCTACATGTCAAACACTAAATCAAAGAAAAAACTCACCATTCTCTCACATTGAATCTTATCTCTATTTCTTTATTTACTTTCTACAATTTAATCTTTACTTATTAATTTTAAGTATATAAAACACTACATTTCCTTTATATGACTCCAAATTTTCGATGTAATCCATTGGAAATCATAATAATTTATTGTCAACAAATTGTTATAATTTTATTAACAATATTTATAATCATTTTTTTTTCTAATTTAATTTATTTTATATCAATTTCATTTATATTTTATAATTAATTTTATTTACACTAAATTATTTTACTACTTCTTACCAATATATGTAGTTTTAACCTTTCTAATTTAATAATACATACATACACACATTATTGAGTATTTTTTTTTTAATTTTTAATTTTAACTTTTTTTTTGTTTTTGGTGTAATTCTTTAGAAATATTTTATTTGGACCACTTCTCCTTTCACATATCTTAAGTTGAACATGAATATTTAGAAAGCTAAGAGAACATCTCAAATGCTTATATTTAAGCCCCCCTAGCTTCTCAAGGATCTCGAATTTGGAGACTCTGCAAAAAAGTAGTTGATATTCTTCGAAATCATCTAATCTAATTTAAACACTATAAAATGACAAACATATTCAAATTTGGATTAACAATATAATGGGAAACCCACCCTCATATTTTCATCACTTCTCCTCTTTCATATATCTCAAGTTGAACACTTTCTTTGAAATCTAAAATTTCTTTTTTCATTTGCACCATATATCTTTCATTAATCATCTTAATTAAATTTCCCCATCTTAGAATTTGATTTTTAATTTTTATTTTTTCACGATGGTTCACGAACCCATGTGCCCGCACACATGAACTTGTTACATCCATGGCCTGAAAATCTCGATAGACCCTCCCGAGGGGATCGATTGTCAACCATACACACGAGGCCTAACCCCGAGGGCGTCAAGGAGATTTGATCATGTGATCTCCCAACTGGAAAAATAATTAACATCGAAGTCTCAACCGATTGAGCTAACCCTTGGGGCTATTTATTTAAAGTTATTCATTATAATTTATCTTTTATTATAATTTGTTTTGATGATGATTCCATTATAATAATATTTGCAACAAATTCCTATTTGTTAGATTTAAAAATTTACTATTTTCAATCTTTAAAAAATCTTAATTTCGATCCCATAAAAATGGATTGAGTGTACAATCAAAAATTTGGGACATCTATCAACTTCATTACATTTTGTTTCTAGAAAATCCCAAACATTTATGACTAATTGTGGAAAATTGCACAAACAACATTAAATTGTTTAGAACAACAAAAAATGAAGAATGATAGCGAATTAGTTTAAAGACCTGTTAATGATTGTAGAGTTAGATACTCATATTACATTTGCAATAATAATATACACAAGGTTTTTATATTTACTAAACTTCCATAAATATATTACTAGGAAAAATATTTAACCCACCCCATCCTCCCACACTAACAATCATCCATAAAAGAGAGCGAGAAAGTAGATAAATATTGTTGTAATATATAAATATTCACAAGTAAAATCGTTTAGGAAAATATCTAACCAAAAACCACTTCTTTTCACCCACCCTCTCCTCCCCCTCACTCTAAGATAAAATATACATAATATATTTAATTTAATTGCCATGTCATGAAAAGTGAAACAATATTGTTGTTGGAAGAAATAAATACATCAATGTCATACTAATTATGCTATAGATTGTGCTGCAAAACAAAATATATAGACATCCTTGAAGATAAATGTAGTTCTAAAGAATGTCATTGAATAAGATAATGGCAATGATTAAAAAGAGAAGAAGGAAGAAAATAACTAACATAATGAAGATTTTGTAAAATGTAATATAATAACAAACACCCAACAAAGCTATTATAATTAGTGATAATATGAATGGCATATAATAACAAACACCCAACAAAGCTAATATAAGCAATGATAGTATGAATAACATAACAACGAATATATAAATAACATAAGAAAAAAAAAAAATTCTAACTCATATTTGTAAACATTAAACTCAAGACCAAAATACATATTTGATAGAATTATCTCAACACAGACTATTGCACAAGATTTGTAATAAACATTTTTAGGTTACCAACATAAATCAAATGCAAGGGAAATACGTTCACAATGACCTTTTGCACTCAATTAGGTCAACATATTGTTATAATATGAGGAAATAAATATAAATATGATCACATACAATACAAAATATAAAATATAAAAATGTGCACAAAATCATTTACTAATTCTCATTGTAATCCATATCAAATTGACATATACATGATTTAGAATGTTTCAGGCTTGCATTAGACACTGAGCCTCTCTACTCAACCATCACATTCTTCAATAAATTAAACACCTAGCATGCACTTCTTCTTTGCACACTAACAATTTTGAATTCTCCTTGTTGGCTCTAAGCTCCCTTATGTCCAAAAATTCTCTCTTCCTTTGTTATGAGATCCATGGGAGATTCTATTGTTTGTTTAAGGGGATCAAAACCCTCATCATTTTATTTCTAGTAATTAGACTAGATATGTTTACCCCTTTACATGCAGGAGGCCCTCAAACATCGTGCACATATTTATTTATCCCTTTACATATGTTTATCACTTTACATGAAAGTGGACCTAAAAAATAATGCCCATATTTTTTTATCCCTTTACATACATGGGGGCCTCAAACATTGTGCCCATATTTTTTTAGCCCTTTAGACACAGGAGGTACTAAAAAATTGTGCCCATATTCTCCAATCTCTTACTAGATCAAATCCTACTCAACATATTACTTTCCTCTTTCTAGTGCTCCCATCAGTTAGGGGAACTAAGAAAAATATTGATAGCAACATTGCATCTAACTATAGATTGGTGAAAACATGAGGAACCTCCCCCCCCCCCCCCCAAGAATCTCAGAGAAATTACCAAGAAAAATATATTATCACACTGAAAACATGATCACCAACACATCAACAACATGCTATAGGTGATCTAGATCCTCTCCCATATATTTCTTGGGAAACTATTCCAACTTGATATTTCTTCATTCAACCTAGGATGTTAGGAGAGATAGATCTAGTGGACCTAGATATTGAATGCTTTCTATATAAATATACTTCTCATTGAAATATCCTACACATAGAGATGTGGGTTTTCCATGTTTTATCATATACCTCATGCCTCTCTTCTTTTTATTTATACGATACAATTTGGTACTCCTGCTTTGTATCAACATATTTATACTCAGTAGTCCCATTGTCCTACTTTTATGTTAATTTTTTTAAAATTAATATAAGTATCCTATTTTATATTCATGTCATTCATGGTGGTAATGTATTATTCATCCTATCATTCATGGGAGAATTATCAAGCTACCCCAACCTTCCTAATGATAAATGATATGCATGCATAAATGTTAAATCAAACCAAATTTCATCTCAATAATCACCATTGTTATAAGATTGATTTACTTGATCAATCATAATCACCTCATATCCTCATTGAGGCCAAAATAATCCATAACATCAATGATACCTTTCTGGTGTCAACCATGAGTTTCCTACCATATCAACTACCACCATATTTCAATGCTACTAAAATCAACTACAACACTTTTCCTCTTGTTTTTGTGCCTATGTTGGCATAATATTTCCTTTATACATAATCAAATTTTCACAAAATTTTATTGTTGTTTCCATTGTTCCAATGCCTTAGGAATTTTCCATAGGGATGATTGTGTTATCGTCTCATTACTAACTTTCTTGCAACATCCCTAGGTGTCTAGTCAAATTATCTATGACCGCTCGTCTCCACATGTATAGTAGTAAATCTTCCTTTCATAGCCACCAAAATATTGGCCTTTACCAAAATATCAAACTCCACTGTTGTCTCTACCTTTGATTCATGTATGCCCTCTTACTTTATCAAACACCTCTTTGTGTGCAACATTTTTGCAATGCACTAAAGCTCTACTTTGGCTATCTTAGCGATTTCTTCCTCCCTTGTCATTCCTCTTTTTGTCTTTTTGCATTATATTTTATGTTACTATTAATTCCAAGCGATAGGATTCTATAATTCAATTGATTTTACACAAGAAAAACCCATTCACATATAAATACCATCTAGTATTCTTCCTTGTGATGCAATCTTCTAAAATTCGTCAATGTACACATGCACACTTTGTTAAATTTATCTCAAACTTTAAATCTCTACTAGAAAGCCTTTATTTATAGAAAACTATCAAAATTTTTTCTCACAATTTTGAAACCATCCTACTCCAAGTATTTATCATTTCCTTAGCTTGATAAGCTTTCTCATGTTGCACAAAACCACAAGGAATAGCTACATGACCTCTCCACCTGGTTTCTACGAACTTCACCTTTTTAAAGACATTTAATTTCTCATACTCAAAAAAAATCTCCATCTCATTGATCCAATCTATCAATACTTCATCTTTCAAAATCCATTATAATGCAAAAATTCCATCTCATGTCCCATCTTGCTCTTTAAAAATCTAATCTATTTCACTACAACATCTCCATTTTTTTATAATTCTTATTATTATCCATGCTCAAGCTTTGAATAGTTGGTTTTAGGTTCTCCATTTCATTATCTAATTTCTAACCTTAAATACCCATTTTAATTATTTTAATTATCGATTGACTATATTCTACCTCCTTGTATTACCATCATAACAATCTAACACTCCATTTCCCCAAAATTTCACCATTGAATTTCTTATAAATCATTTTGATATAAATTTCAGTCATTGGAATTCCTCCCAAGATAATAGTGTTAGGAATGGCCCAACTTAGTCCAATTTTGAGTTAAAGACTCTGCATTTTGAGGGAGCGGAGTGCATGGTCTAGCGAAGATGAATCTACCACACGAAGTTTAGGGGCTTCAGGGCAGGTCGAATCCCCTCTTTTTGTAAAGGGTTAAGGTTTATTTGTTAGTTTTTGTTTGCCCGTGGTATGTCAACCATGGTATTGTATGAATGTAAAGGCTATATAAAGCAATGAAATGTCAAGTCAAAGTAATAAGTTGTAACTATTTATGAGCGCAAACTATTGAATATCTATCTTTGGTCTGTTTTGGGTCTTAAGGGAAGGCTCTACAGGTGTGTGCTCGGAGGCCTTGAAGAGTCTGCATCTTTGTGCGCATACCACCTGCAGCTGTGTGCATAGGTCAGAGAAAGTACATGCATTGAAGAAGACTTATCTTAATAAAATAAGAAGAGTTTTGGAGCATCTATGTGTTTAGCTGTGTATTTTATTATTATCTACATTGTGAAGTTATTTTTATGCTTTTATATTATGTTTCGATAATAAAGGTGAAGTGCGCACAAGTATTAATTGATGATTGAAGTATAAACTGTTAGAGTAGATATATACATCCGCACAGTTTGAAATAAGTATAAGATAGAAGTTGAGCAGTAGGTCCGCATCCTATCGTCCTTTTGGATGCAAAACATGGTTCTTACATCCCCCAATATTCGCTCGGGTGAGACCACAACCTGCGCTACAGGTCGTTGCCGAAAGTGCCGGTAATAGAGGTTTTGTTGGTGTGCAACTAACTATGAACCTGGTTCGAAGCCCCTCCAAGCCAACAAATGGTTCCATTTCCGGGACCAAGATATAATTGAGGGATATGTGGATATGGCATCTGACAAGGAAGGAAATACAAGATTGGGTGGATCTGAAAGAATGAGAGTTCGTAGTCAAAAAAATAAAAATCCATGAGTGTCGACTGAAGCTTAGTTGCAGAGGTATCTTTTCATAGAAAAACACGAGGTTTTCTTCACGACACTTGCTAATGAGCAACATGAATGGTTATCAAGGATGACTGAGAATAAGATATATTTTAAGAAAGATGAACCTACTGTGTGGAGCCATGAATTGTTACAGTGACTCAAGGAGACCAATAAGAAGATCTAAAGAGATGTTGATTTCTGGACTGACACTATTTTGGGAGGATTTGTTACTGAGTTCACCATAGACACATCTGTATCCTACAACAAAGATGAGTGAATATTTTTTAAGGGTCTGCGAGGAAAGTATCTAAACTCTCTAAAGCTGTGGATTAAAATGATTTTATGTGAAAAGGGCATACTACAAATGCAATCAGATTAATGTTTGGAAGAAGTAAGTCTGGATCTATGCAAAGTGGAAAGCGATACTAGGTAGATCATGAAAAACTCTTTGAGACTGATTACAGTCCGTTTTTGAGTGAATTTGAAGGTGAAGAAGAAAGGATTAACCCTGCAACCCTAGAGGTGCGTGAAAGTTAGGAATTGAGGATAATCAGGACACCTTTGGGATTGCCCATCCCGATACTCCCCTCACCCCCCATCCCCCTCCCCATACTTTCCCTCAACCTCAACCTCGACCTCTCCCTCCCTAAAGAGACATGGCCAATGAGGTCAAAATGCTGGTTTTTAGAGGTAAGGGATTAGAGGATCCTGATCAATTTTGGTTTTTCATTGAGGTAGTATGGAAAGCACGACAGATCACCAATGAAGATATAAATATAGAACAACTTGTCACAACACTGCAGGAAAGGGTGTTGACATGGTATACCAAGCATTCTATGAAGAATAATAATGATATGCTAGATGATACAAAGAAAGCAATGAATATATAATTTAAGAAGGAAAAGTCATAGTCACAGTGTATTATTGAACTAAAGGAAATAAAAAAAGAAACAAATGAATCTGTTTGAGAATTAGATCAAAGGTTCAAGATGTTAATGGGACAAGTGAACTTCCAAATTCTTGAAGAGAAACATAAGGAGTGGTTTTTAGCTGCCCTATTGCCACATATCAAGATTCCTTTGATGCAATAGAAGATATCAACATAGGTCGAAGCTCTGGAAATTGCGATGAAGTTGGAAGCTATGCCGATCGCAGATACACATGTAAGAGTACAATAGATTCAAAGCCAACTGGAAGAAATGCATTTGGAGTTGTAAGATATGAAGATGGGTAAGGAAGTTAGGTAATATATTTGATCATAAGTATGGTGTATAAAGTGTAAGGTAGAAGGACATTATAAGGATCAATGCCCTGTCTTTAGAGAATACATCAACAATGGAGTGCCTAATCCATTGAACCAGGATCGAGCGCGTGGGGTGAAATATGTAAAATTGCAGGTCAACATCACACGGAAGAGTGTTATTTGTTTTAGAATTATGGACATACCCCAAATAAGGTTTTTTTTAACTTTTGTAGCTCAGTGGGACATGATGAGAAGAACTGTCACACTTATGATTTGATGATGGAGCATACTGCAGGTACTTATCGAATGCAGGCTGAAGGACGTGCACATGAGGATCAGGGACAATATATGATATGAGGAGGGTTTTAAGGATGAGGACGAGGAGGAGGTGTTGGTCAAGGATGTGGCAGTTCATCTGTTATAACTTCGGTGAAGTAGGACAGTTCGCGAGGGATCATCATAATCCTTCCCCCACGTGTAAGTATTGTAAAGATTTTGATCATGTGATACAATAGTGTCTGATCCTTATGATGAATATATAGGAGAAAAGAAACCAAAAACCCACGCAAAAATTGTAGATGATGACCACCGAACCAAGGGAAGATTACCCGTGCATCAACATAGTAACAAGAAGTGGCACAGTCACAGGAGATGATAAAGCTAAAGGAAAGAAGCCGATGGAATATAACTGGGTTAGGAAGACTGCATAAAAGGCCCCTGGATTTAACATGTAGAGAGAAAAGGAGACACTTATGGATGTGAAGAGAAGCTTCATGGATCCTGGAGCTTCCACATCCAAAACGAAGCCATTACAGCAGTTAATTCCGAAGAAGGACAACATCAAGGGAATTACTGCGATGAAGGAGTTTGATCCAACCATTTTAAAATCAATTTTGTACACCTGCATGAAGTTGTTAAGAGATCATAAAGCTATTGAAAGCCTCCAGGAGTTGATAGACTACTACGCTGGAAAAGAAGAACCGCATAGTGAGTCACGCATAGTAAATAAGTTGCATCGACATAAGAAGAGAACGGGAAGGGAGATGAGACTAATTGTGCAGATCAGAGGCTATGACATGGATGAGGTAATCCTAGATTTGGGATATGATGCCAATGTGATTCCTAAGAAAACTTGGGAGTGAATGGGGAAACCACAGTTGCAATGGTCGTTGATCTAGCTGAGAATGGCCAACCAACATAATATCATCCCTATGGGAAGGTTAGCTGGTATTATAGTAGATATTGAAGGGGTGCGCGTTGTTGTAGATTTCGAAGTAATTGAAATTGTAGATCACAACAATCTATATTCAATGCTGCTTGGATTGGATTGGGCTTTTGATATTGATGCGATAATAAATTTGAAGAAGAGAAATATGGTACTTGAACAAAGAGATTTGCGGGTCATTGTTCCTCTCGACCCATCAGAAGGAGTGCTCTATATAGAGCCAGTTCGCGATGAGTACTGCAAAGAAGATATTGAAAACATCTATAAAATAACAAATAAGGAGGAATATTGGATTAATCCCACTACATATGGAAGGCCAAGCTAGGAACATGACAGTTTCTGTATTTTATAATATGATGAAAAACTGGATAATTGGAAGAATAGGTTGCATGAAGTCTCTACAAGACGATGTAACGGAATCACAAGATCACTTCCCTGCATTAACTTCAAAAGTATGTAATTTTCCTTTTTCTGAAGTGATAGGAGATGTCAACCTGTTTCTCGATGAATTTGAAAGAGAATTTCCAGAAGATCAGAGCTCTAAGATCTACACATGCTAGATGGTGGGGTTCTCATAAAAAAAAATGTTAGAAGTTGGAAAGAGTATCGCAGACTAATGAAGATCAGATTTAGCTAAGTAAATACCAGGATTGAAGTAAAATATGATGGCAAAGATGACCCCCAGGAGCATATTTCACCGGACTTTAGTGTGGGGCGAAGATCCAGAACGAGAGTGGGTACATATATTTTTTCACACATTGGACCTGATACCTATGAATTGGTATATGGAGACAAAACTGCAACATGAAACAATGAATTGGAAAGATTTGGTTGAAGATTCCTAATGAAATTTAGTTTTGAAGATGATTGTTTGTGCATAGACAAAGCTCTTCAAGCAGTAAGAGAAAGGATTTTCAAGACTACAACTTCACTAAAATGGATGCAACCTGATTGGACTATGTAGTTGCAACACACACTGGAATTATATAATGTGACAACAAAAGAGGATGGTGAGGATCTATGAAATATTAATATCCCAGAGTCAGAAGGACATCGTGAAGTTGCTGGACCAGAGCCTGAAACCCCTAACATAACGCAACTCGTGAAGACAAAGAAGGTGAATATTGGATTATAAGAAGAACCTAAATTTGCACTGATTGGGGATTATTGGGATGAAGACACAATTAGCAAGGTTGTAGAACTGTTGCATGAGTATCAAGAGTTTTTTCCCACAAATATTTTTGAATTGAATGGTATAGTAAGAGACCTATGGGTTATGAGGATTACTTTGAAACTTGATGCAAAGCCAGTAAAGAAAAGACCTTATAGGTTGAATCCAAAATATAAGGAAAATGTGAAAATGGAGTTAGAAAATATGATCAAGGCAAGGATCATTGAACTGGTCGAAGAATCTGAAAGGGTAAGTCCTATGGTAGTTCGGGAAAAGAAGACAAATGGCGAAATCAGAATATGTGTGGACCTGAGGAAATTTAATGATGCATGTGTGCATGACCCCTTTCCCACACCATTCATGGAAAAAGTATTTGATAATGTAGGAGGGTAGGAGGATTATTCTTTCAAAGATGGCTTTTCAGGTTACCATCATATCAGAATTGCACCAGAAGATAGACATAAGACAACTTTTGCTATAGAGTGGGGTTGTTACTAGTACACCATGATGCCTTTTGGTTTGAAGAGTGCTCCTCCCATATTCTCTAGAGTTGTAGTCTCATCCTTCAAGCAGTATATACACAAATTTTTGGAGGTTTACTTTGATGATTGAAGAGTCTTTCGAATGTTGGAGAATCACATTTCAAGTTTGAGATTAATGTTGGATACCTATAGATAGTATCAAATATCGCTTAATTTGGAGAAGTTCATATTTTGTGTACGTTTTGGTATACTATTGGGGCATGTTGTCTGTAGGCAGGGATTGATGGTAGACCCCACGAAAATTTCTGCTATTGTGAACCTGGAGCCACCTAAGATAGTGAAGCAACTATGCATGACACTTGGACATATTGGCTATTATAGGAAGTTTATAAAAGCGTATGTGCAGATAACTACGTTGATGGAGAAGCTATTGAAGAAATATGTTACTTTTTGTTAGGATGAAGAATGCCAAAATAGCCTCAATATATTGAAGGAGAAAATGGTAACTGCGCCTATTCTAGTTTTCCCAAACTCAAATAAGGAATTTCATGTACATGTCGATGCCTCCTGCATAGCACTAGGTACAGTATTGGCACATGTTGGTTTGAGGGGTCTTGACACAGGTTTAGATTTAAGGTTTACCAAGAAACCCCTGTACTACTGGCCCTTTCAGAAATGGCCTTCTTGTGTAGGTCAAGGTCTCACCCGAAGTAGTATGGGAGGGTGCTGGAACTAGGTTTCCGCACCTTGAGAGAGAGAAAGTTAATTAAAGTGGGTCCCTTCAGATCTAGCAGGCCTGAGCTGGAGAAGCCCTAACCCAGAAACCCTTAACATTATATTGACGAAATAAGCCAAGCAAAACTCATAAACTATCAGATAACATGTTAACAAAAGCAAGGTGACCAAACATAACCAGGTCTACGCATTCATTCATTTCTATAGCATCGCATCCACGTGCGCACTAATAAATCATCAATATTCAGTAAACATACATAATCTCAGAAATAAAATACAACGCAACCAATAATCATAACACAAAAGTACTTAGATATCAGCAAAACAGTCTTCTCATTCATTAATATCCAAATTCCACTTAGAGACTCTTTTACCAGCCTGCGCACACAGCGAGCGGGGTCCACACACAACAGGACTTAGGGTCTCCATGTACACAACCAGCAGGAGTCCTTACCCAAACACACCACACAACAGATATCACCTATCCAATGTTCACATCCAGACTTAGTACAAACTTAAAATTACCTCTAAACTCAATTTATCCATCTATTTATATCATATTAGCCTACGCTACTCTATGGTCTGCAAATCGTGGTTTGCGGACCCTTGGTCTACCCTTTGACCCATTACAAATCATTAGGGGCTTTGATGCACTCCAAATCCCCTGTGCTAGACTAAACTATTACAAATTATTAAAAAATTGCATCAAAATTGTGGTTAGGGGACCTAGCTCTAACAGGCCCCCAACACAATCTTGTGACTCAACTCGAGTCACAGTGGAAGTGGGGTCTTCATCTTTGCTTAGAGCTGTTCAAATGTGGTGAAAAAAGGGGGCAGGATGCCTTCACTCTGTGCAGCTGCATTCTGTGAAATTTTGAACAACTGAAGTCAATCCTTCAGCAGCTGCAGTGACACTATCCATGGTCTGGTTCAACTACTTTACGGTTGTGTCTAAGTCCTGTGAAATATTAAGAGATTAATCTTCCCATGGATTCAAATGGTCACTGAGGACCTGTTGCTTGTGGCAGAGTGCCTCAATTTTGTCTCTAAGAGCGTGGATGGTCCGAAGATGCGCTATGCGCTGTGTTTCCATGAGGGTGGGCATGGTAGCTTCCATATGCTTAAAATCCTGCTCTTTCTTGGCAACTCTTGGTTGAATTATTGGAGGAGGGGATTGTGTTGCACCATGGACCATAGTTCGATAGAAGTATATAACAATTCTGAACCCTTGGTGATGTGCACGGAGATACTGCTTGTTGCTTCCTTGACCATCGCGACTCGCTGGGCGCGCACCTCGGGAGGGGTCTCGGGCTGCAGCTTGGCTTGCAACGCAGTAATCTGTTGCTGTAGGTATGCTTTGATGAACTACAATTTGGTCTTGGACGCCTTTAATGCAGCGAATAAGCCCTCAAACTTGGTCTATGACGTAGTAGAGGAAGGAATCACTTCCGGCATGTCTTTACATAACTAGTCAATCGGGTGCTCTAATTCGGCTTGCTGCGCAATTGCTGCGATCTGTGTTGCCTGAGCTTGGGCGCTATTTTGGAGTTCTACAGACATGAAAAAGTGGAGAGCATGTAGCTTCCCACTCGTTATTTTTGCGACGTCCAGGCCAACTCCCGCGCATGCTTGGACTTGCGCGCACAGGGCTGATGGTTCTACTATTACTTGCGCATCGGGGAAGGGGAAAATTTTGCTCTCTGTGGCTGTGATGATGGTTTTCACTGGCATGCTCCCTTGAATCAGCCTCACCTAGTTCACACTCGCTTGAAGGGTATCTGCTTTGAGCTGGAGCATCTGCAACTTGGATTGCAATGCTTCTAGCGCAACCTTTTACTGATCTTCCAAAGAAGTCCATATATCCTGAAAGGCAGTAGAAACAACGTCATCAATATTGTCCAGATCTTCTTCTGTTAGCGTAACGTCCACTTCTGCTCCAATTTTATCGACCTTTCCCTTCTTTTGCTACCCTTTTTCAGGCTCGCTAGTGCGCTTCGTTCAGCATGGGGACTCCGCGCCCTCCCCACCAAGTCTTTCAGTCTCCACATCCTATTAAGGCTCTTTCTCCACCCCCTTGGTTGCATCCTTGGGGGTTTCCTTGGTTGTCATTTTCTCGGTGGAGTGCACCTCAGTCTCCTTGGCTGTGTTCAGTGGGACAATATCCTTCAGTGCTGCATCCTTACGAGAGGTGCCCACTATGACTGGGGTAGAATATTTGAGGCCAAGCTTCCATGTAGGCAGCCATGTAGTAACAACTTGATTGACCTCTACCTCAGTGACCATGTATAGGAGGTTGTACCACACTGGATCTTTTTGTGCCCTGATTTTCACATTGTGCATGGTGACATGGAAGTCAACGATGCACTTGTACTTCTTGTAGACTGTGGGCGATAAGCGCATCCTGGAATGGATCGCCGCTACTAGTGCATGGTTGAACAACACCCATAACACCTTATTCTCCTTGATTCAATTTGAATCCTTATAATCCCATAGGTTCGCATAATGTGCTCCTTCACAGACATCAGGCTCGAGCTCAGGGAGCACTGCATCATCATTTTGGAATCACGATTGTCGTTAGACGAAAACTTGTACGCTTTAGTATCCACTATAATCACCAGAGTTAGGATCCACGAGAGGCAGTTAGTCCATGTCGTGAAACACATGGGGATCGTTGAACCCAATGTCCAACAATCTCCCCCCCAACGTGAGTCGGGTGAGTTTCAAACTTGAGACCTGTCGCTTTGATACCACTTCTTGGAATCACAATTGTCGTTAGACCAAAACTCAGAGGCTTTAGTCTCCGCTACAATCGCTAGAGTTAGGATCCACAAGAGGTGGTTAGTCCATGTTGCGAAACACACGGGGAGCGTTGAACCCAATTTCCAACACATCAAGGTTCTCCCACGTGATCATGACGATCAACAAAAAAATCCAGGAGTAACATAATGCCTTTCCATGGTCCTGCACCTCGCGCACATTGTCCAAGAACTCCTCACAGAGGTATTGTGACCAGTTGTAGCAGACCCCCTTCTCTCACCGTCCTGCCAACTAAATCACATAGGCAGGAAAAAACGATGTCCTACACTTGTGCATCATCTTGCATGTGAGTAGCAGAGTGCCCATGCGCACTCCCGGGTCGACGATGGTCTCTACTATGAATCCCTACTTGTTGCGCTTGACCTTGTATTTGTCCCGCACTTCTTCTGCCACCTTCTGCTCATATTTATTTCTGAATCCCTTCATGGGATGGGGCCCCTTCATAGGAAGGCCAATGATTCTATGAATTAGCGCAATGTCAATCGGGATGTGGCCTTGGATCCACAAGCACCCATTGTGGATCAGCGCAAGCAGCTGGTGCAAAACTAAGCTGGTGATAGGATATTAACCAAAGTGGGGGATGCACAAAAAAATCAATATCCCTGAGGCCTCCAGCCCGCGCGCCCACGACATTGGTTCCAAATTTAGCACATTATCATACAATACCCTCTCGAGATATAATTCCGGGGCCATATCTGGGAAGGAATCTTCATTTTCTAGGTTGTGTTCATCAAATTTAATGGAGGGAAGGCTCCCAAACATGTCGCCAATCAAAGGGACCTCCCACGGAACCAATGACATTTGCATATATTCTCGGACAACATCGACATTCTTGGGGGTGCGCAACTTCGGTTTCCTTGGCTTAACATATGCTGGTAGCCATGAGAGTGGAGCCACCAGTAGAGCTTCTTCCTGGGTTGTCATGGGGTGCTTCAATGGATTGGGCGAGCGTGCCTAAGGCACTTGCCGAGGGGAATGCATAATCCCGGGGGAGGTGCGCGGCTTCACCGAAGACCATTTCGTGGCTTTCCCCTTCCCCTTCTCCTTTCCTTGTTCCTTTCCCTTGGCTAGCGTAGACATGACCTCTTCAACGATGGGGGTTACCTCAAACACATCTTCAGACCCCATTTCAGCAGGGGTCGTAATAGGTGGCGACTAGGCGGGGTTGGAAACAATCATCCTTGCACGAAATATAAATTAGGGGTTGCTGCTGTTAGAGGGGGTAGCTTGCCTAGACATACAGATGGCGAAATCACACAACACACAAAATTCACAATAAAGCATTGGCTTAAGAAATTCAGAAAGAAAAGGAACTGATTATGACTCGCGCCCCTCCTTTTATAGCCTTCCCTGAGTAAAAACGGTCAAATTAGCCTTAAATGTGACTTACCATCAAGGAAATGGTAAAAAATCCTCCTAGATTGTTGCATTAATTGCCAAATACTCGCTCGATCCAATGGTAAAATCAAATTTTCACCCATTTTTAATGTTCCAACGACTAGTTTTTCTAGCTGCGCACAACCGCTACGCCTTCGTCGCATCTTTCTATGCCTCCTTACCTGTGCACTACTCCTATGTGCCTGTTGCACCTCCCTTTTCTTTTCCGTCCTAGTGCACTCAACACTCCTCATATAGATACTCCGGCCATATAGTCATTTGGTAGGTGCCAAGTTGTTCCTATAAGGTTTCAGACGGCTTCCATTAACGTACCCAGGCAGGTAGTCTCCACGTAGCGTATCCAACCTTACCGCACAACCATCTGTAATCTCCTTTACTATATAAGGACTGGACTAATTTTTGCGGAACTTCCCTGGGTGGCATGCAAACTGACTATCATAGAGAAAAACCAATTCTTCCTCCTTAAACACCTTCTGTCAGATGTGCCGATCATGCCAAGATTTTTCTCGAGCCTTCTGAACCTGCTGGTTAAATTTAGCAATGATTTATCCTCTTCCAAGGCAACCAACTGCACCAAGCATTCCTCCATGATTTCAGGTTCCGCCATGTTTGTAAAAGCTACAATGCATAGGCTGGGGACAATATATTCCATGGGAATGATGGCCTCCTTCCCATAGGCCATCCTAAAAGGAGTTTTCCCAGTCAGTTTCTTGCATGTGGTCCTATAGACCCAGAGCACGAAGGAGATACACACGTCCCAATCACTTCGATCAACATTACAGACCTTAGTTAGCACGTGTTCCAAAATTTTGTTGAAAGCCTCTACTGCCCCATTAGCCTGCAAGTGATATGGGGTAATCTTCACATGATGGATCTGAAATTCTTCAGTTAAAGCTTCAATGGTTTCATTAAAAAAATGTGTACCTCTATCGCTCATCAAGATCTTTGGGCATCCAAACCTGGTCAAAATATGCTCAATGATGAAGTGCGTAGTGATATTTGCAGTACAATCCTTCATAGCCTTCACTTCCACCCATCTGGTTACATAATTAGTGGTAGTAATGATGTAATGTGCACCAGTATTCTTCCCTGGGGGATTGATGGGTCCGACAAAGTCTATGGCCCATTTGTCAAACGCCTCCAAAGCCATATGTGGTTGTAGGGGCATCTTGTCTCTGTGCGAAGTTTTCCCTGTCCGTTGGCATGCATCACAGGCTTGACAATATGCATGTGCATCGCTATGCAATGTGGGTTACCACAACCCAACCCTCAACACCTTCTGCACAGTTTCTTTTCCTGCATCGTGGCCTCCTGCCACCCCTCCATGGGCTTCTGCCAAGATAGCTTGTCTTTCATGTTCTAATACATACCTCTACAATACCTCATCTTCTCCCAACTTGTATAATTGACCGGCAATTATCATGAAATCAGCTGTGTGGGCTACCGAATCCTTTTTTTGTTGCACTGAATAGTCTGTAGGTGCCATCCCCGTGGTCAAGAAATGAATAATGTCTGCAAAGTGCTCGTCAACCACCTTGATAGAAAAAATATGTGCATCGGGTAACCCTTCTTCCAGACTAGTTGGATCTTCCCCACTCTTAATTCGAGACAAGTGATCAGGTCTAACATTCAGTCTCCCAAGCTTCACAATAATTTCAAAATCATACTCCCGGAATAGCATAACCATCTACAAGTCTTCCCCCCCAACACAGGCTTATTGACCAGGTATTTTAAAGCTAGGTGATTCGATTAGGGGAATTTTTAGGTCTAAAATGGGCTTCCTAAGGAAAATGTACAATCAAAATTCATTTTATGAGAACCAATCACATTTTAGGGGATGACATCATCCCTAATGGTTGAGGTGGCATTGCTTGAGTTAAAGGTACTTACTTGTCACATTCTCAATGGTGGATAAAAACTCATGGTTAACCATGGTAGTGCTCTAAGTACTTTTAAAGTCAAAGTAAAGTACTCATAATAAATGTCATTTCAAACTTTTTGAATATAATAATATTATTGTCATTTCATATTTCTTGAAAGAAACAATGCATATCCCTATACATTTATTATATTATATTATTTTATTTTATTTTTATATGGTATATTAATTACATGTTATTATACAATTTAAATAATATAAATTTTAATTAATAACATATAATATCATTAAGAATTTATAAATTTATGTTTATATTTTATTTTAAGTTATTTAAGTACAAAGGACAAATGCATTAGTTGTTCAATGATAATGATTTTTTCTTGAAAAACTCATTCTTATTTATAGTCACATCAATACATTTTTTTTATTAATTTTATTTTGGTACAACTTTTGAATTGAATTTAACTATGGTTACATGGATTTTGGTGCAAAAAGTGAATTGCAAATTCATAAATATTATTTTATTGGTTTAGCTATTATTTTATTATTTCCTTAGGACGCCCATTTTAGACCTCAAAAATCCCCTAATCAGTGAACTTGTTGAAGTGTCCTCCCAATAGATAGTGCCTGTATTTCTGCAGGGCATACACCATGGCCAATCCTACTCGTTCAGTAGTAGAATAGTTGTGCTCTGTGCTAGAGAGTTTTGTGCTAGAAAACACAACCAGATGATCAATGTATCCTTCTCCTGGCTGCGCTATTGCCAAGGCTATCCCTGATGCATCCACATGCATATGAAAGACCTTCGCCCAATCTAGAAATATGAGAATAGGCATAGTGACCATCTTTTCCTTTAGCAGCTCAAAACTCTTCTAACACTCCTCATCCCATAAAAAAGACACATCCTTCTTTAACAACTTCTGCATTGGTGCAGTGATCAAGGCGTATCCTTGAATAAACTTCCTATAGTAGCCTGTGTGCCCTAAGATGGAGTGCAACTGTTTCTCAGTGGTGGGGTCTGATAAATTGATGATAATTGCAATATTGGCTGGGTCAACCATCAATCCTTATTGACAAACAATGTGCCCCAACAAAATCCAAAATGGTAAGCAGAATATGCATTTCTTGAGGTTTATCGAGATCTGGTGTTTTCTACAGGTATCCAACATCATGCGCACGTTTGAAACATGCTTCTTCACCAATCCAAATGTTGTCCAATCATCAAAATAAACCTCCAGAAACTTATGGACGAATACTTTGAATAATGCTACAACTACGTGCGAGAAAATGGCTGGGGCATTGTTCAGCCCAAAAGGCATAACGGTGTACTGGAAGGAGCCACATTTAGTTGCGAAGGTTGTCTTGCTGCGATCCTCCGGTGCGATCCTGATCTGATGGTACCTTGAAAACCCATCAGTGAATGAGTATGATTCCTGACCTCCCACATTATCCAGGATTTCATTAGAGAATGGTGTAGGGAAAGGATCATGCACGTAGGCATCATTCAACTTGCACAGATTTACGCAGATCCTTATCTCTCCTTTGGTTTTATTTTCTTGGAACACCATAGGGCTTACCCAATCCGACCACTCTACCAGCTCAATGATACCTGCGACCACCATCTTATCTATTTCATCCTTGAATTTATACTTATATTTAGGGTTTAGCCGATAGGGCTGTAGCTTGATTGGAAACACATCCGACTTCAAGGTGATTCTCATGACACCTAGATCTCCTAAAATCCCTTTGAGCTCAGAGAAATTTGTAGGGAACAGGTCCTGATATTTAGTTAGCATCTCCACAATCTTTCCAAGAGTATCATCATCCCAGTAATCCCCAATTTTGGCCAACTTGGGCTGCTCTTTTGTCCCAATGTTGACTTCCTTCAATTTTAATGCTTTGGTCACATCTACTGCCTGCAATAGGGGTCCTGCAACTGTGCGATCTCCTTCTGACTCTGGGATAGTGATGTTTCTGGGATCCTCATCACTCTCTTCTATTGACAAATTGCGGTGGTTGGAAATATCCTACATATGCACATCCCAAGCTGGCACAACACATTCTTTCCAAAGACAAGAGCATCTATATCTTGCAGGGCTTCATCCAAATTCTCCGTCCCTCTGACTAACTCAAATTTCACCATGAAATCCTTTGTCATTGTACCCTAGTGGCGAGTGTGCTGGTGTAGCTCTGCATCTAAATAACAGGTGGTGGGAATTAGTCCTAAGGCATGAATAAACATATGGAACCATTAATTCCATACCTCCATCCACATAGCTAAGTGCTTGCGTAGATCCCCACGGCCAGCGAACAGCTCCAAGGGTGGGTTGACTTAGGGTTCAAATCGCAGAAGCCTCATTTTTCGGCATTCCTCCTAGTCTTGTAAAGCCCCCTTATGGTTTTCCCACCATCGCGCAAGGGTCATGCACATAGCCAAATAAAGTGCCCAAAATCACCGATCTTCATGGAAATTTGCTTCTAATGCTTTCAGAAATTCTTTAATACTACCAGAACCATCAAATTAGGGCAGTTCTATCACCTTTGAGGAGATACATCAGAAGCTCTTTGTGATCTTAAGGCACCGAAGCGTAGATACGTCATGCAACCGGTTCTGCCAATTTTCTATCTCGCCATCCGAGTCTCAGAGACATGCGCTGTATTTCTCACAACACAACATGCCATTAGCTGTGGGGTTGATCCAATCATCATCATGGATAGTTAGTTTGTAAATGTGATCAACATCCTCCTCCTCGTGCACCGGTTCTATATATCGTTCTCCTTCTGCCAGATCCAAGGGTACTATTACCTGTGTACCATCGTTGTCAAAGACCATGCTTCTCCTTTTAATATTGATGATACCTCCCATGTAAATAGCCCAGTCCAGACCTAAGAGCTCAAGGTACGGGTCCACATCATCCACAATTTGGATTACTTCAAAATGTGCACAAACTTTAACTCCCGTAATGTCTACCACAACCTTCGGCAGCCTGCCTAGTGGAATGATCTTCTATTGGTTAGCCATATGTAATTGAATAGTAGACCATTCTAGCTTGGGTTCTCCGATCCTCTACCAGGTTTGTTTGGGTAGGACATTGGCATCTGATCCTAGATCAAGGATGACTTGATTCATTTCATAGTCTCTAATTTGCGCAGTCATATGCATCTCCTGACCAGTCCTTTTCTTGTTCTTATAAATCTTGTTCACGGTTTTAACCTCTATTTGTGGGGCATCCCTTTTTGCACAGCTGTCTATTAATTCTTGGAGATTCTACACCACCTTATGATTGCATAATAACCTCATACATGCCTGAAGGAATGACTTAACTGCTTCATCTTCTTTCAGATCCACTGAAGTCCTTGAGGTGGATGCTTCATCCTTAGAAAAATCCTTCCTAGTTTTAATGATGTCCTCTTTCTCCTTTTTTAGCTCTAGGCTTTCCTTTTTGTTAGAGGCCTTCCTGATTAGTGGTTTGGGTGCAAATTTTTCCTCAACTCCTCTAGTGGAAATGCCACTACTTGTAATTACATTGATACTCAGCCCATCATCCCATAGTTCTGCCTTAACCCGTTGTACATTCTGCATCGACGTTTGTTGTTTCTCCTGCATCTTTGCTATCAACACAGGGCAGTATTCAATTACATGATTGAACTATCTACAATACCTGCAGGATTGGCACACAGGGTTTGGGCAGTCTCTTGCATAATGTCCAACATCCCCACAATTGTAGTAAATTAGTTGCCCTCATTCACAACCCACACCTCCACCTCTCCCTCCTCCCCATCCTCTTGTAGGGGATCCTCCTCGCCTAGAGGAAGGTACTCATGACGAAGGGTCAAACTGCACCCTATATAGGTTTCCCCTATCTATCATCAGGTTGAATGTTCGATATTTTTTCTCGTCGTGACCCACTGACGAGCATAATCTGCACCCTTGTTTCTTTAGTTCTGGGACATAGTCGCCTAATCATGGGCAATGATCTGTATCATGCCTTCCTGCTACCCAACAGTCAGTGCACCATAGCGTGGGGGTACTTGGTCCAACAATATCTCCAGGGCATAGTGGACTTGGTCCCCTTGCCTGCATATAATCTGACAGCAGGGGGCACTGATCCTTAGTGTGGCCCCATACCCTGCAACATATGCACTAGACATCCGCATTGGCTTATTTTCCCCGATCCCTTATAAGATTATGAATTTCTAAGTGCATCGCTTCTAGCTGTTTTTGGATCTGCAGCACCCCAAATTGAGCATCGTCCCTTGGCACAACTTCTATATTCATGGAAATCTCTAGGGCCTCTTCCTGTGAATCAATATTATACTGGCCCATAGGTCTGTGCAGATGTGGCAATAGCATGGATATGAACCACTCTTTATGCTATTTGTCCTCATAGAAAAATCCTCCATCACTGATGAATTTCTTCAGCCATTGGTTAGCTTCACATACAGACTCCGTAGGTCCCTCCTTAATATCTTTATGCTCTACTATGCATTAAGCATGGGACTTAGGCTTTTGGAACTACTGCTTCAGAGCATCCTTAATCTCAGGTATTGAAGGATTGCCATGCTGACCAATGTATCCCATGAACCAATCCAGAGCCCTCCCTTCAAAGGCTATTGATAGCTGTGCTCTTTTTACAACATCATTATTAATATTCTGTGCGGTCCATACCAACTTTTCCAGAAACCAGAATTGATCCATATCCTCATCTCTAGCACCATTATAGATGGGTAACTTCATGTGCGTAGCCATATTGTCTGTGGGTGGTGGTGGAGGTGGGGTAGGAGAATTCTTACCCTTGCACGAGTTCGACGGTGGCATAGCTGGGGGACTGGTCTCCACGTGTGCAACCCCGCCTTGGTTGAGATCAAGTGAATCCATCAGAGGACTGTACAATGATCTATCCCCTTCATGATTAACCTAGTAGTATTTACCACTTCGTGTTGTGCTTCCACTCAGGTCGGAGGTCAATCACTTGGTATGACTACACAGGACAACCTTTTCACACAATAACATCTTAATCAGTAACAACAATGTTTGCAAGAACTTACCCCTAAATCCATTGAAAAAACTTCACTCTACCTCAAAATAGGACACAAACTGATCGACTGCAAACTCACTTACAAATCCACCCAAAACACTATCAACCCAGTGATCTACTATCTAGGTGATCTTATTATTAGTCTTCGCTAACTGTTGGATCAACTCATGGGTCCACTGCGTGACCTGATTGTCCTTCCAATAGGTTTGGAATTTCGCTAACCTTGCTAACCACTCCAGTAGTTCGTGCGCGAAGGTTACGAAGAAAATTTCGATTACCTCTGTAAAAATGTACCTGTTCTTCCACTCTTAGATGTATAGCTTCTTACTCTTATTTTATTTTAGGGGAAACTCCTGAATCTTCTTTTCAAACTAGTCCTTACGTTCAGGCTTCAATTGCTTCCAATTACTCCATGGCACTACCCAATTTCTCTCTCAAAATGCTCTTGGTCCTAGCAATGGAACCATTTGTTGGTTTGAGGGGTCTTGACCCAGGTTCGGATTTAAGGTTTACCAACAAACCCCTGTACTACTAGCCCTTTCGAAAATGGAATTCTTGTGTAGGTCAAGGTCTCACTTGAAGTAGTATGGGAGGGTGCTGGAACCAGGTTTCTGCACCCTAAGAGAGAGAAAGTTAATTAAAGTGGGTCCCTTAAGATCTAGCAGGCCTGCGCTGAAGAATCCCTAACCCAAAAACCCTTAACAATATATTGATGAAATAAGCCAAGCGAAGCTCATAAACCATTAGATAACATGATAACAGAAGTAAGGTCAGCAAACATAACTAAATCTATGCATTCATTCCTTTCTATAGCATCGCATCCACATGCGCACCAATAAATCATCAATATTTAGTAAACAGACATAATCTCAGAAATAAAATACAACGTAGCTAATAATCATAACACAGATATACTCAGATATAAAAAAAACAATTTTCTTATTCATTAATATCCAGATTCCACTTACAAACTCTTTTACCAGCCTGCGTACACATCCAGTTGGGTCCGCACACAACAGGACTTAGGGTCTCCACACACCCAACAAGCAGGAGCCCTTACCTAGACACACCACACAATGGATATCACCGATCCAATGTTCGCATCCAGACTTAGGCCAAACTTAAAATTACCTCTAGACTTGGTTTATCCATCTATTTATATCATATTAGCCTGCACTTCTCTATGGTCCACAAACCATGGTTTGCAGACTCTTGGTCTACCCTTTTAACCATTACAAATAATTGGGGGCTTTGACCCCCCCAAAGCCCCTGCGCTAGACTAAAATATTACAAAATATTAGAAAATTGTATCAAAATTTCGGTTAGGGGACCCCAATCCAACAACACAGCTAGGAGAAGGAGAAATTGATCATCCCATAGGTTTTGCGAACAAAAAACTGTCCAATGTGGAGAAGAACTATTCCACAACAAAAAGAGAGGGGTTGGCTATGGTTTATGAATTACAAAATTTCAAGCATTATTTTTTAGGAGCACACTTTAATATGTTCATTGATCACTCCACGTTGAGGTATTTGGTGAATAAGCCTATTTTTGGAGGAAATATATGTCGATGGTTCTTGTTGTTTCAGGAGTATGACTTTGAAGTTATAGTCAAGCCAAGAAGATTGAATGTTGGACCTGATTATCTCTCAAGGATATAAACATGCAAAGAACCGACAAGCATTGAGGATAACCTTCTAGATGCGCAACTATTTGCAATAAGGGTCGCAGATGATCACTTCACATATATTATTCATTTTTTGCCTACAGGGATGGCACCCGCGGAGTATACTATGCAACATAAAAAGGAGTTCGTAGTCAAGGTAGTTGATTTTTCATTGATTGTAGGACATTTGTATAAGATGGGACTAGATGAAATACTGTGTAAATATGTCTCTGAGCATGAAATAAAAAATATTTTTGCAGAAGCTCATGGGGGAGTTGCAGGAGGACATTATGCAAGGAAGGCCACTGCGCAAAATATTTTGAGAGCTGGGTTATGGTGGCCCACGGTGCACAAGGATGCAAAGGATTTTTGTAGAGCTTGCGATGCATGCCAAAGAACAGGAAGACCATCTAGAAGGGATGAAATGCCATTGAATCCACAGGTGACATTAAATTCGATAAATGGGCTATTGAATTTTTTGGACCTATTAATCCACCAGGAAAAAGGACTTGTGCAAGGTATATAATCACTACAACAGATTTTTTGATGAGATGGGCCAAAACAAAGCCAGTAAAGTATTGTAGCGTAGATATCACCGCGAAATTCATATTTGAGTATATTATGCCCATATTTGGGTGTCTGAAGGTTTTGATGAGTGACAAAGGTTCACACTTCTTGCACAAGACTATTGAGGCACTGATTGAGGAATTTCAAGTACATCATCAAAAGATTACACCGTATCATCCTCAAGAAAATGGGATAGTCGAAGCTTTCAATAATATTATGGAGAATTCACTCTCAAAAGTGTGTAATGTGAACAAAAATGATTGGGATGTGAGAATTCCAGTGGTGTTATGGGCATACAAGAAAACATGCAAGAAATTGACTGGACATACACCTTTTAGGTTGGTCTATGGACAAGAAGCAGTCATGTCTATGGAATATATAGTTCCAAGTGTGAGGATTACAACATTCACGGATATGACATACCATGACACAATGAAGGAAAGGATGGAGCAATTGCTTTCTCTTGAGGAAGACAATTTTATTGTATGTTATCATCAGTGAGTACAAAAATCAAGGTTGAAAGCTTGGCATGACAAGCATATCAAGCAGAAGACATTAGAGGAAGGAGACCTTGTACTATTGTATTATAGCAAGTTCACGAAATTCCCGGGAAAGTTTCAAACACATTGGTTAGGATTGTATATCATCAGGTACATCTTTTAGGGAGGTGCATTTCTACTCATGAAGTTGGATGGTCAGTTGATTCCAAGATGAGTGAATGGTAGCAGATTGAAGATATACAGGGATGAAACTGTCCCTAGAGCCACACACGAAGGAATTAGAGGGGAAAGTGTTAGTGCCACATGCAATTGAAAGTGGTAATTCGACTATAAAATACTCTGCAGAAAGGTTCTTTGCCGAAGAAGGAGCCTTGCACGATTGTTAGACAATTATTGCATGATGTTTAGGAGAATGACGAAGTTCGAAGAAACTGTGACGTGAGAGGAATTGATGCGACAGAAGGGAGGTTTGTCGAATCTCACCAAAAATATGATCATTGGAAGGAAATAATTGAAGTGAAACGGAAGTTTTCGTTAAAAGGAGTGGGGGAAGCACATTTATTGAGCACAAATGGTTGAATATAATGCCATATCTGCATTAAATGAGCCAAATCCGAAGACAATCATGTGGTCCAAAATTCAATTTTTTTTATAAAAGAAAGATCCCACTCCACATTTTGAAATTTTTCTTACTAAGAATTGGAATTGTGAATTTTCACCTAAGTGTTAGCAGAGTGATTTTCTATATGTATATGAAGAGCTGGAAAGAGCTTGCTAGAGAATTGGTATCAAGGGGACTAGGAGGAACCATGACTACAACAACACCAAGTGTTATAGGCCCAAGTTCTCCATTCAAGCAACCAACTGCAGAATAATAACTGTCAAATAAAAATAAGGTCAAGAGACCAACTACGTCCGCTGGAATGAGATAGTCCCCAAGAAATAAAATGACTAAGGAACAGTTAGATAAGAAGAAGCAACTAATGGAAACATAGGACAATGAAGAAGAAGCCGCGACCCCCGAAGTAGAGCTAACGGAAGGTTTGGAGGAAGAAGATGTGGAAGCTGTCTCTAGGCTACCCCCTTATCTACTGCCAAGGAAGTCGGGTGCCAAGAGAGTGAAGGAACAAAATAACGTGAAGTATGCTGTCTTCAATCCATTGCTTCTCGAAGCTATACCTTTCAAAGGAGAAACGTTGGTGAAAGAGCCACATCTAAATATGGAGGATTGGAATTTTAACTATAGGAGAAAGTATCCCCAATTTGAGCCCAGTAGATACATGCACTAGATTCATTACCCAAAGATTGTTGTTACCAGATTGGAACCACACAGGTGGGTTGCGGGAATACAAAAAGCAGGGTTATTAAACATGCTGAATGTTCCACACTTTGGGTGAAGTAATATCAACACCATTTTTGTTCTACATTTGCTTTATTTGGTGTATGATGGATTGTTAGTATGAATCTTTTGTCGAAGTGTACAAAAAAAGACCATTTTAGCTACGCATAAATTATAGCCCTAACAATAAAATATGGTTGCTAATATCTTCAAATCTGTAGTTAGTTGATCAAGACAAATGTTGCTCAAATCCAGATCTATGCATAAAAATACATTAAGCAACAAAAATAAGGTTTTTCTCCATGCATCCAATAGAAAAGACAAGAATAATATGTTTTAAAGAATTTTATATTAAGGGCACCTGGGAGGAAAACAAGAAAGGTGTTTCCAATTCTCTTCAATGGGATGGGTTCTTGAAAGTCTTCAACACTTCAGATCTAGAATTTCTCTCTCTTGTTGGTGTAGAAAACCCAGACAAATATAGAACTCAAAGGGAGCTCACAAAGCAAATAATGGAAAATATGACAATGATAATGGCTCAAAGTCAGACCAAGAGTTTAGATCCAGAGTGATCTAAGAGGCAACAAAAGGTGACAAATGAATGGGAAAACCCTTCTATTTATAACAAAATATTAGGTCATTCTAGATCTTGGTGCATGATTAAAATAATATTAACCAAATCTAGATCCACCTTTTATGGAATATTTTATTATATTTGTTAGAGGGGAAAGTTATTTGACTTGGGTCAAATCCATTTATTTGTAAATAATAAATAAATAAATGATTTATTTATCATTTTAAGGAAGTGGTTGAATGATAATTGAATAAATAATGATTTATTCAATTATTTAAAAACGATTTAGTCAAATTTAACAAGGAATATTATTTAAATAAGGTTTAAATAATTATTCCTAGAAAATAATAAGTTAAATAAGGATTTATCTAATTAATTTCCTTGTTTCGGGTTAAATATGACCCGGAATAATAATTAAATTATTGTTTAATTAATTATTTCATGAGGAAAACCAAACAAATATAGATTTGTTTAATATTTCCCCTTGGGTTTTCCTGTTTAGACCATAAACAACCTAATAAATGTGTTTTATTAAGTTATTTTACATAGTGAAAGCAATTTTACTTAGGGTAAAATTGGTCTTACATGGTGTACTTGGGTCCATCTAATGATAATAGGTTAGATGACCAAAAAATGGTGTAACATGGATACCTCTGGATGGGAGAGAAGATCCCAATCGACGAGGTGCTGATTAGACGGATAATCGTGTTGCCCTACCAAGGAAAGAACCCCACTGAGGCATTCGTAGGAAAGAGTCAGGACAAGGCCATCACTGACAAAATGAAGGAGAAGTATGACCTGATAAAGAAGTCGAGGGACTATGACATTAATTCTATCAATGATCTTGTAGTGCGCTTCTCCACGCACATCCTTGTAGGAAAGATAATGCGCAAATGAATTACTATAATTCGTGGTTTCTTTGGTTGTGCAGTGTAGTAAAGGGGTCCAATATTACTGGGATGTTTATGTATGTAAATAATTCCTCGATGATTGTCATGAAGCACAAGAGGAAGGGAGAAATTCCACTATGCATGGTTGCTGCTGATCATCACAAGGATGGCATGGGAGGAACCAGAAGAATCACAGTTCCCTAATGTGGACCCGATTGTGTGCGAGGTTGTGAGGTATGCCTCACTTTAATTTTCTAAGGAACTGAAGCACATAATGGAGAAAAAAACTTTTTGGGTATTAATGGAGATGGATCTATGCACAATGGTGAATCAATGTACCAGGTTGTCACCTACATTGCTTGAATATTATCGAGGAGTTGAAGACTTCAAAGATAATTTTCAAAGAATATACATCAAGGCACGAAAGGATCTAGATGACATATGGTTCCCTTTACCATACTTGGTTAAAAAACTTGAAATTGTGCAAGTTACAAGGGCCTAGACGATAGACTGTTTGGCTCCATCCATTGGAGGCACTGCGACATAACATGGAGGAACTACTGGAAAAGATATACAGGTCGGAAAAAATGCAGAAAAAGAAACAAAGAAGGATGGCGAAGATATGAGAGGCACATAGGAGGGTGGCAAGGATCCTCAAAGTGATAGGGAATAGGAGGAGTCTATTATCACTCCCCTCCGTTCCCAAGGTTGAGAATGGAACTGAAGGAAGGTAACCACAAGCCAATATTTAGGTTAGGTATATAGCCCTACAAAAACTAGAGAGGGCTCTCTCAATGTCACTTTAGCAGTGAGTGAGATGTCTGGATGTATAATGATCTTAGGTTAGGTATTAAATTTCAGTAAATTGGGATTTTGTTTGTTTTGATTTTTTTCTGGATAAGAATAACAGTTGGGGAACTAGATCCAGGGTTTAGGTCAGATTTCAAAGGTTAGATTGTAGAGGTAAGGATGAGGTTAGGTAGGTAAGCTTGGGAACATGATTAATTTGTAATTGTGTATAGGGTGAACATATAGAGAGTCAGAATGAGCATTAAAATGAATTCATTCATCGGGAGAGCAGAGACATGTTCATGTAAATCTTATTAAAAAAGAGCATGGAAAACATGATTTCTGTCTATATATTGATAATTTTAACATACATAATCATATATGTGAAGAAGGATAGCATAACATTCAACTTGATAATATTACAGAGAAAAAAAAATTCTCAAAAGGATACCACTAGAGTCTCAACACTATGTATGCAACACTGTCTTTGATTTCATTAAAAAAAAATTTATACAATAGCTCCACTAAAAATAAAAACTATCCAACCCTTAAAATGACTTGAGTTGGAATAAATATAGGAAATAAGAGTCATGACACCTCATTGGGTTGAAATTCTATCCAAAAAGCATCATAATTACATCAGATGAGTCACTTCCTAGAATATAGGGGAGTTAGAAACCATTCGCTCAAATTCAGCTAAAGAATACAAGTGTGTGTCTCCTTCATTTAATTACATGTTTCCTCATTGTAAAAGGAAAAAAAAACTCAATTACCCAAATGAAACCTCATGGGACAGCTAAAATTCGAATTCTGGAGTTTTCCTAGCTTGAAAACTGTCCTAAGGGAATCTAATGTAGAAACGTAGCGCCATTTATAGAAATGTCGCGCCTCTCCAACATCATAGCCATATGAGTTTGGTTACAAATTTCGTTGGTTTTCTTCCACCTTTGGGAGTTTTGGAGTATTATAAAGGTGATATAGGAGCTCTATCGAACAAGAAAGGATAAAATGAGTTGAGGAAGTCACTTTTTCCCTTTATAACATCATAAAGCACCTTTTTTATCTTTTAGCGAAATCATGTACTTTGATAAAACCTTTGCTTTTTTGAACAATTTGACAATGTAACAAGCTTTGAGAGAAGATAAATTGTCTTGATTTATTTTCCTACCTATGGTAACTCCCTTTGAAGATAACTTGCATGGTGAAAATGACTCTTTGTTCATCTTCTTTATGACATAATTTGGACATTTATGGTGGTGAAACAAAAGACACCTAGACATTGACCTAGGTGAAAGCATGGTGACTGACCTAAGAATATAGATGATAATGTATGACATGACCTATGAAATGATAATGACCATGAATATAGTGGAGGGAGTATCATTTCATACCTAGACATATTCAACGAACAAAATTTTATTTGAAAACTAACTTGAAAATACAAATTTTGACCTAGGACGACTACTAAGTAAACTTGAAAAGAGTATTTTTGATCACTAAATATTTGACACTAACATTAGATCCAACTCGGGATGGCAGCTCCTTCAAGAGGTGTCAAGAAAATCATATAACAAGTAGCCTAATCCATTGGGAAATGGAGTCAAAGCTAGAAATTGAAATAACTTCGAAAAACTGAAATGACTAACTAAAACAGAAAATGTCTTTGACTCGAGAAATGACTTGAATACTGACTAAAATTATTTATGGTAGCAGACCATCGAGATATTAGGGCCTTTTCCTCGAGCTTCAAATCTTGATTATAACCACCCACCTACTAAAGATATATATACAATCATGCGATATGATCCCTCCAGTGTAACCAATCCAGCAAATGGCTTCTTACTTGAATCCCGCTGACACTTTCCTCGAGTAGGAAAATGGAACAAAAGGTAGGAAACTCAAAGTGTAGAAATTATATGCACTAAGAATGCATATTTCATAGATTCACTTGATCTCACAATATTTAACTTATTGCAAAATACTGAATCATTCCACTGTTAATCTTTTGCGGAAAATTAATTGCACACACATGTAAAGCATAAATAAAAATAATCACACATAACACAGTGGTTTTTAACGAGAAAGCCTGAAGCTGAAAACCCCAACTATCATATATTATGTATCATGGAGATCATATGACAATCTCATACAAAGCTTAGTACATCAAGCTCTCAGTACAATACAATCGTCATACACTAATCAGGAACAATCTTGCAAATCCATGCACTGATCTCTGCCCCCTGCTAGCCTGCCTCCACTGTGAAATCCCTACTGAAGAATTGCTCTGAATGAATTCGAATTACTCTTGCCTTGACTGAGAAATCCTCATTGGCAACTCCAATGTGTGTGTGATGCAATCAATGCATCATTATAGTCACAACAGATAGTCCATCTTTCCCTTTCACCTATCTCTCCACTGGGTCTCCACTGAAACTGCCATGCACTGTAGTTAACTGTTGTATTGTTTAGTTGATTAATGAGTTATTATTTGTGAATTAATTAACTAATTAATTCACTCCACTCTCACTAGTGTATCATTCAGTTAGACTAGAAACAACTAGCTCAACTGAGTCTAACTGAGTTAAATTGAATACAACTCCATAAACTACTCTTCCAACTTTGTCATAACTCTGCCACTTGAGTTCTAACTAAGTCCTCCATGCATTAGCTCCAGTAAACCCTTGGGAATTGCGTAATTCCCTCAGTCCATTGATGTACCACATCTGTGCACTGAAACAAAGTGCTCCAAGAGAATAAGTTGCTGTTTAGAGTCTGATTATTATTAAGAGCTAATAATAATCGACATGCATCTATTTTTAGATCATCGATCTATAAATAGACTTCGCCCAATATTATAAAAATAGAATTTCATCTATTTTTCCAACTTGATCAAGCATCCACAAATAGCATCATGCAACTTCTGAAATATGATCACCATGTCTAAAAATATACATAGTATAAAAATAGACTTGCGCCAAAAATAACCTGCGGGCCGACTTAGTGAAGGCGACTCTTTTCACTAAGCTTGTCATCTTGTTGAATTGCAACGCTCTCTCTCAACAAGATAGGGATTATCCTTCACCCTGATCCTACCTCTATGGTATTCAAATTTTCTCCTGCTGAGCACCTTCGTAAGAACATCTGCATCTTGATCCTCTGTAGGAATGTACTGAAGAAACATGATCTTCTACTGCACAAAATCTTTGATATGCTGATACCTGATATCAATATGTTTAGATCTATCATGAAACACAGGATTAACCGAGAGTTGAATGCAACTTTTACTATCATAATGTATCAATGGATCTAAATGGTAAACCGAACAAACCAACCAGATCTTCTCCTCATCTAGATAGCCTCACATGCAAATTTTTGAATTTACATGTATTTCGCTTCTGCTGAAATGAGTGACACGGATCTTTATTTCCTGCTGTACCAAGAAATTGCCATAGATCCGATACTGAAAATCCCTCTTGATGTTCTCTTTCTGTCTGCTGGTCTTCCTGCCCAATCTGCATCCGTGAAGCCATGCAACTTCACCTCATCCGTCTATCTGTACCATAAACCATACTCAGATGTGCCCCTGAGATATCTCAGGACATGCTTGCCTGCCTTCCAAAAGAGCTTGGTAGGCTTAACCATCGCTTGTGAAATTTGGTTCACCGCATAGCATATGTCCGGTCTTGTATTGACTAAATACATGAGCGAACCCACCAACTGTCGATAAACAGTGGCATCCACTACCTCTGCCGATGTAGCATCCTCTTTCTTCCAATTTCTTGGAAGAGGAGTGTCGATAGGCTTGCAGCCTTGCATGTGAAACTTCTCCAATATCTCCTGGGCATACTTGCCTTGAGACACAAACAGTTCACCTTCCCGCTGCCATATTTCCAATCCAAGGAAATAATGAAGGAGGCCCAAATCCTTCATCTCAAACTCCTTTGCAAGATCTGCCCTGCATGAGTGTATCAACTGCTCATCACCTATTAGTATTAAATCATCAACATAAAGTACAATGATTAAAATCTTACCCTCCACCACAATCTGGTACAGGTTTGCATCCGCCTCACTCTTGGTGAAGCCAAGTCCAGTGAAATAGCTGTCGATCCGAGTGTACCAAACATGTGGTGCTTGTTTCAGCCCATACAACACTCTTTTGAGCCGGCACACATGCAACTCACTGCTGAAGATCTCAAATCCTTCAAGCTTCTCAATGTACACCTCTTCCTCAATGATCCCATTAAGGAACATAGTCTTCACATCCATCTGATGAATGTGCCAAACCATCTGCACTGAGAGAGAAAGGATGGCCTGTATGGAAGAATACCGTTTGACAGGTGTAAAGGTTTCTTCATAGTCAATCCCCTCAATTTGTGAGAAGCCCCAGGCAACAAATCTTGCCTTATACTTCTCGACGATCCCATCAGGAGCTTGCTTTACCTTGTAGATCTATCTTGATCCTACAACTGATTTTCCCACTGGTCTTGGAACAATCTCCCTAGCACTCTTTCTGACAATGGAGTCGTACTCCTCCACCATGGCATCTACCTATGTGGGCTCCTACACTGCTTCTTCAAAAGAAGATGGCTCTATCAAGATACACTTGCTCATAAGAGCCATGTATCCAGTAAATCGGTCAGGTGACTATCTCTGTTTGCGTTGTGATGTAGGGACTCCTACATTCTATGCCGCATCAAGCTTCAGTCTCTCAACTTCTATGGTACGCTTTCTGCCTTGTCTGATGTTTGGTTTTGCATGAGTGGAATCCTCCACTCCATGAATCTCCTCCTATGGTTGATCCACATCTAGAGGCTCATCTTTGGGAACAAGAAGTTCCTCTTCCACATGCAAGTGTAGCTCCCTCTTAAGTGACAAATTCATGGCATTTATCTCATTGAATTTTATATCCCGTCACACAACAGTCATCCGACTGTCTGGAAAATACACACGATAATTATGGGGTGTTTCTGTGTACCTCGCAAATATCCCAACTTCTGCAGTCGGCTCTAGCTTCTTCCTGGCGTCCTTTGTCACATGAATGTAACAAGGTGAGCCAAAAATCTTCAAATGAGAAATATCAGGCTTCCTACCAGTAAAATCTTCTTCAGGTGTACTCATGCCAAGTACTCTATGAGGACAACAATTTTTCACATAAACCATAGTGTTGCATGCTTCCGCCCACAAGTGCATCGGTAGGCCCTGGTCATGCAGCATCAATCGTGCATCACCCATGATCATTCTATTTTTCCTCTCTGTGACCCCATTCTTCTGTGGGTTATGAGGTGCTATGAGTTCTTTTCGAATTCCTTCTTTGCTACAGAAGTCTTTGAATTCGCCCGATATGTATTCACCACCATTATCGCTCCGTAGAGCTTTCACTTGCTTCCCCAACTCCTTCTCCACCAATGCCTTGAACTCACAGAACTTTGAGAACGTTTCAATCTTCTTTTGCATGAAGAATATCCAACATCTATGAGAATATTCATCAACAAATATAACATAATACTTGTGTTTTGTTGTTGAAGCAACCGAGAAAGGTCCACACACGTCTGTGTGAATTCTCTCCAGGATCACCGAAGCACGGTTCTACTTCTCATGAAAGGTGGTCTTCACAAAATTACCCATAGTACATCCCTTGCACTGATCTGACTACGCAAGAGTACCCTTGGGAAGTCCAGTAGAAATCTGTTGCAAAATCTTCAAAGCACCATGGTGAAGATGGCCCAATCTCCTGTGCCATAATTCACCCTCATCCCGGCTCACCACTTCTTCTGCTTTGCCCACCATTACAGCGCAGCCATCTACCTCTAGCTTGTAGAGATTCTTAATTCAAACCCTATCTTCTTGGTTTGACCCTGTTGTTTTATGTCGAAGGAAGGCTTTTCCCTCACTGAAAACAACATCATAACCTTTGTCTTCTAGCATTGTGACCGAGACCAAGTTCTTCTTCAGACCTGTAACATGCATAACATTCTTCAACAAGAATGGATTACCGGACTCCTTCTCAAAGGTGATGGTCCCAATTCCAATCGCACTATACCGACCATCATCACCCATCTCTATATGCATCTGGAGGTCCTTCTCCTCCAAGTCACTAAACAACTCCTTGTCTCCCGTCATATGGAAAGACGCACCACTATCAAGATACCACACCAATCCCATACAGCTTGAAACCAAGAATGCGATCAAGGAGAAATAAAGTTCAAATTGTGAGGCTAAGGCCTCTCTAGCTGTAGATCCAACAACATTTTTGTTCTTCTTCTTCTATGGACAGTTAGTGGCGAAATGTCCATGTTCGTGACAGTGAAAACACTTCACTTTGGAAAAATCCTTCTTCTTTCCTTTAGCATCAGATTTTGAAGGATGTTTCTTCCCCTTCCCTTTCCTTGCTTTGGTATCCAAAGCACAATTCTCTTCATCTTCATTCTTCGATGAAGATCCATCCCTGGTACCCCGCCTTATCTCCTCCTGCACAAGATCCGACCAAATTTTCTCCCATCCCGACAGTTTCTCCCATCCATTGACAGAGTCTTCGTAGCTATGAAAAATCTTCAAAATCCCAAGGAGAGCCAAGCTCACCAATTATTCATCATCAACAGTAACCCCCACACTTCCCAGTTCATCCTTGCAATGGAAAAACTTCGTGAGGTATTTTGGAATACTATCGCCTTTCTCCATTTTTATTTTTCTGAGCTTGTCTTGAAGTGCCAACTTCCTCTGGTCACTTCTGCTTTGGAAAAAATCTGTCAAAGCCTTCCACATTAAGAATGGAGTGGATTTCCCATGAAGGCTAGACACAATATGGTCCTTCACACCTTCCAACAGAATCCTTCTCGTCTTTGTTGTCTTCTTTTTCCATGCGTCAAGTAATGCAGCATTACTAGATCCTAGCTTAGGAACATCGCTATCGATGAACTCCTTTAGTCCATTATCCTCCAGCACTGCCTCCATCGTGTCCTTCCAGGCTATTTAATTCGAGCTCCCATCAAGGGCATACTCCAATCGCAACCCATTGAAAGCCATTTCAATGTATACTCAACTTCTGCACCAAGAATCTTCTATAGCAAATTCGAATTGTCCACCAACACAAACTCACTTTATAATTGCAATCTTCAATCAACAATGCTCCGATACCATGTAGAAATTATATGCACTAAGCATGCATATGTCCTAGATTCACCCGATCTCACACTATTTAACTTTATGAAAAATACTGAATCATTCCACTTGTTAATCTTTTGTAGAAAATTAATTGCACACACATGTAAAGCATAAATAAAAATAATCGCACATAACACAGTTGTTTTTAACGTGGAAAGCCTGAAGCTGAAAACCCCAACTATATATTATGTATCATGGAGATCATATAACAATCCTCATACAAAGCTTATCAAGCTCTCAGTACAATACAATCGTCATACACTAATCAGGAACAATCTTGCAAATCCATGCAACAATCTTTGCCCTCCTGCTAGCCTGCCTCCACTGCGCAATCCCTGCTGAAGATATCTCTGAATGAATTCGAATTACCCTTGCCTTGACTACGTAATCCTCATTGGCAACTCCAATGTGTGTGTGATGCAATCAATGCATCACTATAGTCACAATAGATAGTCCATCTTTTCCCTTTCACCTATCTCTCCATGGGTCTCCATGAAGCGCCATGCTTGGTTAAGCTGTGTATTGTTCAGTTGATTAATGAGGTTATTATTTGTGAATTAATTAAATAATTAATTCACTCCACTCTCACTAGTGTATCATTCAGTTGGACTAGATACAACTAGCTCAACTGAGTCTAACTGTGTTAAACTGAATACAACTCCATAAACTACTCTTCCAACTTTGTCATAACTCTGCCACTTGAGTTCTAAGTGAATCGTCCATGCATGAACTCCAGTAAACCCTTTGGAATTGCGTATTTCCCTCAATCCACTGATGTGCCACATCAGTGCACTGAAATAAAGTGCTCCAAGAGTATAAGTTGTTGTTTAGAGTTTGATTATTATTAAGAGCTAATAATAATCATCGACATGCATCTATTTTTATATTGATGATCTATAAATAGACTTCACCCAATATTATAAAAATAAAATTTCATCTATTTTTCCAACTTGATCAACCATCCACAAATGGCATCCTGCAACTTCTGAAATATGATCATCATGTCTAAAAATAGACTTGCGCCAAAAATAGCCTGCGGGCCCACTTAGTGAAGGCGACTCTTTTCACTAAGCTCATCATCTTGTTGAATCTCAACACAAAGTGTCCGCTGAACATGTGCCCATGATTCATAAATACAAGAAGATTCATATTCCTAGATGGCTGCAACAAACTGACCAAAGGATCATGAAGTACATGCAACATAAGCTTTTCTAGATGATTTAAAACTGGAAAATAAGCCTCCTTCCAAACTGTTGTTTTGTCTGTGTGCTGAAACTGATCACCTTCATCAATGAATGCTGAAACATCGACCTTCATTACTGGCTGTAACAAATTTTCCACATGATCCTGAGAAATTAGCTCTTGTTGATTTGGAGGAATCAAGAAACATCCTTCTATTGCAACTGGATGCTTTTCATGATGAATTTCAGCAA
Source organism: Pinus albicaulis (assembly GCA_034641835.2). Lineage (NCBI taxonomy): Eukaryota > Viridiplantae > Streptophyta > Pinopsida > Pinales > Pinaceae > Pinus > Pinus albicaulis. The sequence continues at coordinate 1,522,979,634 of CM076580.1, forward strand.
GAATGTGCTCTTGGTCTTCAAAAAATTCTGAACATATAGATGGACAAGTTTCCTCTTGAAACAAAAATTCAAGAAATGAAATGTTTGAAGAAGAATCTGAATGACACTCCGCATCAATGTATTGGTCTCTTGAACACTGTTGAATACCTTCATATAATTCAAGGGAAAGATTGTGATCTTCATCAATTGATTGCTGATCAATATTATCTTTGGTCAAAGAAGACATTTTTTGCTAGAAATTATCATGAAGACAATCTTATTTTGCAAGTTTCTCTAGAACAACTCTTCTCTTTCACTATTCTCTTCTTGATCCTTGATAATCTTATCAGTTTCATTTCCAATTGCAGAAATTGTTGTGTGTTGGGAATCCACCTGAATGTCAAGACAACAAACCTCTTCTCTTTCCTCCTGATGAGAATATAAATCAAACCAGGCTTCTTCAATCTCATCAGACATTAATCCTTGATCATAGATGTCAATTCCCATATGCTAAAAAAGATCATCAAACTTTCCACAAAAAATTCTATCAGCACTATAGAAGGATAAGTTTGTTTGTAATTGTTACAAAATGCTACATATAAATCCTTAAGAGAACATAGACTAGCAAATGATAAATTCTCATACCAAAACCTTGCTCTTTCTTCTAAAGTCTCCATAAATATATTCATCAAGCAACCTTCATGAATTACAACTTCTAGTCTACATACGTGCATGTGAAACTTAATCAAATACAAAATAGCATAATCTCCTTCTTAACCTTTAAATTTAGGCAGATAGGTTAACGAATCAAAAATATGCATCGGGTTTGGGAAACCAGAGATATGAGATATATCCATAGGTGCATACCTTCTAGCAGTTGAATCCCTCTTGAAATTAGTGAAGTCACCAAGAAGTTATTCAAGCTACTGATTTTTTGAGTAGTGGAGTCGCCATGAAAACTTTGAACTTTTGGATTCTTCGACACTAGAGTCGCCAGGTGAAAGATGCACAGGATTTCTTGTGCCTAATCGTTGTTCACCATAAACAATGAAAGCTAATATTTGTCATTATTTCTCAAGAAATATTTAACCTTCACTCCCTGGAAATGACGCCAAAAATGTTATGACTCCCTCCCATTCCCAAGGGCGAGAATGGAACTGAAGGAAGGTAACCACAAACTAATCTTTAGGTGAGGTAGCTAGCCCTACCAAAACCAGAGAGGGCTATTTCAATGTCACTTTAGCAGCTAGTTAGATGACTAGGTGTATAATTATCTTAGGCTAGGTATTAAAGTTCAGTAAATTGGGATTTTGTTTGTTTTGAGTTTTTGCTGGATAGGAATGATAGTTGGGGAACTAGGTCCAGGGTTTAGGTCAAATTTCAAAGGTTAGATTGTAGAGGAAAGGATGAGGCTAGGTAGGTAAGCTTAGGAATCTGCTTAATTTTTTGTTTTGTATAGGGTGAATAGAGAGAGAGACAGAATGAGCATTAAAATGAATTCATTCATCGGAAGAGAAGATACATGTTCATGTAAATCTTATTAAAACATAGCATGGAAAACCTGATTTCTATCTATATACTTATAAGATTAACATACATACGCATATATGCGAAAGAATTATAACAAAACATTCAAATTTATAAGATTACAGAGAAAAAAAAATGCTCAAAGGCATACCATTGGAGTCTCAACACTATGTCTACAACACTGTCTTTGATTTCATTAAAAAAAAAATGTACAATAGCTCCACTGCAAATAACAACTATCCAACCCTTCAAATGACTTGAGTTGGACTACATATAGGAAATAAGAGTCATGACACCTCATAGGGTCGAAATCCTATACAAATATCATCATAATTACATAAGACGAGTGACTTCATGAATCTAGGGGAGTTAGAAACCATTCCCTCAAATTCAACTAAAGACTAACAGTGCGTGTCTCCATTTAATTACATGTTTCCTCATCATAAGAGGAAAAACCAAACTAAATTACCCAAATGACACCTCATGGGATAGCTAAACTTTGAATTTTGTAGTTTTCCTGGCTTGACAACTGTCCAAAGGTAATCCAATGCAGAAACATAGCGCCATTTACAGAAATGTCACGCCTCTCCAACAATGTAGCAGAATGAGTTTGGTTTCAAATTTTGTCGGTTTTCTTCCACCTTTTGCAGTTGTGGAGTATTTTGAAGGTGAGAGAGGAGCTCTATCGAACAATAAAGGATAAAATGAGTTGAGGAAGTCACTTTTTCCCTTTATAACATCATAAAGCACCCTTTTCGTCTTTTAGCGAAATCATGAACTTTGAGAAAAAAAATTATTTTTTGAAAAATTTGACAATGTAACAAGTTTTGAGAGAATAAAAATTGTCTTTCTTTATTTTCCTACCTATGATAACTCCTTTGAAGATAGCTTGTATAGTGAAAATGACTCTTTGTTCGTCTCATTTATGAGAAAAATTGGACATTTATGGTGGCGACACAAAACACCTAGACACTAACCTAGGTGAAAGCATGGTGACTGACCTAAGAATCTAGATGATAATGGATGACATGACCTATGAAATGATAATGACCATGAATAGAGTGGAGGGAGTAGCATTTCAGACCTATACATATTCATCGAACATAATTTTATTTGAAAACTAACTTGAAAATAAAATTTTTTGACCTTGGACCGCTACTAACAGAAGCAAAGTAGAAGCAACTAGATGAAATCCGGGTCACTGCAAGGACTTTAGCACTCGCGCAATGACTCACTCAGATCACTGAAGGGAAAAATCTACAGAGTCAGATCTAGGATATGTGCAAGAAAGAGTAGCTTATCACCACACAGACTCGACCATGGCAGGAAGAGGCCGTTCATCAATCTCAGATAGTAGATGGAAAACTTAAAGAGATGCAACAGAAGTAGAAAGACGTGCTTCCGAAGATCTTCAGGCCGATGATTGAGAAGCTATTAGAAGAGGTGCGCCACGAAGAGAAACAATTTGTAACAATTATTTAGCCATTGAATATAGCTTAAACTGACAATGTAGATAAGTGATAGTATGAATCCTTTGTCGAAGTGTACGAAAAAGGACCACTTTAGCTACACATAACTAATAGCCCTAACAACAAAAGTGGCTGACAATATCTTCAGATCTATGGTTAGTTGAACAAGAAAAGAGCTGCAAAAACCAGATCTATGCATGGAAAGACATTAAGCAGTAAAAACAAGGGTTTGCTCCATATACCAATAGACAAGACAAGAACAATTTTTGAAAGAATTTTTGTATTAATCGGGCACCTGGGAGGAAAACAAGAAGGCGTATCCAATTCTCCTCAGTGGGATGGGTTCTTGGAAGTCCTCAGCACTTCAGATCTAAAATCTCTCTTCTTGTTGGTGTAGAAAACCCACACAAAGAATGGAACTCAAAGGGAGCTCACACAGCAAATGGTAGAAAAATGTGACCAAGTGTATAGATCCAGAGTGATCTAATAGGCAACAAAAGGTGAAGAATGGTAGGAAAAACCCTCCTATTTATAACAAAAAATTGGGTCATTCTAGATCTTGGTGCATGATTAAAATAATGTTAACCAAATCTAGATCCACCTTTTATGGAATATTTTATTATATTTGTTGGAGGGAAAAAGTATTTGACTTGGGTCAAATCCCTTTATTTGTTAATAATAAATAAATAAATGATTTATTTATCTTTTAAGGAAGTGGTTGAAGGATAATTAAATAAATAATGATTTATTTAATTATTTGTGGGTGATTTGGTCATATTTAACAAGGAATATTATCTAAATAAGATTTAAATAATTATTCCTAGGAAATAATAAGATAAATAAAGGTTTATCTAATTAATTCCTTTGTTTTGGGTTAAACATGACTGGGAATAATAATTAAATTATGGTTTAATTAATTATTCCATGAGGAAAATCAAACAAATATAGGTTTGTTTAATATTTCCTTTTGGGGTTTCCTGTTTGGCCCATAAACAACCTAATAAATGTGGTTTATTAAGTTATTTAACATAGTGAAGGCAATTTTACTTAGGGTAAAATTGGGCTTACATGGTGTACTTGGGTCCATCTAATGATAATAGGTTAGATGACCAAAAAATGGTGTAACAGATTGCCCCCCAGCGTGCGAGTGTTAGGAGCAAATCGTATGACCGAAGTACGTTGTAAGAACTCAATCACTAGACAACAAAAGGGAAGTTAGAGAGAGAAATGCAAGGTAGATAGTGTGCTGAAGAACTAGACCCTGAGGAGACGAGACTCGCAGGTGCAACAAGTCTCTTTTTATGAGAGGGTACCTGTGCTGAAGGCGGCGGGGGAGGCATACCTATACCCGCCGAGACAAAGTACAAAAGAATAGTGTGTCCAGTAAACAAGGGACCGAACCATAAAGTACAGCCGGCATAATCATGAGCCAGATAAAAATACAATGAGGAATCCCACATACATACTGTGCCTGGGATAACAGCCAGGACTTATACAATAATATCTGAGTACATGAGATACAAATACAACCCAAATGCCCCCTATAAGCGGGGAAGGGCTCACAAAATCTGACTGATACATGAAAATCAAAGAGGCGCTGCAAGTGGCTAAGGCCGACATCATCAAATATATGGAGCTGCATCGAAGGCTGCAATGAAGAGGTCATCCGGGCATGTGGGGGGCTACCTGCAGGGCCACCCCCTCATGAGGGTTGAGACATCTCACACACACCCGGGAGTCACCAATAGCTGCTGCTGCATCACTGAACCATCAAGCATACGGATCTCGATCATGCTGAAAGGAGCTAGAGTGGAGAAACAATCAAGTCAAAGGGTAATGAGAGATCCCTTTGCCTGATCCGAGGCACCGAACAAGAGTGGAAGCTGGAACCAAGGTACACCGCCCTCTAGACCTGGCTTCTGGAATGAATGAGTTGATGTCGACAGAAGGAGGTCTGCCATAGGTGAGGCAATGAGAGACCCTCAACTAAGGCACGAGAGAAAATAGTAGAGCGACGGACAGACTGACACTAATGATGATGGTGAAATGGAAGGGACTGAGTAGCGAATGGACGACTTCCCTTGTTAGAGCATAAAGGGCATGAATGACATGGCGCGACTGACGCAATATCATAATGGATAGGGGAAAGTGGGACTGAAGGTCATAATATGTAACACAAGAGAGAGACCAAGCAATGAAGGATGGAGGACTATAGCGGGGTACAAAGGGACTCGGGATAGACTCCATGAATGCGATGATGACTCAACTTGGATGCTCTAAACAAGGGCGACTCGATGGTGCTGCCACATAGTAAAGGCCCAATGGGGGACCATGAAAACATGAGTACAAGGTGGGAACTCATGAAGAAAATCGACACGAACAAAGACAAGTAAGGAGGCAAAATGGTGCCCCAAGTACAAGTGTGTTAGTGAAGAAATGCGATTTTAAGGAGAGGTGAAGTGACCCTTCTTGGATAAAATGTGTCGGGGTGAAGTATAAAATCATTAGAAACTAATAGATACCCATTTGAGGGCTCGGTGAGAGCTTTCCAACGGTGCAGACGGTTTGTCAAACGGGGCTACGGTATGGTCGCAGCAGGCAAAAGAAGAAACAGGGGTTCTCTTTTAATAAGGCAGTTTTCCCTCCAAATTCACTCATTTGCTAGTGTTGCTATGGTGAATGTAGAGAGGAGATAAGGCCCTAAATCTTGCGGTGAGAGTAGCGGACAAACCGACCGTTGAAATCGAGATCCGTTAGTTGCAGGTAAGAGGCCTAACCTTACTCTTTCATTTTGATGGATTGAAAGTTTAGTTTAGGGCCCAAAATCTCAGTAACAGACCCTCCTTCATCTCTACGGCCGGGTCGCACTTTTTGGGCCAAAAAGTGCGACCTGGGAAGCAGGTTTCAGGGCAAAAAGTGCGGCCTATCCTAGAATTGGGCAGAAAACTGCGACCTGGGAGATGAGGGGGTTTTAGTTCTGTTTTATGGCTAAGAGTTGGGTTTTTGTGTTTGGTTATGGTATTCCCGATCTGTATGCTGACAAAAATGATGTTTTTGTGCAGATATGGCAAATATACGGGTTAACTGGAGAGAGAGAGACCTGGGTACATTACGGGCAGAGATCCAGGCAGATCACGACGTCCGTCGTGTGTTGGCCAGGTTTGGGGTTCTAAAGTTTTTGGAGAACCATTTGATGAGAGTAGGGGAGCCTTTGTTGGCCCAGATTATCAGTTACTGGGATCCAGAGCATGAGGTTTTTGTAGTGCAGGGGCACAGGATCGAACTGACAATCCAGGATGTGTATTTTCTGACGGGTCTCCCGCCACTGGGGATGGTGGGAAACACGCAGCCAGTATTACCGCGGGGGCGACATATCATGGAGTTTGTGGAGCGACATTGTCGACCGGGTCTCCAAGTCAAGGGGACTCGGATACCGATCGGGGACCTAGAGAGATTAGAGACCCGTGCAGTGGCCGCAACAGTGCTGCGTATCCTGGGCAACTAGGTGCTCCATCACATCACTGGGGGGCAGATGATGATTGTGGAGAGTGTGTTGAGTGGGACCTACTATGGGTGGGCCCAAATGATGCTGGTGTCGCTAAAGCGACAGTTGTCGCTCCGCAAGCGGTAAGTGAATCACGATTGCTCGTATGAGATTTTATTGTGCGCCTTCTTCTTTGAGAAGATCCCGACCTTGCGGCCTCGTATACAACTCCCAGATGGGGGCCCGAGAGAGCCCAGGATGCGCTGGTGGGGGCGGCTACTGTGCAGAGGAGGAGGAGGGGCGGTCGGGCGAGTGTTTCGACCTGAGTTCTTTGCCCATTGGGATCAGATTCCATTATACATAGACGACTATCCCTATAGTGGGATGAGTTATTGTGGGGATCCGGACCTACCACTTCCGCCTGGTCGAGTATGGGGGCCCGATGGTAAGTGATAAGTAACTATTCTTGTATGGGCATGTTAAAGTTATTGAATAGTAGATATGGTACTGATTCATGAACTTTTGGTATGCAAATATAGCTCCGGTAAAACCGACCGGATATATGGGATGCCTGGCAGCCTCTGGAGTTGCAGGGCCGAGTGGGTCGAGAGCAGCGCGCAATGAGGATGTGGCCACCCTTCTGGAGGACATCCGCCATAGATGCGAGATGTTGCTGACCGAAGTTTCAGAGCGCGGGTGGCAAGACTTACACGACCAGTACGTGGAGGCATGCATTGGTCTTCCCTCGGAATGGCGAGGTGTCATGCGGCGCATGGTGATGGCCGGTCAAGGCATACGTGATCTACGGGCTGCAGGGGCAGAGCCATTGGCTCGGGATCCGCCAGATAGTGAGTAGGTGTGGGGCATGTGGTGCCCCCTAGTGTGTATGTAGGGGCAGGTGGTGCCCCCTGTTTTGAGTTTTTTGTAACATGCTATGGGCATGTCAAATGCATTAGAGTAGATGGACTCTAAACACATGTTTTGTGACACATAATATGGATATGCATCGTTTTTAATGATTATGAATGTTATTGTCTTGTATGAAATGCATGTGATAAATGCCAATCTAGAACATGGTTTGCAATACTATCTACATAGTGATTTTGTTCTCGAGGTACATGGTTGAAAGTTATGGTTTCAAATTCACGTATCAAGAGTTTCACTCGTAAATATCGTCTAAACAGCACAGGGTTATGCACATGATACACACCATTTAGTTGCATGACAAGAAGTAAGGAATCCAAACGAACATGCAGATGGAGGAGGCGATGAAAGAGGGCATCGACTAAGAGACCACGCACTGCATCATATTCGGCCTGATTGTTGGTGGCAGTACCAATGAAGACCCCGTTAGAGAGGACAAGGGCATGCAAGGGGGTGAAAATGGCCCATCCTGCCAAGGCTAGATTCCTGGAGTAACGACTTGCACCATCGGCATAGCCGATAAAGGGTGGGGATGGGAGGTCCTGCAGAATGGTGTCACAAGACAACAAATGGGGGGAGGAGATACAATGAAGGCAGCGTGAGTGAACAGAATACATCGAGCGACAACTGCGGGAGGGAGTGCAATGAGCAGGATGGCTATAGCTCATATACAAACTAGAGGGTGGGATGAGGGCTATAGGAGGTATGGCGGGGACTCGGGCTGCGGAGGTCAACAGAGATATAGGTGGAGTGATCTCGTGTATGGGTAGAAACGAGGGGGTCTAGGGTGGTCACTGAAGGGGGGTCAAGTGAGGCCACAAGGGAGGATGCAAGGGGACTGGGCGCTGAAGGTCGCACAGAGGAAGATAGATAAAGAATGGTCGTAGTAGACTCCGTCATCTGAACATCAGGGGGGGAATGTCGATGGGAGCGGGGGGATCCTCAGGCTGGCCCGAAGCATACTGCACGAGTATGGGAGAGGCGGATTGATTTTGTTCAACCTCATACTCTCGGACTACCTTTAAAGAGGCGCAGTAATGCGTCAGGTGAGGACAATGGTGGGAGTAATGGCCATGAACACCGCACAAAGCACAGGGTTTGTTGGTGTGGAGAGTCTTGGGGTTCTTGGTTACGGACGAAGAAGGAATGGAAGCTTCAGGGACCGTAGACTCGGGGAACGCGACTTTAACCATGGGCTGAATACGGGGTAACTCGGGACAAGCATGGGTGGCATGACCGGTGACATCACACAAGGCACAAGGCTTTGCGGGGGGGGGGGGAGGAGGGGCCAGGTTAGCCATGGTGGTCTTGTCATAGTAAGAGTTTGCCGAGCTTGCCTTTCTTCAAGGAGTGCCGTCACGACGAGAGAAGAGGGTCCCGTGGAGGTGCTGGGGGCACAGTGGCAATGGAGGAAGCGAGGGGGACCGGTTGAACTGGTGTCAAAGCCATGTAGGGTTTGGGGTGACCAGGAGGGGTAGCGGCTGGAGGATCAAGGTACCAGACCGGTATGCCCAAGGTCAGGTTAGGGAGAGAGAGGGCGGCCATGATGGGGACAGAATATACTCCGGGAGGGGGAGCCAGGAAAGGTATCTGCCCAGCAAGGTAATGACCAGGAGGGATGGCTCTGAGATGGTTAAGGCCTGGGGGAACCGATCCAAGAGGATAAAGGGGTTCAGGGATACCAGCTGTAGGAGCAGGGCCAGAAGGAGGAGGTCCGGCTGGCAGAGATGAAGGGCTAGGAGCAGGTTGCGGTGGGCGAGGTTGAGTCTGAGGTTGTTGACTAGCCGAAGCGGGTCGCTTAAGGGCAGCCCGAGACGATTGCATCATGCAAACATTCGAAAATCTGGGATTAGAAATATGAGGAGGGGGAAGACTAGGAAAAGTTCCAAGCAGGGAGGAATCTTTGTAGACGCCGGGGGAGACACTGGTCAAGGAATCAACGGTTTGCTTATTGGCTACAGAAGAGATGGTCATCTCAGGGGAGGTCTGAGACGGCGACTCATGGTAGGATAGCTGGTCAATGGTGACTATCTTTCCATTGTGAGGGAAAGACATCTTGCGAAAAACCGCGGATGGGACAGCAGACATGGCATAGGTGTAGCTTCGCCCCAATAGAATGTTGTAGTCTAGAGGGGCGTCATTGACTTCGACGTCAACGCAAACGGTCTTACCGGTAAGGGTGATAGGACCATTACGGAAAAGGCCAATGGGCTGGGAGGCATGGCCGTCCCACGCTCGAAGGGTGATCGTGGAAGGGGCCATCTCAGGAGATCCGAGTTGCTTCCAAACCGAAGTGGACATCACACAGGTGGATGCCCCCTCATCAATTATACACCGAGAAACGTTGGCGTTCTGGATTTTGACTGGGATTTGGAAGGCGACGGAAGCAGGAAGAGGAGGATGGTCTGATTGATGGGCGTCGAACACAATCATTTGGTCATCAGCAGGATCTGCAGCACCCACGGCAGATAGTAGAGCCTTCTTTTGGGAAGGGCACGACTAGAGGAGTTCCAGTGTGGAAATGGCAGCAGGAGATTGCGCCAAATCATCTACTATGTTATACGAATGAGCAGCTCGACCGGAAGCAGCATTTTGACGTAACGGTCCTTTAGGAATATTGGTATGGACCTCAACTTTGGGTTGAGGGATATGTAAGGGACTATTGCTTGTCGAAAGAGGCTCTGTAGAACCTGAAGAAGGGGACTCGGAGGCAGACTGAGCGGGAGGCTTGGGGTGCTGGCGAGACCGAGTTTGAAGGTGAAGGTCGACGATTGGGGAAGGATCAGAGTGCATCATAAGGATCTGGTAATCGGAGGAACTAGAAAGGGAAGGTGGAGTGGCGACTTGGTTGTCAGGCGGCTGGGTAGCCACGAATCCTTGCTAAGGGAAGGGATCAGTAAACACAGCTGGTTGGGTAGTGGCCACATTAGGAGGAGCATGAGGGGAGGCATGTTGTCCGTGCAATGTGGCTTGAGACTCCCACATCTGCCGCATCTGGGGTAAGAGGGGACAATCGTGGGTGTAATGACCATAAACACCGCAACACGAACAAAGCTTATTTGTGTGAAGCGGCCTGTCCGGCTTGGGTTGAGTGCCTTGTTGCTGGTTGGCAGTGTTAGGGTCAACACCTGGATTGGGTCCACGGGTACCAGGAGCAGATTGGTTTGGATTGCCTCTCCACCTTCTTTGAGAAGAAGAGGGATTAGTCACGCCCTGCTGTGCAAATACTTGCCCTGGAGGGGGCTGTAAGTGCTGTTGCGGGTTTGGAGGAGGCAAGGGAGACGGAAGCGCATATGCTGGAGGAGATGGCGCACCAGGCTGCGGATAAAGGTAATGGTTAGGTTGGGAAACATTGAGGTAAGTAGGAGGTTGGGCAAAAGGAGGAGGCATGCCGTATCCTAGATACATGCTACCGGGAGGGGGAAGAGTGCTAGAGGTGCTGGCCCCTCCCTGAGGGAGACCATAGCCCATAGGAGGTTGAGCGTACGGATGGGAAAGGGCTCCAACGATACCGTTGGCGGAATGAGATGCCCCCGGGGCGTTAGCGCCGCCGGGCCTAAGCAGGTCAGGAAGAACGGTATAAACATAACCAGATTGAGCGTAGATCAAGTCATATTTCAAGGCTATTTGGAGGGCGGCTTCTTCGGTTTGAGGAAAGTGAGAGGCGACATCTTTGCCGATAGGAGCTAAGAGGGTGCGAAGGAACCAGTCCATGTAAACCCGATCTTCGAAGGGGGGGGCTCGACATAAGCTCCGTCTTCGTCGCCATTCCTAGACATGGGCAGAAAGGCGGGTTGAAGAGGTTTGCTTGAAGGAAGTCAAGAGCTCCGTGCCAGTATTGTATCGGAGAGGGAGCTGGAAATAAGATAAAAAGGCTTGGGCAAGGGTCGCAAAGGTGGTATGGGAAGAGGTGGCTTGGTTAACATACCATTTAGAAGCTTCGCTGGTAAGCGTGCGTTGGAACAAACGAAGACGGATGGAGTCATCGGTAATGGAATTGGAGGAACACCACATGTGGAAAGATCGGACGTGATTGGTTGGATCTTCTCCGCAAGGCCCTTCAACTCAGGGATGTCGGAGGAGCTGGTTGGCATAGCAGCCAACCAACATCGTACATGATAGGGTCAATGATCAATTGATTGGAAACCGTGAGCCGAGGCCTCGGCAATGTACTTGCATAGCAAGGGTATGGCCGAGGTAGTTCCTATGGCGGTTCCGCTAGTAGTAGTTCCGGCATTAGGGCCGGGAGCACCGCTAGCGTTAGGCCCTGGACCAGACATAGTGAAGGTGACAGGGGGAGAACCAGAAGGAGAAGGAGAACCCAATGAATCAGAAGAGGAGTCGGAGTGCGGACTCGGAGGAGGACTGGCTCGACGACGGCGGGACGGAGCAGGTCGATCGACCAGAAACTGAGGGTGAAGGCCAAGAAGTCTCCGGGAAATGCGCCTTGGGGGCGCAATGATGACAACACAAACACAGCACAAGGGGAAGAAGAACGACCACAAGGGCAAGGAGCAAGTCGAAACAAGGGCAGATAGGTGCAGTGTCAATTGATTTTAAAGTCTTTGCCTGGTGGTGTAAACCAGGCTCTTCTTCGCTTAGGGTAATGTGTGGCATGCGTTAATTTTAATTTTTAAACCCTTTTCGTTTTGAGAGCAAGAGAAAAAGTGTGCTGCGTAACTGAAAATAAATCTGCAGAGAACAGAATATAATGCTGAAATAACAAAAAAATAATAGCTACTAGCGCATCGATTCAACCCAAGAAGGCGGGTCACTCAAAACTAATCTAAAAAAGGGCAAAAATCTAGTCAAAACACACTTAAAAAGAGGCCAATAGATCTAGGGTCAAAAGGGACAGGGATCTAAAGGATAAAGCTGCTGAAAAGAGGTGCAGATCACAGCTAAGAGGCAGAGGCAAGGTGGCTGGAAAAAAGGAGGAAATCAGCAAAAAGCAGAAGGGGCAAGGAGGAGGCCCTAAAAGTAGATCCAAACAAATCTTCAGGAGGTGATTTGAGAGGTAGAAGAGCTGATTAAAAGGGATCTGAAAAGGAGGTAACAGATCTGGAAAAGGGGAGGCTGAAACTCTGAAAAATCAGACACCTGAAGCAGTTAAAACTCTTCCACCAAAAGTGGAGGGTATTGAAGCCCTAGGGGGGCTAGGTTCCCACTTAGATGAGCAAAACAGAATGTGAATGTGTCAAAACAGCCGAGACAAAGTTGGCCGGAAACCCCGATAGAAGCTTCAAAAACCTTAGAAAGTGCAAAAACAATTAAAAAATTGCTAGAAACAAAGGTGTTCGAATTGCTTTCAGTGTGCTCTGTAATAACAGGTTGAAAGGGTGCGACCCAGAGGTCCACAAAGGCCGCAGGTTATAACAAAAAGTGCGACCCCATTTCGCTGTCTCGACGAAGATTTTAAAAGTTGCTGGCCTCAAAGTGCTTCGATGTCGCTTACCTGCGCAATAGGGCCAGAAACACACGGAAGTTAGAAATTTTAATGTTTTAGGGTTTTATGTGAGAAAAACAACATAAAAATAGGAAAAATAAACAACCGAAAAGAAACCCTAGGGTCTGAAGTAGCTGGATATGCAGGAATATGAAAAACGACAGCGGTCGTAATTTAAAACCCGTGTGGAGTCGCCATTTGTTAGTATGAATCCTTTGTCGAAGTGTACGAAAAAGGACCACTTTAGCTACGCATAAATAATAGCCCTAACAACAAAAGTGGTTGCCAATATCTTCAGATCTGCGGTTAGTTGAACATAAAAGAGCTGCAAAAACCAGATCTATGCATGGAAAGACATTAAGCAGAAAAAATAAGGGTTTGCTCCATATACCAATAGATAAGACAAGAACAATTTTTGAAAGAATTTTTGTATTAATCGGGCACCTGGGAGGAAAACAAGAAGGCGTATCCAATTCTCCTCAGTGGGATGGGTTCTTGGAAGTCCTCAGCACTTCAGATCTAAAATCTCTCTCTCTTGTTGGTGTAGAAAACCCACACAAAGAATAGAACTCAAAGGGAGCTCACACAACAAATGGTAGAAAAATGTGACCAAGTGTATAGATCCAGAGTGATCTAATAGGCAACAAAAGGTGAAGAATGGTAGGAAAATCCCTCCTATTTATAACAAAATATTGGGTCATTCTAGATCTTGGTGCATGATTAAAATAATGTTAACCAAATCTAGATCCACCTTTTATGGAATATTTTATTATATTTGTTGGAGGGAAAAGTATTTGACTTGGGTCAAATCCCTTTATTTGTTAATAATAAATAAATGAATGATTTATTTATCTTTTTAAGGAAGTGGTTGAAGGATAATTAAATAAATAATGATTTATTTAATTATTTGTGGGTGATTTGGTCATATTTAACAAGGAATATTATCTAAATAAGATTTAAATAATTATTCCTAGAAAATAATAATATAAATAAAGGTTTATCTAATTAATTTCTTTGTTTTGGGTTAAACATGACTAGGAATAATAATTAAATTATGGTTTAATTAATTATTCCATGAGGAAAATCAAACAAATATAGGTTTGTTTAATATTTCCTTTTGGGGTTTCCTGTTTGGCCCATAAACAACCTAATAAATGTGGTTTATTAAGTTATTTAACATAGTGAAGGAAATTTTACTTAGGGTAAAATTGGGATTACATGTTGTACTTGGGTCCATCTAATGATAATAGGTTAGATGACCAAAAAATGGTGTAACAATAAGGTTAAGGGTGCACCAGTTGAGTGACTTGGGATGAGTCACATGTGAGTTTTGGGGGCCTGTTGAGCATGGCCCAACTTGGTCCAATTTTGAGTCAAAGACTCTGCATTTTGAGGGAGTGGAGTGCGCGGTCCTATGAATATGAATATACCGTATGGAGTTTAGGGGCTTTGGGGTGGGTCTAAGCTACTCTTTTTGTAAAGGGTTCGGTTTTATTTGTTAGTTTTTTTTCCGGCCATGGTATGTGGACCATGGTATTGTACAAATGTAAAGGTTATACAAAGCAATAAATGTCAAGTCGAAGTAATAAGTTGTAAATATTGATGAGTTCAAGCTATTGAATATTTGTTTTTAGTTTGTTTTGGGTCTTAAGGGAAGGCTCCGTAGCGGTGTGCGTAGAGTCCCTGAAGAGTCTACAGCTTTGTGCACAGAGGCCTTGAAGAGTTTGCAACTTTGTGCGCAGACCACCTAAAGTTGTGCGCATAGGTCAAAGAAAGTAAATGTATTTAAGAAGACTTATCTTAATAAAAGAATAAGATTTTTGGAGCATATCTATGTTTATATGTGTATTTTATTATTATCTGCATTGCAAAGTTATCTGTATGATTTTCTATTATGTTTCGATAGTAAAGGCGCACCGCGCACAAATATTAATTGGTGATTTAAGTATAAACGATTAGAGTAGATAGATGCAACCACACATTTTGGAATAAGTATAAGATAGAAGTTTAGGAGTATATCCACATCTTATTGTCCCTCTAGATGCAGAAACTTGGTTATGACATCCCCCAATATTGCCTCAGGTGAGATTGCGATCTACGCTGCAGGTCGTTGCCGAAAGGGCCGGTAATAGAGGGTTTTGTTGGTGCGCAACTAAGTGTGAACATGGGTGATAGCGGGGTAAAACCCACAGTCCCTAATTTCTCAAAATTTCAACCTCAAGCTATGTGTAACGCGCCTTCAAAATTCATTGCCCAACCAGATCCACAATCTGGGCAAACTCACACTTTTATAAATTCTGAGCTGGTAATTTAAACAAATAAATATAAAATATTTAATATCTCAAATCTGAGTTTTGAGATATTAAATTAAAATTCTCTTGCCAAAAACACCTGCCCACACCTTTGTATTCAATCCAATTTTAAATCTGACAAACTCTTCTAGCTGTGGGAGTTTTCTTTCCAAGGTAATAAACCCCTCAGTACATATAGTATGCCCTTTTATTAAAACCATTCAAACCCCATATCCAAGGTTTGTCATTCTATGCAAGAGCTCTCTCTTTTTTTTAATCTTCATATAAACCCTTATTATAAACCTTCACAATGCATAAATATGCCTTTTCCTTATATCCCGCCAACTAACATGTACAAGTCTATATGCGTTCTGTAATATATCAATATATATTATAGCCTTCTTCAAATACTTCCAAGCCAAAAATTACATGACACAACCACCGCGTTAACATATGATGCCATTACCAAAAGTAAAATCTGACTTTAGCTCCTTTTCAATAATTCCCTAAGGTTTAATCTTGATAAAATGGAACATATCAGCCTTCTGCCCTAGACCACAGATCCACACCTTTTAAAAGGCCCGACCACAGACTTATAACGTTAACCTTCATGCATTCAACTTTAATTAAACCTTGACTTGATTAATGCACGACCCAACACACAAGGGTCCCACCGTAGGTTGAACTTACCTCGCCTTAAGTGACGACGGGATCAAACGGTCCACAAGCCATCGCATTGCAATCAACGATCGAACGAACATAGTTAAGTTTCGCATTTTTTTTCCTTCCAGACTTTAGCGTCCTAAAAAAACGCGACATACGTGGTTTTCAAAATCCGCTCAAGGACACGTGTTGTCCAAAGACCAATATTGCATTGGTTTTATGAAAATAGCTTTCCACCCTTTTGATCGCGCGATACCACTGGTTTCTCATGCGCTGGTTTCACTATTCACACTCCCGTTGGTTCCGCCTTTCTCCCATGCTCAAGGTTCCATCCTCACCTTGTTCCGTTCTTTTATGCGTTTCGGTCCTTTATACGTGGCCCTTGTTCTCTAAAGTTTCAACACGGTCCTACTATATGTATAACACACAGTTCCATTACTCTGTGCCTCCAAGGTTCTGTCACCCTGAATTACTAGCCTCCAGTTCGGCTCTCACCATCGTGGTTGATCAAGGAATGGGATTCCTTTTCGGCCTTTCTGTGCCTCGATAATCATCATAAACACGTTAACCCTGAATGTGAACTCAACTCTCACTACGTTTGAGCAGAGAATTTCTCTTTGGCTTCTTACACAGAATCTTTATAAAGGGCTGCCCCTTTTTTTATAGATTTTGTTCACCCATTAGCAACTCAACAACCCAACCAGTTGAAAAAGTGCTAATTAACCCTATCACAGGGTCTCATTCACACATTCTTCTACGCCTTCTTCCTAGAATGTACAGGCAGACTGTTAAGCTAAATTTCAGAATCTTCCTCATGCCTTGCTCATGAAGATTCAAGGCACCCTCACAGGAAATTAGTTCAAGCAATACTCATGCAGTATCCATTCATATAAGAGTCATGGGAGTTCAACCATTCTCATGCAGAAATTAAGCAAAAAATGCACAGTAATACTGAGACAAATTCCTCATTTATACAATGAATTATCTTACAACTTCTATCTGGCCAGATCTTCGATCAATTGGCCCTTCTGCATCCTATTTTTGCAAATCTCTCCTACACTCTACGCAGCCCTATGCAGGTCTCTATGCAGGTCTTTGCAGGTCTCTTTTCAGGCCTGTTAGGCTTATTTTTATACAAACACCACTGAATCAACTCAACTCCTCTAACAACTCAAAACTCTTCAAATTCCCTATTTTCTAACTTTAGTCTAAATCCTAAAGAAACTCAAATTGAATCTCTTCACATGCCCATGAATCATTTGAGGGCAGTTACAACTTTTCCTCTCTACATTTAACTAAAATCACTCAATTTATTCAATAATTACATGAGTAAGAAAATTATAAGACCCCCTATGTCTATCTATATACAAAATATTGGCTTGGGTCTAATGCCCCTGCATCAATGGGTCAAAGCCCCTCCAAGCCAACACGTAGTATGCTCTAGTACAAAAAAATATAACCACTCCAATCTAAAATCATGCTTTGATAGCAAAAATGACATGGAAGAGAAGGAAAATAAGCTCACAATGACCCTTGCATGCTCATTATGGACCACACAATATTTGACAGCAAGAGGAAAAAAACAAAAATACAATCATATAGTAAATAGAATGTATGATTCAAGAACATGTTCAAAATGGTCTACTCGTTCTCACTATAATCCATGTCATATTTACATATACATGGTATAAATTATCATGCATTATGTAATCCACTTAGCCTTTCTTCTCAGCTATGAATTTCTTCTACAAATTAAAGACCCAATGTGTGTTTGTTCCCTACACAAAGTTTTCACTTTTGAACTCTCATTTTGAGATGATTAGCATTCATAAATGCTCCTACTTTATACTTTAGTTCCTCTTGCATGCAATCAATTGAATGCCAATCTTCTCTTCTCAAAATGAAATCTTTTGTCTCTATATTGAAAAAAATTCATGTCACCACCTTTGCACTAGCCTCTTGTGTCTTTAACCAACATATACAAAACAAATATCCTCACAAGTACCAATCATTTTGAGACTATCTCTTTATGAAACAACCCAATCATTTTCTTATCACATCCTTTTAATCCTTCATTGTCTTGAGTCTTCAGTTTCCTACAATCTCAACACCCATAACCACCATAAGGAAAATATTCATCTTGAAATATTCTTGGTTCGCTACTTATTTAACCTTTTGGAAGCCTACACCAAACCCTTTATTCTCACATTTACAAACCCTTTCCATTCCTACATGAAGTGTTCTCTTCCTATTGCATCCATGTACCAATGTTATCTTTGTACCTCCATTCCTATCACATATTTCTATGTTGACCTCATTAGTTTCTCTTTGGCTTGTTGCATACTAGAATACACCAACATTCCCTTGCATTAAAACCTAAATGAAGAAACATAAATAAGATGATAAATAATATATTATTTTCCAAACCCTTATAAATAGTTGTAACAATTATTAAAGAAAATAAAAACCTCAAAGTGAGGTAAATGAGTTGTTTTCTCCTTCCATCAAGGTGAATTTATTCATGCTTTATTGAGAAAAAATGGTTAGATGAATTGGTTATTTCAATTCGAACTTTAGCGAAAAGAGATGAAAATATATTACTTAGGTGGATTTGTGATTCAATAAGAATCTATGACAAAGCGATTTCTTAGGAGGTGGTAGATTTATTTTCCATCAAATGATGAGGACACAACAGTTCCATAGAGAAGATTGAACACAATTTCTAGGATCCAAAAATGAATATAAAAAACATTACACTCCCTCCCTCACTCATATTACTATCTGCCCCACTTAGCTGTAGAATGGACTTCAACACAAAAAAACCATTACCAATAATTATATTGTATTTGTATTCATATATTCTAAAGATGCATAAAATCAATGTGTTTATTGCATGGCACTATGGTACAAGATTTTTTCTTGTTTGAAATTAGCTTTTTTAAACTTGAGTAAATAGTGCCCCAAAAAGAAATTAGTACATTTTTTCTCTCTTTTTACATTATAGAGATTGTGTTAATATCCTACAAATTTGTAGCCGTAGCTAGGTATCTGAAAAATACCAAAATGCATGCCATAAGCGGATAGAATAAAATACTACAAATCATACCCCTTTCCATCTGTAAAGTCCCCTATCGAATTCAATCCTCCATATAGTTATTGCATCTTACAATCATCATTCAATCCAACTAGTTTATGCTATAATTATTATGTAATTATGTTCAATCCTTTTTGAAGAGAAAGAGTTAATGGTACCAAATAAAAATCATATAATTACTATATAGTTCTAGTGTAAAACTGTAATCAACTTTCTATTTACTACAACAATAATTGTTACCCTTCAGTTAAATTATAACTAGTTTTTTTCTACAATTATCTTCAACCATATATGTATAACAACAATCGATGGCATCAAATGTAAATCCTATAGTTTCTATATTATTTTTATATAGAATTGTTCCAATACAGTACCTTTCAATTAAATGATATCTCAAAATTTTGTAAAGGTTACCAATCTATAGAATTTTAACCTATATTTGAAACTGCTCATGTAATGCACTAAAACATAAGACTCAAATATACTATACCAATATGTGGAAGTAAATTCATAATCGAGAACACAAATCATTAACATGCATCAGGATTCAACACACATACACAAAGATATATCTAGGGGAAAGAAACTACTCAAAACCCCTTACTATCTATATTGCATTAATCAAAGAATTTGGATGAATACAATATGCTCTGCTCAACCTTGAGCTCAACCTGCACTTATATCTTCTATCCTCTACTTGACTGACTGACCTTGGCCAATACTTAGCCAAATTTATGCCTTCCCAAGCTCCAATTTCCATGCGTTGTTCCTTGAGGATTTAGAACCCTATTAATTAGGAAATTCCTCAATTGGGATTGCACAATTCCTTTAGGCCTTCCTTTGACTGCATGCATGAGATGTAAAATTTAGAATATTCTACAATTGATAATACAGTGCCCTTGAACTCCAATCTCAATTGGGTAACTCGAATATTGTGCATGCCTGAGTTAATTTAGGTTGATTGAAAAATTAATTGGTTGAAGATTGGATTTGCACCCCACTGCTAGACCTCTTACTACTTCCTCCAACAATTGGAACTATTTTAACTAACCATAACTCAATTTAATTGAATTAAATTATTAAAACTCAAGTTAACTCAACCTAGGCTCCTAAAATTTAGGAGTCACTATACACAACTCAAGTTCATCCTCTAACTCGAATTAACTGAGTTAATTGAGTTATAACAACTCAATTAACACATTCAAGTTGTCCGTTGATGTGGAATTTCGAATTTTCTCCCAATTTAATCAAAGGAAAATTAAATTAGGAATTTCTTGCTGGATTTTCAACACTCCCTCTCAAGAAGAAAGGGATATTTAGATACCCCAATCTTGCTACTATGGAAAGCGATTTTTTCTCTTGACAATTATTTTTCCAAAATATCTGCATCTTGTTCCTTTGTCGGAATGTACTGAAACAACATGAACCACCTCCACAATCTCAAAGATGGTGGTACCAAATATCTATGTTCTTGGAACGATCGTGAAAAACTAGATTCTAAGAGAGTTTGATACAAATTTGATTCACATTAAATCATAGTAGGCTCCATCATCTAACCAAATAACAAAAAATGGATCTTCCTCATCTAGATATCCTCACAAGCTACTTGACTAGAAGCCATGTAATCTGATTCTGCTGAACTGAGTGCAACTGATCTCTGTTTCCTGTTGTATCAAGAAACTGCTGCTGACCCAATACTAAAGATTCCTCCTAAAGTTATCTTCCCATCTGATGGAATTCCAGCAAAATCTGCATCTGTGAAGCCTTGCAACTTCACTCCCTCCGTCCTTCTATACCAAAGTCCAAACTGAGTGGTGCCTCTAAGCTACCATATTACATGTTTAGCATCCCTCCAAAGTAGTTTGGTTGGCTGAACCATGGCTTGGTTCAACTGATTGACTGCATAGCACATGTTTGGTCGTGTGTTCACCAAATACATGAGAAAAACCACCAAATCCATGTACATAATAACATCCACTTGCTCACCTGAAGTGGAATCTTCTTTCCTCTAGTTGGTCGCTAGAGGAGTCTACATGGGTTTGCATCTGTCCATGTGGAACTTTTGAAGTATCTCATTGGCATACTTTCCTTGAGAGACAAATAATTTCCCTTCTCTCTGCCATACTTGAAAAAAAAGGAAATAGTGCATCAACCCCATGTACTTCATCTCAAAATCTCTTTCAAGGTCCTGCTCGCAAGACCTGATAAGTTTTTCATCACTGGTCAAACTCAAGTCATCGACATAAAGAAAAATAGTCAATAATTTACCTTCTACTAGAATGTGGTAAAGGTTTTCATCTGATTCACTTTTGATGAATCCCAACGCGGTGAGGTAACTATTGACCTTGGTGTACCAAGCATGAGGTCCTTGCTTCAAACCATAAAATGCTAGCTTGAGTCAACACACTTGTGACTCTCTTTCGAAGGTCTCAACAACTTCAGGATTTTCAATGTACACTTCCTCCTCAACCACTCCATTGAGGAATTTTGTCCTCACATCTATTTGGTGGATTTTCCACCCCATATGTGCAGCCAAAGTGAGAATTGATCTGATGGAAGGGTACTTTGGTACAGGAGAAAACATATCTTCATAGTAAATCCCTTCTACTTGAGAGTACCCCTTGAAAACAAAACTCACCTTGTGCTTCTCAATTCTTTTGTATGCTGCATTCTTTACCTTTTAAAGCTATCCCAAACCCACCACTGAATTATCTGTAGGTATTAGGACCACTTCCCAAGCACTGTTTCTGATGATGGAGTCATACTCCTCTACCACAACATCAACCCATACTGGCTGCTCTAATGCTTCCTCAAATGAGGATGGTTTTCTTTCTAATAGATCACCCATTAGAGCCATGTAGCCTATGTACCAATCTAGTGACCTCCTCTGCCTACGCTATGATGTGGTTGCTCCCACATTCTCTCTAGCATCCTGCACTAATATGTTATCTTCCCTGGTCCGCTTCCTTCCTTCCCTGGATGTCTCTGTTTGAGTGGTTGTCTCCTCTCTTTGCTCCTCTTCATGTGGCTACTCCACATATTCTTGAGGTTCTTCCTTCAGAGTCAACAACTCTTCGTCTACATGCAACTGAATGTCCCTCTCAATAGAACAACTTCTCTTCATCAAACTTCACATATCTATGAACAAATGTCATCCCAAGAGATGGTAGGTACACCTGATAGTTGTGAGGTGCATAAGTGTACCCCACAAATATGCCCAAATCAACTGTTGACTCTATATTTTTCCTTCCTTGGAAACATGGAAATATAATGATGATCCAAAGATCTTGAAGTGTGACACATCTATTTTATTCCCTGAAAAATATTTTTATGGTGTACTCATCCCGAGAATCTGATGATGACTCCTGTTCTGCACATATACCACTGTGTTGCATGCTTCGGCCCTCAAGTGTAGAGGTAGGCTTTGATCATGAAACATCGCCCATGCATCTCCAATAATAATTCTATTCTTCCTCTCATCCACCCCATAATGTTGTGGGTTATGGGGTGCTATCAACTCCCGTTGAATGCTTTCATTTTCACATAAGTTTTTAAACTCATTCGACACATATTCACCACTGTTATCTCTTTTGAGAGCCTTCACTTTTGTAATATTCCCAAATTTTCACCTGATATTTGGAATATTAGAGTTCTTAACTTTATTAATGAATTAAGTAAATAAAAGGGTGGAGGGATCCATAATCCTCAATATGAATAAATATCCACTTTTTGTGTGTGAATGTAGATTAATTAAGCCTAGATCTACATAATGAGGTAGATGAGCAACTACTAATGTGAATGGAATTGGAGATCATGTCTCATTAATGAGATGGATCATGGAGGTGGACATAGTCAACTAAGATCTTGAAGAGGTAAAACATGAGATCATGGAGCATTCATGATAAGATGATGGAGGAAGTTGTGCAGTTAATGCACACATGATGGACAGGGTGTACATTTCACCTAGACATGATGGATGACTTGGATAGACAACATAGTCAAACATGGAGGATCTTGTCCACATGCACAACGTAGTTTAGATGAGGTCCAAGGCATGGGAAGGCTCAAACATTATATAAATAATATGAAGGCAAGAATGAAGACATGCTTGTGATTATTGATGTTGAGGATCTATTTAGATTTGGAATTGTCATGTGACATTCCATTACTTTCTTGGGCTGTTTAGCAAATATTTCCAGTGCTGTTTAGCACATGGTGTTCTTGGTGAGGAATCCCACCTCTTTCATTGAGTGATCTCTTGGAAGAGGATTGTACTTCATTCTACATCAGGCATTGGTGCCACATATATTTTCCTACTTTCTCCAGAACATTCATATTCAGAAATTGTAGATTTCTGAAGATCAGTTTGGGAGGTGGAGGTTGTCTTCAGTATTTCAGATGGAGAACTGGTGAAGATTTATTCCTATCACCTTGGGCTTAAAGATAAAGATTCCCAGAGCTTCATTTTAGATTTGGCATCAGGCCAAAATTTATTGACCTCCTAACAGCAATAATACCTTCAGGAATTACACTGTCCATTTTGCAGATCCAAAAGGAGGAAGGAAGTTGCTAGAATTTCAGCTAGTAATCCTGTGAGGGATCATCCCCTCACCTTGCCATCAGTATTTCCATCAGCCTAGAGTTTATTGCAACATATTTCAGCAGGAAGAAGGCCTCTCTTTCCCTTACAGTGCAGTTTCTATGAGCAGTTGTGTTGTAGTAGATGTAATCATTATTGGAGGATGGAGAAGCTAGATCTAGAGCTTCTAGCTTGTATTATCTGAAGAAGGGATCAACCCTTCAAGCTTAGATCTGATCTTGTGACATATTTCAGCCATCTATTTGTCAGATCTAGCTTCAAATCTGTAATCCCAGAAAATTAAGGATCAAGCCCTAGGAGGGTGATTTTCCAAAGTTGTAGATCTGGAAAATCCTTTCTGGGTTATCTTGGGAATCCATCACATTGGCCAGATCTTGAATCTTGGCATCATCAGAGCTCTATATTTCAATATATCTACATTTTCCTTTTTAGAATGCAGTCATATATTCATATTCTACTGAAGGGACAATGCAATATTTGCTTCCAGCAACTCTCCAGTTACGTAGTGCCTACTTTGGCATGTTTTCAGGGTGATTCTAGGCCATCTCTCTGGCTAGATCTACTCATATTTTGTACATTGTGTAACTGAATCATCTCCATATAATAAAATTTCTCAAATTCTCTGTAAATTTTGATGTTGTCTTGAGATTTATTGTTTACTTAGTTGAAATTATTATATTGTGTTTAAGTATTACTGCATTCTCCCTTTTGGGATATTACAAATTTTCTTCCAGTTTCTTTCTCAGCAAGTGCTTTAAACCCAAAAAATTTAGAGAATTTTTGGTATTTCTTGTACATTAAGAAAATCTAGCACTTACGTGAGAAATCATCTACAAATATAGCATAATACCTGTACTTGGCCGTGGAGGCTGTTGAGAAAGGTCCATAGACATCAGAGTGGATCCTTTCAAGGATTGCATGCTCCCTATTATCCCAATCATTAAAGGTGTATTTTGCGTACTTCCCCAAGGCACACTATTTTCATGTATTTTGTTACTCCAATGCTGCATTGGGGAGGCATGTGGTGATTTGTTGCATGATGTTGAAAGCTTCATGATGCAAGGGGACAAGTCTTCTATGCCACAATTCACCGACATCTCTTCTCTGCACCTTCTCTGCCTTTGTGCTCAAAGCAACACATTCTTCCAACCGAAATCTCTTCTCTGCACCTTCTCCACCTTTGTGCTCAAAGCAACACATTCTTCCTCATCCAACCTGTAGAAGTTCTTCACCCAAACCCCAATCTACTTGACTTGTCCCGTAGCGATGTGGTACAAAAAATCATTTGCTCTGTTGAATATCACATCGTAGCTACGATCTTCCAACACCGCAATGAAAAACAAGTTATTCTTTAGACCCAGGAAAAAAATCACATCCTTGATCCTAAGAGGGGAGCCAAACTCCCTCCAAAAAGTAACTATACTGATATCGCTCATGCTATACCTCCCATCATCTCCAATCTCAATGTGCATCTCGAGGTCTTTCTCCTCTAGGTCATTGAAGAGATATATGTTCCTCGTCATATGTAATGAGGCATTGTTGTCAAGATACCAAAAAATTCCCATCACTGTGCTTGCCATGCATGAAATGAGGGTAAAATCAAGCTCAAATTATGAAGCTAGAGCTTCACTTTATGCTCCTCCTGAGGTCTTGTTACTTGTTTTCTTGTGTGACCATTTCGTGGCATAGTGCCCGAATTCATGACAATGAAAGCACTTGATTTTGGACAAGTCCTTTTTCTTACCCCCTTGACTGGAATCTACTTTGGATTGGGATTTATTCCCTTTCCATTTTTTTTTCTTTCTTTCTAGCCAAGGAAAAAATCTCCTCATCCTCAACCTTAGATGAGGTCCCATCTCTGTTGCTCCACCTTTTTCTTCCTGCACTAGATCTGACCATAACAACTCCCATATTTGTAGTTCCTCTCTACCATTTACGAAATATTGATAAGTATGCCAACTCTTGGGAAGAACCAAGAGGGAAAGAGCTACCAAATATTTTCTAGGACATTCACACCGACCTCACCAAGTTCATCACGACAATATGTAAACTTTCTCAGGTACAACGAAATTTTTTCATTATTTTGCATCTTAACACTTCGAACCTTGTCCTTGAGTGCCAACTTCACGTGGTCATTATTGTTCTCAAAAAAATATGTCAATGTTTTACACATCACGAATTAATTATCTTTCCCATGAAGATTCGAGACAATATGATCTCAAACTCCCTCTAATATGATTCTCCTCGCTTTAGCCACATCCTTCTTCCATTGAGAGAGACCCTCGATATCAGGTGTTTGTGGTTTTTCTACATTTGTCTTGATGTATTCTAGTAGCCCATTATCATCCAATACTGCCTCCATACAGATCTTCCAATGCCACAAAATTTTAGGTTCCTTTCAAAGAATACTCTATCCCAAGTCCATTGAAGTTACGTTTTCTCTGTCCCGAAGAAAACCTGCAACACTGATCTTGAAATTCAAACCTCCTGCAATGAAAAATTCAAATTATTTTCTCTATTGTGAATATATCTCTTATACTATGTAGAATTTTAATGTAGATTTGAAACGAATCATGTAATGCACTAAAGCATAAGACTAAAATCTACTCTACCAATATGCAGAAGCAAATTCACGATCCAAAACAAAAATCATTAACATGCATCAGGATTCAACACACATACATAAAGATATATATAGGGGAAAGAAACTGCTCAAAACCCCTTACTATCTGTATTGCATTAATCGATTAATCTGGATGAATAGAATATGCTCTGCACAACCTTGAGCTCAACCTGCACTTGTATCTTCTATCCTCTACTTGACTAACTAACCTTGGCCAATACTTAGCCAAATTTATGCCATCCCAATATTCTATTTCCTTGCGCCATTCCTTGAGGAATTAGGCTCCTATTAATTAATAAATTCCTCAATCTAGATTGTGCAATACCTTTAGGCCTTCCTTCATTTCAATGCATGAGATGCAAAATTTAGAATATTCTACAACTGATAGTACACTTCCCTGGAACTCCTATCTCAACTAGGTAACTTAAATTTTGTGCATGCATGAGTTAATTTAGGTTTATTGATCAGTTAACTAGTTGGACATTGAATCTACACTCCACTGCTAGACCTCCTACTAGTTTCTCCAACAATTGGAACTAGTTTAACTGACCATAACTCAATTTAACTGAATTAAATTGTTACAACTCAAATTAACTCAACCAATGCTCCTAAAATTTAGGAATCCTTGTACATTACTCAAGTTCATCCTCCAACTCAAATTAACTGAGCTAACTGAGTGATAGGAACTCACTTAACACATTCAAGTTGTCAGTTGATGTGGAAATTTGAATTTTCTTCTAATTTAATCAAAGGCAAAAATTAAATCAGGAATGTCTTGCTGCATTTTCAACACTCCCTCTCAACAATAAAGGGAATATCAGATACCCCAATATTTCTTCTATGGAACTCAAATTTTCCTATTGACAATGCTTTAGTAAAAATATATGCATCTTGTTCATATGTTGGAATGTATTGCAACAACATGATCCACCTTTGCACACAATATCGAAGATGGTGGTACTTGATATCTATGTGCTTGGAACGATCGTGATTATCACATTAAATAATAGTAGGCTCCATCATTTAAGAAAATAACCCAATAAGGATATTTATCATCCAGAGAGCCTCACATGTTGCTTGAATCACATCCGTGTACTCTACTTCTGTTGCACTGAGTGAAACTGATCTCTGCTTTATGTTGTACCAAGAAAATGCTACTGACCCAATACTAAAGATTCCTCCTAAGTGCTTTTCCAATATGATGGAATTCCAGCCCAATATGCATATATGAAGCCTTGCAACTTCTCTCCTTATGTCCATTTGTACTAAAGTCCAAAATGAGTGGTGCCTCTGAGGTACCGTAGTACATGTTTATCAACCCTCCAAAATAGTTTAATCAGTTGAACCATGACTTGGCTCAGCTGATTGACTGCATAACATGTCTGGTTGTGTGTTCACAAAATAAATTAGAGAACCCACCAATTACCTGTACAGGGCAACATCCACTTCCTCACCTAAAGTGGCATCCTATTTCCTCTAATTGGTTGCTAGAGGAGTCTCCATGGGTTTGCATCTGTCCATGCAGAACTTTTCAAGTATCTCATTGGCATACTTTCCCTTATAGACAAGGAGTTTCCATTCTCTCTGCCATACTTCCAAACTAAGGAAATAGTGCATCAACCCCATGTCCTTCATCTTGAAATCTCTTGCAAGGTCCTCCTTGTAAGACTTGATAAGCTATTCACCATTGATAAAAAACCAAGTCATCAACATAAAAAATAATAATCAACAATTTACCTTCTATCAGAATGTGGTAAAGGTTTGTATCAACTTCACTTTTGGTGAAGCCCAACCCGATGAGGTAGCTATCAATCCCAGTGTACCAAGTACAAGGTGCTTGCTTCAAGCCATACAATGCTCACTTGAGTCAACATACATGCAAATATTTGTTGGAGGTCTTAAAACCTTTAGGTTGTTTAATGTACACATCCTTCCCAATAACTCCATTGAGGAATGTTACCTTCACATCCATTTGGTGGACCTTCCACCCCATCTGTGTAGCCAAAGTGAGAATCGATCTGATAGAAGAGTGACATGCTATAGGAGAAAATGATTCTTCATATTAAATCCCTGAGAGTACCCCTTGGAAACAAACCCGTCCTTGTGCTTCTTGATGCTTCTGTCTGTTGCATGCTTTACCTTGTAAAGCCATCTCGAACCCAACACTGACTTGTATGCAGGTATTGGGACCATTTCCCAAACACTGTTTCTGACGATGGAGCCATACTCCTCTACCATAGCATCAAACCATATTGGATTTTCTACTTCTTCCTCGAATAAGGCTAGTTCTATCTCTACTAGCTCACTCATCAGAGTCATGTAGTATGTGTACCAATCTAGTGAACTCCTTTTCCTGTGCTATGATGTGGGTGCTTCTACATTCTCTCTAGCATCCTGCAATAATCTATCAGCATCCCTGGTCCACTTCCTTCCTTCCCTATATTTCTTTGCTTGAGTGGTTGTCTCTACTCTCTTCTCCTCTACATGTGGCTGCTCCAAATATTCTTGAGGTTCTTCCTTCGAAGTCAAAAACTCTTGGTCTTCATGCAACTGAATCTCCCTCTCAAGGGAACACTTCATTTCCTTGTCTTCATCGAAATTCACATCTCTACGAACAAATTTCATTCTGAGAGATGGCATGTACTTCCGATAGATGTGAGGTGTATCTGTGTACCCCACAAATATGCCCAAATCAGCTGTCGGCTCTAGATTTTTCCTTACTTCCTTGGAAACATGGAAATATACTAATGATTCAAAGATATTGAGGTGTGACACATCTGTTTCTTCCTTGAAAAATATTCTTTTGGTGTACTCATCCCAAGAATTCGATCAGGATTCTTGTTCTTCACATATACCGTTGTGTTTCATGCTTAGGCCCACAAGTGCAGAGGTAGGCTCTGATCATGCAACATTGCCCATGCAACTCCCAAAATACTTATATTCTTCCTCTCATCCACCCCATTATGTTTTGGATTATGGGGTGCTATATAATATTCCCAAATGGGGAAGCAGCAATATATGAACACAATAATGGAAAGAGCAGTGATAAATCAACACATAAAATGTGAGAAGATCATATAGCCATCATATTAATATCATAACAGCAAAATGTATACAAGTCCTTGAGGAAATCATCACTCAAGTTAGGCAAAACAAGCCTCAAGAGAACATGTACATGAAATATGAATATCATTGCTACACAAATAATGCCCAAGGCTATGACAACACAATTTTATTAAGAATAACTACTGCTGGAAAGTGTAAATACACATATATGAAAATATGTGGCTCATATAATGCTGGGAACAGAGACTTAAGCTCCCAAACACATTTTCAAGACAACCCGGGAAGGATTTCTTGAAATATTGTAATATTCCTTTTCAGGAATTTCTACAATATCTTCAATGAGGATGCTGTATAAGGAAACCAGTGCAAAAATAACGCATACCAGGACTTGGATCATCTAAAATATGATGTATGTAGCTTAAATATAGAATGGCATAAAAAAAAAATAACTCTAGCTACACTAAACAGATCTCCCCAACTCAAATATGCTAAAAAGCACCACAACCCCAATACTTCATAAAATAGAAATGTCGAAGGCAACAACAATGTTATTTTTGTTATGAAAAATATAGAAATGGATGGAATAAAATATATCTGAAGCTTTCATTCATTATACAATCAGAAATGAGAGGGCTTACCTCTTTTACAAACACATTGGGACCCCCCTGGCAAGGGTTTCCGGCAAAATAGCAACACAAGATACAACACTACATAAAATAATGCTGTACCAAGCAACTATGTATTGAGAAATATCTGATATGATCTGAAATGGACACCCAATAAAAGAATTGGTCCAAGGCCTTCCTCAATAGATCTCTTGGAGTGGGAATAACCTCCTCCTCTTCTGAAACAAGCACAAATGGGATAGATGCAACCCCAGCTACTGCAGCTGCTGCAGAAATAACACATTCACTGGAAGTGATTGCGCTGTCAAGGTTAGTGGATGGTTCTCCTCAAGATAGATAATGAGAATTGAACTCAAGACCTACTCCTTAGATCTCCCAATCAGCTATATCAATGACAAAGACAGAATTCCCGCATGAGAATCCTTTTGCACTAAACAGTGCTGCAACTCCGGCTAAACAGATGAAGCTTGAAATCAGTCATAGGACTGAAACAAGATGATTGAAATGAATGAATACTTTGCTGCTATCCCCTCCTTTTTATCCTTGGTGAGCTTCTCCATCCTGGGCGCCACTCATTGGTGATGTAGCTTCCTTGAGAAGTTTCCTCCTTCAAAACTACAATACCCTAGTGGCTTTCCCTCCTTTTGTGACAACGTTGTTGACTTTTCAACTATAGCTAGCTCCTTTCTTTTGCCCCTCTTCACACTAAAGTGGCTTTATTTTATCCTCCTACCTCAATCCATTTTCACACTAGGATATATTTTATTGTGTTTCCTACTTCCTATTTCAAAAATGGAGCAATTATAATGTTCCAAGTAGCAGTGCTAATTGGGTACATTACAATCCTCCCCGCTCAAAAGTTGCTTGCCCACAAGCAATAGTAAAGAAGGATGCTATGAGATCTTCTCTTCCTCCCAGGTGGCATCCTCATTTGGTCGATTCCTCCATCGAATCAGATATTCCTTGATGACTCTATTCCTCAGCTGCCTCTCCCTTGTGTCTAATATTGCTTCTGGCTGCAAGATCAAGTGGCCCTCATCATCAATAGGGGGAAGTTCCATTTGGAAACTACATTCCTCCCAATGGCCTTCTTGAGGCAAGAGACATGGAAGCTATTGTGGATCTTGCTCCCCTTAGGATGCTCCAGCTCATATGCTACTTTATCGATACATTTGTTCACCCTGTATGGCCCATAGAAACGTGGTTTGAGCTTTTCAGCTCCCTTCACCTTGAGTGTGGAATGTTTGTAAGGTTGAAGACGTAGGTAGGCAAGATCTCCCACCTCAAACTGTATCTCATCCAACCACGGTCTGCATATATCTTCTGTTGGTTCTGAGCAGTGGCAAGGTTGTCTTTGAGTGCTCTGAGTATGTCTTGGTTCTCTTGAATCCAGTCCCTTGCTCTTGGAGCTTTACTTGCCCCAAACATAACATCAAAAAATGAAAGTGCCTCGTACCCATATAAGGCTCAGAATGGAGTCATGCCAATAGAAATATGGTGAGTAGTGTTGTAACAATACTCTCCCAAGTGGAGCCAACACAGCCAAGCTTTCTGCTACCCTCCCACATAGTTCCTCAAGTAGCCTTCTAGCCACTTGTTCACTATCTCGGTCTGTCCATCATTTTGGGGGTGATAGCTAGTACTTGGAGTCAAATCAATCCTCACTAACCAAAAAAGTTCCTGCCAAAAGCCACCCATGAAGTGGCTGTCTCGATCACTCACTATGGTCCTAGGGAGACCATGGAGCCTAAATACATCTCTGAAGAAGAGCTCAGCTACCTGTGAAGCAGTATAATGTGCAGAAATGGAAAAGAAATGAGAGTAATTTGTTAGTCTATCAACAACAACAAAGATACAGTCCTTACCCTGCACTGTCGGTAAGCCGGTGATGAAGTCCATAGAGATGCTTTCCCACTTCCCATCTGGAATAGGTAGTGGCTGCAACAATCCAGCAGGGTGAGTGTGTTCTCCCTTGTATTGTTGGCAAATGGGGCATTCCATGACATGCCGGAGCAGATCCTCCTTGAGACCCTTCCATGAGAATATCTCTCTGATAGATCTATAAGTCTTTGTGAAACCTTGATGCCCGGCAAGTGGTGAATCATGTGAGGCCAATAAGGTCTTCTCCTTGAGCTTAGAATTCTTAGCCAAGTAGATCCCATCCTTGTAATAGATAATCTCATCCATTACTCTAAACCTTTCATCCGATACCACCCCATAAAGTATCTCACATGCAAATTCATCTTTGGAATACTCAACTAAGAGTTGAGCCTTCCAATCTGCGTCCATGCCCCTCAAGGACAGCACTATGGGCCTCCTGGATAGTGCATCAACTACTATATTTATTTTCCCCTTGACATATTCTATGTCAAAATCATAGGCTTGGATTTTTCTCACCCACTTCTGTTGTCTCTCTTGGAGTTTTCTCTGTTCAAGGAAGAATCTAAGACTGTTGTGATCAGTCTTCACCTTGAACTTATTTCCCACCAAGTATTGCCGGAATTTGGCTAATGCATGCATGATAGCCAAAATTTCTTTATCATAGATGGGGTATAACCTCTCATGAGGGCGCAACTTCCTGCTCTCAAAGGCTATAGGATGCCCTCCTTGCATCAAGACTGCCCCAATACCTTCACCTGATGCATCACATTCTAGCACAAAAGGTTGAGAAAAGTCAGGTAAAACCAAAACAGGATAACTACTCATTACCTCTTTGAGCTTATCAAAAGCCCTCTACACTGTAGGTGTCCAATGGAAAGCTCCCTTATTTGTCAAGTTTGTGAGTGGTGCTGCTAGTTGTGAGAATATTTTCACAAACTTTCGGTAATAAGTGCATATGCCCACAAACCCTCTGAGTTCTATAACATTCCTAGGTTCAGGCCAATTTCTGATAGCCTGGATCTTCTCCTCATGTACCCTCACTCCATCCACTCCTATGATATGCCCCAAATACAACATCTATATGAGGCGAAATTCACATTTGGAGAGCTTGGCAAAGAATTTCTGCTCCTTGAGGATATGTAGGACTGTCTCAATATGCTGCAAGTGCTCCTCCCAAGTGCGGCTATAGATAAGAATATCATCAAAGAAGACCAATACAAACTTTCTCAAATGACCATGGAAGATGTGGTTCATGAAATATTGGAAAGTTTCTGGAGCATTAGTCAATCCAAAGGGCATTACCAGAAACTCAAAATGCCCATAGTGACACCTGAACGCTGTCTTGGGGATATCTTGCTCCCTCACCTTGATTTGATGGTACCCGGACCTCAAATCAATCTTGGAGAAGTATTTGGATCCCCTTAACTCATCCATGAGTTCATCGATCCTGGGTATAGGGTACCTGTTCTTCATAGTCTTCTTGTTCAAGGCCCTATAATCAATGCACATCCTCAATGTGCCATCTTTTTTCTTCACCAAAACCATCGAGGAAGCAAAAGGACTAGTACTAGGCCAGATGTGTCCTAGAGCTAGCAGCTCTTAGCGGCTCTTGGATAGCTCTTTCAATCCATCTTGCCGCCTTGGGATGCCTATAAGGAGTGGAGATTACTTGGACTACCTTTTTCCAGCCATTGGTGTGTTGAGCCTGGATTAGGAGGTCTCTACAGTGGGATATCCCCCAATGCAATTCCAAAGAAGCCAAGTATCTGGATGCAGGGTGAGTCCTTGCCCACCTCGGATATATATGACTCCAGCATTCAACATTCCCTCCCCATCTTAGATATGGCCGACATCTGTCTTTAAAACAACATTGGGGGTATGTGTTTATACCCTTGATTCTTTGTTGCTGGCCATCCTCCCCTCTAGTCCATTCCATCTCCAAAGTTCTCCAGTTAGTGGTAACTCTCCCAAGAGTGATTAACCACTGGAATACCAATATGACATTTGCATCTGGAATATATACCAAAAAGAAGTGGCCTATCAAAGTATAAGTTCCCATAGTAATGGTTAGTGCCGAAACATACTTGGCACATTTCAGGGTCATAGCTCTTGGAACCAAATTGGAAATCCCTCAAACTCCTCCATGGGAATTCCTCTCATGTGTACCAGCTGTGCATCAATAAAATTATGAGTAGCTCCACTATCTAGAAATACAGAAACCCTTTTCCCCATGATGGTTCCTCTCACCCTCAAGGTCAAATACTTTGGGACTCCTCTTAACGCTGCAACAACCCCCCCTCTTGGAGAAAAGTCTTCTATGCACTATACAACAATAACATCCTTCTTGGAGAAGGTCTAGACATGATGTGTCCCTCCTGTATCAAATTTCCCCTCCAAATCCCGAGCATTGATTGTCTCCCTTGGCCTTGAGAAAGTCTTGTGTTGCAAAAAGGCTCTTGCCCCGGGCAAGATGTGTTGTAGATTTATAGCTCTCTCCACAACTTCAAGGAGTGTGGTTGGTTTGGTAGACTTCACCAACCCTTGTAATGGTTTAGCCATCCCATTCAAAAACACGCATACCTTCTTGCTCATAGTGAGGTTGGATACCATCACTGAAAGCTGCAACTACTCAGAAATTTAATCCTCAAGATCTCCCTCCTGCTTAAGCTTGGTTATCTTGGCAAAGTGGGCTTCCGGATCCCTTGGATCAAACATCTCCACTAGCTTCTTGGTGAAAGATGAGTATGAAGTGATATGATGATGCCCAAGTGTGGTTAGTCCATGAAACCACCAATCTTGAGCTTCCCCTTCTAGGTGCAACACAACTACCTTGATGGCTTCTATCTCAGAAACCTTGTTGAGCTGGAAGTATGTGTCCAGCTTCTCCACCCATGCCTTTGCTGTGAACTTGGGTGTCCCATCTAATGTGGGAAAGAATAACCCTACCACACTATGCTGTAGGGCTGATTCCTGCATCAAGTTATCCTCCTTTTGTTGAGGATCAATCCTTCTTCCATCCTTGATCCGGTAAAACTTCTGAAAGCTCAAGTGCTCCTTGAACCTTTGAGATTGGAGTTCATACTCTTCAAAATATTCCCCCAGAGAGCCCTCCTTATCTCCTTAAGTTATAAATTAAGGCATGGTGGAGCATTGTGATGCATCTGAATGTCCCATGCCATTTGCAGTGTTGGTGCTTGCCTTATGGAAAAACCCTAAAGAGTCCTCTTCATGCCTCATCTCCTTGAGATCCCTTGCAATGTTCTGCAAGGTTTGACGTATGAGTCTTGAGAGGTCTTCCTTCTCCATGCTGAAGATAAATCTCCCCCCCACAAGCTGAGCCAAAAGCAGAGCTCTGACACCACTGTAATATTCCCTTTCAGGAATTTCTGCAATATCTTCAATGAGGACGCTGTATAAGGAAACCAGTGCAAAAATAACGTAGAATAGGACTTGGATCCTCTAAAATATGCTATATGTAGCTTAAATATAGAATTTAATTAGAAAAAAATAACTCTAGCTATACTAAACAGATCTCCCCAACTCAAATATGCTAAAAAGCACCACAACCCCAATACGTCATAAAATAGAAATGCCGGAGGCAGCAACAATGTTATTTTTGTTATGAAAAATACAAAAATGGATGGAATAAAATATATCTGAAGCTTTCATTCATTATATAATCAGAAATGAGAGGGTTTACCTCTTTTACAAACACATTGGGACCCCCCCCGACAAGGGTTTCCGGAAAAATAGCAACACAAGATGCAGCACTACAGAAAATAACGATGTACCCAACAAATCTGTATTGAGAAATATCTGATATGATATGAAATGGAAACAATACAATAATTGGCCCAAGGCCTTCCCCAATAGATCTCCTGGAGTGGGAATAACCTCCTCCTCTTTTGAAACAAGCACAAATGGGATAGATGCAATCCCAGCTACTGCAGCTACTGCAGAAATAACGCATTCACTGGAAGTGACTGCGCTGTTAAGGTTAGAGGATGGTTCTCCTCAAGATAGATAATGAGAATTGAACTCAAGACCTCCTCCTTAGATCTCCCAATCAGCTATATCAATGAAAAATACAGAATCCCTGCATGAGAATCCTTTTGCACTAAACAATGCTGCAACTCCGACTAAACAGCTGAAGCTTGTAATCAGTCATAAGATTGAAACAAGATGATTGAAATGAATGAATCCTTTGCTGATATCCCCTCCTTTTTATCCTTGGTGAGCTTCTCCATCTCGGGCCCCACTCATTGGTGTATCCACTTCGCTTCCTTGAGAAGTTTCCTCCTTCAAACCTGCGCTGCCCTAGTAGCTTTCCCTCCCTTGAGACAATGTTGTTGACTTGGTCAACTATAGCTAGCTCCTTGCTTTTTCTCCTCTTCACACTAAAGAGGCTTTATTTTATCCTCCACCATAGTCCCTTTTCACAACGGGATATATTTGTTAATGTTCTTACACTTCTTCAAAATGGAGCAATTATAATGTTCCAAGTAGCAGTGGCTAATTGGGTACATTACAAATATGCAAAAATACAAAAATGCCGGAATGCAACCCTAGGGATGAATAACAGTTGCAACTCAATAACTGGATGGATATGGCTGAAGAAAATACAAATAATGAATATATCCCTTCCAATAGATCCTTCAAGTGAAAGGCTGATCCTATCACTGAAGATCTCACCCTCCAAATCAAGCACTGAAACCCTCACTGCAAATGCTCACTGAAATAACGCAGTCAAAGAGGGATACTACACTGTAGATGATGGGAATATGTTGGCCTGGTGATGAGATGTGAAAGAAAGATCAATAACCTCCCTTGCTGATCTCCCAAAGAGAAGAATGCTTCCTCCTCTGAAAACTAGCTCCAAAAATGGGTTTCTCAACCCTCCACCGCAACACCCTGCAACACAACACAATCTTCTGCAAAAATTCCACTGTAGCTGAAGACTAAAGCTTGGCCTTAATCTTGAGTGTGGAAAATGAAGTGAAATGCTCCCCTAAGAGGCCTCTCAAGAAAGGAGATGGGATTCCCACTCGGAAACACCTGGTGCTAAACAACACGACAATCTCAATTAAATAGTTGAATAATGAAAATAGTCATGCAGAACATGAAATCAATAATCAATAACATGCCTCACTATGGCTACCTTGCCCTCCTTATAAAAAAGTGTGAGCCTTATTGCCTTGGGTCCCACTCATTAGGGTTTCCATCATCATGGAGTCTTCCTCCCACTAACACTGCGCTGTCTCTATTGATGATCTACTCCATCCATACCAATGTTGTTGACTTGGTCAAACTTGACCTTGTCCACATGTATTTTCCCCTGTTCACACATGAAGGTGCTAGATCCAGTTATGATTATGATCCCTTTTCACATCAAGAGGGATTTTATTACTGTTTAAGACATGTATGGGTCTCCTTACCCATTTATTCATCTAAGTAAGTGTTAAAAGAAAAATTAATATTCCTATTAGCTACGTGCTCATTTAGGAATATTACATGCTGTGAACTCCCGTCAAATGCCTTAATTTTCACATAAGTTTTTAAACTCATTTGACACATATTCACCATTGTTATCGCTCCTGAGAGACTTCACTTTCATGCCAGTTTCTTTCTCAAAAAGTGCTTTAAACTCAAAAAATTTAGAGAATGTATGGTCTTTCTTCTACATTAAGAAAATCCAACACTTATGTGAGAAACCATCTACAAATATAACATAATACATGTGCTTGGCCATGGAGGCTGTTGACAAAGGTCCACAAACATCAGAGTGGATCCTTTCAAGGATTGCATGCACCCTGCTATCCCAATCATTGAAGGTGGATTTTGTGTACTTCCCCAAGGTACACCCTTTGCATGTATTCTCTTTCTATGCTCCATTAGGGAGGCCTATGGTGATTTGATGCATGACCTTCAAAGCTCCATGATGTAAGTGGCCAAGTCTTCTATGCCACAATTTTTTGACATCTAGGATCTTCACCTTCTCTTCCTTTGTACTCAAAGCAACATAGTCTGCCACATCCAACCTGTATAAGTTCTTCACCCGAACCCCGATCTGCTTCACTTGTCTCGTGGCTATGTGTCACAATAAATCCTTTCCCTTGTATAATATCACATCGTAGCCTCGTTTTTCCAACACCCTGATGAAAACCAAGTTATTCTTTAGACCCGGAACAAAAATCACATCCCATAGCCTGATAGGGGAGACAGACTCCCTCTGAAAAGTAGCTGTACTAATACCGATCACGCTATACCTCCCATCATCTCCCATCTCGACGTGCCTCTAGAGGTATTTCTCCTCCAAGTCACTTAAGAAATTTTTGTTCCCCGTCATATGTAATGAGGCACTGTTTTCGAG
This sequence comes from Pinus albicaulis, assembly GCA_034641835.2. NCBI lineage: Eukaryota > Viridiplantae > Streptophyta > Pinopsida > Pinales > Pinaceae > Pinus > Pinus albicaulis. The sequence goes on from CM076580.1 coordinate 1,523,017,677, forward strand.
ATACCAAACACTTCCCATCACTGTGATTTCCATGCATGAAATGAGGGTAAAATCAAGCTCGAATTGTGAAGTTAGAACTTCACTTTTCGCTCCTCCTGAGGTATTCTTGCTTGTTACCTTGTGTGGGAATTTCGAGGCATAGTGCCCAAATTCATGACAATGAAAGCACTTGATTTTAGACAAGTCCTTTTTCTTGCCCCCTAGACTAGAATCTCCTTTGGATTGGGATTTATTCCCTTTCCCTTTCTTTACCTTTCCAAACAAGACACAATTCTCCTAATCCTCAACCTTGGACGAGGTTCCATCTTTGTTGCTTCGCCTTATTTCTTCCTACACTAGATCTGTCCATAACCACTCCCAACTTTGTAGTTTCTCTCTACCATTTATGAAATATTGATAAATGTTCTAGCTCTTGGGAAGACCCAAGTTGGAAAGATATTTCAAGTATTTTTCTGGGACAGTCAAACTGACCCAGTTAAGTTCATCACGACACTGTGTAAACTTGATTAGGTACTGCGAAATTGTTTCATTCTTTTTCATCTTAATACTTTGAAGTTTGTCCTTGAGTTCCAACTTCTTGTGGTCACTATTTTTCTCAAAAAAAATTGTTAGTTTTTTCTACATTGCGAACGAAGTATCTTTCCCATGGATATTCGAGAAAATATGATCTCGAACTCCCTCCAATATGATTCTCCTCGATTTAGCCACATTATTATTCCACTTAGCGAGACCATGAGCACCAGATGCTTAGGGTTTTGCTACATATGTCTTGATGTATTCTAGCAACCCATTATCATATAATACTGCCTTCATGCAGATATTCCATGCAACAAAAATTGAGGTTCCTCCTAAAGCATACTTGAGCCTGAATCAATTGAAAGCCATATTCTCAGTCCTGGAGAAAACCTACAACACAAATATTGAAATTCGAACCTCCCGCAATGACAAATTAGAATTCTCCTCTACTATGAATCTAACTCATATACCATGTATAATCTTAATGTAGATTCAAATCTGATCATGTAATTCACTAAAACATAAGACTCAAATCTACTCTACCTATATGCAGAAGTAAATTCATAATCAAGAACACAAATCATTAACATGCATCAAGATTCAACACACATACACAAAGATGTATCTAGGGGAAATCAACTGCTCAAATATGCTTACTATTTTCATTACATTAATCAAATAGTCTAGATGAATACAATATGCTCTGCGCAACCTTGAGCTCAACCTGCTGTTGGAGCGGGGTCCCCTGAGGCACAAGTTTCCAGGACACTTTTTGTATGATTTTTTATGTGCGCGCTAGACAAATGAAGTCAAGGGGCTTTGGGGTGGGTCAAAGCCCCCAATTTTGGCTTAAATGTAAACTGTGGGCCTCAAACCATGGTTGGAGACCATAGTATCTGTGTGCTAGGCATATATAAATAGATAGAGTATGTCTAAGTTAAGTAGTGATATATGTGTTATGAGTTATTGATGTTCTGACAAGTTTATGCATCTGTAAGGGTTGTTGGGTTGTGTTAAGAGGCTCCTGCTGGTTGTGTGCAAGGAGACCTACTCCTGCCTATGTGCGGACTCCACTGGTTGTGTGCACGAAAGGGTTTGCAAGGGTTTTGAAAGGAAAATTTGATGTATTGATTGACAGATCTAAAATATAATAGAAGGACAGTTTTGGAAAAGTTTATTGTGTCATGCATCTGAATTGGTTACTGTTTATGCTCTGTTAGGATCACATTATCCGTTTATTGCACAAGGATAATTCAGATGTGGCTATGATTGATTATTGATAAATCTATTTAAGTGTTTGCATTGGGTTAAGATCCTGATCGATTTTGTTTAGTTTAGTTCAATATCACAGGTGAACATTGATTCTCGTGCTATTCGTTAATAATTGTGCATTCTCTAAGGATTCTTCTTATATTTGTTGCAGCACATCTATATGTATAAGTCACTTTGGGTTTTTGCTGAGGACCACTTCATTAATTTCTCTCTTAGGGTGCAGAAACTTGGTTCCAACATCCTCCCATACTGCTTCCGGTGAGACTTTGGTCTATGCAAGCAAATCACTGCCGAAAGTGCCAGTAGTTGGAGGGTTTGTTGGTTTATCCATAAAATCTGAACCTGGTTCAGGACCCCTCAAGCCAACAAATGGTTCCATTTCTGGGACAAAGACCATTATTTTGAGGGAGATTTGATGTTTTGGCATCCGTCACGAAATGAATTACAAGATTGGCTGGATAGAAAGATCATTGAATTTTCACTACAAGAGAATATAAGCACTAAGATGTCTCATGAACAATGGGTACAAAAAATATATTTATACATAAGTACATGAAATTTTGTTTTGTTCCTTTGCGCATGAACTACAAGAGTGGTTGTTGCACCTAGTTGCATTCCATCACTGCAAAAAAGACAATGTAGTCACTGAATGGACTCCTGAATTGATCCAACAAGTAGAGAAGTTTGATAATAAGATCACTCGTGCAGTAGATCACTGGATCGATCGCCTTTTGGGAGGATTTGTGATTGAATTTTCCATTGACCAATTTGTGTCATATTCTAGAGCAGACAAAAGGTTTTTCAAAGGCCCTAGAGGTAAGTTCCAGAGCTCATTGAAATTATTACTGAAAGTTCTATTGTGTGAACGGGGTTGTCTGTGCGAACATACTACTTGAATGCATAAAAAAGGTTCAATTACGTGCAATGGAAGAATTTACCGTGAAGAATTTGAAAATTCATTTATAGCGCTATGAAGCCTAGATCTGATAGTGAACCTGAACAAGAAAATGCTAGCTCATGTGACTCTGAAGAAGAAAGCTCATCACATTAGAAAACCTTGAATCTGTTTCCCACTCCATCCACTCCACTTCTTAACTCACACCACATATCACCTACACCACCACACATTCCATCTCCACCTCCACCTCCACCCCACCTAAAGTATATATGGCTGCATCCATGAAGTTACCTAATTTTAGAGGCATTGGAAATGAGGACACTGATCACTTCTGGTTTGTAACTGAGGCCGTAACGCAGGCTCAACAAGTGAACAATATTGGTATTAGGAAAGCACAACTGGCTAATGCATTTCAAGATTGTGCATTAGATTGGTACATTAGGTATACACAAGAAAACCCTAATGCTACCTTGGAAGAAATTAAAGAATCCCTAAAAGATTAGTTTAAGATAACTAAGTCATATGCGCAACTAGTGACAGAAATGAGATATATTTTTTATTGATGATACTCAGCATAAGGAATGGTTCATTGCTATGTTGCTTCGACATCTGCGCCAGCCATTAGGTCAGCAAAATATTGCCACACAAGCTTAGGTTGTAGAAGTTGCAATAAAACTCGAGGCTAACCCAACACCTATTGCACTGGGAACTCAACAGATTTAGAGTTAGCTAGAAGCCATGCATCTATAAATTTAGAGTCTATGCAAAGACAAAGGCAAGGAGGTTTGCGTAGAGGTATGGTGTATAAAATGCAAAGCTTCTGGGCACCATAAATACCAGTGTCCTGTTTAAAAAATTATCTGAATTCTAGAGGTCCTAGTCCATTGAAGCATCTATTATGGTGTACTATCTGTCAAAATTGATGGACTACATGACACAGATTCTTGCCCAAGGATTGGAAAATATGAGCCTGAATTGAAGCAGTTATTTTTCATGTTTTGTTCATCATTAGGGCATGATCAACAAAATTGTCGCACCTATTATATGATGTTGGATAAAGAAGAGATATACCAGATGTAGGTTGAGCCTACATCACCAGCATCCCCTTCTGGGCGCGGAGGATTCCAAGGCATAGGAAGAGGATGAGGAGGTGGATCCGCTGGTCAAGGAAGAGGAAAAATGATTTGCTATAATTGTGGTGATGCTGATCATTATGCGTGCGACTGTCCGAATCCAGCGCAACATTACTGCAGGTACTGTAGACAATTTGATCATGTTACAGAGGATTGTCCTGTCTTGATTGCTAAAATACAGGAAAATAAGACTCAAATGAAAAATATTCAGATGGTTCTTGCAGAGAATTGTGAAGAAGATCCCTGTGTGAATATAGTTACCAGAAGTGGCATTGCTACCAATGAAGATAAAGGAAAGAAACCTGCCACTCATGTATGGATCCAAAAAGAACCTGGCTTTAATATTCACCACGCAAAAGAGACCTTTATTGAAGCTCAGAAAGAATTTGTAGAAGGAGGAACATAAACATCTGGTGGAACATTGAAGGAAGAAGAAGGAGATGAGGAGATTAAGCCATTTTTACAAGGATGCATAAAATTGCTGCACAACAAGAGGGTTGTTGCAAATTTGCATACATTAATAGATAATTGCACAGAGAAAGAACAACTTGTGATAGAACAATGAGAAATCAATAAAATATACAAGAAAAAGAAGAGAACGGGTAGGAAGATGCATATGACTGTGCAAATTGGTGCTTATAAAATGGACCAAGTTATTTTAGATTTGGGATCAAATGCTAATGTTCTACCTAAACAAAAATGGCAGCACATGGGAGAGCCAAAGCTGAAATGGTCTACTATCCAACTGCACATTGATAATCAACATAATATCATTCCTTTGGGGTGGTTGTCAAAAGTTGTGGTCAAGATAGAGGGTGTTAAGGTGATGGCAGAATTTGAAGTCATACAAATTGTAGATGATACCAATCTCTATCCTGCACTGCTAGGATTAGATTGGGCCATTTACATGGATGGTGTTATCAATATGAAGAGAAGGAGAATGGATTTTGAAAGCAATGGAGTGAGGGTAATCATTACTCTCGATCTTGTAGAAGGCTAAAGGTATACTAAACCAATGCGCGCTGAGGATGAGATCGATAAAATCTATTAGTTAATTTTACGTGAGGAAGACTAGATTAATTGAACATCAGATGGGAATATTAAATGGGAGAAAGATATCTTTTATTTTTTAGACTTTGATGAAGAAACTGAGAATTATAGAACTGGACTGGTGATGAGGTGTTTAAAGTACGCTGTAATCATGAGGACCCAAACTCCTGTGATGTATTACCTATGAGGTACGGATTTACCACACTATGATGTCTCAAATTATGTAAACATTTTTATAGCAATGATGAAAAGGATCAGGTTCAAGGACAAAGATTCCATGCTTTTGATCTTGGCTTGCGGGTTACCCTCGTAGATGGTGGGAAACACATAAGGAGAATATGGAAAATCGGGGAGGAATATAAGTACATGATGAGGTTGTGACTTGAAATTAGTAATTAAAATGCAAGATGTATATTCTGGAAAAGAGGATCCACATAGATATTTAGCCAGATGGAATCAGGTATGGGGTGTAGCACCAAGACCTGAATGGGTCCATATTTTTATTCACACATTGGGAAAGGTGCCTACTGAATGGTACTTGGAGACAGAGTTGCACATAGGCACTAGGGAATGGTCTGTGCTGATAGGGAGCTTTATTCTTACATTTAGCTTGGAACATGATGAACTAGATTTGATCCCTAAAATTATTAATACACTGATAAGGGAGATTGTGAATTGGAGACAATTGGCACTTGTGGAAGTTAGGGAACCGCGCACACTCTAAGGAACCTCGATCCCCTCGAATATCAAACAAGTGTGCTCCATGCTGAGCCATGTTGGATATTACAGAAAGCACATTCCAAAGTATGAGTTGATAGCTGCGCCCATGACTAGATTAATCAGAAGAGGTGTGACACTCCATTGGGATGAGGAATATCAGAGAAGTTTGAAGTTGTTGAGGGATGCGACAGACATGACTCGATATGCTTTGAATTACCTAGTCAATAAGCCTGTGTTGGGGGGGAAGGTCTGTAGATGGTTATCCTTAGCTCTGGAATATATGCACAATAAGGTGCGACACATGTGCGGTATCTATGCCAGGAGATTGAATGGCATGCAGAGGTGTCAAAAACTAGCCGTTGAAACAGTAAAACTAGATAAGATAGTTTTATTATTGTTTTTAGGAGTATCTAGGATGCATTTAATGAAGGGATATTTCCAGATTTGGGACCGTTTTTTTAGTAATGGAGCCTCATTAATGCACAAGGAGTCGTTGAAGATGTGCCACAAGTATAAATATGCCCTATGGGGTCACAATAGTTCCCTTTGTGTTTTGAGTGATTTTTATGCTTTGAGCTCTGTGTTTGCCATTGCATTTTCCATGTCTATGTATGGTTTGGATCCAGGGTTTGAGGATGCATTACGTCGAGCAAGGCTACGATACTAAGGGTGAAATGACTGCCATGAGATTGATTGATGACCTTGTTGTGGCGGAAGTACCTATTGTCAAAACACTTGCATCATCCAAAATGAAGAAGGGGCAATCCTCTGGAATGCGTAGATCTCCAAAAGGAAATACCCCAAGACCGCGCCATTCCATGGGAGAAAAAATGAAAAGGCTCATGGCAGATGTACAAGAGACAATTGAGGAAGGAGACGAAGACGTCTTTGAAGTATCCCCTTTCTCGCGGCTGCCAAGTTATATTGCGTTGTGCAAACCCACTATAAAGGCACCAAATTATTTGGATAAGGTGTGCGCGAGTATCCAAGTGTCCCTGATCTCAGAGAATGTCCCAATGGAAGGGGATATGCTTGTGAAGATTCCACAACTGAGGTTTGATGACTGGGACATCACGAACATCGAGAAGTTCCCTGAGCTCGCGCTAGAGCTCTATTTGGATCAAGTTACTTATGAAGGAGGCATGGTGCACCTTGAGCCAAAGAGGGGAATGTTAGGTTTGCACAAGACAAGCCTACTCAATTTGTTGCATGTCACTCATTTTGGGCACATTCCCATTAAATATATCTGCGTCAGACAATTGCTGGCATTGGTCCATGATGATGCGCTCTGGTTGGGAGCACACATCCCGATTGATGCAAATTTGATTCATAGAGTAACAAGTCTGCCTACTAAGGGCGCCGACCTTGTTGTAGATTTTGGAGGTAAAGCACAGGAGAAAGTTTTGGCTGATCAGTTCAAGAATAAATATAATGTCATGCGCAAGACCTGGGGGTTTGTCGTGGAGGAAATTAATGACCCCACTGTACGTTTTGGTACGCTCATATTTTCCTACAAGATGATGCATAAGTGCAATCCCAAGGAGGTGCTATTGCATGTGATTGTGCTTTCCGGTAGATGTGAAAAGTGGGTCATATACAACTGGTGTGGGTATCTAAGTAAATAATTCCTATAAAATGTGCACGAGGTAGAGGAGGAAGGCAAGCCCTTCCAATATTCTTGGCTCCTCTTACTAATTGCACTAACTGGATGGAGAACCCCTGAAGAAACACAATTCCCTGACATTGAAGAGAAAATGTGTGAACCTGCACGCTACGCGACACTGTGGAACTCATTAGACCCATTGTGCGCGAAAGAAAACAAGTTATTTTTGGTTTTATATGATGCAACACTAAACCAAGCGGTGCAATCCAAGCCTTGACTGTCACCCACTCTGTATGATCAATATAAAATGGTAGCAAACTTTAAGGCTACATTTCACAATATCCATATTGTTGGTGGATAAATCCGTCTTGCGGACAAGACTGATCTCCCTAGTACTAAAAGTATCTAGCAACAAACAACCAAATAGACTAATCTTTCTCTAAGCATGTAAGGTTTACAAAATCTCTGTAGAGGTGTAAAAGACTTACTGCATGTCCAGCGCTTGCTTGAAGTCATTATTGTCCCTCGCGCGCTTGAAGGAGTTTTCCTCGTAAACCTGCAGTCACAAACAAGAAAAATATTACATAGCACCTGTATAGAAATCATCATAAACCATTCTTATCATAGTGATCAAGGAATCTATGAAATAAACCATTGATTGAAAGCTTATTGAGAAAAATGAGTATATTTGTATTAATTTCAAAAGAAGGAAAACCTTACAACCTGAGCCTTGATGTCGCACAGGCCTTCCCGAGGTCCGAAGTAGGAGTCTCCTCTACTTGGATAAGCTCTGCACTCCTCCAACCAAGACGAATAGAGGTATGTAATCTCTCCTCAGGGAAGCTGGTTTAACTGAGTTTGAATCAAATCAATCTTGGAGAAGTATTTGGATCCCCTTAACTCATCCATGAGTTCATCGATCCTGGGTATAGGGTACCTGTTCTTTATAGTCTTCTTGTTCAAGGCCCTATAATCAATGCACATCCTAAATGTGCCATCTTTCTTCTTTACCAAAATCACCGAGGAAGCAAAAGGACTAGTACTAGGCCGGATGTGTCCTAGTGCTAGCAGCTCTTGGATAGCTCTTTCAATCTCATCTCTGTAAGCCTTGGGATGCCTATAAGGAGTGGTGATTACTGCTTGGACCCCTTGGTCCAACTCAATGGTGTGTTCAAACCCTTGGTTAGGAGGTCTCCCTGGTGGGATATCCCCAAATATTGGTCCAAAAGAGACTGAACATCTGGATGCACCGGTGAGTCCTTGCCCTACACCTCGGATATATGCAACTCCACTTCCCATTCAACATTCCCTCTATGTAGATATGCCTCCATCCTATGTGCTGAAACAACCTGAGGGGGGTATGTGTTTATACCCTTGATTCTTTGTTGCTGGCCATCCTCCCCTCTAGTCCATTCCATCTCCAAAGTTCTCCAGTTAGTGGTAACTCTCCCAAGAGTGACTAACCACTGGAATACCAATATGACATTGGCATCTGGAATATATACCAAAAAGAAGTGGTCTGTCAAAGTATAAGTTCCCATAGTAATGGTTAGTGCCGAAACATACTTGGCACATTTCAGGGTCATAGCTCTTGGAACCAAATTGGAAATCCCTCAAACTCCTCCATGGGAATTCCTCTCATGTGTACCAGCTGTGCATCAATAAAATTATGAGTAGCTCCACTATCTAGAAATACAAAAACCCTTTTCCCCATGATGGTTCCTCTCACCCTCAAGGTCAAATACTTTGGGACTCCTCTTAACGCTGCAACAACCCCCCCTCTTGGAGAAAAGTCTTCTATGCATTATACAACAATAACATCCTTCTTGGAGAAGGTCTAGACATGATGTGTCCCTCCTGCATCAAATTTCCCCTCCAAATCCCGAGCATTGATTGTCTCCCTTGGCCTTGAGAAAGTCTTGTGTTGCAAAAAGGCTCTTGCCCTGGGCAAGATGTGTTGTAGATTTATAGCTCTCTCCACAACTTCAAGGAGTGTGGTTGGTTTGGTAGACTTCACCAACCCTTGTAATGGTTTAGCCATCCCATTCACAAACACGCATACCTTCTTGCTCATAGTGAGGTTGGATACCATCACTGAAAGCTGCAAATACTCAGAAATTTAATCCTCAAGATCTCCCTCCTGCTTAAGATTGGTTATCTTGGCAAAGTGGGCTTCCGGATCCCTTGGATCAAACATCTCCAATAGCTTCTTGGTGAAAGATGAGTATGAAGTGATATGATGATGCCCAAGTGTGGTTATTCCATGAAACCACCAATCTTGAGCTTCCCCTTCTAGGTGCAACACAACTACCTTGATGGCTTCTATCTCAGAAACCTTGTTGAGCTGGAAGTATGTGTCCAGCTTCTCCACCCATGCCTTTGCTGTGAACTTGGGTGTCCCATCTAATGTGGGAAAGAATAACCCTACCACACTATGCTGTAGGGCTGATTCCTGCATCAAGTTATCCTCCTTTGGTTGAGGATCAATCCTTCTTCCATCCTTGATCCGGTAAAACTTCTGAAAGCTCAAGTGCTCCTTGAACCTTTGAGACTGGAGTTCATACTCTTCAAAATATTCCCCCAGAGAGCCCTCCTTATCTCCTTAAGTTATAAATTAAGGCATGGTGGAGCATTGTGATGCATCTGAATGTCCCATGCCATTTGCAGTGTTGGTGCTTGCCTTATGGAAAAACCCTAAAGAGTCCTCTTCATGCCTCATCTCCTTGAGATCCCTTGCAATGTTCTGCAAGGTTTGACGTATGAGTCTTGAGAGTTCTTCCTTCTCCATGCTGAAGATAAATCTCCCCCCCACAAGCTGAGCCAAAAGCAGAGCTCCGACACCACTGTAATATTCCCTTTCAGGAATTTCTGCAATATCTTCAATGAGGACGCTGTATAAGGAAACCAATGCAAAAATAACGTAGAATAGGACTTGGATCCTCTAAAATATGCTATATGTAGCTTAAATATAGAATTTAATTAGAAACAAATAACACTAGCTATACTAAACAGATCTCCCCAACTCAAATATGCTAAAAAGCACCACAACCCCAATACGTCATAAAATAGAAATGCCGGAGGCAGCAACAATGTTATTTTTGTTATGAAAAATAAAAAAATGGATGGAATAACATATATCTGAAGCTTTAATTCATTATATAATCAGAAATGAGAGGGTTTACCTCTTTTACAAACACATTGGGACCCCCCCGACAAGGGTTTCCGGAAAAATAGCAACACAAGATGCAGCACTACAGAAAATAACGATGTACCCAACAAATCTGCATTGAGAAATATCTGATATGATTTGAAATGGAAACAATACAATAATTGGCCCAAGGCCTTCCCCAATAGATCTCCTGGAGTGGGAATAACCTCCTCCTCTTTTGAAACAAGCACAAATGGGATAGATGCAATCCCAGCTACTGCAGCTGCTGCAGAAATAACGCATTCACTGGAAGTGACTGCGCTGTTAAGGTTAGAGGATGGTTCTCCTCAAGATAGATAATGAGAATTGAACTCAAGACCTCCTCCTTAGATCTCCCAATCAGCTATATCAATGAAAAATACAGAATCCCTGCATGAGAATCCTTTTGCACTAAACAATGCTGCAACTCCGGCTAAACAGCTGAAGCTTGTAATCAGTCATAAGATTGAAACAAGATGATTGAAATGAATGAATCCTTTGCTGATATCCCCTCCTTTTTATCCTTGGTGAGCTTCTCCATCTCGGGCCCCACTCATTGGTGATGTAGCTTCCTTGAGAAGTTTCCTCCTTCAAAACTGCGCTGCCCTAGTAGCTTTCCCTCCTTTTGTGATAGCATTGTTGACTTGTCAACTATAGCTAGCTCCTTGATTTTGCCCCTCTTCACACTAAATTGGCTTTATTTTATCCTCCTACCTCAATCCCTTTTCACACTGGGATAGATTTTATTGTGTTTCTTACTTCTTTTTTTCAAAAATGGAGCAATTATAATGTTCCAAGTAGCAGTGGCTAATTGGGTACATTACAAATATGCAAAAATACAAAAATGCCGGAATGCAACCCTAGGGATGAATAACAGTTGCAACTCAATAACTGGATGGATATGGCTGAAGAAAATACAAATAATGAATATATCCCTTCCAATAGATCCTTCAAGTGAAAGGATGATCCTATCACTGAAGATCTCACCCTCCAAATCAAGCACTGAAACCCTCACTGCAAATGCTCATTGAAATAACACAGTCAAAGAGGGATACTACACTGTAGATGATGGGAATATGTTGGCCTGGTGATGAGATGTGAAAGAAAGATCAATAACCTCCCTTTCTGATCTCCCAAAGAGAAGAATGCTTCCTCCTCTGAAAACTAGCTCCAAAAATGGGTTTCTCAACCCTCCACCGCAACACCCTGCAACACAACACAATCTTCTGCAAAAATTCCACTGTAGCTGAAGACTAAAGCTTGGCCTTAATCTTGAGTGTGGAAAATGAAGTGAAATGCTCCCCTAAGAGGCCTCTCAAGAAAGGAGATGGGATTCCCACTCGGAAACACCTGGTGCTAAACAACACGACAATCTCAATTAAATAGTTGAATAATGAAAATAGTCATGCAGAACATGAAATCAATAATCAATAACATGCCTCACTATGGCTACCTTGCCCTCCTTATAAAAAAGTGTGAGCCTTCTTGCCTTGGGTCCCACTCATTAGGGTTTCCATCATCATGGAGTCTTCCTCCCACTAACACTGCGCTGTCTCTATTGATGATCTACTCCATCCATACCAATGTTGTTGACTTGGTCAAACTTGACCTTGTCCACATGTATTTTCCCCTGTTCACACATGAAGGTGCTAGATCCAGTTATGATTATGATCCCTTTTCACATCAAGAGGGATTTTATTACTGTTTAAGACATGTATGGGTCTCCTTACCCATTTATTCATCTAAGTAAGTGTTAAAAGAAAAATTAATATTCCTATTAGCTACGTGCTCATTTAGGAATATTACATGCTGTGAACTCCCGTCAAATGCCTTAATTTTCACATAAGTTTTTAAACTCATTTGACACATATTCACCATTGTTATCGCTCCTGAGAGACTTCACTTTCATGCCAGTTTCTTTCTCAAAAAGTGCTTTAAACTCAAAAAATTTAGAGAATGTATGGTCTTTCTTCTACATTAAGAAAATCCAACACTTATGTGAGAAACCATCTACAAATATAACATAATACATGTGCTTGGCCATGGAGGCTGTTGACAAAGGTCCACAAACATCAGAGTGGATCCTTTCAAGGATTGCATGCACCCTGCTATCCCAATCATTGAAGGTGGATTTTGTGTACTTCCCCAAGGTACACCCTTTGCATGTATTCTCTTTCTATGCTCCATTAGGGAGGCCTATGGTGATTTGATGCATGACCTTCAAAGCTCCATGATGTAAGTGGCCAAGTCTTCTATGCCACAATTTTTTGACATCTAGGATCTTCACCTTCTCTTCCTTTGTACTCAAAGCAACATAGTCTGCCACATCCAACCTGTATAAGTTCTTCACCCGAACCCCGATCTGCTTCACTTGTCTCGTGGCTATGTGTCACAATAAATCCTTTCCCTTGTATAATATCACATCGTAGCCTCGTTTTTCCAACACCCTGATGAAAACCAAGTTATTCTTTAGACCCGGAACAAAAATCACATCCCATAGCCTGATAGGGGAGACAGACTCCCTCTGAAAAGTAGCTGTACTAATACCGATCACGCTATACCTCCCATCATCTCCCATCTCGACGTGCCTCTAGAGGTATTTCTCCTCCAAGTCACTTAAGAAATTTTTGTTCCCCGTCATATGTAATGAGGCACTGTTTTCGAGATACCAAACACTTCCCATCACTGTGATTTCCATGCATGAAATGAGGGTAAAATCAAGCTCGAATTGTGAAGTTAGAACTTCACTTTTCGCTCCTCCTGAGGTATTCTTGCTTGTTACCTTGTGTGGGAATTTCGAGGCATAGTGCCCAAATTCATGACAATGAAAGCACTTGATTTTAGACAAGTCCTTTTTCTTGCCCCCTAGACTAGAATCTCCTTTGGATTGGGATTTATTCCCTTTCCCTTTCTTTACCTTTCCAACCAAGACACAATTCTCCTAATCCTCAACCTTGGACGAGGTTCCATCTTTGTTGCTTCGCCTTATTTCTTCCTACACTAGATCTGTCCATAACCACTCCCAACTTTGTAGTTTCTCTCTACCATTTATGAAATATTGATAAATGTTCTAGCTCTTGGGAAGACCCAAGTTGGAAAGATATTTCAAGTATTTTTCTGGGACAGTCAAACTGACCCAGTTAAGTTCATCACGACACTGTGTAAACTTGATTAGGTACTGCGAAATTGTTTCATTCTTTTTCATCTTAATACTTTGAAGTTTGTCCTTGAGTTCCAACTTCTTGTGGTCACTATTTTTCTCAAAAAAAATTGTTAGTTTTTTCTACATTGCGAACGAAGTATCTTTCCCATGGATATTCGAGAAAATATGATCTCGAACTCCCTCCAATATGATTCTCCTCGATTTAGCCACATTATTATTCCACTTAGCGAGACCATGAGCACCAGATGCTTAGGGTTTTGCTACATATGTCTTGATGTATTCTAGCAACCCATTATCATATAATACTGCCTTCATGCAGATATTCCATGCAACAAAAATTGAGGTTCCTCCTAAAGCATACTTGAGCCTGAATCAATTGAAAGCCATATTCTCAGTCCTGGAGAAAACCTACAACACAAATATTGAAATTCGAACCTCCCGCAATGACAAATTAGAATTCTCCTCTACTATGAATCTAACTCATATACCATGTATAATCTTAATGTAGATTCAAATCTGATCATGTAATTCACTAAAACATAAGACTCAAATCTACTCTACCTATATGCAGAAGTAAATTCATAATCAAGAACACAAATCATTAACATGCATCAAGATTCAACACACATACACAAAGATGTATCTAGGGGAAATCAACTGCTCAAATATGCTTACTATTTTTCATTACATTAATCAAATAGTCTAGATGAATACAATATGCTCTGCATAACCTTGAGAACTCAACTTTCTTTGTTGGAGCGGGGTCCCCAGAGGCAAAGTTTCCGGGACACTTTTTGTATGATTTTTAGCATGCAGCAGCTAGACAAATGAAGTCAAGGAAATTTGGGGTGGAGTCAAAGCCCCCAATTTTGGCTTAAATGTAAGCTGTGGGCCTCAAACCATGGTTGGAACCATAGTATCTCCGTATCTGTGTGCTAAGCATATATAAATAGATAGGTATGTCTAAGTTAAGGAAAATGAAAGGTAATGAATTATTGATGTTTTGATAAGTTTATGCATGTTGTGGGGGTTATAGGGTTGGGTTAAGAGGCTCCTATTGGTGTGTGCATGGAGACCTAGTCTTGGATGTCTGATTCAGCTGAGTGTACGTGGAAGGGTTTGTAATGGTTTTGGAAGGAACAATTGATGTATTAATTGACATATCTGAAAGATAATGGGACAATTTTTGGCAAATTTTACTATGTTATGCATCTGAATTGTGTTATGTTTATGATTTGTTATGATCACATTATCTGTTTATTGCACAAAAGATATCTGATGTGGTTATGATTGATTATTGATAAATCTATTTAAGTGTTTGCATTGGTTAAGATCTGGATCAGATTTTGTTCCGTTTAGTTCAATTTATCAACGCTGAGGTGAACATTGATTCTGTGCTATTCTGTTAATAATTGTGCATTCTCTATGATTCTGTTATTTATATTGTTGTGCACATATGTATAAGTCACTTTGGGTTTTTGCTGAGGACCACTTCATTAATTTCTCTCTTAGGGTGCAGAAACTTGGTTCCAACATCCTCCCATACTGCTTCCGGTGAGACTTTGGTCTATGCAAGCAAATCACTGCCAAAAGTGCTAGTAGTTGGAGGATTTGTTGGTTTATCCATAAAATTTGAACCTGGGTCAGGACCTCTCAAGCCAACAAATGGTTCCATTTCTGGGACAGAGACCATTATTTTGAGGGAGATTTGATGTTTTGGCATTCGTAACGAAATGAATTACAAGATTGGCTGGATGGAAAGATCATTGAATTTGCACTACAAGAGAATATAAGCACTAAGCTGTCTGATGAACAATGGGTACAAAAAATATATTTATACATAAGTGCTTGAAATTTTCTTTTGTTCCTTTGCGCATGAACTACAAGAGTGGTTGTTGCACCTAGCTGAATTCCATCACTGCATAAAAGACAATGCAGTCACTGAATGGACTCCTAAATTGTTCCAAAAAGTAGAGAAGTTTGATAATAAGATCACTCGTGCAGTAGATCACTGGATCAATTTCCTTTTGCAAGGATTTGTGACTAAATTTTCCATTGACTAATTCATGTCATATTCTAGAGCAGACAAAAGGTTTTTCAAAGGCCCTAGAGGTAAGTTCCTGAGCTCATTGAAATTATTACTGAAAGTTCTATTGTGTGAATGGGGTTGTCTGTGCGAACATACTACTTGAATGCATAAAAAAGGTTCAATTACGTGCAATGAAAGAATTTACCGTGAAGAATTTGAAAATTCATTTATAGCCCTCTGAAGCCTAGATTTGATAGTGAACCTGAACAAGAAAATGCTAGCTCATGTGACTCTGAAGAAGAAAGCTCATCACATTAGAAACCCTTGAATCTATTTCCCACTCCATCTACTCCAATTCTTAACTCACATCACATATCACCTACACCACCACACAGTCCATCTCCACCTCCACCTCCACCCTGCCTAAAGTATATATGGCTGCATCCATGAAGTTACCTAATTTTAGAGGCATTGGAAATGAGGACACTAATCACTTCTGGTTTGTAACTAAGGCTATAAGGCAGGCTCAACAAGTGAACAATATTGGTATTAGGAAAGCACAACTGACTAATGCATTTCAAGATCGTGCATTAGATTGGTACATTAGGTATGCACAAGAAAACCCTAATGCTACCTTGGAAGAAATTAAAGAATCCCTAAAAGAGTAGTTTAAGATAACTAAGTCATATGCGCAACTAGTGACAGAAATGAAAGATATTTTTTATTGATGATACTCAGGATAAGGAATGGTTCATTGCTATGTTGCTTCGACATCTGCGCCAGCCATTAGGTCAACAAAATATTTCCACACAAGCTTAGGTTGTATAAGTTGCAATGAAACTCGAGGCTAACCCAACACCTATTGTGCTGGGAACTCAACAGATTTAGAGTCAGCTGGAATCCATGCATCTATAAATTTAGAGTCTGTGCAAAGACAAAGGCAAGGAGGTCTGTATAGAGGTATCGTGTATAAAATGCAAAGCTTATGGGCACCATAAATACTAGTGTCCTGTTTCAAAAATTATCTGAATTCTAGAGGTCCTAGTCCATTGAAGCATCTATTATGGTGTACTATCTGTCAAAATTGATGGACTACATGGCACAGATTCTTGCCAAAGGATTGAAAAATATGAGCCTGACTTGAAGCAGTTATTTTTCATGTTTTGTTCGTCATTAGGGCATGATCAACAAAATTTTCGTACCTATTATATGATGTTGGATAAAGAAGAGATATACCAGATGTAGGTTGAGCCTACATCACCAGCATCCCCTTCTGGGCGCGGAGGATTCCAAGGCATAGGAAGAGGATGAGGAGGTGGATCAGCTGGTCGAGGAAGAGGAAAAGTGATTTTCTATAATTGTGGTGATGTTGATCATTATGCGTGCGACTATCTAAATCCAGCGTGAAATTACTACAGGTACTGTAGACAATTTGACCATGTTATAGAGGATTGTCCTGTCTTGATTGCTAAAATGAAGGAAAAGAAGACTCCAATGAAAAATCTTCAAATGGTTCTTGCAGAGATTTTTGAAGAAGATCCCTGTGTGAATATAGTTACCAGAAGTGGCATTGGTACCAATGAAGATAAGGGAAAGCAACCTGCCACTCATGTATGGATCGAAAAAGAACCTGGCTTTAATATTCACCACACAAAAGAGACCTTTATTGAAGCTCAGAAATAATTTGTAGAAGAGGAACATAAACATCTAGTGGAACATTGAAGGAAGAAGAAGGAGATGAGGAGATTAAGCCATTTTTACAAGGATGCATAAAATTGCTGCCCAACAAGAAGGTTGTTGCAAATTTGCAGACATTAATAGATAATTGCACAGAGAAAGAACAACCTATGATAGAACAACGAGTAGTCAATAAAATATACAAGAAAAAGAAGAGAATGGGTAAGAAGATGCATATGACTGTGCAAATTGGTGCTTATAAAATGGACCAAGTTATTTTAGATTTGGGATCAGATGCTAATGTTCTACCTAAACAAACATGGCAGCGCATGGGAGAGCCAAAGCTGAAATGGTCTACTATCCAACTGCACATTGATAATCAACATAATATCATTCCTTTGGGGAGGTTGTCAAAAGTTGTGGTCAAGATAGAGGGTGTTAAGGTGATGGCAGACTTTGAAGTCATACAAATTGTAGATGATACTGATCTCTATCATGCACTGCTAGGATTAGATTGGGCCATTTACATGGATGGTGTTATCAATATGAAGAGAAGGAGAATGGATTTTGAAAGAAATGGAGTCAGGGTAATCATTACTCTCGATCCTCTAGAAGGCAAAAGGTATACTGAACCAATGCGCGCTGAGGATGAGATCGACTAAATCTATTAGTTAATTTTACGTGAGGAAGACTAGATTAATTGAACATCAGATGGGAATATTAAATGGGAGAAAGATATCTTTTATTTTTTAGACTTTGATGAAGAACTAGAGAATTGGTAGAACCGACTGCATGAGGTGTTTGTGCTACGTTGTAATCGTGAGACCCAAACTCTGTGATGTATTACCTATGAGGTACGTGATTTACCACACTATGATGGCTCAAATTATGTAAACATTTTTATAGCAATGATGGAAAGGACTGTGCCTGAAGGACAAAGATTCCATGCTTTGGATCTTGGCTTGCGTGCTACTCCAGCTAGATGGTGGGAAAAAAATAAAGAGAATATGGAAAATTGGGAGGAATATGCGCACATGATGAGGTTGTGACTTGAATGTCCAGTAATTAAAATGGAGGATGTATATTCTGGCAAAGAGGATCCACACAAACATTTGGCTAAGTGGAATAAGGTATGGGGTGTATAACCAAGACTTGAATGGGTTCATATGTTTATTCACACATTGGAAAAGGTGCCTACTGAATGGTACTTGGAGACAGAGATGCACAAAGGCACTAGGGAATGGTCTGCGCTGATAGAAAACTTTATTCTTACGTTTAGCTCGGAACATGATGAACAAGCTTTGATCCCTGAAATTATTAATACACCGATAAGGGAGATTGTGAATTGGAGACAATTGGCACTTATGGAAGTTAGGGAACCACGCGCACTCTAAGGAACCTCGATCCCCTCGAATATCAAACAAGTGTGCTCCATGCTGAGCCATGTTGGATATTACAGAAAGCACATTCCAAAGTATGAGTTGATAGCTACGCCCATGACTAGATTAATCAAAAGAGGTGCAACACTCCATTGGGATGAGGAATATCAGAGAAGTTTGAAGTTGTTGAGGGATGCGAAAGACATGACTCGATATGCTTTGAATTACCTAGTCAATAAGCCTGTGTTGGGGGGGAAGGTCTGTAGATGGCTATCCTTAGCTCTGGAATATATGCACAATAAGGTGCGACACGTGTGTGGTATCTGTGCCAGGAGATTGAATGACATGCAGAGGTGTCAAAAACTAGCTGTTGAAACAATAAAACTAGATAAGACAGTTTTATTATTGTTTTTAGGAGTATCTAGGATGCATTTAATGAAGGGATATTTCCAGATTTGGGACCATTTTTTTAGTAATGGAGCCTCATTAATGCACAAGGAGTCATTGAAGATGTGCCACAAGTATAAATATGCCCTATGGGGTCACAATAGTTCCCTTTGTGTTCTGAGTGATTTTTATGCTTTGAGCTCTGTGTTTGCCATTGCATTTTCCGTGTCTATGTCTGGTTTGGATCTAGGGTTTGAGGATGCATTGCATCGAGCAAGGCTACGATACATAATTCAGGGCGAAATGACTGCCATGAGATTGAGTGATGACCCTGCTGTGGCAGAAATACCTATTGTCAAAACACTTGCATCATCCAAAATGAAGAAGGGGCAATCCTCTAGAATGCACATATCTCCCAAAGGAAATACCCCAAGACCACGCCATTCCATGGGAGAAAAAATGAAAAGGCCCATGGCAGATGTACAAGAGACAATTGAGGAAGGAGACGAAGACGTCTTTGAAGTATCCCCTTTCTCGCGGCTACCAAGTTATATTGCGCTGTGCAAACCCACTATAAAGGCACCAAATTATTTGGATAAGGTGTGCGCGAGTATCCAAGTGCCCCTGATCTTAGAGAATTTCCCAATGGAAGGGGATATTCTTGTGAAGATTCCACAACTGAGGTTTGATGACTAGGACATCACGGACATTGAGAAGTTCTCTGAGCTCGCGCTAGAGCTCTATTTGGATCAAGTTACTTATGAAGGAGGCATGGTGCGCCTCGAGCCAAAGAGGGGAATATTAGGTCTGCACAAGGCAAGCCTACTCAATTTGTTGCATATCACTCATTTTGGGCACATTCCCATTAAATATATCTGCGTCAGACAATTGATGGCATTGGTCCATGATGATGCGCTCTGGTTGGGAGCGCACATCCCGATTGATGCAAATTTGATTCATAGAATAACAGGTCTGCCTACTAAGGATGCCGACCTTGTTGCAGATTTTGGAGGTAAATCACAGGAGAAAGTTTTGGCTGATCAGTTCAAGAATAAATATAATGTCATGCGCAAGACCTGGGGGTTTGTCGTGGAGGAAATTAATGACACCACTGTACGTTTTGGTACGCTCATATTTGCCTGCAAGATGATGCATAAGTGCAATCGCAAGGAGGTGCCTGCGCATGTGATTGTGCTTTCCGGTAGATGTGAAAATTGGTTCATATACAACTGGTGTGGGTATCTAAGTAAATAATTCCTATAAAATGTGCACGAGGTAGAGGAGGAAGGCAAGTCCTTCCAATATTCTTGGCTCCTCTTACTAATTGCACTAACTGGATGGAGAACCCCTGAAGAAACACAATTCCCTGACATTGAAGAGAAAATGTGTGAACCTGCACGCTACGCGACACTGTGGAACTCATTAGACCCATTGTGCGCGAAAGAAAACAAGATATTTTTGGTTTTATATGATGCAACACTAAACCAAGCGGTGCAATCCAAGCCTTGAATGTCGCCCACTCTGTATGATCAATATAAAATGGTAGCAGACTTTAAGGCTACATTTCACAATATCCATATTGTTGGTGGATAAATCCGTCTTGCGGACAAGACCGATCTCCCTAGTACTAAAAGTATCTAGCAACAAACAACCAAACAAAATAATCTTTCTCTAAGCATGTAAGGTTTACAAAAAGTTCTATAGAGGTGTAAAAGACTTACCATATGTCCAACACTTGTTTGAATTCGTTGTTGTCCCTCGTGCACTTGAAGGAGTTTTCCTCGTAAACCTGCAGTCACAAACAAGAAAAATATTACATAGCACCTGTATAGAAATCATCATAAACCATGCTTATCATAGTGATCAAGGAATCTATGAAATAAACCATTGATTGAAAGCTTATTGAGAAAAATGAGTATATTTGCATTAATTTCAAAAGAAGAAAATCCTTACAACCTGAGCCTTGATGTTGCACAGGACTTTCTGGGGTCCGAAGCAGGAATCTCCTTTACTTTGATAAGCTCTGCACTCCTCCAACCAAGACTAATAGAGGTATGTAATCTCTCCTCACAAAATTCTTAATTAACTGAGTCTGAATCTCAACAACACTTAACTTCAAATATTCTAAAGCTTCAAATCCCCTTGAGGCTACCCAATGCCTCTTTTTATAGTAGAATAGAGGATGTTTCTTGTTCCAACTATGAAGGGATAGAATCCTCCTTCAAAGGGATAAGCTCCTCACATCAAGGGGTTAGCTCCATAAGGTAAGGGATACATGCACCTCATAAGAGCGGTTCTATCACCGCAAGATATTTTCTGGAAGCTTCTAGAATTCACTTTTATTGAGATTTTTGGAAATTACTTGCGCCTTTTTGATCTTACAGGGGTCCGCACCTATAACAAAGAGAAATTGCGTTCAGGTACGCAGGATAGCTTAACATTGGGTGCGGGACCGCAGGAAAGATAGCGAGAAAGTGCGATATTAAAGTTTAGGATACTTTTAGGAACTTTTGTCTGATTTTCAAGGCTTGACATGAGGAACTGATATGTTAGACTTGCAAAGGGAGAAGTATGAGTAATAATGAACTCATACACATGGACGAATGTCAAGGTGATAGTTTGTATATGATTTCCCCTAAAATGCAAAATGCGGAATGAATGATCTTGATACATCATAAATGAAGAGTGCAGTAATTTATCATTTCAAGGATCATCCCGTGGTCACCCCAGTCGGAACCTGTAAAAACATTCAATGCAATATATATATATATATATATATATATATATATCATCGTTGAGGTAGGCATTCCTATGCTTAGATCAAAACTAACTAATTCAAACTGTTCTGATACAGGAATGATTTTGAGTACATCATAGTATAGACATGTGTAGACACAGTATGGATGCAACCATCTGTTTGTAAATAGTCTACTGTAAGATAACAAAATTCCTCGCAGCCTGGATGGTAGAAACTAGATCCAGGGTCTTGATTTTCGCATCTCGAACTAGTACGATTCTATCCATGTGAATGAATGTGACTATGTCAAACAGTAAAGCCATGATTACCCGGTCAATAAATTCAATAGCCCAACAAGTGTGAGGTAACTCCTGAGTAATGTCAATGGCTCTCAAAGTACCCAGTACAATCCATGAAATGTGAATGAATGAGCTGAAGTCGAACATGTCACGGAATCATTCAATCGAAGGTCAATGATGCAACCTCTCATCGAAGGCAAGAAACCTGCCATTGAGGCATGCAGATTTCAAGGTACTGACGATTTCTAGATCAACTTCCTAGATAATGAGTTGTCGTCGATATAAAATGATCCGTCGTAGGCAAGCCCACAACACGAAATCATAGATCAAGTTTTGAAAATGTATATTGGCAAGGAATGACTCAGGGATGGTCAAAATGGATGACAAATTTTTTGCAGAATGGTTTATTTGAACTGTCCTCTTGAACACATAACAACACTGCAGATGGCTTGGTAGCAATTGTCCCAAAGCTAATACCTAGAAACCGGATGAAGACTTTCAAATGAGGTTCTATTAACTGTTAGGCAAAGGATTTCCCAACCCAGGTGATTGAAAGTGTCGTGTTCAAGAGTGGTTAACTGGATTTTCGAAAAATTCAAAATACAACAAACAAGTCATTTTTCTCTCTTTTCCCCCACCATTTCTGGCAAGTACCTCTTTATTTTTGACAAGCTTGAGGAGGATAAAATTTACTTGTTTATAAGCTCATCCTTCGGATGAGTCCAACTTAGTTTAAGATTCAAACCCTAAGAAGGAGTGGTTCGTTCCTGTTTAAAAATTGAACAGGTCCTTTACTGTTAAATTTTAACGAGTCTAGTATAGGAGAAACTCGGTGTTTTTCAATTTTAGGGAGTCAGAAGAAAAACTTAAGAAAACTTTGTTGGTGTACTTTTTCGTAAATTTAGTCTCTCGAGCTCGAAAAAGGATAAAATAATGCGGGAGAGAACTCTATTGACCGTAATTAATCAACATATACCTTTTTTGTAAATAGTCCATTTCAGTCCGTAAAAGGGGTAAACTTATACTGAAAGGATGACCATTCATTTACTTTAACGAGTTTGAATATTCAAGTACTCGGCAATATTTTCATTTTTAGAGAGTTTGAAAAGGGCTTAAAAGAGGACTCCAAATTTTCGCTTTTTTGTAAATTTTTGAAAGAGTCCAAAAAAGTGATAAAAGTATGCTCTTCATTTTCACTTTTTCGTAAGTTTTAACGAGTTTGAAAAAGGGATAAAAATGTACTCATGGTTTTCACTTTTTCGTAAGTTTTAACGAGTTCGAAAAAGGGATAAAAATATACTCCTGTGGCCGACTTTCAATTTAATTTACGAGCAGGAAAAGACGGAAAGAAGTCGGCATTTTCATGTATTTTACGAGAATGAAAGATAGAAAAATAATCTCAGGATTTTCATGAGTTTAACGATTCTTGAAAATAAACGAAATTGACTAAAGATAGGTTTCATTTTTACAAAATCTTGAAACAGAGAAAAACTATGCTTTAGAGTGGTTTCATTTTTGCACAAGCTTGAAACAGAGATAAAACTGTGCTTGATGCCCCCTAAGCGTAACTGCTAGAGCGCATGCCCCCCTAGCTTCATTTCATTCAACTAAGTGCACTGCTGGTAATTAATAGCTGGATGGAATGAAGGTTCATTTACGAGATCATATGAAGGACCCGGCCTAAAACTGTAAGAAAATTATGCAAAAAAAACTGAAATAACTAACCTAAATATATGACTTAATATTTACAAAATCTAGTCAAAGACTCGACTCAATTAGGGGAGGATTTGTTTCATTTTTTAATGAGCTTGACACAGGAAAAGAACTATTCTCATGCAATGAGTTTAATTTTTTAACGAGGTTGACACAGTAATAGGAACTATCCTCACCTACATGTTTCATTTTTTAACGAGGTTGACATAGTAAAGAAACTATCCTTGTATCTACTTTCTACAATCTACCTATATAACCTACTGATTCATTTTTTAATGAGGTTGACAAAAGAAAAGAACTATCCTCATACCTGATTCATTTTTTAACGAGGTTGACTCAGTAACAGGAAGTATCATCTGACCAACTGATTCATTTTTTAACGAGGTTGACACAAGAAAAGAACTGTCCTCATACCTGATTCATTTTTTAATGAGGTTGACTCAGTAACAGGAACCATCCTCATAAAATAATTTCTAATCTATCAATCTACTCTCTACAATCTACCTACTGTTTCATTTTTTAATGAGGTTGACACAGGAAAAGAACTGTCCTCATCGCCGACTGATTCATTTTTTAACGAGGTTGACACAGTAAAAGGAACTATCCTCGCACTCACTGATTCATTTTTTAACGAGGTTGACACAGTAAAAGGAACTATCCTCGGACTCATTGATTAATTTTTTAACAAGGTTGACACAGTAAAAGAACTATCCTCAGACCTAACATGATCATGGCTTCCAACTGGAAGAAACACATGTCAATGGACACACCTTGATCATGGCTTCCAAGAGGTCTTCATCAGAAGGAAGAATAGTTCTCTAGAAGGAACATATGTAAAGGGACTCAAAAGGCATAATAACATCGCGCTCAAATAATCCCATAGAGTTGTCCATGTCAATTACCGGATCTAAGTCAAAGCAAGACGAGGAAATAGTGAGAGTCTCACTTACATCGATAATTGAAAACATGGGACTAGTTGCCACATAATTAACCCGTGGTGGGGTAGATACCACTTGCGTATGAGGAACATTCAGGGATGTCAGATTATTGGTAGTCGAATCAATACTAGGGAACGAAAGCTGGTCTACAGTCACAATATTTCCATTGTGAGGGAAAGACATCACGCGAAAGAGTGTCGATACGACAGCTTTCATTGCATAGACATAGTCTCGCCCAAGGAGTAATTGAAATCCAAGGGGCCTCGAACACCCATCACGTCCAACGAACGGTTTTACCTTCCAAAGTAATAGAAAACTTAGGAAGGATCCCTAAAGGTTCACTAATGGTTATGTTAAAAGCTTTCAGATTCTGCGTAATAGGCACAAGCTGAGGGGAACCCAAAGCTTTCCAAGCAATTGAAGATAAAATACTAACAGAAGCACCTTCATCTACCTATGTGCGGTGTATGTCCCTACCACCCAAATTCACAATTATTTGGAAAGGGATGGAGGAAGGAAGACAAGGTTCTGTCAGTCTATTCCAATAAAAGGAAAAGACCTCAGTACTTGGAGGGGGTTCTGTAGAAACAGGTGAAATGCCCCCTGGCATAGAAGAATCTGATGTAACAAGAAGAACCTGAGTGGTATGAAGTTCATTCTCTATAGGGAGAATGGGATCGACCGAAAGTGAAATCGAATCGACCACTTGATCAACTAATGGATCATCAACCTGAGTGATATGAGTTTCACTCTCCAATGGAAGAGTGGGATCGACTGTACTTGAAATTAAATCAATCACTCCTTCAGTTGACGATAGGTTGGGAGAAAGTTTACGGTAACCAGTTGGAAATTCTTGTTGTGGAACAGTAAGTTTTTCCAACAATTTTGAGGCTTCATCCATGTGAGGGCAAATGTGAGTTTGATGACTCCCTTTGCATAACTTACAAGGAAACCTAACTTTACCCTTTTTCCCAAGAACCTGACTATCATTGGTTGATGGATCAACGAGAAGTTGATGAGATTTTTCTGACCATACTTCCAAAACCTTTGGAATACCAGGACAATTGATAAGGAAGTGGTCACCCTTACAAAGCCTGCAAGGGTATTTGGGTTTACGATGCATGTTGGAGGTTTCCTCAACACAACTAACACTTACAACCATGGTTGGTTGGTTGACTTCTTTCTTATCTTGCTTCTTCTTCCCTTTCTTCTTCTTCGCCACTTGGTTACTAGCGTCAAGGCTTTTACCAAGCGAAGAGTAAGAAATATTAGGCGAAGAAGGTAAAGGGTAAATAGAAGGTTGGTGATGTTGAGATGGCGAACTCTGTTGAAGTGAAGCATCCGATTGAGGTGGAACAATTGGAGTATTTGGGGCCAACGAAGTTGAAAATAACCATATCGGTAAACCTATTGTAAATCCAGGTAATGACAAAGTAGCCATATAAGGAGGACCAACATTTCCAAAGGAAGGAAAAGTACTAGGATTCTCGTTAAGAGGGTTTCCTTGGTTGGTAAATTCCGGAACAATTGCCATTATATTCAACTTCAGTGAATTTTATTAACAATTTAAAACTAAAATTAACAATTCACAATTCACACCTAACAATTAAAATTCACAATTCATACCTATGGTCTCTAAAAGTAAAAACAAACAAATTAACACGCGCTATCAAATCTAGGAGTCAAACCACACACAAACAGTAACTTCCCGTACTAAAAACACTAGTTGGTGATGAAATCAAACATCGTAGAATTTAATACAGAAAGGGCGGTTGGAACAGTTACCCCGACAACCTGCTTAATGAAACAGACTGGCACAAGTTTCTTCACAAAACCATCTCGTGTGAAGAGAACCCCCCAGAGAGTCCAAGTGAGTCTAGTCGACGTCTGCTCCAGGTACAGTGAGATCTTTCCTTCACTGTCACCTTAGGAAATAATCTTAAGTTTGTGGACACTAAGGTTACCAATAGTAACAAATATAACTGGGGGAACAGTCTACGATCCGATCTCACGCGCAAGGGCAGAGTAACAAAGCTCAATCCCCTTGAAGGCTCCTCGACATGGTTAATCCGAGGTTTACCGACAAGTGACCCCAGGCTCCTCGACAATGGTTAATCCGAGGTTTACCATTTGTAATGTGCGCAAAATCTTCTATCTTCCCCAATGAAACAGAATTGATTGTCTCAAAGGTTCGGACATGATCTCGTGATTGACTTCTTTAAGAGAAGCTTCCCAGATTATACAAATTACAATTGGATTTATTTCCTACTGCAAGATTTATCTACTTGTTTGTTTTAGTTGCTTTGGAAAGTTAACTACAACCTATTCCAAAGCACTAATCCTGAGCTAGATTGGTGGAAAGAGCCCTAAAAATGTAAAAAATACTAGATGAATTTTATTAAGCGCTGTGTTATTTAGGTTGTTATTACTCAAAAGGGTAAATGGATATGAAACCAATGGTGTTATGACCCGACCCAAAACTGAATGCAATAGAATATGATAATGTAATCTTTTCAATTCGATGAATCCTAACTAAAGTAAGGAAAGAGTTTCCATTCACTTCCAACAATGCAAAAAATTGATCACTAAGAGAAAATATAACAAATTCTCTAATGCACTAATTTCATCAAGAAAAACTAATGCAAATCAATTCCAAATTTTTTTTTATATTTTTGTGTTTTTAAAACAAGCATAAAAACATCTAAATTCAAATCAAAGAAAATTGATCTAAATTTACGATTGATTTTTCAGAATGTAAACTATGCAGTTGTAATCTATGCACAATTCACTTGAAAAGTATGCAAATGTAATCTATGCACATTTTTCTTTCATATTCTGAAAATGAGAATTCTAATTATGCAAATGTGATCCTTGAAAATTCTCAAGCACAATGTCAGTGCAAACCAAAGAAAATGCAGATTGAAGTTCCAAAATCAAAAAAACACTCCAAGGCAATTAACACCATACACTTCTGCTTGGAGTGAATAATTTTTTGCAAAAACAAAAGCCAAAAGATGGAAAATTGTAAAAATCTTTAGGTCAAACCTCAGTAATGACCAAAGGAAATCAAATTAAAATTTCTTAAAAAAGAACTCAAAACACCCAAAAATTAACTTAATGAGATTGATGAGATGAAGAATTGCTAAAAAAAGCTTAGAAACCGGAGAGATTTTTAATGACATCTGAATCTGGGTAGATGCTAGAATCCAAATTAAATCTAAATTAAGCGGAAAAAAGAAACTAAAATTTTTTTCAAAAAAATTTATGAGGTCCACAGGCTCGAAGTAGCAGTGCGGTCCTGCTGTTACTTAAGAAGGTAAAGCGACCCATAGCATGCAAAAAGAAAAAAAAGTGCGGTACCCAGAAAAGTTCAAGAAAAATGTAAAAGATTTCAAAATTTTCAAAAACAGAGAAAACCTAAGCTACCCAGGCAGATATCCATCAATCAAAAACCAGGAAATTTTTTTCCTCAAATCAAAATAAAAGAGAACCAAAAACAACAAGTTCTTTCCCCAGTGGAGTCGCCAATTTGTTGGCGAATAAATCCGTCTTGTGGACAAGACCGATCTCCATAGTACTAAAAGTATCTAGCAACAAACAGCCAAATAGACTAATCTTTCTCTAAGTATGTAAGGTTTACAAAATCTCTATAGAGGTGTAAAATACTTACCGCATGTCCAGCGCTTGTTTGAATTCGTTATTGTCCCTCGCGCGCTTGAAGGAGTTTTCCTCGTAAACCTGCAGTCACAAACAAGCAAAATATTACATAGCACCTGTATAGAAATCATATTAAACCATGCTTATCATAGTGATCAAGGAATCTATGAAATAAACCATTGATTGAAACCTTATTGAGAAAAATGAGTATATTTGTATTAATTTCAAAAGAAGGAAAACCTTACAATTTGAGCCTTGATGTCGTACAGGCCTTCCCGGGGTTCGAAGCAGGAGTCTCCTCTACTTTGATAAGCTCTACACTCCTCCAACCAAGACGAATAGAGGTATGTAATCTCTCCTCAGGGAAGCTTGTTTAACTGAGTCTGAATCTCAACAACACTTAACTTCAAATATTCTAAAGCTTCAACTCTAATTCTCAATCTCCAAAATCTTAACCCTTTGAGGCTACCCAATGCCTCTTTTTATAGTGGAAAATAGGAGGTTTTCTGTTCCAACTATGAAGGGATAGAATCCTCCTTCAAATGGATAAGCTCCTCACATCAAGGGGTTAGCTCCATAAGGTAAGGGATACATGCACCTCACAAGAGCGGTTCTGCCACCGCAAGATCCATTCTAGAAGCTTCTAGAATTCACTTTTATTGAGATTTTTGGAATTTACTTGCACCTTTTTTATCTTACAGGGGTCTGCACCTTTAACACAGATAAAGTGCGTTCAGATACGCAGGAGAGCTGAACATTAGGTGCGGGATCGCAGGCAAGATAGAGATAAAGTGCGACACCAAAGTTTAGGAGATTTTAAGGAAATTTTCTCTGATTCTCAAGGCTTGACATGAGGAACTGATATGTTAGACTTGCAAAGGGAGA
Source organism: Pinus albicaulis (assembly GCA_034641835.2). Lineage (NCBI taxonomy): Eukaryota > Viridiplantae > Streptophyta > Pinopsida > Pinales > Pinaceae > Pinus > Pinus albicaulis. The sequence goes on from CM076580.1 coordinate 1,523,046,920, forward strand.
AATATGAGTAATAATGAGCTCATACAATTAGCAGAATGCCAAGGTGACAATTTTTTGTGTAACACATATCTGCACAAAAGACGCTATAGAGGGAGTCTGGTACACGCTGCCCTATTTGGTAACCAAAGATGATCTAATCATGGTGACAACAGAATGGCCACCGACTTGGTTGACCCCACCTACAACAAAAAACAACACACTCTTACAAGAAAATCTATGGATAAATCTACTGAAAAACCTATAGAAACAATGACAACAATGGTTACAAAGAAACCCATAGAGAAGGAACCAACCCGTACTACCACCGAAGAAACTGTGGACACCACAACAGTGCCTGATAAAAATAGCTCTGCGCCTAAATAAACTAGAGAAGTTGAGACGTCTAAAGGCACTAAGCACAACTCTTAGGCTGCTGGTGGATCACACAAAAAGCAAAAGGGATCTAAGAAATAGGAACAGGAGGTCCTGACACTCATAGAGGTTTAACTCAATTAAATCGTGAACACAGTTACATCTGCAACAAAAGATCGATGGACCAACATGAAATTCCAATACAATTATGTGTTGGAGATTGTATAAGTTGGGTTGCAGGAATTGAAAGTTCAGGCGAGCCAGATTCAAGAGAGCGTGATTCAGGCGAATCAGACTAGAGTGCGTGTTACCAGCGCACAACCGTTGGATGTTGCTCTACTAGCATCTGGGGATGTGCGATTTGTCCACATCACCATGCCAGCAATACAGATGGACACTAACCAGCGTGTTCAATTCACTGGTACATGTGATATACATGTTAATATTTTGGTGTTTCCTGTAGGTAAATTACATTTGTTACATTTAGTGATTGCAGACGAGCTACAATACAGAGAAGTGACCGCGTAGACAAAGACCAGGGATGCACAGTAGCAGGCTGCGCAAGCACACCAAGAACAACAACAAGCAGACACAACTCACAGAGAAGCAGAGGCCCAACGCATTACGTTGGAGGCTAAAATCAATAAGGTTTGACGAGAAATTCCAGCTGTCTTGGCCACAGCTGCGCCCGTTGAGAAGTTGGAAGGATTGGCTGTTGCGGTGAAAGCTGCACACGCAGAAGTACAAACCATTCGAACATAATATGAGCAACAGATTGCAAACCTCGAGACCAAATTTCATCCGGAGACATTGCCATAGGTTCACACGAAGAGGGAAATAGAAGTAAATCAAGTAGATGATAGTATTTCTACTACGATCACCTAGTGTGACAGTTCATTGAACGAGGCTATGGATATTTGGGCCTCTATCCAAAATAATTCAGTAGTATAGGAGCTGCGCGACGTCCTCCACCTAAAAGAACAACAATTTGAAGAAATCAGAACAATTGCGCCTACATTGGTTTTTACACATTGCCTCGCTCGACTGCAAGAAGGTAGAAGAATTCATACAGAGATTGTAGACTTGCCGAAAGGAACAAGTATTGAAGGAGCGCATGCAACCGTGGGTAGAAGAAGCACTACAATTATCCCAGAAATTGGACAACACTTTGAAGATCATTCAACAAACTTAGCACAATGTAGAGATGGTCGCTGAGGTGCCTACTACAGAAAAAATGGTTTAGCAAGTGCACAGTGTAGCAGCACATAGTCTCGAGTTAGTGCTCCCTCTGTAGACTTTTATCAAAATGCTTCAGGCCAAGACTAAGGAATCAGCGCCTCACTGATTCAGGATGAGTCACATGTTTGTGTTGGGGGCCTGTTGGAGCAGGGTCACCTAAGGCACAAGTTCCAAGGATAATTTTTGTATGATTTTGTATGTTCGCACTACGCAAATGAAGTCAAGGGGCTTTGGGGTGGGTCAAAACCCCCAATTTTGATATAAATGGGCTTAAATTTAAACAATGGGCCTCAAACCATGGTTACAGACCATAGTATCTATGCACTAGGCGTATAAAAATAGATAGAGTATGTCTAAGCTAATTAGAAAATGAAGGTAATGAATTATTGATGTTCTGATAAGTTTATGCATCTGTAAGGGTTGTTTGGTTGGCTTAAGAGGCTCCTACTGGATGTGTGCAGACTCCACTGGCTATGTGCGCAGAAGGGTTTGTAAGGGTTTTGGAAGGAAAAGTTGATGTATTAATTGACAGATCTGAAAGATAATAGATGGACAATTTTTGGAAAAGTTTACTATGCTATGCATCCGAATTGTGTTCTGTTTATGCTTTGTTAAGATCACATTATCTGTTTATTGCACAAAAGATATATGATATGGCTGTGATTGATTATTGATAAATCTGTTTAAGTGTTTGCATTGGTTAATATCCGGATCAGATTTTGTTCAGTTCTGTTCTGTTTATTAGCGCTGAGGAAAATAGTGATTCTGTGCTATTCTGTTGATAATTGTACATTATCTGTGATTCTGTTATATATATTTTTGTGCGCATCTGTATAAGTCACTTTGGGTTTTTTCTGAGGACCACTTCATTAATTTATCTCTTAGAGTGTGTAAACCTGGTTCCAACACTCCCCCATACTGCTTTAGGTGAGACTTTGGTCTGCGCAAGTAGTTCACTGTCGAAAGGGCCAGTAGTTGGAGGGTTTGTTGGTTTATCCATAAAGTCCGAACTTGGGCCAGGACCCCTCAAGCCAATTCCTGCACCTGTATCTTCTATCATCTTCTTAACTGATTGACCTTCATCAATACGTAGCCAATTTTTTTCCTTCCCAAGGTCCTATTTCCTTATGCGGTTCCTTGAGGAATCAAGCCCCTATTAATTAGGAAATTCCTCAATCTGGATTGCACAATTCCTTTAGGAATTCCTTTGACTGCATGCATGATATGTACAATTTAGAATAATTTACAATTGATATTACACTTCCCTTGAACTCCAATCTCAATTTGGTAACTTGAATTTTGTGCATACATGAGTTAATTTAGGCTGATTGATTAGTTAATTGTTTGAACACTAAAGTTGCACCCCACCGCAAGACCTCCTACTAGTTTCTCCAATAGTTGGAACTAGTTTAACGGACCATAACTCAATTTAACTGAATTAAAATATTACAACTCAAATTAACTCAACCTAGGCTCCTAAAATTTAGGAATTACAATACAAAACTCAAGTTCATCCTTCAACTCGAATTAACTTAGCTAACTGGGTGATTACAACTTAGTTAACGCATTCAATTTGTCCGTTAATGTGGAATTTCATTTTTTCTCCTGATTTAATCAAAGGAAAAAAATAAATTAGGAATTTATTGCTGCATTTTCATCACTCATCCAACCATGGACAACCTTTCTTAATGCCACTTGTTATGCCATCATCTAAAGCACAATATTTTTCGCCATGCAATTTGAAAATAAATTTTCTACACGTGCTATAATTTGCATGCATCATAGATACAAGTTTTAAGTTCAAAAAAAGCTCATAATGAAACTTCAAATATTATAACATTTGAGATTCAAACTATGTAACATGAAAACAAGCCATATAGAAACATATTAAACTGAACATAGTCTATTTTCTACTTTTCTAATTATGGGCAAGAAACTCACCCTAGTTAGATCATTTCGATGTAATTAAGAGATAGTCATTATGAGCATGAAACATAATGCATAGGCATTGAAATACCATAGGCCATTGTGTTTCGATAAGCCTATGAAAGGTCACCACATTGTATAAATAACATCACATAATGCAACACACTAATTTTATTTACTCCGAATTTTCCAAAACTACAAAGCAAGATCCTTCCAAAACTATGTAGTTCATAATTTCACACTTTTATGATATAATAAATATTCAATATCCTGTTTCGAAAAAGATTTTATATCTCATACGATAAATAACCCATTTCTTCACTTGTGCATTTCAAAGGATAAATATTATGTCTGCATTCATACAAGGGTTATTGTATGCTAGAGGTACATCAACAAGAATAATAACCTTGATAACTTATACTCCACGAGTATAGTTTGTTAGAATTTGCAAAAGTATAACAAGGATGGCTGCAAGGCAGCTACTCCCTGCCTTGAGCGAGAAGTATGATGTGAACTAGAATACAAGACTGAATTGCTTGCGATTATGACTAGATTCATGAAATCCTTAGCAGGCTCAAGCCTCTCATTCTCGTTCAACAAAGATGGTGTCCTATTGCAAATTGGAACCAATTTTGCATGGTAAACCAAGTGTCAGTGATTAACTCCACTCTCAGACCTGTACTGTTTCAGATTTCGATACCTGGGTTTCGTTTCAGAATTAGTAGGAGAATTACCATATCTATTAACCTTTGTAGGTGTTTTAGTTACCATAATCATTGCATCAAATTAGTTATGAATAGATTCTTTATCAGATAAGCCATCAAATAATAAGCATGTCAAAGCAGGCTTCAAGATCTGTTACATCATTTAGTTCTACTGTTGTAATAATAATTAATGCTACGTGGACATATTCAAGTATCATATTGCAAATTTTAGTTGTACTGTTGCAATAAGAATTAATGCTAGATCCACATATTCAAGTATCATATTGCAAATTGCATTCAAATGTATGTGGTGAGAGAGAAGCTGAAACGAGTTGCTGAGCAATGCAGGGTACAATTTTATTGTTGATGAGATACAAAGACCTTGTTAGCAACACATATAATGAGAAACACATCTTTACCTCTGCATCATAACACTTGAACCACCAATACCGTCCTTTGCATAACATCTCAAGCAGAACTTAATACTTGATTTAACAATGCACCCAACCAATCAAAAAAACTAGAAAAGATAAGGGGAATGAGATTAAGATTGGTGAATTGCTCTTAAGATAATAGATGCTATCATTGATATTGATCTATGATTCATACTTATAATGAAGTACTGTTTTATGAAATATTAACCTTAACTTATCAATAATGAATTAAGTTCCCATAACAAATAAATCTAATAAACCAGAGATCTATACTTCATTATCAACTATAAGCCAGAGAAAGCTACAACCACCTAATTGTATCATGGCAAATACAATTATGCATTCCAATAAAATCAAACTATTCTAATAATTGAACATTTTGCCCAATGGAAAGAGCAGAGAGGTCCATATCTCATGACCAAAGTGCCATGTACATAGAGTTTGGGTGAAGTTCACCGTTACAGAGCCAAATTCAACTCTTTTAAAACTTTTATTAGATTTAAATAATGAATATAATATTGTCAAAACAATGAAAGCCTAAATGCTGACCGTTCATTATGTTTTCTAAAGAACCGCGTAGGGCGTGTGTTCTTCCAACTGCAAACCTAGCATTACATAGTCTACGCATCTGTCAGGGAATAATAGAGTAGTTATGCATAGTATGCAGAATAATAGGGTTGTCTGGTGTTATGTAGGGTATGCGGATGGCGTGATGGATGGAACTACACAATATTGAGTTCATAGATCCATGATAAATGGAAATACCAGTCACTTGATTTTTTTTATAATGAACACTTCAATCTAGGATCTGAGTAACCGACCCAAATTTTCTGGAGATGATAACTAGAACTTGAACCTCTTTTGTGGCTATGGTTTTCATAGTATTTAAGGAGAATATAGCTCTAGAGGCAGCTGGAATGAAAGAATCGAGGTATGAACTATACCTCTTCCAAAGTGAGAAACGCCTATACAACTATACCTCTTCCAAAGTGAGCAACGCCTGTATATTGAGGTCATGGAGTCCAAAATGCATGAACGAATCTATGTTGGATGAGGACACGTGCTTTCCTTTATTCCCTTCACTCTAGTCAATAGAGAAGAAGCCTAGTGAGTTATTTGGCTAGCCGTTGTGCACGCCTCAGGTCTTTCTTGTGCTTCTTATTTCCTCATGAACGCCTCAGGGCCTTCTTGCGCTGCTTATTCCTCAAAGCATGAGCCAAAAGGTAGTTTCTTGGGATGATTCATTATTTCCTCAAAGCATGAGCTAGAAGGTAGTTTCTTGGAATGATTCATTACAGAAATGAAGGGAAAACTCCTGTTGCTCGGCTATTAACCCGCCCACCCAAGAGGTGGGCCTGATGGTTCTACTAATCCTATTGGTGCGCAGAGAAATTTCAGTTGGTGATACCACCAGGAAGAGGGGACTCGACGCATGGGGAATAGTTGGGTTTAGTGACGGGTAAGAGTCGTCATTGATATGATATCAAAAGTGTACCATGATGGAGAGCTTTAAACCGACAAACATGCTTTGTCTTAATTCCCCTGCTTCTTCTGATCTAAGTTTGAGCGGAAAGTTCCCTTGCCTCTTCTGATCTGGCACCTGAGCAACCATGTTCTGCGAAGGATCCCCTGCGAAGGATCTCTTACTTCTTTGACTATTCTATCATATTCAATATTATCACACAGCTCTCTGACTAAGGGTGTATACATATTATCACACAACTGTCATTCATGTGACTGAGAGGTCTTCAGAGGAGTATGAACCTCTTTGGTGATCTGCGTTGGTGAGGCATGAGGTGTATCCTATGTGATCTTTGCAAACCCTGTTTATCGAAGAAGCCCTGATCTTTGCAAACTTTGTTCAACCCTGTTCATGTAATGTCGTCATTGCAAACCCTGTTTCTTTCAAACCTTGCTACAAGTGTTTCTTGCAAACCCAATCCCAACCCACATACAAGTGTCAAGTGTCTGCACTATCTTGCACCACCTGTAGGTTCTTTGCATGACCATATAGATAGGTGGCAGCTCATACTATAGGAATTTAATGAGCGACCAGTTGATCCGAATTTAATGAACAGCCAAACATCTAATGCTAGTCAATTAGTCGACCAAAAATTCTGATAACATTATTTTTAGCTCTTATCTTGTTTTAGTCTAAGAAATTGAATCCGTGTCAGGCCTCTTCCTCGGGAAGAGGCCAATAAGACCACAAAAATAGTCATTGGCTAGAAAATCATGTGCGAGTAATTGATTGGATATTGGAAAATCAGAAAGAAAGATTCGGCCAAAAACTTTGGATTTAATACTAAAATTTCTCGAAACAACTAATACTAGCGAAAAATATCGATTACTATAGTCCCTTGCCTACTGGCAAGGACTTATAAGTTATTCTATAAATATCTGACATCAAAACTCCTTCTCACTTGCCGCTTATATAGACATGCCTTAAGTTTTGGCCAATCGATATCTTCACTTCAAAGAGTACTTTCAATTAGTAATATCCACCAACATAAATAAAAACATTTTTGGAAAATATGCAAGATTTAGATCAATTTAGACACATAGCATATATCTATTCGCAAAATCTAAATTCAACTAGAAGATTTCATATCTTAGTAAGATGCTTCACATTTTAGGTTTAAACTTTAAAACTTGATTTTCTTTAATTGCAATCTAATTGATCTATCGTTTACCAAATGACCTTGGAGAAATTATAAATTATTTATGTTGTTTTATATCCCAAGTGGATGCTTGCGATAACCAACCCTTACTAGCTCTAAATAAGTAAGACCACGAATAACCTAACCATGACGCTTTAGTAGGTTTTGCTTCAATATTCAATATTGACATATGTATTTAATATTATAATATGCATGGAAATTGATATCTTAATTATAAAAATATTTCCTCAATATGATAATAGAAGATAAACTATTATTTCCTTGAAGGAGTAAAACAACATATTAAAAAAAATATAAATAAAAAAATCGGTACACGAAAACTGTATTCAAATATAAATATCATAGCATAATGTAATGCAATCTCAACAATATTTGCAATCAAATTTATCACTAATGTATCCTTGTATCATCTGATAATTAAATTATTATCCATCTATTAAAATCGAATACATATGTACATAGTGTGTTTTTTTATATATGGGATGAATTTAGAATGCACGAGCTCTAATTTTTATTCCTTCATATTTTACTATCCATGGAAAAATTCATTCCCAAAGAACAATAGCTATGGCACCAATCTTAATTTGGAAAAATAACAAGACAATACCAAATAAAGTATCATTCATGAAATAATGGACAAGGAAAAAAAACAAGGAATAACTTGAAGGCAGGAAATATACCTCTCAAACATAAAACAACATAAACATTTTATTTGAAGAGTATTGTAGCACAATGAAACATTCTTAAACCAAAACCTTGTAACAAATTATGAGAGGAAAATTACACAACAAACTATAAAAAAATAAAGTTGTTGATAATAAAACAATATAACCTTATATACAAAACTGAACTAAAGAGAGTGGACAACCTTAATGAATTTTTTGGACTTGCACCACCATCATCTCGCTCAAACCTACTCTACACTTATGTTACTAGAATCCAAATTTTGCGATAAAAGGATGATGGTAATTCATGATTCTCTATACCAAATTGTTTCAACATAATATGGATTCCATTATATTATGTAAACATGATTTTGGTACAACAAATAGAAATATTCCACTATTCTGAGCCCTTTATCCAACAAAATCTAATAAAAATACAATAACATAATGGAAAACTCAACAATAATTAGAATTAATGCCACAAATCATCTCCCTTAAAAACATTATTAATAGGCATGTTATCTCCCAAGTCCTAAGGACTTGTTGAGTCCAAAAATTAATTATGTATGTCTCTAGTGTTCAAAAGAAACTTATATCTATTGGAATTTATAGTGGAAAATCAATGCGCAATGAGGTTAATTTTGTCGTGGTGAATTATAAGGGATGAAAATGGGAATTAACACGATCACAAAAGCATCTTGAGCACCAATGATCATCCCAAATGCTAAAATTTCTGGCACATAACCATTCTGGCATCGGAATTGAGTTAGAGTGACATAAAATAATGACAATGTAGACTACCTAAATGGATTGGGTCATTCACCAAAGATTTACTTGCTCAATATTTACCCTTGATCCATTAAAATTTGATTATGAGAGAATTGGGAATTGACGTAATTTTATGGAGGATGCATGGAGGGTGTGGTTGATTCGTATACTGCCATGGATATTCCATTGGATATTACATCACAATATATCTGATGAAATTATTTAAAATTTGAAATCTGCACTATGATGGTTAATTTCTCCTTAGATTTTTGGATTCATTAATTTCTATGTTATGCTTATGTATGTAATAGATAAAATATGTATAAAACAATTAACATTTAAATAAAACTCGCAAACCACAATTGACACAAGATATAACTTGGAAAATCATTTTGAGAGAAAACCTAGCTGGCAGGTAAAGCTACTCTTCTCTCTTTTTCTGAATGCAAAATGGATGCAACAAATAAGTGAGACGTGTGGCCTGTGGGCTACTACAGTGCACAAACCCTTTATGTTTTCACTTTCCCTATCCCCTCTCAACTACTCTGCTCATATATGGAACACAATGAACTCAAATAGAATGGAAACCATTTTCCTCCTAATGGCCCGCTTATAAGACAACTCGATAGCCTACAAATGGTTAGGTTTGACTCCTTCTAGGGTTACAATATTGATTTTTCTAGTTTCTTCTTCATCATGAATTTTGATAGGTCAAATTTCGAGAGGCATAAATTTCTCATACGAACTTCTATTGAAGCGATTCTTGCGTCTATGGAAAGGCATTTGTGTTTAGAATAGTGCTAGGGGGTGTCGCACTTAAGCAATAAATTTTTGCACCCAAAAAAACATCATTTGATTCCTCAATCTACTTCCAAAAAGTTTCAAACCCTAATTTCTCACACTGGGACCCGTAGGTAAAAAAGGTCCTCTACATCAATTCCTCCACTTCTCTACTTTTCAAGTATCAATATGGATGAAAAATAAGATAATGATATAATCCGAATCATAATTCCTCATTTTGGGAGGCTTTTGGTCCCCAAAATACTTATATTGAACTAGGTGAATAATTTTTTGCTCCATTTTTTCTTAGGTGTGCAATTTAGCTTTACCTGGAAGTTGTCCTTTCAATGTAATATACCAAAGGTCATGCTACCATTGTCTTGTAGTTCTATAATTCTTCTATAAAGTTGTCTCTTTTGTCAACTTTGAAAATTTGGTGCCAAATCCTCTATAGAAGGGAGGAACCTCTTCTTGTCTAACATGGAAGGCTCATAGAGTTTCAAATTATTTATATTCACCACTAAGTAAATTCACATGTGTGGGGGTAGACTGAGGCTATAGGAATTATCTCCTACCTTTTTTAGTATCTCAAAGGTACCATATCTCGAAGTCTGGATTTTCTTACTAGGACCCTATAACCTCTACTTCTTCAACTATAACCATACTCTATCTCCCACCTTGAAAAACTTCTCCCTGTTGTGTTAAACATGCTAGCCTTGTATTTATACTGTGATTTCTGTAGTGTCTCTCGTATTTGTAGATGGGTCTACCTAATCTTTTCAATAATTTTTTCTGCCCTTAATTCATCCTGTCAATGTTTTTGCAACATCGAGAAAAAATCCCCCCGTGGGATCTATTAACGGTGCTAGATGAGCCAACATTCAGGGGATATCCCCAATATGAAGTCCCAACTAGACCTCACACCGTTTAGTGTAGGAGTCCCATCTAGAGTACGAACTTGTTGTCGATGCAATGGGTTTTAATGATATTCCTTGGATATAATAACACATAGAGTGATGTATGGCGACTTTGGTGGGAACAAGTGTGTAACTCTATGGAAAGTCAAGCGTGATGCATGAAGGTTCTAGCACACAAAGGGAAAATGAGTGAGCCCCTTAGATGCATGTAATAGTATGCAACTTGAAAGGAACACATGAGCATAAAGACAACATAAGCTAATCTACGAAATAGTTCACAAGTTAACATAGATGAAATAATACAACAACACACATTCAACAAGATTCATACCAAGGGTCAATGCATATACACACACATTGGAGTTTCCAATGAGGATTGCGCAGTCAAGGCAAGGCAAGATCGAATTCATTCTGGGATCTTCTTCAGCAGGGATTGCATAGTGGAGACAGGCTGTCAGGAGGCAAGAAATTGGTGCATAGATATGCAAATTTCTGTATGACAGTGTGAGACGATTGTATATTGTACTGAGAGATCTATGATCTGAGCTTTGTATGAGATTGTTTCATGATTCCATGATATAAATAATATATGATAGTTGGGGGTTTAGCTTGAAGCTTTCCCGGTAAAACATCTTGTTATGCGCGCTTGATTTTTCTTCATGTGTTTTGCAATTGGCGATTTAATTTCCACAAAGAATTGAGTAGAAGGATTCTATATTTAACAGTGGATTTAATTGTTAGATCATGGGAGTCCGGTAATATACTTGTTATTGTATTAAATTTCTACATGGTATCGGAGCAATGCTAATCACTGAAGATTGCAATATTGAAGCGGTGCTGAGTTTTGTGCTGATGGACAATTCGAATTTGCTGCAAGAATTTCTTGGTGCGACAGTTGAGTAAACATTGAGATGTATTTCAATGGGTTGTGGTTGGAGTATGCACTCGAGGGCAGCTCTAACTAGATACCCTGGAAGGATAGGATGGAGGCGGTGCTTGAAGATAATGGCTTGAAGGAGTTCATCGATAGCGATGTTCCTAAGCCCACTTCAATGGATGCTGCATTACTTGACGCATGGCAAAAGAAAGTAGTGAAGGCAAGAAGAATTTTTTTGGAAGGTGTGAAAGACCATATTGTGTCAAGACTTCATGGGAAAGCCACTCCATTTGCAATGTGGAAGGCTTTGACAGATCTTTTCCAAAGTAGCAGCGACCATAGGAAGTTGGCATTGAAAGATAAACTCAGAAAAATCAAAATGGAGAAGGGCGATAGTATTCCAAATTATCTCACGAAGTTTGTCCAATGTAGGGATGAGATGGGGAGTGTGGGAATTATAGTTGCTGATGATGACTTGTTGAGCTTGGCTCTCCTTGGACTTCCTGTAATGTTCCCAATTTTTAGCCTCAAGCTAAAATGGAACATTATAGTTTCACATTTTATTTTTGCATAATAAAATGGGGAAGGAGACACCTTAGCCCCTTTTAGATGAAGAAATAACACTCCTTGTGTGAAAGGAGGACAAATAAGTAGCTGAAATAAACACCTAAGGGTGTGAATGGAACAAAACTCACTTGAATTAGTCATCTTTGACTAAAGTCAACAACGCTGCCCAAGGAGGAGAGGCTTCCTAGAGAAGTTGCACAGTTTTGGAGGGAAGACACTCTCATGAGGGTGGAAACCCTAATTGGTGGGACCATGGTGGAGAAGAGTTTCCTTTCTTTATATGGAGGAGATGGAAGCCCATTTGCATACATGTTTTTGGAATTTCAGACTTGGGTCTGCAAAGGCTTGCATCCCCGGGTTGTTTAGTAGGGTGATGGTGCCCTCGGGCACTAGGGTGTTCCCGGTCGGGAATCCCTACCTATTCCTCAAGGAAGGATGAGGATTTAGCTGAATTTCCTCAATCCAGCATTGGCCACAGCTACTACCATCATCTACAGCATTAGCTCTGCAGCAGAGAGGACGTTGTGTTGCTGGGGGCAACAAAGGAGGAACTCATGGAGTCATTCTTGGCTTTCTATTTCAGTGGAGGAGTGATATTTTCATTGGAGGAGTTGCAAGGAGGATTCCCAGGCTGCAATTCAGATCAGTGGCATCAGGCCACACTTCCATCATCTCCCACCGCGCAGTCCATGGAGGAAACTGCGTTATTTTATGGAGGCAGTGAGAGAGGGTTTCATTGGGCTCATCAGGAGTGTGTTTTTGAGACAAAGGGATCAGCCCTTTGTATTAGAGAAATTATCAGAGGAGGGAAATCACATTTCAGATATACCATGGCCTCATTCATATTTTGTATCAGTTGCAGTGACAACTCTGTTGTCACATTTTGTATTCTTCGACATTTCTAGCAATCTCTCCTAGATTGGCTAGAAATCCTGTATTTCAGCCCATTCCTATGTTATTGGGATATTTATTTGTATCCTACAACCACATTTGTATTTAATGCATATTCAACAGTAGCTACTTTCATATAGATTGCGCAGGCATAGTCCTCCGACATTTTGTGTAGTTGTAGTAACTTATGTATTTCAGGGTTTGCTCATGGGAGGTTGATTCCTATTGCAAAAAGGGGTTCATCCCTCATGATATTTCTTGTATATTATTGTTGATATAATCATATAATGTTGGCTTCATACATTTCCCTCTTATGGTGTATTCATATTTGCAGAGTTCAGTGTTTATGTTCATGTATTGCTTTAAGCTCTCTCATTGAGCATTGTTTTAGAGACCTAGATTGGGGAGATCTGAATAACCCATCTAGAGTTATTTATTTGAGCTTATATTCTGCATAGGAGTTGTATGATGTATGTTCTAAGGCATCCCAGTAGTGGTTTGTCTTATTTTGGCAGCAAATTCCTTATACAATGTCCTCAAGGACCCTGTAGCAGAAATTCCTGAGGTGGAATATTGCATATCCATTGACAGAGTCCGTGAAGGGCCGGCTAGCCTCAGGATCTCTCACTTCTTTGTAAGGAGACATATCCTGTAAATGCCCCAACAATCAATCTCTAAAATGGACTTGTGATGTCTCACTGAATAAGGAATTGGAATGTCCTAAGATATTCTCGATGGAGCAGCAAGTTCCAGATTTGGAACATTACACTTCCAAAGAGTTGGCATAGTTATCAAGACTCTGTCAATGGGCGGGAGAAACTGCTGGATTGGGAGTGACTTTCGTCGGATCTAGTGCAAGAGGAGATAAGGCGGAGTACCAGGGTTGGCTCTTCATCAAAACATGATGATGAAGAGGATTGTGCTTTGGCTTATAAAGCAAGGAAATGGAAGGGGAAGAAATCCCATTCAAAATCCGAGGCTAAATGCAAGAAGCTGGATTTGTGAAAGGTGAAGAGTTTTCATTGTCACGAACATGGGCATCTCGCCACTAACTTCCCACAAAAAAAGAAGAACAAGAAGGTTGTTGGAGCTGCAGCTGGTGAGGCCCTTGCCTTGCAATTTGAACTTGATTTCTCCTTGATCACATGCTTGGTTTCAAGCGCAATGAGATCGGTGTGGTATCTTGATAGTGGTGCTTCCTTCCACATGACCAGAGATAAGGAGTTGTTCAACGACTTGGAGGAGAAAGATCTCCAAATGCATATAGAGATGGGCGACAATGGATGATACAGTGCGACTGGAATTTGTACCATTACCTTTGAGAGGGAGTAAGGTAAACCATTTCCGTTGAAATATTTTATGCATGTTTGAGGTCTAAACAAGAACTTGGTCTCAGTCGCAATGTTGGAGGACAAAGGTTATGGCATTGTTTTCAGCGAGGGAAAGCCTTCCTGCGACATAAAATAACAGGTGAAACCAAGAGGATAAGAATTTGAGTCAAGAATCTCTACAAGCTGGAGGTAGATGGCTGCGCTGCAATGGTGGGAAAAGAAGAAGAAGTGGTGAGCCGGGATGAGGGAAAATTATGGTACATGAGATTGGGCCATCTTCACCATGGCGCCCTGAAGATTTTGCAATATATTTCTACTGGACTTCCCAAGGCATTAGGGGAATTTTGAGGTCTAAAATGGGCCTCCTAAGGAAATTATAAAATAATAGTGGAAAAAATATAATAAGATTTGATGACATCATCAAATTTTAGAGGGAAAAATGAAAAAACTACTTTTTCAATTCATATTTTCAACTTATCTCCCAAAGTTTTTACTCAAATTTCGAGCGGGAGTACTCGTTGGATGTGGAATTTAATTCCTCATCCAAGGATTACTCATGTTGCATACTTTTGATGGGTCCTACTACACGAAAAATTAGAAATACATAAAAAAACGTGATTACAATCACATTTTTTTATGTATTTCTCATTTTTCGTGTAGAAGAGTTCATCGAAAGTATGCAACATAGGTACTCCTTGGATGAGGAATTAAATTCCGCATCCAACGAATAGTCCCACTCAAAATTTGAGTAAAAATTTTGGGAGATAAGTTTAAAATACGAGTTGAAAAAGTAGTTTTATTATTTTATTATTTTTAATATTTTTACTTTTTTACTCCAAAAATGGTGAATCATCCATTATGGATGACATCATCATCTTGAATCCTATTGGTTGTTATAAAGTTTATTTTTGTTGTACATTTTTCTTATGAGGCCCATTTTAGACCTCAAAATTCCCCTAATGGTACACTTGCGTAGATAGATCAGTGCAAGGGATGTACTATGGGTAAGTTTGTGAAGACCACCTTTCATGAAAAGGAGAACTGTGCTTCGGTGATGATCTGAAAAGTGAGAAATTCTTATTTCTAATACAGAGATGGACTATAGGGGCATTTACAGGATATGTCACCTTTAAAGAAAGGATGAGATCCTGAAGCTTGCTGACCCTTTACAGACTTTGCCTAAAGAAATAATAGAAGTAATCACTAATGATCTAATAATGAAACTACTTGTTTGCTGGTGAAAGGTATCCATTATCCATAATATTATGTGTGCAAACTGTTTAATGTGTTTTGCAATTGGAACAAAATGTTTTTGGTGAATTTATGAGTCTTTTGTATATAGGAAGCTTATTTCATTTTACTGTTTAACATCTTTAACTCTAACAAAACACAACAAATAAATCACAGCTTATAACACAGCATATGATAAGGCAGTTCACCCCTCTTGGGCTACATCTGCCGGGTCCAACGCCCCCAAATGGGCATGTCCTTGCTCTTATTATGCTCAAATTTGTTAATACAGTGATCAGAAAGCCTAAACAAGAAAAAAAAAAGCTGTAAAAATGAGTTCAGAGCATAGATAACGGTAAAGATAGGCTTATGTTTCACCTCCAAAGGTTAACCACAACCCAATACAGCTCCAACACTCCCTAGGCCCTGATGGATCTCCAAGCTTCTCTGCTGAAAAAGTACCTGAAGATGATCTCTGTTGCCTCTACAACCTACACCATTGGCTTTGGAATGCTCAAATTACCTAAAATAAAAAAAAAATTCGCTCCAAAAGGACTCTCCTAGCAAAAGTTATATCCAACAGAAGTTTTTCCCAGTTTTCCCCTCAAAAACTCCACCAAAATTGGTGGAATTACCAGTTAACTTCGCTAATTCAGGTTTCGGTGCTAAAATTGGGCATTCCACCGACCTTCCCGCCAGCCGTTGGGGCTAAGTATAAGGTCTCCACGGGTCCATAGGACCGCACCCGTCGGCGTTATGTTTGGAGCACTTTGGATTAATAAAGTCGAAACCTTATTGTATTATCCATTCATTTAACACCATTCCACAATTCATGTGACCATTGCTAATCATTCAATCCGCCGGAGTGTTGGCTTAGCCCTTGGATATGGGCGCGTGGTCTTGTGGTTGAGGGGATGGCCCATTTACGGCCCCGCCCAACCATTCTTCAAAATTAAAATAGCACTTGACTCCGTTATGTCTTAAGAACTAATGGAGTGGTGAGACGGTAAGACGTGGTGCTGTTGAACTGCTAGTCGCAGGTTCGATTATGGTGGTTACCAAAAATTTTACAATGCAATTCGTTTGTAATCTTGGGGCCACGTGGCAGCCTCCGGGCAAGCCACGTGGTGCCCTATGATTGGCCCCTCACAAAATATTCCTAGAATATTCTGTGGAATATTCCTTTTTCAATATTTTTTTTTTTAATCCAAAGTCAAACTAAGCCAAATTGGGATTTTTTCTTGAAATTGAGAAACTTCAAACTTGAATATCTTCCTCATACAACATCGGATTTGAGTTTCGTTCACAGCTACAGGATCGTTTTGACAAGATATTTCCTGTCGTTCTAGTTTGAACCAATTCTGAGCAAAATAATTTTTGAGCATTTTTCCAATTAGGACATGATCACCTGATCACACCTCCCCATTGGGAAGCTTTTGGACCCACAAAAGCCTTCAAGTACCTGTTAAGAAGGTGAGGATACAGCCTCCTCACCTGTTCCAACTCCATCCACTTTTCCTTTCTCGGTTTACTACCTTTGAGACCAACTCTAACATAATCAATATCTCCCCTCCTTGAAGTACGTGTCCTTCTGTCAAGGATTTCATCTTCTTTCAGCTCATCCAAAAATTCTGGCGAGAAATCTTTTATGGATGGCAGCTGAACATCATTTTCATAATCAACAATAAGAGGAGATTCATACAAACGTAAATTCTCCACATTAACAACGGAATACATTTGCATGTATGAAGGAAAATATAGTTGAAAAGAATTATTTCCAACTTGTTTAAGGATCTTGAATGGACCATAACGAATAGGCTTCAGCTTCTTACCTTCTCCTTGCATTATTTTCTTACTAATATGCAACCATACCTCATATCCTTCTTGAAACTTATGATCAACTCTATGTTTATCACGTCTCTCCTTGTACTTGCCTTGACTTTTTTCAAGCTATTCTTGAACTTGCTGATGTATGAGCTGAATTCTTTCAATGAACATGCGAGCTTTGTTAGTGTCACTATGCCCATCAATTGCAACATCCTTCTCAAGAATGAAATCTAGTGGTGACTTAGGCAAATACCCAAAACAAGCTTCAAAAGGTGAAGTATTTGCAGAAGAGTGCTTGGCCCGGTTGTAAGCATGCTGAATGTAATGCAAATGCTCATCCCAAAGCTTGGGATGCTTGCTGCAATAACCTCTCAAAATATGTACAATGGTTCTGTTCACTACCTCTGTTTGTTGATGAAAAGCAGTATTCTTCTTCAACTTGGTGTCCATCATCTTCCATAGATTGAACCAAAAATTCCCAACAAATATGGAATCCCTGTAACTAACAATAGAAGTAGGCAAGCCATAATGAACCCATACATGTTGAAAATATAAATCAGCAGTTTGTTCAGTAGTTATAGTTTTCTTGCATGGCATAAGAATACACATCTTGCTGAAACGATCAACTACTACATAAAGATAATCATGCTGCTTTCTAGATAATGGTAGCCCTCCAACAAAATCCATAGAAACACTTTCCCATGGTCTAGAAGGTACTAGAAATGGCATATATAAACCAAGCTTCCTATTGCTAGGCTTGCTTGTAGCACATAATAAACAACCTCTAATGAAACATGCAACACTATCTACCATGTGAGGCCAATAACAATACCTCTGTAAATGTGCCACCGTTTTTCTTACCCCGAAATGACCAGCAATATGAGAAGAATGAGCCTCTCTCATCATGCTTAATCTCTCCCCCTGTGGTATACATAACTTGCCCAAATGAAACAGAAAATTGTTATGCAAATGATAATCATTCTCCTCAACATGATTCCCTTCACTCAAGTTAGCATACACCTGTTTAAAATCATCGTCTGATGCATACTATTCTATGTAGCTCTCATGCACAATAGAATCATTCTTAAGCAAAGTACTAGAACTAATAATAGGCCTTGAAAGCATATCAACAAATTTATTGAGAATACCTTTCTTGTACCTTATTACCAAGTGAAATTGTTGTAGGGAACCTATCCATCTGAAGTGTCGTGACTGCTGCAATTTACTTTGCGACTGCAAGTATTGTAAAGGCTGATGGTTGGTATGAACAATTGTTTCTTTGCCTATCAAATAGTGTTTCCACTTTTTGACACTTTTTACCAATGCATACAACTCCTTATCATATGTAGGATAATTCACAACAACACCATTAAATGTCTCAGAATGAAATTTGATAGGCTTACCATGTTGTAAGAGAACTGCGCCCATGGCGTAATCACTAGCATCTGTCTGAATCACGAAGGGCTGTCTCAAGTCTGGCAATGCAAGGACCGGAGTTGAACTTATCTTTTCTTTCAAAGATTTGAAATATTTTTGTTGCTTGCCTCCCCATTGGAAAGCATGCTTCACACTTGTCACTGCATGCATAGGAGCTGCTATGGCAGAGAAGTTAGAAATAAACTTCCTCCAATACTGAGCTACACCCAAAAAACTTCTTACCTCTGTAATGGATTTGGGAGTAGGCCAATTCACAATGACTTCTACTTTGGAAGGATCAATTCTCAAAGCACCTCCTCCTACTATGTGTCCCAAATAAACCAAATAAGTCTTTCCAAATTCACACTTTGACATTTTAATAGCTGAATCGTATTTTTTCAAACACTGGGTGATTTTCATATGCACATATGCTCCTTTCCTGTCTTATTAGAAGAACCAGATGTCATCTAAGTAGAAAATAATGAAATCATCAAGAAAAGGACGTAAGACATCATCCATTACTCGCATGAAATTTGCAGGTGCATTGCATAAACCAAACGGCATAACAAGCCACTCAAAAAGTCCTTTTTTGGTTTTAAAAGTTGTCTCCCATATGTCACTTTTTGCAATTCTAACTTGATGATAGTGAAATATTTAGCATCTTTCAGCTGATCTAACAAATCATCTATCCTTGGAAGTGGGTAACGATTCTTTACCATTATCTTGTTCAAAGCCCTAAAGTTCACACACATACGCCAAGTTCCATCTTTCTTTGGAATCAATACTATCGGTGACCCACATGGTGAAGTGCTTGGCCTTATGAAACCCTTGCCCAACAACTCTTTAATTTTCTTCTTTATCTCAGCATTCTCCATGAGAGACATGTGATACATGCCTATGTTAGGAAGTGGAAAATCTGGATGCAAATGGATTTCATGCTGAATCTCCCTTTTAGGAGGAAAACTTGCTGGTTCCTGAAACATCTCATGATGTGCATCAACTACATCAACTACATCATATAAATCTGATTTAAGCTTGGAATCACAATTTTCAAATGACTCATGATTCACATCAACCTTTGGCTTGATCATAAGTAGAACAAAACTCTTGCTTGAATTAACTAGTCTTTTTACCTGTCCTGCATTTACCATCGCAATATTTTTCTTCTTGCGATGAACTTTGACAATACATTCCTTGCCATCTTTGAAAAGATGATATTTATTTTCATGGTGATGGAAGATTGCTTTCCTGTCAAATAAGTAAGTACTTCCCAAAACAATTCCTGACATATCAAGCGGCACCACATCAAGTTCAATTGTGTCAATTATGTGTGCAGTTATTGCAAAGCGCAATATGCACTTTCTTGAGACTTGTAAGTTTGCATCCTTGCATATCCACCCAAGTGGATAAGGCTTTGGATGTGGAATGGTCTCAAGTTTTAACTTTTTGACCAAGTATTCTAATATGAGATTAGCTTGTGACCCACTGTCAAAAAGTGTGTCAATTTTTGTATGTTTTGATACTACCCTCACATGGAACAATTCAATTCTTTCTTCCTCATTAGGAGCTTGTACATGATAGTTTGAAAAAATAGTGCTTGCATTAATTTCTATTTCTTTTCCATTCAAATTATTCAAACCCATGGCTGCAATTTTGGTTTCATCACCTGAATCCTCACCTAAATCTTGTAGTGTAGTTGTAGTAGCTACAGTTTTCTTCTTTCCCTTGTTTTTGTTAAACTGGGGTCTTTTTTCAGGATGTAATTTCCAACAGTTTTTCTCTTCATGGCCCTGTTTTGAACAATGTTTACAAATGACCTTTTCACCCTCTCGTTTGATAGATGCATTCTTTTTACCTTTTCCCTTAAAGGTTTTCTCTTTGTGCTTTCCCTTGAAAGACTTGTTTCTACCCTCATCAAAAGTATTCTTTCCTCTAGCTTCTAAGTGTGTAGCCTGTACATAGACTTCATTTAAGCTGGTAGGATTAAACATCAGGATAGTGTGTTTAAGGTAACTGTGCAAACCACCTATGTAATTTAACAAAGTGTCTTGGATTTTTAAATCTACCCCAACTAAGAGTGCTCTTCTCCTAAATTCTTGGGTATAGTCTTGCACATTCTGTCCCTTAAGCTGTCTAAAGTTTTGCCAGTTCATTATAGCCTTCTAAAGGTGAGCAAGAGGATAAAATTGTTTGTTGATTGCAGTAATAAACTTAGTCCATGATAAATAAATCTTACCATGTCTCTTGATTTCAGCCCTGGTTTTGGCTTCCCACCAAACCAATGCTGCTCCATCCATCTTTAGTGAGGCTAATTATATTTTTGTGTCATCATCATGCAGATTTTGAATCCTTAGATAGAATTCCAGTTGTTTGATCCAATTATCTAATTTCTCTGCATTAACATCACCATTAAACATTTGCAATTCAAATTTGACATCAAGCTTTAACAAAGGATTTTAACCAGATGTTTTTAACTTATATGACTGATTTTCTGAAGTTGAAGAGGATGATGTTGAGGAAGAGGATGACGATGGAGATGAAGGATCACCATCTCCTCCATTCCATCTTTTTAACTGATCATTACCCTTCTTTCCTCCTGAGGAATATCCTCCTTCTCCTTTGTTTTTAGATCCTTCTCTAGCAATCCTATCATTTCTTTCTTGATATAGGATCCTTACCATTTCAGTCATATCCAAGAAAGCTTTTCGAAAAACCTTTTCTTATTCTTTGGGATCCATTTCTTCATGAGCTTGACCTTCTCTTGAAGACATGCTTGAATTTGCTTCTAAGGCTATTGAGGGTGAGATAGAAGGTGGAGATAATGGCACCCAGGCCCTCCTTGGTTGTGGATTAGTTTGTGCACTAACCAATTGTCCTTCCCATCTTTTTAGTTTCAGCCCAGTAAGCATCAAATTTGCAAAACAATACAATATTTCTTTGCACAAGATTCAAAAACTTTTGAACTCAACCAAGCTCTGATACCAATCTGATCTGAAAAGTGAGGACTTCTTATTTCTAATACAGAGATGGAATATAGGGGAATTTACAGGATATGTAACCTTTATATAAAGGATGAGATCCCGAAGCTTACTGGCCGTTTACAAACTCTTCCTAAAGAAATAATAGAAGTAATCACTAATGATATGATAATGAAACTACTTGTTTACTAGTGCAAGGTATCCATTATCCATAATATTGTGTATGCAAACTGTTTAATGTGTTTTGCAATTGGAACAAATTTTTTTTGGTGAATTTATCAGTCTTTTGTATATAGGAAGCTTATTTCATTTTACTGTTTAACATCTTTAACTCTGATAAAACATAGAAAATAAATCACAGCATATAACACATCATATGATAAGGCATTTCACCCCTCCTGGGCTACATCTACCGGGTCCAAGGCCCCCAAATGGGCATGTCCTTGCTCTTATTATGCTCAAATTTGTTAATACAGTGATTATAAAGCCTAAAAAGGAAAAAAAAGTTGTGAAAATGAGTTCATAGCATAGAAAATAGTAAATATAGGCTTTTGTTTCACCTCCAAAGGTTAACCACAACCCAATACAGCTCCAACACTCCCTAGGCCCTTATGGCTCTCCAAGATTATCTGCTGAAAAAGTACCTGAAGATGATCTCTCTTGCCTCTGCAACTTACACCATTAGCTCTGGAATGCTCAAATTACCCAAAATCAAAAAAAAAAATTCACTCCAAAAGGACTCTCCTAGCAAAAGTTATGTCCAACAGAAGTTTTGCCCAGTTTGCCCCTGAAAAGCTCAACCAAAATTGGTGGAACTACTAGTTAACTCCACTAATTCAAGTTCTGGTGCTAAAATTGGGAATTCTGCCAATCTTCCCGCCAACCGTTGGGGCGAAGTATAAGGACTCCACGGGTCCATAGGACCGCACCCGTTGGAATTATGTTTGGAGCACTTTGGATTAATAAAGTCGAAACCTTATTGTATTATCCATTCATTTAACACCATTCCGCAATTCATGTGACTATTGATAATCGTTCAATCCACCGGAGTGTTAGCTTAGCCCTTGGATATGGGCACGTGGTCTTGTGGTTGAGGGGTTGGCCCCTTTACGGCCCTGCCCAACCGTTCTTCAAAATTCAAATAGCACTTGACTCCATTATGTGTTAAGAACTAACGGAGTGGTGAGACGGTAAGACATGGCGCTGTTGAAATGCTAGTCACGGGTTCGATTCTGGTGGTTACCAAAAGTTTTACAATGCAATTCATTTGTAATCTTGGGGCCACGTGGTGGCCTCCGGGCAGACCATGTGGCACCCTATGATTTTCCCCTCACAGAATATTCCATAGAATATTTTTTAGAATATTCCTAGAATATTCCATGGAATATTTCTTTTTCAATATATATATTTTTTTATCCAAAGTCAAACTGAGTCAAATTGGGCTTTTTGCCTGAAATTGAGAAACTTCAAAATTGAATTTCTTCCTCATACAACATCGGATTTGAGTGCAGTTCACGGCTACAGGATCTTTTTGATGAGATCTTTCCTGTCGTTCTGGTTTGAACCAATTCTAAGCAAAATAATTTTTGAGCAGTTTTCCAATTAGGACATGTTCACCTGATCAGGTGATCCTGGAGAGAATTCACACAGATGCGTGTGGACCATTCTCGGTTTCTTCAACAACAAAACACAAGTATTATGTTATTTTTGTTGATGAATTTTCTCGTAGATGCTGGATATTCTTCATGCAGAAGAAGGATCAAACATTCTCAAAATTCTGTGAGTTTAAAGCATTGGTGGAGAAGGAGTCGGGGAGGCAAGTGAAGGCTATGCGGAGTGATAATGGTGGTGAATATATCTCGAATGAATTCAAATACTTCTGTAGAAAAGAAGTAATTCAAATAGAACTCATAGTGCCTCATAACCCACAATAGAATGGGGTCGCGGAGAGGAAGAACAAAACAATTTTGGGTGTTACACGAGCTATGCTTAAGAGGGAGCTAGACTTGCATGCAGAGGAGGAAATTCTTGTTCCCAAAGATAAGCCTCAAGATGTGGATTAACCACAGGGGGAGGATCATGGACTGAAGGAGTCCACTCATGCAGAACCAAACATCAGAACTGGCAGAAGGCGTACCACAGAAGCTGAGAGGCTGAAGCTTGATGCGACACAGAATGCAAGAGCCCCTACTTCACAGTGCAGATTGAGACAGTCTCCTGAACGATTCACTGGATACATGGATCTCATGAGAAAATTTATCGTGACAAAGCCATCTTCTTTTCAGGAAGCAGTGTGGGAGCCCACATGAGTAGATGCAATGGTGGAGGAGTATGACTCCATTGTCAGAAACAACGGTTGGGAAATTGTTCCAAGGCCAGTTGATAAATCAGTGGTAGGTTCAAGATGGATCTACAAGGTAAAGCAAGATGCTTATGGGAGTGTTGAGAATTATAAGGCAAGATTTGTTGCCCAAGGCTTCTCACAGATCGATGGGATTGATTATGAATAAACCTTTGCACCTATCGCATAGTATTCTTCCATAAGGACCATCCTTGCTCTCTTAGCACAGATGGTTTGGCACATTCATCAGATGGATGTGAAGACTGCATTCCTTAATGGGATCATTGAGGAAGTAGTGTACATTGAGAGGCCTGAAGGACTTGAGATCTTTAGTAGCAAGTCACATGTGTGCAGAATCAAAAGAGAGCTGTATGGGCTGAAGCAAGAACCCCGTGCTTGGTACACTCGGATCGATAAATATTTCACTGGAATTGGCTTCACCAAGAGTGAGGCGGATACAAACCTATACCAAATGTGGTGGAGGGTAAGCTTTTAATCATTGTTCTTTATTTTGATGATTTAATACTGACTGGTGATGAGCAACTGATACACTCATGCAAGGAGGACCTTGCAAAGGAGTTTGAGATGAAGGATATGGGCCTCCTTCATTATTTCCTTGGATTGGAAATATGGCAGCAAGAAGGTGGACTGTTTGTGTCTCAAGGAAAGTATGCTCAAGAGATACTCGGTAAGGTTCACATGGAGGACTGCAAACCCATGGATACTCCTCTTCTAGGAAATTGGAGGAAAGAGGATGATACATCGACAGAGGTAGTGGATGCTACTGTCTATCGACATTTGGTGGGTTCGCTCATGTATTTAGTTAATACAAGACCGAACATATGCTATGTGGTGAAAAAAAATATTCAAGCGATGGTTAAGCCTACCAAGCTCTTTTGGAAGGCAGGCAAGCATGTCCTGAGATATCTCAGGGGCACATCTGAGTATGGCTTATGGTACAGACAGACGGATGAGGTGAAGTTGCATGGATTCATGGATGAATATTGGGCAGGCAGCCCAATAGACAGAAAAAGCACATCAGGAGGGGTTTTTAGTATCAGATCTACAACTGTTTCTTGGTACAACAGGAAACAGAGATTTGTGGCACTCATTTCAGTGGAAGCGGAATACATGGAAGCAAGTCAAGCTGCATGTGAGGCTATCTGGATGAGGAACATCCTGGTTGGTTTGTTCGGTTCTCATTTAGATCCTATAGTGATTCATTGTGTTAAATTAGAGTTGCATTAAAATCTTGATTAATCTTGTAATTCATGATAGATCTAAGGATATATATATCCGTTATCATCATATCAGAGATTGTGTGCAGCGAAAGATAATGTTGCTTCAGTACATTCCTACAGAAGATCAGGATGTAGATATTCTAACAAAGGCGCTCACCAGGAGAAAATTAGAATACCATAGAGACAAGATCGGGGTGAAGGATAGACCCTTTCTTATTGAGAGGGAGTGTTGAGATTCAACAAGATGATGATCCTAGTGAAAATTAAGCACCTTCACTAGGTGGGGCTCGCAGGCTATTTTTAGGTGTATGTATATTTTTAGAATGGTGAGCATATTCTAAAATTAGCAGGATGTTGATTCTAGATGGTTGAGAAAATTCTATCTTTAGATGAGTTTCTGTTTTTAGAATATGGGCGAAGTCTATTTATAGATCGCTAATCTAAAAATAGAATGCATGTTGATTATCATTAGCCCTTAATGATAATTAGACAATAAATAATAACTTATTCTCTTGGAGCACTTGAATTAAGTGAACAGATGTGTCACATTAGTGGGTTGAAGGAATTACGCAATTCCTAGGTTGGTTGGTGACTCATGCATGATGGAATTTGTTAGAACTGATTGTGGTACAGTTGTAACAGAGTTGGAAGAGTAGTTATGGGGGTTGCTATTTAGTTTAACTCAGTTAAGTGAGTTAAACTCAGTTGTGCTAGTTGTAACTAAAGATACACTAGTGAAAGATGAGTGAATGAATTATTTAATTAATTCACAAGTAGTGTCTTACTTGCAACTAAATAAATACAATAGTTAACTACTTGCATGTCAAATCCAGTGGAGCCCTAGTGGAGAGATAGGTGAAAGGGTGTGTTTGACTATCATTTCTGACTATAGTGATGCATTCAATGCATCTACACACACATTGGAGTTTCCAAAGGATTGTATAGTCAAGGCAAGGCAAGATCAAATTCATTCTGGGATCTTCTTCAGCAGGGATTGCGCAGTGGAGGCAGGCTATCAGGAGGCAAGAAATTGGTGCATAGATATGAAAATTTCTGCATGACAGTCGGAGACGATTGTATATTGTACTGAGAGCTCTATGAACTGAGCTTTACATGAGATTGTTTCATGATTCCATGATATAAATAATATATGATAGTTGGGGTTTTTAGCTTTAAGCTTTCCTGGTAAAACATCTTGTTATGTGCGTTTGATTTTTATTCATTTGTTTTGCAATTGGCAATTTAATTTCCACAAAGAATTGAGTAGAAGGATTATGTATTTAACAATGGATTTAATTGTTAGATCATGGGAGTCCAGTAATATACATGTTATTTCATTAAGTTTCTACAATTTATCGAAGTAACAGGATAGAGGATCAAGCGATGCTTGGGGACCCCAAGATTCTGCATGACCCAAAGATAAATTTAGGTCTCCTCCCACTATGATATCATCCTCTTGCATGATTGAGGAGTGCAAAAAATTGTCCCATAAAGTTGTTCTGTTATGGAAACATCCATATATATTGAGTATTCTGAAGGGGATAACAAGATCATAGACGGTGATGTCTGCCCTAATTATCCCATCCAAACCCCACACATTGTGAACTTGTATGGTTCGATCATTAAATTCAATGGCACTTCCCCCAGATCGGCAATGTGCATCCAGGGTGTGAAAGGTCTAGGACAGACATATTGTAGAGAAGAATTTATGAACTCTCTCTCCCTGTCCTAGAGTTTCCTGTATCATAATAATTTCCACATTTTCTAATTATAATAGGTGACAGAAAGCCAATTTCTTATCCGGGTTGGCTAACCCTATACAATTGAAATAAAGACAAATTACGGGGAACCCTTAGTAGGGGTTTTCTTTTCTCTAAGAACCCATTTGATAGTGATTTGTTTCCCCAAGGCCACATGTACCCAGACCTGATGGATGGCTTTGGAGAGTGAGGATGGTTTTCCTCTGGTGGCTTTCAAGGATTTTTGGGTAGGGTCATCTCCTAACCCATAGGAATTTTAGATTAGGGCCTTGGCAGAGGATCAAAGATTGTATCGGCAAGAGGAGATAGATCCTGAGTTGTCAAGGCAGTCAATATTTCCCAGGTTAGTAGAGGGGTTGGATGAAGAAGGTTTGGAGGGTTCCGGGGGGGGGTGTAGATGTTACTACATATAAAGGGCCAAATTATTCTTCATAATAAGAGGAATATTAATAAGAGAAGTTGCAGATTAAATAAATGAAATCAGGACATTAAAAAGAAAATGTGAGGAGGTAGAGGACACAATACTCATGATGGGGCTGAGATCCTACTCTTGCTGCTGTGGTGCCTATGGAGCAGTCGCTTGCGGAACTCATTTAGGTGTTGTCATTGGAGAAGGCTGTTGAGGGTTAAGCAGTTGCTGCATATCTAAGATTTGCATATGCTACTGTGTGAGTACGCCAAAACACTCTATGGTTTGGGTCCCCACATGAACCAATGTCTTGGACTGAGCCGCATTTTCCACCACAATGAGAGGGAAATCCCTATACAAATTCCCCACCTCATGGAACCTCCTGCACCTAAAGGGGACCCATTCATAATATAGTATTTGGCACCTGGAGATGTTCCTGTATTTCAGGACATAAATTTTGACCAGACCTTCTCAAATATCCAGGTGTACTAGAATCAAGGCCATTGATATATTTACTGTTTCCATATAGGATCTCTTGTGGTCTAAATATATGCCCAAATCCTCACCTATGCATCTGAGGACATCTTCCATCCAAAGTTGGAGGGGTAGACTGGTAACCAAACCCAAATAGGACAAGCGCCCATCTTCTCCTTATCAGGGTCGGAAAGGGGAGTCCAACATTTAAGGAGAACTAGTGTCATTTCAATGTGCCAATATTTTGTGAAAACCCAACTAGCCATATTAGGGTGAGGAAAAATCAAAGAAAACCAACCTCTATTCATGGTTAGGAAATTCGGGAGTTGTTCGAGGATGTTGCCCTAGATTTTAGAGGTCCATCGCTTGAGCCTTGCTGAGGTGTAGTTCCGCCCTCAAACCCTGCCAACTAGGATTGTTTGTTCAATTTACTCAGCTTGCTGCATGCTAACCCCCTCAGCAAATACCAGATTACTATATTTCTCATGGCTCCTCGTGCATCGTGTCTTCTTCTTTCCAGTCCTGTTTGATAGAATCTCTCTGAGGGGTCCCTCTTCCTCTGGTAGGGTATCATTCGAGTCCGAAGAGGCCTTCTCTTCATGTTTTTGAGTCAGTATGGGCAGGTCTTAAAAAATACCAGATGTGACGAAAATGGTCAAAAAACCAAGAAAATCGTCGTGGGCATGTAGTACGCCTGCCATCCCCAAGCCAATATGCTCAAAGCCAAAAGCCCATTTGCAAGCATCTCCTAGACCTCCAGGAAATAATTCGTTTGCACTAAACCCTCGACCGGGTTAAAGGACAACTGTTGCTGGTTTCATAGGTGTAATGTCGACGAGGATGGGATAGAGAAAACCAAAGAAGCCGAGATGTTAGGGCTGAGAACCATAAATTGTTCAGTTAGGCTCGAGTTAGGAACCGTAAACTCTGTAAAACCTGTGCCTGGCATAAGAATCTCCATGTTTTTTTTTCGGGCCTCCAACTATTCGATACCTTCCAGCAAAACACCCACATGAGCCCTAACTAGCTGCTGAGGTGGGAAGTTTAACCATATTTTCTGGTGCGAAAGAGTTGGATGAGTAATCCAAATGCTCCTCCTCCATAACAGATTTTCCCATGAGTTCGATAAGTTCCATGAAGAAAAACACCAAAAATAATTTCTTCCTCTCTCTGTGGTCGTTCCAAGATGAGGATACTTTAACTGTCAGTAATAGCGATGGGTTCTAGAACAAAACATGGAAATAATTATTTCCTGTATGTCGGGCGGACTGTTCCTCAGTCCGTTAAGACCGCCAAGGTCAAACCAATACTGCTAGGTCTGTGACAATTAAAACAATCAAGTCTATTATATCCTCGAGACGGTCGCGGAAAAACAAGGAGTATGACAGTAGAACATGTGCACCTTGTCGATATACGTGATAGGCACAATGTAATTCATATAAAACCTATACACGCACGAGGGATGAACCAATGCGGAGAACCAGGGCCACCATATTAAGGGTTTTTCTAGGGTTTTTTCTTCCTCCAACGCTCCATCTCGATGAGCCTCTCTCTCTTTCTCTTACTTGTTATGTGATTGTGTGATCGAATTTGGTTTCTGCAAATTGAAGAAGGATTTCGTATTTTGTTTTAGCACATTACAAGATCAGATTGAATCCATTTGGATAATTTCTACATGGTATCGTAGCAGCACGAATCACAATAGAAGAGAAGAATTCGAGTTTGTTTTGAATAGGTGAATCAAATTTGCAGATTTATTCTTCAGGACCAAGAGCAGATCAAGATGTCTTTCTATGGATTGAGATTTGAATATGCCCTTGAGGGTAATTCGAAATACATATCATGGAAGGACATGATGGAGGTAGTGTTGGAGGACAACGGATTGAAGGAATACATAGAGAGTGATCTTCTCCAACCCTCAATAATAGATGCTGAACTTCTTGATGCATGGAAGAATAATGTAGCAAAGGCAAGAAGGATCTTATTAGAAAAGAGTTCGAGATGATATTGTCTCGAATCTCCATGGAAAGGAAACTCCATATGCTATTTGGAAGAACTTAAAAGGAAAGAAAGCCAAGGGAAAGAAGTCCTAAGGCAAAGAGGTCAAGATATAATTTTTCAAGGGAAACTGTTTTCACTATCACTAGTACAGGCACTATGCCTCAAAATGTCCATAGAAGGCAAGCAAGAAGGATCCTGTAGTTGTAGTAGCGGGCGAAGCGCTAGCTTCATAGTTCGAGTTTTATTTTACTCTCATTTCATGCATGAACATAACTATAATGGGATACATGTGGTATCTCTATAGTGGTGCCTTGTTCCATATGATGGGGAATAGAGATATCTTCAGTGACTTAGAGGAGAAGGACCTCCAACAGAACATAGAGTTTGGAGATAATGAGAGGTATAACGTGACATACATAGGTACAATTACCTTTTAGAGGGAGTCTGAATCCCCTCTCAGAATGAAAAATGGTTTGTTTGTTCTAAGACTAAAGAAGAATCTTGTTTCTGTAGCAGTATTGGAAGAATGTGGCTATGATGTGATATTTAGAAAAGGAAAGGTTTTCCTTAGACACATCGCCACAGGGCAGGTGAAACATATCGATGTACGAGTCAAGAACCTGTATGCACTTGAGGTACAAGATCCATGAAAATATTTGAGGAGTAAAGAAAAGGTTAGAGACTTGGTGGTTAAGAGCTGGGAGCATGAATTAGCTCTCAACATGCATCCTTAGAAGCAATCTCAGAAAGTTGTGGAGCAACCACAAGTGGAGAAGAAGATAGGAGACTGAGTGGAGGCATCCACTGAAGCACAAACCTCTAGTAGGGGGAAATTTTGAGCCAGGTGGGAAAAGGGAGCACATGCATCCATACCTCTAGGTGAGAGGTGGGGTCACTGTGAATTCATAATCCCAAATGAAGAAATTTGGGCAGGGTCCATTGAGATGGCTTGTCTCATGGATCATTACTTGCCTATGACGGCCCACAGTACATAGTAGCATGATGTATTAGTAGAGATTGATGCTATCAGATATCAGAGTGACAGATGTCAGATACTGGAGAATGGATCAGAGTTGGAAGCAGTGCAGATGGCATAGATGCAGAGTCAGCAACAACACAAGTTTTTCAGTAGATAGTGAAATAACTAGTAGCAATCAGAGACTTTGATGAGATATGCATCATACTAATTCAGTTTGGATGATTTTTAGTTTCACAAGATAGAGGAGAAAAAACACTAGAGAGAAGTGTTGCATGCAGAACATTCTAAAGGTACCTGATAAGAATAGATTGAATTCCTTTCTTGTTGAGAGGGAGTGTTGAAATTGGAAACAAGAAATATTGAAAATGACACCGAGAAATGGCACCCATGGGGGCTTCTGATTTAATTTTCCCTTAATTAAATTGGAAGAGAAATTGTAATTCCATCACATGACAAATTGTATTAGTTAACTAAGTCAAAAATACTTAGTTAGCTTAGTAAATTCGAGGTGAGCGTCAAAGAGGAGGCATGTAGAGTTCCACTCTAAGATTTAGGGGGTCTAGTTACGGTTATTTGTGAGTTGATATTAGCTAACTAAATTAATTGAGTTAAAATCAATTTAACTAGTTCTAACTGAGAGATGAGGTAGTGAGAGGTCAAGTGAATTAAATATGATTTAATTCACATGCAATGATCAATCAGATAATTGATAATTCACTATAAATAGCCGTTGCATGTCAGTTATAAGGAAGGCCCAGTTGATATTGGGATTAAAGGGAAGATAACAATCAGTTTTATAATTAGAAAATTTGTACAAGTCATGCATGAGGTCATCGGAAATCCCTGAAGGTAATGCACAATAATTAATTGGAAATTTCCTAATTTATAGGGGCTTAATTAGCAGAGGAATTCATAAGCAAGGCTAGTCCGGTAAAGGCCGAGAATTGGTTAAGTATTGGACCAATTTTTCCTAGATCAAAGTGAGATAGTCAGCAGAGTGCAATGGTTTCTGAGTGAGGGGAATAACATTATATTGTTTCATGGTCTTGAATTTATGAAATATACAAATAGTGGGGTTTTGAGCAATTTCTTTCTCCGGATACATCTTTTGTTATGCGATTTATAATTTCATTCTCTTACTTGTTTTGTGATTGTGTGATCGAATTTGGTTTCTGCAAATTGTAGAAGGATTCAATATTTTGTTTTAGGACATTACAATATCAGATTGAATCCATTTGGATAATTTATACATGATTCTGTGACTAGGGTTCCTCCTCCATGTCTTTGATATCAATCAACTCTTCAATCTGCTGAGCAAGCTCCTTGTCCTGTATATGTTCGTTATCCTCCTCTGGTTGCAGGTTATTTTCTTGCTCGTTAGCTTGTTTCTGCAATGTTTATTCCACTATTTATCTTCACCTCTCTTCTTCTTCCTCATTATGATTTTCTTCTTATTCTTCTTGCTTCTTTTCTTCCTCCAATCCCCTCTATTCTTCTCCCCGCATCCTCTATTTCCTCCTTTTCACTACTGCTAAATCCACTTTCATAATAGCTAGATCTGTGTAAAGTCCCAAAATTGTTTTGTTTTGACACCCTTTTTCATCCATGTTTTCCTTATTTCTCAACACTATCAATCTAATAAAGGAAACAATCATATGATTTTGACAAGGTAAAATAATTATGTGTCATATTTTTCATATTCAATAATATGCTCTATTGTTTTGTTAAAGATTACATTTAGGTACATAATTAACATAATTCCGCAGCTATTTCACAGATCCGCAACTACCTCCATTGATAACAAGGTTCCGGTGTGCCAGCTCAGCAAAGGAGTATATGGGTAGTTAGTGGATGATTCCTTCATGGATCTTCTCCTGATTATCTGATCCAATTCATCAAGGATATCACACAATTATGCAGTCAATGTTGGTAGTCAACACGTAGTAGCACTCATAAACAGAGTCCGAGAATGTCACGAATTTGTCAATTTTCTTTCCTAATATAAAATCGACAGGATAGAGATAGTTGTTTAAGTTTCTAATTTGTATAAGGATTCTAAAGAGACATGTAGGCATAAAGATCAGGTACTGTTTAAAAGCACTTTATAAAACCATGAAAACTATGTGTATTCAGGGCACACCATATTTATATTTTTCTGAGAATTTTGTTTAGAGTTTTCTCTTAATTCGAAGCTCCTTTTTCATACATTGATGCATTGTTAGTTTTAAGGAAACCTACTATGTTTCGGAAGGCCCATGCATGCAGATCAAGTCATTTATTTTCAGTATTTAGAATTCATTTTAATCGCATTGACATTTCATGTTAGAATATGGTTAATGCTCTGTTTTGTATTTCATTTCCAAGCTTAGTTTTAATAGTTCAATACTCTGTATTTACTTGTTTTATAGATTCATTCTTTATAGTAATTTCTTTTATTTCGTTTACATTCCAGGTTAAAATTGCAGTAGATAAAAGTTATGTTCTTCATAGCTTTTTGATTTAGTCTTAGATTAGTTTTCAAATCTCATGTTTTCATAAAACTAGGACTTGTACAATATTTCATGCTTTCATAATTAATTTAGATTTAGTTTTCAATTCGTTGCAGCATAAAATCGGAAAACAATTTGATAAAAAAAACAAGTAGAAGTTAATCTAACATCTCTTTTGAAAGAGTTATTTCACAAACCATTTTGACGACTCGATTCAATTGAAACTAGCTATAGGAATAACATTTAATGCAGATGATAGATTGCTCTAATAGTAACTTTACTTCAAAACTCACCGATCCATAGGAATTCAACACTAATTCAAAAATTCAAAAATTAACAAAACTCAAAATTCAATCATCACTCTAATGACAAATACTTCTAGCACATATAGTGCACTTGCACTTCATCAATTTACCGACTCTGATTGATAATTTATGCTTGCAATTTAAGAACATTAAATTTACTAAACATTTTGGCGCCATTGCCAGGGAAGTGTAAATAGAAGTCTTAGAAATGAAAACATGATATGCACAAGGAGAGAGATTCTAAAGGTAGGTTTATAGGACGAGGAAGAAGTCTGATTCCCACATCATCACTTACTCCACCCCGACCTCGAAGTTCCACACCACCCACTCAAACTCGAATGCCGTACGTAGGTGGCCAACATAGACTTATTGAAATCCTAAGATTTGAAATCCAACCCAGGGATTTACCTACTTCATCTACCGAAGATTAATTGAAGAAGAAAATCCTACATCCCCAACCACAGGAGTAATCTTCTTATATTCAACATGAGAACAAATTCTAGGACATGAACTAAAATTTCATAGTGAAGAGGAAGAACAAGAAACTATTCAAATTCTCCATTAATAGACATACTAGAAGAATAGAAAATCCTGTTGTAGAATCGGATACTTACATTAGTTCTGAGGAATCCATCATGGTTGAAGAGGGAGAAGGAGAAGTACACGATATCAATGGTGAACAAAGTAGGATTGGAGGAGGAAGAGGAGGAAATATAAGTGGTGGAAGAGGAGGAGGTAGAGGTAGAGGTAGAGGTAGAGGAGATCTAGAACCTTTTGGATTCCATATTCTTGATGAGGATACAATGTACAATATGAAAAATATCTCACCTTCTATCCTCCCTAATTTTCATGGAATAAGAAGTGAAAATCCAGAAACATTTCTCTTCGAATTTGAAGTATTATGTAGATCATATGATTATCTACATGATGCTTAAAAAATAAAATTGTTCGCTGCTACCTTAAATGATTCAACATTAAAATGGTTTATGAGTTTAGGAATGAATTCTATAGGAACATGGGCACAAATGAAAGCATAATTCTTAGAGAAATATAAGGATTACTGTATGCCTCATAACATGAAAGATGAAGTTTTTAAAATGGCACAAATGGAAGATGAAAATCTTGAATATTTTGTCGAAATATTTTTTTATAATATTAAAAAGGAAAAAATTAATAATCTGGATGAGGAAACTTTAAAAGCTCTCCTACTCAAATCTATTAGATATGAATGGATTGATCTCCTCAATTTAATTCTCAGTTACCACTTGCAGAAATTTGTGAGCTATGTGTACATATTTCAAGGGGTAAATCATGATTCGAGAAAAGTCCAAGGGATCCTCTCTTATCAAGAATAAATAAATCTGTAGTTGGGACAATTAGTAGGGCAGAATTAGGTATTTTCCTTGATAATTTTAAGACAAATATTTTAGGGAGCCTTAGTGAGAAAACTGACACCCTTAAAATACAAAACAAGCAAAAAGATGAAAATGTTGCATCATCTATCTTTTGTCCTAGGTGTAAAAATAAACATGCTTTGAGAGAATGTCCTTTAGACTTAAAAACCATATAAAATTGTGTAATATGTACATAGAATCATGATACTGAATAATTCCCCTCTATACCAGGTCTTAGGGCTGTACACAGTGAAGAAGGAATGTTAAGTAAGGTAGACCCTCTTTGCTCTATTGCTAGAAGACCATGGAAAAATTCTCAAAATCAAAATCAAATTTTTTATCCTCAACAATTTTCACAATATTCACAAAGTAATTGGAATCCACCTATGCCATGGCAGCCTTGGGCTCAAACACAACCACAATCATGGAACCAAGGATGGAAAAATGCTTATGGAAGGTATGCTCAATATCAATAATATCCACCACCCTATCAAAAATTTCCACCACAATGTTTTCCTCAGAATAATCAATTACCTCAAACTCAAGTTCAAAATGCAAATCCACAACTCTATTTACCATTCGCACAAAAATAAAACCAATTACCAGTTCAACCACTTCCAAATCCAAATAATAAATATGTTTACAATGTGAAAGGGCATACTTATCAAACTTATATAATAACTCAACTAGGTCTAAATATTGTTCAATTAAGATCTAATAGAGTATTATAAAAGAAGAAATCCCCTGTTGTTATTCAGGAAACAAAGAAAAATTCTCGAAAAAATAATAATAGATCTGAAGAAGAAGAAATTTCTCTTCCTCAGAAAGAAAGTGATCAAAAATAAAATATTCCTATAAGAACTGATGATACTCCTATTATAGAACAACCTTCAATGTCTATCACAAGACCACCTTTTCCTGAAAGGTTGAAAATTGATAAAGGAGTAGAAAAAAAACATACTGCCTATTTTGATATGTTGGATGAATTGAAAAATGTTTGCATAAAAATTCCTTTATTGCAAGCTATAAAAGAAATACCAATTTTTGCAAAAAAAATTAAGTAATTGAGTACTCAAAGATTAGGAGGAAAAAGAAAGGACATAAAAAGAATCCAATTTGTTGGGATAATTGCAGACATCATAATGCGGAAAGCAAAAATTCAGAAATATTTAGACCCAAAAAGCCCCATTGTGAAAATTCACATCAATGGAATTGAAATACCAAACACACTGATTGATCTGGAAGCAACCTTAAGCATAATGAGTAAACAAATTATGGATCAA
The DNA here is from genome assembly GCA_034641835.2 of Pinus albicaulis. Taxonomy (NCBI): domain Eukaryota; kingdom Viridiplantae; phylum Streptophyta; class Pinopsida; order Pinales; family Pinaceae; genus Pinus; species Pinus albicaulis. Next base: position 1,523,083,178 of record CM076580.1, read on the forward strand.
CTGAAACTTCCTAATCTTCAATACAAACCAACATTGTTACAATTAGCAGACAGGTCTGTAATCAAACCTGATGGTGTGTTAGAAGATATTTTTGTATCCTTATATTCTTGGGAATATCCTATTGATTTCATGGTTTTAACACCCAAGAATAATTTAGGAGGACAAACATTAATTTTAGGAAGACATTGGTTAGCTACAGCTGATGCTTTCATTAATTGTAGATCAGGAGACATGTTTATCTCAAATGGCAGTTCTACAAATAAATTTACATTATATCCACTTGCAAAAACAACAATAGATGTAGAAAGTGAAGAATGGATAGATGACGATAATGATATACAACCTATTTTTACTATTGTACAAACAAATGAGGAGGACCAAATTTTAAATTCAATAGAAAATAATGAACCCTCCTTATATCATGACAATAGTCAAACTTTTCAAGGACAATGTAATATCGAATATCTATCATCTAGACAAATGTCATTCTATGGAATTTTTTTGAAATTCTTCGATAAAAATTGTTCCATGAAAAACTTGTATATTAATGAAAATCTGGAAGAATTACAAAAATATCAACTGGTAGAGACCTTGCAAAAACACCCTTTTTCTTATTCATGGGAATATACAGACATGAAAGGAATTAATCCCAAAAATTGCATGCATCATATCTATATTGAAGAGAATGCTAGACTAGTTAGACAACCTCAAAGAAGAACATACCCAAACTTGAAAGAAATTTTTAAGGAAGAGCTATAGAAACTATTGAATGTAAATTTTATCTATCCAATATTAGACAGTAAATGGGTTTTAGCCCAAGTGATTGTTCCTAAGAAAAATGGAAAATGGAGAGTATGTATCGATTATAGGGAATTGAATAAAGCAACAATGAAGGACCACTTTCCACTTCCTTTCATAGATCAAGTCTTAGAAACATTAGCAGGGAAAAAGTATTTTTCATTTCTGGATGGTTTCAGTGGGTATAATCAAATTTAGGTAGGACCTAAAGATCAAGACAAGACCACATTTACCTTTCCATGGGGAACTTATGCTTACTGAGTACTTCCTTTTGGATTGTGCAATGCTCCAACAACATTCCAAAGAGAAGTTCTCATAATTTTCTCTGATCTTATTCATGACTGTGTGGAAGTGTATATGAATGATTTAACAGTTTATGGTAATTATTTTGAAGAGGCACTAGAAAAATTACAAAAATTTCTAATAAGATGCAAAGAAGAAAATATTTCATTAAGTCATGGATTTTTTTTTTTTTATGTTTAATGAGGGAATTTTTTTAGGTCACCATATTTTAGGAAATAGGATAAAGGTAGACTCATCTAAAGTCGAGGTTATTTCCAAATTACCATTTCCAAATTGTCAACGAGATGTTAGGATTTTTCTTGGTTTTAATGGATATTATATAATATTCATAGAAAACTTCACGAAAATAGCATATCCACTCTTCAAATTACTTACCAAAGATTGTGAATTTAGTTGGGACACTAATCGTCAAAATGCTTTTGAAACTTTGAAAAAGAAAGTCTTTGAAGCACCTATTTTGAAAGGATCTAATTGGAAGTTTCCTTTCCACATATCCACTGATGCTTCAGATAAAACCTTAGGGTCATGTTAGGATAGAAATATCTTACTCCTTATGCCATTTATTATACCAGTAAAGATTTAACTCCAACAGAGCTAAATTATAATGTAACTGAAAAAGAGTTTTTAGCTGTAGTGCATGCCATTAATAAAATTTAGACATTACATCACTGGCTATGAAACTTTAATTCACACGGACCATTCTTCCATCATATATCTAATGAAAAAACCAATCACTAATGGTAGAATAACCATATCGCTAATACTATTGCAAGAGTTTAATATCACCATTATAGATCGACCAGGAAAACAAAATACAATTGCTGAATTTTTATCAAGGATTCAAAATGATAATAATGATATGCCTGTAGAGGATAAATTTATATATGAATATCTTTCTACAGTTTCTACTAAATCACCTTGGTATGTAGATATTGAAAATTATTTGGATACAGGAAAATTACCATCTCATTTGTTTCCCAGAGAAAAGAGGAAAATAATCCAAACAAGTGCTTCTTACTCATGGATCAATGAATAATTGTACAAAACAGGACCATATCTCATCATAAGAAGGTGTGTATGAGAAGATGATATACCTGAGATAATTAAAGCTCTCCATGATGAACCATGTGGAGGCCATTTCTTTGACAAAAGAATTTCTTACAAAATCCTTTTCTTAAGATAATATTGGCATTCCCTTTTCAAGGATGCCAAAGAATATGTTACGAGATGTGACAGTTGTCAAAGGATGGGGAAACTTTTTCTTTCAAATGAAATTCCACTACAACCTCAGGTACTCATTGAACCTTTTGAGAAATGGCCTTTGGATTTTGTTGGTCCAATTAATCCACCTTCCAAACAAAATAGGTATATTTTGGTATGTACTGATTATGTCACTAAATGGGTAGAAGCTAAAGCACTTACTTTTCCTACTGAAAATTTTGTAGTTTCTGTTAGTCATCAGTAATTTTTACTATCTGTAGATGACTAAATATCAGTTCTAGATTTCTAAAAACAAGATTCCTGAATATTGTGAGTTTTAGAAATCTCACTGGCTCCATTTTCCTTATACCAATTTTTTCACTATTATACTATTTTTCCATTCCATGGTTAACCTACCACTCCTAAAAGACCCCTCATGGGCTTGTGCCACTCATCTATATCCTATTTTCCCACCTATAACCTCAGCACTCTATTTTGTCTTTTCCTCACCCCTCCACTTTCCATCTAGGGTTACCAAACAACCTTTTCCTTCCCATGTTCACCAGGTTCCTCAAGCATTGATGGTCTCAAAACTATCTCTGTAGGATCTTTAGATAAATCAAGTACATTGGATTTTGGATGTTCAATACATCAATTTTTCAAATACTTTGTTTTTACACTTGAAGACCCCAAGCCAAGTTTTAGTCAAAGACCAAGTCAAAGGATCCTCCTGTTAGGTCATTAGGGTTTCATAGGTTGTAGGGCCTTCATTGGTGTTTTTAAGCACTGTTTTTCCTATGTTAGAAGCTAGCTCAAATATAAAATAAGATCAACACATGGTTGTCCAAGAAAGATCAGAAAATCTCATAAGAAGACCACCTTATCAAGTTCAAGTTCTACAAAGGGTAGCTGTGCATTTTTGACACTTCTGCAGGGGTGTTAAAATGACTGTTAGCAGAAAATGGGTAGGGTAAAAGGCCTGATCCTCAATGAAGACATTCATAACAGAGAAAGAGGAGGCAGTTTGTGTTCAAGAAGAATCAGGGTTTCTAAGCTTGATTGGGCCAACAGTGTGCCAAGCAAAGATCCAATGCAACAAATCACATGAAGGGGGCACAACAAGAAAACCAAACATGAAGAGAATTTTTTGAGAAATCATAGGTGAAATAAGGAAAAAGGTGAGGTGAACTGGACAGAGATGAATGAACTTGAAAGGGATATATAGAACTTAGAAGACAACACTGATAATTTTTCACAAGCATCCCATAAACCTAGGGTTTTGGTGATATGATCAGAGAAGGTGAAAGGGTATGTTAGACCTCCATGATGACAACAAAAGGAATATTTGAAGGGGATACTCTGTATCATCCCAAAGTTTCCAAGGTGAAATGTCTCACTGTCTCAAAGAAACAAGGATGTGAAGAGTATCAATAAGAAAGGTGAAGCCAAGGTTTTCAGTCACCTACCAAGCACAAGATACTTTGAGTTTCAAGGTAAGGACAAAATAAATTCTGAAGATGTCACTGTGTGTAAAGATCCCAAACTTTTCCAAAGAAATTTTTGTCATGCAAATTAACAAAAGAAGGTTTGAGCTCCAGGGTGCAGGTAAAAGAAGTTTTTGACGCTGATATATGGAAGCATCCTAAAATTTTCCAAGCTCATCCTATCATGCCTCAACTATCAGTGAGAGAGGTGAAATCACTGTTTCCAAGGCACCTGCAAATCAGAAGTGGCCAGAGGAGGTGAAAAGCATTGTTTAAATCCCATGATGTTGGAAAAAGAGTGTTGTAAAGGTGTTTCCTTGTGTTTTAATCTAAAGGGTGTCAACATCAAACACATCAAACCCCCAACATTAAAGAAGGAGTCAAACTCATCATTTAAGCAAACATGCCCACAAACAATGTAAAAGGTCATTCAGAGAAGATAAAGAGTTGAGTTAGACCTCATAATGGAAATCAGTGAGAAAGGGAAAAACCATGTTTTCAAATCACCCGCACTCAGAAATTTCATAAGGCGAAAAAAACATGATTACAACTTCACAATGCAAGCGAAAATGGGTTTTGACGGTGCTGCTATAGGAAAAAATCCCTCAAAGATGTTTTAAGAAGCTTACCATTACTGAATGAGAAAAAGAGATGTGTTAGGTTTCAAAATGGCAGAGAGGGAAGTTTTTATGGTTTTTTCTATATCAATATGGGTGAATCAGACACTCAGGCTAAAAAGAAGAAAATTTCATGTTTCCATTAAGTTTCCACCAAAGAGGAAAGAAGAGTCACTTAAATTTTTCAAGTCACCTGCAACAAAAGCCAACGAAACATCAGTAAAAAGTGAAAGGGCTCAAACATTAGGATATGGGTTTAAAATGATTTAATTTAAATCCCAAGCATGTAAAGGGTAAATTTGTTTCTCATTTAACTCAATATTCCCTTGCAGAAGAATTAGAAACGCTCAGGAGAAGGAACGGTAAGTTTTTTGGTCGAATTTGGGCAATTCTACTTGCTGCTGTGCATTCAAAGCGGCGCTACGCATTTAGAGTCGGGCACTGCACCCTTGGAGGTTTTCAACATGCAAAATAACTCTACACTGTGCGCCTGTAGGCATGCGCCGCGCGTTTCACCCGGCACCCGACAGGCTCGGCAAAGGCCCAGTAAACGCGTTCAGCACTGTGCCTCTGCCCACTCGACAGGTCGTTCAACCCACACCGTTGTGCGTTCAGCCGCTCGAATCCATGTTCAACTTGTGCCACTACATGTTCAGCGCTGCGCCCTTGCCTCCTGACTCCACGTTTAGCTCGTGTCGCTGCGCGTTCAGCGCTGCGCCCTTACTGCCTGATTCCATGTTCAGACTGCCCGACTGCATGTTCAGGCGCTGCACGTTTGACCTGGAACGCCTCCACAACTTGCAAACCCTCAAATCCACTCAAAAACACCTCCAATATGTCAACAAAGGTTTTCAAGCATCCTTAAGAGGTAAGTGCAGCTCAACAAGCCCTCTCCAAGTTTTTATCATCATTTGGTCAAAGGAGTAAAGACCTAAGGAGGAAAACCTAATTTTTATACATAAACACATTGTTTAAAGGACACAAATTCACTTGTTTGCAAGAGAAAGTAAATAACACACAAAGAGTGCCTTGTTGATAATTTTCTCATTCATCTAGGGTTTTTCCTCACCCTCATTCAATCATCCCTCATTTGTAAAAGGCTACCTTTTTCACCATCACTCCCTTACACTTTTCCACATCAATTTCACAAACAGACCTAGCGTTTCAAAGAAGCAAGTATCGAAATGTCAAGAGAAGGAGGAAATGGTATTGAAGAAGAAGGCCAAGTGCCTAAGAGGCATCAACAGAGAGGGGGGAGGATTAATAGGTTTGAGCCTCAAAACACAATGGAAATTAATGCCTCTCCTATGACTGTAATATGTTTCCAAAATGTAGGGTGTTTTCAATTTTGTGAAAGAGTACAACAGGTACAAAGTCACCCTGAGCTCACTAGGCTCTTCATCCTTAACCTACATGAGAAACAAGTCTTACAAGGGTCAACTTTGGGATGTCATCAAATGCCATTGCTATTGCCACTGTAATACCTAGTGTTGGTGAAAAGTGGTTCAAACAGGCCAGCTTAGACATAAGCCACTATGAGCCATTCCTCAAGCCGAGATATAAAGACTACAATAAATCTATATTTTCTTTTTCACATTTTCTTGAGAGGTATGCACCCATGATGAGGGTCATTATGAAATACTTCACATGTGAGGGAAGGTTTTCTAGGATTTATTCCTACCACATAAGATTGCTCATGCACTTCACTAGGGTTAAGATGCTGCATTTTCCCTACTATCTCTACAGGAGTATTGACAAGATGTCTTAAATTGTGTGAAATAGAGAACCTTCACAACAAATGCAGAGCCTATTTCACCATTCTCTCATCAAGATGGTAGTGATGCATCAATTGGAGAAAAAGGGTATTCTATGGGAGGTTTTCATTGCCCATGAGGTTTTCAAAAACCCACAACCCCTTCCTCAGCAAAATGTGCCCTCATCATCTCATCCTCTTGTCTTGACTCCTCCATCATCTCCTGATGAGAATGTTTCACCATCTATACATATCCCTTCACCTCAGGACAACCTTCCTTCCTCACCCTCTCCCAATGCATGAGGCAATGAGGAAAATGAAAATGAACAATCAAGTGACCATGAAGGAGAGGGCAATGATAAATCAAGAAATAATGAAGAAGAGGACAGTAAAGAGGAAGAAAATGAAGAGGTAGAGGGTAGTGATGTCAGCATGGAGAAAAAAAATGATGAAGGAAGTGCAGAAAGCATGGAAATAGAAGAAAATGAGGATGTTAGCAATGATGAGGCAAGCAGCAGTGAGGAGTAACACAACAAAGAGCATGACAGTCAAACAAAGAGTCATGATGACAATAATGACAGCGAAAACAGTGAGGTTCCCAGCAGTAATGAGGAGAAAAATGAAGAGGCAGAAGGCAGTATGGATACAAATGAAGAAAGTGACAAAGAGGTAGATGATGATGCTAATGACAATAGTGACACCAAGGACCAAACTTTCAGTGAAGCTGCTGATAATAATGAAGAAAATGAGGAGGCTGATAATAGCAGTGAATATCATAGAAATGAGGCAAGCAACATTAAGGAGAGAGGCAATGACAGTCATGGCAACAGTCATAATGGCCATGAGGACATTAAAAAAAATGAGGCTCATAGTGGAAATGATGATGGTGTAGAAAGTAGTGCAAAAGACAGTGAGGCTCATAGTATAGACAAAGGCAGTGCAGAAATCAGTGAAGAGGCAAACAATGATGAAGAAACAAATGATGGGACACCTAACAGTCAAGGTAATGAAGAAATTTACATCAGCGAAGCAAATAATAGTGAGGTTCATGGTAATTTTGAAGGCAACAAAGAAGGCAGTGATGTCAGCATGAAGGACACAAGTGAAGAAGTAAGCCAAGATGTCAGTGAGCCAAGAAAAGATCATCACAAATATGGAAACAAGACATATGGCACCGAGGTAAACAATATTGAACCTTTTCCTTTGACATACCAAAGAGGAGAAAGGCATGTGTTTGCTGCCTCTAAAAGGCAAGGGTTCATGCCTTCTACATCAAAAAAGAATCTTGACAAAGGCAAGGAAAAGGTCACTGTTGGAGATAAGAAAGGCAAGCATCAAACTAAAAAAGAGTGCCAACTCATTGAACTTGACAATGAAAATGAAGATAAGGAGAGGGTTACAAGCATCTTGCTCCAAAGCAAGGATGCTCAGATCAGATACCTACAAATAAAGCTTGGCATGGAAAATTATGTCATTAATTATTATAAGGTTGAAAACAAGCAGCTAAAGAAGACACGAAGGGACCTTGGCCTATAGAAAAAGATGGCCAAGCACTATGCCTTGAGAAATCAAATTGCAAGGGCCAAGCTCAAAGGAGCCCTTGCCAAAATTCAAGCACTAAAGGAGGCCAAAGACCAAGAAAACCTTGAAATTCTTGCTAATGCTTCCATACAAGCATCCCAGATATAAAATGCAAGGCAAATCTAAAGTTTGGGAACTTTTTGGAAATTTTGAGTTTTTGTTAATTTGAAGGGCCAAATGTGCAACACCCTTGGTGCTGTGATTTTTCTACACGTATCCTCAGGAGAAATGGTTTACATTTTTGGATTTTTCAGGTAAATTACAGCATGCAAACCAAATTTCAGGTCGTTTGGAGGTGATTTAGTCCTCCAAAAGGGTTAAAAGCACCTGAAATTACACCTTTCTGCCATGTTTTCAGGGCTAGCGCTGCGCCTTTACCAACCTTGGGAGTTTTGCTATTTTGAAAAGCATATGAAGTCCAACTAGAAAACCAAAAGTATTTTTGGAATGTAGAATCAACAGTATTTCCAACAAGCCATCACAGAGTCGATTCCGACATTGGGAAGGCCTTCAAAAATTGGCAGCAAGGTGACCCAAGTTTCTCGTGTTGGTGCTGCACCCTTGGACCTCACTGATGCGTCCTTTCAAAAAAAGTCAAAAAAATACACTGGAAGTTATTTTGGGAGTTTTCGAAGTTTAAATGTCAGTTTTCTTGCCAAATGTGGTTGAGAAGATATTTTTCATTTATTTCCTTAGATATTATGTGTCTTGGGCCTTGCATGGTCTCTTTGCACATAAATGACATTTATGAGTAGTTGATGCTTTTTCAAAACCATAATTAGGGTTTTGAACCTCCAATGAAAGTTAAATAGAGCATGGAGGTCTTATTGTATTTTGTTGGTTAGACAATTATCGAGAGTAATACATAGACTTGGATATTGAAGACAAATTGGCTCTGATTTTTGTGAATGGCTTGGATTGTTTGACATTGGATAAGGCTTGCTTGCAGGATCCATGAGCATTGTTAAATGGTGATGTGTTCCTATTTAGTTCATGTTGTCTTGTATTATCATTTTTTTCAACTTTCTATTGTAGTAGGACATAAGTTTTAGGCTAAGAAATGTTCTTTAGAGGCACCTTAGTTCTGTTTGTCCTTCACTGCTTCTATGTTTTCTTATGTTAGGTCATTTTAGAGAATTCTTAGTTGCTCTCTAGACCAACTTATGCTTGTTTATCTTAGAAATTATTCAATGAAGCAAATGTCAAAGTGATTCATGGTTAGCCCTACTCTTTTCTATTACTTAAACATCATTTTTAAGGTCTTTACTTTGAAGTATTGCTGATTAAGTTTAGCTAATGAGGTTTATGATTTTCCATGCCCTATAGCTCATCTTAAAAATTTTATTTGGAGGTCTTAATATCTTGATTGATGAAGTTAGGAGTTCCCTCTTCTTTTATCTCTGCTATATGTTTATCTTAAATGTTTTCTTAGCTTGAAGGTGAAATCACTAGAAGATTTACAAGTTGTTTGCCTCCTATAGTTCACTGGATCATTGTCTTAATGCTTACATGTTAGAGTTTGATCAAAAGAGTTATTGGTGTGCCCTTTATTTGATTATTTCTTGATGCTTAGTAATCATAAAGATCATTCTTGTTGATTTATTTGTTGGAGGATTCTTAACTTCCCTTCTGCACCTACTATGTTCACAATTTTTTGGTCACCTCATTCACATAAGCCTTTAGATCTATTTGACTTTGTTAGATTTTCCCTGTGATACACCCTTGTCCTACTATTAAAATTTTCAAGACCTTTGTAGAATCCATAGCCCAATGGTGTGAACCTCTCTCACCCTACCTATTTTGCTTGATAAACCACCTACCCAACCAACCAAACAAACAAACAAACCAACCCTAAACCTAATAACTAGACTAAAATAAAAACCCTTAAAAAAATCAAGATCACATCCTTTACATGTTTATAGAGAGAGCCCTCTCTGAGTCCAGGAAGGCTAGGTCCTAGGACTCCAAAGACTGGTTTGATGTTACCCTTGTTCATTTGGTCATTTCCAATCTTCCAAAGTGCGAGGACCTAACATAATGGCGATCACAGTGGGACTTTATGAGTAAGAAACAAGCTTATACATCCTTAAAGAATTCAAAAAACCCTTGTCAAATAGTATCCAGTGATTCATCGCCACCTCATCGCCTAACATAATTGCGATCATGGTGGGGTTGAGTAATTAACAACCTTAGACATCCTTTAAGGACTATCAAATCCCTGTTAGACTTAGAAAATCCAGTGTTAGCCAAGAGTACTATCTAATTTATTCACCATACTAGCAACATGATGTCTCAACTGGAGAAAACTCATTAAAGTCTTAGTGTTGTATAAAGAAACTCAGAAAACCCCAAAAAAACATCTCTAGATTGGTTTTTGTCAAAATTTTGGTGGTGGACCACAAGTAAATATCCTCAAACAATAACAAAAAAACATCCACCTGGTGAGTCCACTAGCCTCCAGTAGGCCTACTAACTTCACTAGCTTTCATAGACTCCCTTAGGAATGCACTAATCAGTCATAATAATCTTAAACCCAATCACTCTTTGTGTGAGCTTAGTATCCTTGTAGATAGGTCTGTTTTCAAGACACTCCTAAAGCTTTTGCCTCTCTGCATTATTAAGTTTGAAATATGGCTTCGCAAAGGATTAGCACCAGATCTCACCCTAACCCTAACACTCCTACCATAGTTGATGACCCAGAAAATATTTTGTGGAAAACTTCTAGGACTCAAGATTCAAATATTGTTAGGACCATTCACAAATAAATTTATGTCCTTGAAAACCTCACAGCCTTGCAAGATCCCGAGTTTGACTTATACCATAGAAAGAACCTTTTTAGAACTAAGTATTAGAGTGGAATAGACTAGACAGACCTTGAGCCCATATATTTGCAGCAGAGTCCTTGTAGAGAAGCCTCTCCTTCCACTCCTCCTGATTTTCAACTTCTCTAAAACTTTGTCTCTTTCCATTCCAAATCTACTCAATCTCAGTTTACTGGTCTGAGTACATCTATCACCCCCATTCACACATCCACTGTGCAAACCACTCCACTTCATCCTCCACCTCCTCTCACAAACCCACCTCTCACCAATCCTCCGTGGGTTCCCTTACCTCCAATCATGGCAGCATGGTTTTCCCCCTTAGTTCTACCCCAAAATTTAGTGCCCATGCCTCAAGACTACCAATCCAAAATCCCTCACTTTACGGAAGTTGAATCTACCACTGCCCAAAAACATGTAGATAGGATGAATGATGCCTTTGAATACCAAGAGATAGAAGAGGAGACCATAAGATGAGGATGTTTGCCCAAATCTTAGGAGGAGAAGCTAAAAAATGGTTCAAAAACTTGACTCCTAACAACATACATGATCTCCCTTCCCTCTATCAGACATTCATAAACAAGTGGGAGATTAAGAAAAACCCTCTCCAAATCCTCTCAGAGTACAACAACCTTAAGAAAAATGTTGGGGAAAGTGTCCAATACTATTGCACTAGGTTCAATAATGTGTACAATGCCCTCCCGCCTCATATGAAACCCCCATAAGGCCTAGCCTTAGTGAAGTTTCCAGAAGGCTTTGATCCAGACATGGCCTACCAGTTGAGAGAAAGAGACCCCCTAACCTTAGAATATATGAAAAAAGGGGCTGTGAGTGTAGAGGCAAATCTAATTGAGAAGAGGGCTAGGATGAGGTCAGAAAAGAGAGTCACATACAAAGATGAAACCATAGCCTCCACATCCGATGCCAAAATTGACGACCTGGTTAGATTAATGGAGAGGATGATGGAGAAAATCAGCTTGAGTGAGAGAGCACCCCATAGGGAGAACTAAGAAAATCCCCAAAACCGAAATAGAAATCATAACTTCAGAAGAGACCCTCCCCAAAACAGACAAAGAGACAATGACCAACAAATCAGGCCCCCTTTCCAAGACAAATTTGTAGATGAAGAGGAAAGAGAGACTGAACAACAAAAATAAAATCATGTAAACTTGATAGGCTCTGATAATGAGGGTGAAGTTTTTCTCACTGAAGAAGAACAAGGTTTCTTTTCCTCAAATCAAACTGAAACAGACTATGAGGATTCTGAAGAGTATAAATTGGGATTTGAAAATTCCATAATGGAGGTCCATAGGCAATATGATCTTAGGAGTAAGAAAAACCAAGAGGCCTCCAATAAAAACAAACTAGAAACTTCTGTGAAAAAGACCCCTGAAAACATAATGAAAAGGACAATAGAAAACACCAATACCATGGCTAAGAAATATGATCAAAACAAAGACAAAACCAACCAATCAAATGGTGACCCAAGTTTCCCTAGTACGTCAACTAGTGGCCCTAGTAAAACTGCTCTAAATGACAGTCCTAATAAAACTTAGCAAACCAAGGTGGTTGAAAAAACTATGTGTGACAAAACTGAATTTAATATACCAAAAACACTAGCACCTTTCAATTTTGAGGGTGAGATTGCCAAAATCAAAATAAGCATACCCCTTGCTGAACTAGTAACTCAGGATGTATACAAGTCCCAAATGTTAAAAGCTTTGAACATAGGAAATGACACCGACACTCCGAACCTAACTGATGACAACCATACCTGTTGTTTGGAACTGAGGTAGAGGGAAAATATCAAGAAGGAGCTATCCCTCCATTCTATGTTAGCTTAAATATTCATGCCAAAATCTTGCACAATGCTATGGTTGACTCCGGTGCTTCACACAATCTCATGCCCAAGGTGGTAATGGAGAGATTAGGCCTCGAAATAACCAAGTCTTACAAAGACTTGTATTCTTTCGATTCAAGCAGAGTCAAGTGTTTGGGTCTAATCAAGGACCTGTGTATCAATCTAGCACAAATACCTGCTAAGAGTCTAGTCATGGACATAGTGGTTGCTGACATTCCCCTTAAGTATGGCATGCTTTTAACCAGATCATGGGGGGCCAAACTTCAAGGGAATTTCCAAATGGACATGTCCTATGCAACCATCCTAGTCTTTAACCAAACAAGGAGATTGTATCGGGAATCACACATGAAATATATGGTTACCAACCAAGATAGGACAAACAACACTCCTATTTTTTCTATACATTCAGACCTTGATGAACAAGTAAATTAAATTGAGAAAGATCTAGGCCTACCACAACAGTCAAACCAAGCACCATATGAAGAACTTGACAGCCAAAACTCTAGCAGCTCTGAACAAAAACATAATGGTGAAGCTGAACTTAATTTTTTGCAATTTAAGGATGAATGTGCAATACCAAAACCAAGCTTAAAGCATGAAAAAGATTTCCCAAATGAAGAACAAACACCAAAAACAGAACCATTTACTTCTGTTGTTGTGAATCTATTAGAACAATGTTATGAGGCAAAATTTTCTAGGGACCCGGATCAAAAGAACCTTAAGGTATTGCAATACTGATATAACTCATCACCAAGAGGTTTTATCCCTTCGGAAGAGTTGTTTAACTTCAAAGATGTTGCTAGGAAGCCATAAATAGAATTTACTGAGACTGATGTGGAAGAATGCAATGTAGGCAGCATAGAAGAACCCAAAATGATCAAGCTATCCAAAACTTTTCCACCTCACATAAAACAGAAAATAGAGTTGTGTAAAGAGTATAAAGATGTATTTTCATATGGTGATGAGGGCTTAAAGGCCTATGACACAAACATGATTCAAAATAGGATTCCTCCCAAGGAAAACCAAAAAAATTTCCGGCAGATTGTGTCAATAATAAAGAAAACAAGGGGGTGTAGGCTATGCATAGACTTTAGAAAATTGAACACACCCTTCCCAAAAGACAGTTTCCCTTTACCTAAGATAAACCATACAATGCAAAGGGTGGTAGGTTCTAACAAGGTGTCATTACTTGATAGTGTTTTAGGTTACAATCAAGTGATATTACTTCCAACTGATCAACACCAAACCACTTTTACAACACCTTGGGGCACCTACATGTATGACAAGATGCCATTGGGGTTAATGGATGTAGGGGTTTCTTTTAAAAGACCTATGAACACTGTTTTTTCTGAGGACTTAAGTTACTTCATCATGATATACTTGTATGACATCATTGTCTATTTTAAAACTGATGAGGAATACCAAGTTCACCTAACAAAGATCTTTGAAAGAGACAAAATGTTGAAGTGGTATTCAAGGAGAGAAGACAAAGGAAAGCATGGAAAATTTGAAAATTTGTGGAAGGGTCATTACATCATTCATTCAGTTAGAGGTAACAATGATTTCTTTGTACAAGTGCTGGATGGAGTAGAGGTATTCGGAGGTCCTGTCAATGGCAGGATGCTAAAACACTATGTTTGTCAAACTTCCTAGTTTGAAGCTTTCATTCATTGTACATAACATTGCTTGATGAAAAATAAGAGAAAAAAAAACACAAAAAAAGAGAAAGAAGTAAAATAGGGAAGGAAAAGAATAGGTACATCCCCATACCAAAAAAGGAGTGTTGTTGAAACTGTGCAAGCCTAAATGCCACTACTAGTTGAAAAGAAAGAATATTGTTCAGTCATCTAGCATAATCATGACTAAACATGTTTTGAATTTCTGCTGACAGGTTAGTGAAGGAAGACTTGTCAAACCATTTAAGCTTTACTTTTCAGTAGATTAGATTAGGAAAATATTGTTGGTTCCTAAAGCAAAAATCCAAACCAAGAGAAAAGGAGGGATACATAACAAATGATAGATCACAACCCTCATGTTTTCTAGTTTTGATTGTACAAAAATAATGTCTGTGTGCAGCTTGTCCAAATGCCACAGTCCATGGCAAATCAGATTGCTCAATCCTGTTTTGATCATGCTTTCAATTTCATGTTATTAGGATAGTCTAATGAAATTTGTCAAACAAATTAATCTTGACAAATGAGTAGACTAGGTAGAGAATTATAAGAGTTCATTAGTCTAATCTGAACTCTTGAAAGTGATAAGGGTACAAGTAGATAGTTTTTTATGCTTTCAAAAAAAAAGAATGTCAAGTTTTTTCCAGTCCAAGTGCACCCAAAAAAAGAAAAAATGTTAGGCAAAGTAGGATGGGTAGGTAGAAATGAGGTTAAAGCAATCATGTTTTCAGATTTTTTGAGATCATACCTTCAACAAAACATCAACAAATGAAGGAAAGAAATCTGCAAAGTTCAAGTAAGGCACTGGTCTTCAAAACTCAGAGATTTGAGCTCTGAGGTCCTGAAGACCTCCTAAAAAGGATCCGCCCTCCCAAGTGGAGCCACTGTTAGTCATCAGTAATTTTTACTATTCGTAGATGACTAAATATCAATTCTAGATTTCTAAAAACAAGATTCCTGAATATTGTGAGTTTTAGAAATATCACTGCCTTCATTATCCTTATACCAATTTTTTCACTATTCTACTATTTTTCCATTCCATGGTTAACCTACCACTCCTAAAAGACCCCTCATGGGCTTGTTCCACTCATCTATATCCTATTTTCCCACCTATAACCTCAACACTTTTTTTTTCCTTTGCCTCACCCCTCCACTTTCCATCTAGGGTTACCAAACAACCTTTTCCTTCCCATGTTCACCAGGTTCCTCAAGCATTGATGGTCTCAAAACTATCTCTGTAGGCTCTTTAGATAAATCAAGTACATTGGATTTTGGATCTTCAATACATCAATTTGTCAAATACTCTTTTTTTACACTTGAAGACCCCAAGCCAAGTTTCAGTCAAAGACCAGGTCAAAGGATCCTCCTGTTAGGTCATTAGGGTTTCATAGGTTGTAGGGTATTCATTGGTGTTTTTAAGCATTGTTTTTCCTATGTTAGAAGCTGGCTCAAATATAAAAGAAGATCAGCACATGGTTGCCCAAGAAAGATAAAAAAATCTCCTAAGAAGACCACCTTATCAAGTTCAAGTTCTGCAAAGGGTAACTGTGCATTTTTGACACTTCTGCAGGAGTGTTAAAATGACTGTCAACAGAAAATGGGTAAGGTAAAAGGCCTGCTCCTCAAAGAAGACATTCACCATAGGGAAAGAGGAGGAAGTTTGTGTTAAAAAATAATCAGGGTTTCTAAGCCTGATTGGGCCAGTAGTATGCCAAGCAAAGATCCAATGCAGCAAATCACATGAAGGGGGCACACTAAGAAAATCAAACATGAAGAGAAAATTTTTCAGAAATTATAGATGAAATAAGGAAAAAGGTGAGGTGAACTGGATAGAGATGAATGAACTTGAAAGGGCTATAGAGAACTTAGAAGACAACACTGATAATTGTTCCCAAGCATCCCAAAAACCTAGGGTTTTGGTGAGATGATAAGAGAAGGTGAAAGGGTATGTTAGACCTCAATGATGAAAACAGAAGGAATATTTGAAAGGGCTACTCTGTATATCATCCCAAAGTTGCCAAGGTGAAATGCCTCACTGTCTCAAAGAAACAAGGATTGTAAGAGTATCAGTAAGAAAGGTGAAGCCAAGGTTTTTAGTCACCTACCAAGAACAAGATACTTTGAGTTTCAAGGTAAGGACAAAAGAAATTCTGAAGATGTCACTGTGTGTAAAGATCCCAAACTTGTCCAAAGAAAGTTCTGTCATGTCAAATGAAAAAAAGAAGGTTTGAGCTCCATGGTATAGGTAAAAGAATTTTTTGAAGTTGATATATGGAAGAATCCTAAAATTTTCTAAGCTCAACCTATCATGCCTCAACTATCAGTGAGAGAGGTGAAATCACTGTTTCCAAGGCACTTGCAAATCAGAAGTGGCCAGAGGAGGTGAAAAGCATTGTTTAAATCCCATGATGTTGGAAAAAGAGTGTTGTAAAGGTGTTTCCTTGTGTTTTAATCTAAAGGGTGTAAAAAAAAAACACATCAAACCCCCAGCATTAAAGAAGGAGTCAAACTCATCATTTAAGAAAACCTACTCACAGGCGGTGTAAAAGGTCATTAAGAGAAGCTAAAGAGTTGAGTTATACCTCATAATGGAAATAAGTGAGAAAGGGAAAAACGATGTTTTCAAGTCACCCACACTCATAAATTTCATAAGGGATAAAAAACATGATTATAACTTCACAATGCAAGCAAAAATGAGTTTTGACAGTGCTGCTATAGGGAAAAACCCCTCAAAGATGTTTTAAGAAGCTTACCATTATTGAATGAGCAAAAGAGATGTGTTAGGTTTCAAAATGGCAGAGAGGGAAGTTTTTATGGTTTCTGTTGTATCAAGATGAGTGAATCAGACCTTCAGGCTAAAAATAAGACAATTTCATGTTTCCAGCAAGCTGCCACAAAAGAGGAAAAAAGAGTCACTTAAAGTTTTCAAGTCACCTGCAGCAAAAGCCAATGAAACATCAGTAAAAAGTGAAAGGGAACAAACATTAGGATATGGGTTTAAAATGATTTAATTTAAATCCCAATCATTTAAAGGGTGAATTTTTTTCTCATTTGACTCATTATTCCCTTACAGAAGAATTAGAAACGCTAAGGAGAAGGAACGGTCAGTTTTTTGGTCGAATTTGGGCAAGTCTACCCGGCACTGCGCGTTCAGATTTGGGCACTCTGCCCTTGGAGGTTTTCGCCGTGAAAAATAACTCAGCACTACGTGTTTCACCCGGTACCTGATAGGCTTGTAAAATACCCAAAAAACGCGTTCAACACTGTGCCTTTGCCCACCCAACAGGCCGTTCATCCCACACCGCTGCGCGTTAAGCCGCCTGACTCCACGTTCAACCCGTGCTGCTGCGCGTTCAGCGTTGCACCCTTTCTGCCCGAATCCAAATTTAGCCCATGCCACTGCACTTTTAGTGCTGCGCCCTTGCCATCCAACTCCACATTCAGATTGCCCGACTACACGTTCAGGCGCTGCGCATTTGACCTGGAATGCCTCCACAACCTGCAAACCCTCAAGTCTACTCAAAAACACCTCCAAGTTGTCAACAAAGGTTTTCAAGCATCCTCAAGAGGTAAGTGCAGCTCAACAATCCATCTCCAAGTTTTTATCATCATTTGGTCAAAGGAGTCAAGACCTAAGGAGGAAAACCTTATTTTCTATACTTAAACACCATTGTTTAATGGACACTCATTCACCTGTTTGCAAGAGAAAGTAAATAATTAACAGAGAGTGCCTTGTTGATAATTTTCTCATTCATCTAGGGTTTTGCCTCACCCTCATTCAATAATCCCTCATTTATATAAAGCTGCATTTTTCACCATCACTCCCTTACCCTTTTCCACATCAATTTCACAAACAGAGCTAGGGTTTCAAAGTAGCAGGTGTCAGAATGTCAAGAGAAGGAGGAAACGGTAGTGAAGATGAAGGCCAAGTGCCTATGAGGCATCAACAAAGAGGGGCGAGGATTAATAGGTTTGAGCCTAAAAACACAATGGAACTTAATGCCTCTCCTATGACTGTCACATGTTTCCAAAATGTAGGGTGTTTTGATTTTTGTGAAAGAGTACAACAAGTACAAAGTCACCCTGAGCTCACTAGGCTCTTCATCCTTAACCTACATGAGAAACAAGCAAGTCTTGCAAGGTTAAACTTTGAGCTGTCATCAAATGCCATTGATATTTCCATTGGAATACCTAGTGTTGGTGAAAAGTGGTTCAAACAGGCCAGCTTAGACATAAGCCACTATGAGCCATTTGTCAAGCCCAAATACAAAGACTACAATAAATCTATATTAAATTTTTCACATTTTCTTGAGAGGTATGCACCCATGATGAGGGTCATTATGAAATACTTCACATGTGAGGGAAGGTTTTCTAGGATTTATTCCTACCACATAAGATTGCCCATGCACTTCACTAGGGTTAAGATGTTGCATTTGCCCTACTATCTCTACAGGAGTATTGACAAGATGTCTTATATTGTGCGAAAGAGAGCCTCTTTCACCATTCTCTCATCAAGATGGTAGTGATGCATCAATTGGAGAAAAAGGGTATTCCATGTGAGGTTTTCATTACCCATGAGGTCTTCACAAACCCACAACCCCATCCTTAGAAAAATGTGCCCTCATCATCTCATCCTCCTATCCTTACTCCTCCATCATCTCCCGATGAGCATGTTTCACAATCTACACATATCCCTTCACCTCAGGACAACCTTCCTTCCTCACCCTCTCCCAATGCATCAAGAAATGAGGAAAATGAAAATGAACAATCAAGTGACCATGAAGGACAGTAAAGAGGATAGTAAAGAGGAAGAAAATAAAGAGGCAAAGGGCAGTGATGTCATAATGGAAGAAACAAATGATGAAGGAAGTGTAGAAAGCATGGAAACAAAAGAAAATGAGGATGTTTATAGCAATTATGAGGCAAGCAAAAGTGAGGAGGAACACAGCAAAGAACATTATAGTCAAACAAAGAGCCATGATAACAGTCATGACAGTGAAAATAGTGAGGCTCCCAGCAGTAATGAGGAGCAAAATGAAGAGGCAGAAGGCAGTATGGATACAAATGAAGAAAGTGAAAAAGAGGTAGATGATGATGCTAATGACAACAGTGACACCAAGGACCAAAATTTCAGTGAAGCTACTGATAACAATGAAGAAAATGAAGAGGCTGATAATAGTAGTGAAGATCACAACAATGAGGCAAGCAACAGTAAGGAGGGAGGTAGTGGCAGTAGTCATAATGGCCATGAGGACAGTAAAAACAATGAGGCTCACAGTGGAAATGATGATGGTGCAGAAAGCAGTCCAAAAGACAATGAGGCTCATAGTATAGACAAAGGCAGTGCAAAAATCAGTGAAGAGGCAAACAGTGATGAAGTAACAAATGATGGGACACCTAGTAGTCAAGGTAATGAATAAATTGACATCAGCAAAGCAAATAACAGTGAGGTTCATGGAAGTGTTGAAGGCAACAAAGAAGGCAGTGATTTCAGCATGAAGGACACAAGTGAAGAAGTAAGCCAAGATGTCAGTGAGCCAAGCAAAGATCATCACAAAGATGGAATCAAGACATATGGCACTGAGGTAAACAATATTGAACCTTTTCCTTTGACATACGAAAGAGGAGAAAGGCATGTGTTTTTTGCTTCTAAAAGGCAAGGGGCCATGCCTTATACATCAACAAAGAAGCTTGACAAAGGCAAGGAAAAGGTCACAGTTGGAGATAAGAAAGGCAAGCATCAAACTGAACAAGAGTGCCAACTCATTGACCTTGACAGTGAAAATGAAGATGAGGAGAGGGTTACAACCATCTTGCTCCAAAGCAAGGATGCTCATATCAGAGACGTACAAAGAAATCTTGGCATGGAAAAGTATGTCATTAATTATTATAAGGCTGAAAATAAGCATCTAAAGAAGACACGAAGGGACCTTGGTCTATAGAAAAATATGGCCAAGCACTATGCCTTGAGAAATCAAATTTCAAGGGCCAAGATCAAAGGAGCCCTTGCCAAAATTCAAGCACTCAAGGAGGCCAAAGGCCAAGAAAACCTTGAAATTCTTGCTGATGCTTCCATACAAGCATCCAAAACATAAAAATCAAGGAAAACCTAAAGTTTGGGAAGTATTTGGAAATTTTGAGTTTTTGCTGGTTTGAAGAGCCAAGGGCGCAGCGCCCTTGGCACTGTGCTTTTTCTATAGGCATCCTCAAGAGAAATGGTTTACATTTTTGGATTTTCAGGTCAATTATAGCATGCAAACCAAATTTCAGGTCATTTGGAGGTGCTTTGGTCCTCCAAAAAGGTCAAAAACACTTAAAATTTCACCTTTCCGCCATGTTTTTAGGGCTAGCACTGTGCCTTTACCAAGCTTGGGTGTTTTTATTTTTTGACAGGAAAATGAAGTCCAACTGGAAAACCAAAAGTATTTTTGGAAAGTGGACTCAACAGGCTTTCGAAAAATCCATCACGGAGCCCATTCCGACATCAGGAAGGCCTTCAAAATTTGGCTGCAAGGTGACCTAGTTTTCTCGTGCTATCGCTGTGCCCTTGGACTTCACTAATATATCCTTACACAAAAGTCAACAAAATACGCTGGAAGTTATTTTGGGAGTTTTTGGAGTTTAAATGTCATTTTTCTTTCCAAATGTGGTTGAGAAGATATTTTGAATTTATTTCCTTAGATATTATGTGTCTTGGGCCTTGCATGGTCTCTTTGCACATAAATGACATTTATGAGTAGTTGATGGTTATTCAAAACCCTAATTAGGGTTACCCTCCAATGCAAATTAAATAGAGCATGGAGGTCTTATTTTATTTTTTTTCTTAGAAAATTATTGAGAGTAGTACATAGACTTGGAGATTGAAGACAAATTGGCTCTGATTTTTGTGAATGGCTTGGATTGTTTGACATTTGAGAAGGCTTGCTTGCAGGATCCCTAAGCATTGTTAAATGGTGATGTGTTCCTATTTCGTTAATGTTTTCTTGTATTATCATTTTTTTCATCTTTCTATTGTAGTAGGACAGAAGTTTTAGGCTAGGAAATTTTGTTTAGAGGCACCTTAGTTCTGTTTGTCCTTCAAGCTTCTATGTTTTCTTCTACTAGGTCAGTTTAGAGAATTCTTATTTTCTCTCTGGACCCACTTATGCTTGTTTATCTTAGAAATGATTCAATTAAGAAAATTTCAAAGTGATTTATGGTTATCCATTCTCTTTGCTATTACTTAAACATTGTTTTTAAGTTATTTACTTTGAAGTATTGCTGATTAAGTTTAGCTAATGAGGTTTATGATTTGCCATGCCCTATAGCTCATTTTAAAAATTTGCTTTGGAGGTCTTAATAGCTTGATTGATGAAGTTAGGAGTTCCCTCTTCTTTGATCTCTGCTATATGTTTAAATATTTTCTTAGCTTGAAGGTGAAATAACTAGAATATTTACAAGTTGTTTGCCTTCTATATTTCACTGGATTGTTGTCTTAATGCTTACATGTTAGAGTTTGATCAAAAGAGTTATTGGTGTGCCCTGTCTTTGATTATTTCTTGATGCTTAGTAATCATAAAGATCATTCTTGTTGATGTATTTGTTGGAGGATTCTTAACTTCCCTTCTGCACCTACTATGTTCACAATTTTCTGTTCACCTCATTCACATAAGCCTTTAAATCTATTTGACTTTGTTAGATTTTCCCTGTATTACACCCTTGTACTACTATTAAACTTTTCAAGACCTTTGTAGACTCCATAGACCAAGGGTATGAACCTCTCTCACTCTACCTATTCTACTTGATAAACCACCTACCCAACCAACCAAACAAACAAACCCTAAACCTAATAACTAGCCTAAAATCAAAACCCTTAAAACAATCAAGATCACATCCTTTACATGTTTATAGAGAGCCCTCTTTGAGTCTAGGAAGGCTAGGTACTAGGACTCCAAAGAATGGTTTGATGTTACCCTTGTTCATTTGGTCATTTCCAATCTGCCAAATTACGAGGACCTAACAATTTCATTTCTTTTTGAGGATATCTTCACTCGTTTTGGTGTCCCAAGGGAAATTGTAACAGATCAGGGAACACAATTCACATCCAAAGTAGTACAGAAGTTGGTGGAAGAATGTAAAATCAAGCACCATAATTCCACTCCATACCATCCACAAGAAAATGGGAAAGTTGAATATACAAACAACGTGATTGAAACCATTCTCAGCAAGAATGCACACTTGCATAGAAGGGACTGGGCATAAAAGATTCCAGAGGCTTTATGGACCTATAGAATTACATGGAGGAGCACTACATGACATACTCCCTATGAACTTGTTTATGGAAAGCAAGTCTTATTTCCAATAGAGTTCTAGATCCAAACCTATAAAACAACATTCAAGTTGGGACTTGATTTATCAGAAGCACAAAATCAAAGGATGGGACAACTCAATGAGCTTGATGATATAAGGCAAGATGCTATCCAGAAGAATATCTTGGTTCAACAACAAATATCTAGATGGCATGAAAAATACATTGAGGAAATAAAATTTCATCCAGGAGACTGGGCACTACTCTTCGACTCAAAATTCAAGAATTTTCAAGGGAGATTTCAAACTCACTAGCTTGGAACCTATGAGATCAAAGAATTTTTTGACAATGGAGCAGTCAGAATCAAGACTATTGATGAAGAGAAAATTACTCTATTAGTAAATGGACACCGACTTAATATCTATCAAAATCTAATGACAAGAGAGGAACTTGTCAAGATTTTCCAAAACAACTCTGATTTGAAGTTGGTTGAGAAGAATTCTTCTTCTCAACCTTAAAATTTTTTTGTCCTTTCATTTAAATAATAATAATAATAATATAAAAATATATAAAAATAATAAATTTTGTATAAACATGAAAACCAATATATTTTTGGCATGTTTTATATAGAAAATTCAAGGTGAAAACCAAAATTCTCTTGGGACCTTAAATTTTCTCTTACCCATTTTTCTAAGAATTTCCATTCTTCTAGCATCCCTTTCTTAAAAGAATAAGTGAGCTATATAATTGATGATGTTCTGCAACTTTGATAGGTTTCTGCAGCTTTGACCTGTTTCTGCAGCCAATTTTACGGGAACATTTGATGATTAAAAAAGAAGAAGTGATTGATTCCTTATGATACAGAGCACCTGCAAGATGACAGCTAAAGGTTAGCAAGAAAATAAATCAAAAGTATGTAATAATTTAATTTAAAAATATTTACATGTATGAATTTTACAGATATAATATTATCAAACAAATCAAAATCAATATTGTGAAAGGTGATAGTGTCATGACAAATGCCTCATAATTCACCATTCCCTTTTTGCCATCATATCACGATTCAAGTCTCGATTCATTGATTTGATCGCCACATGAATCATAAATATAAATTCATAATGGCTAATTAATTCACTTATACCTTCGTCTCTTACCGACTTTTCCTCTCATTTTTCCACCACCATTAGCCTTTCCGCTCCAAAGCAAAACCATACCAAGCTGATTATCCCGTCAAGAAAAACAATTTCTGGAGGCGAAAAATCTTCCAAGCATGGGTGTGATTCTCCGAACAGAGCCAACAAGGAAGAAATTATTGGAAGTATATCCATAAGAAAGGGAATTATTACAGTAATCAGAGTGGCTGGATTTCATGGAAAAATTCGATGGTTTCCACAAGGAACTTACCAAAACTTTTGCAAGGGTTTTTGATGGCATAGAAGTGGAAATAGGAGATATTAAATTTACAGTGACAAAATCTCTAATTGCAGAAGCCACCAAATTGCCTCGTATAGGAGATAAATGGTTCAAGAATAGAATAATTAAAGGAAATTACTGGAGGATTTTCTTGTAGAAACCAAGCATGGATATTAGTGTCTTCAGGAAAGGCATTCCCAGCGTTGCACTAAAAATTAAGTGGAGGAATTTGCTCTTAATCATCCAAAAATTTGTTACTTTTGAAGGTCGAGTCAGATGTGTGTTTTTCTATCATATAATTCTATTAATGATTTTTCTTGAAGAACATGAAATGAAACTTCCATATTTCTTGTTGAATAGTCTTAAAAAGATGTCAGGGAATGTTTAATAGAAAATTCAGTTCATAGAAAACACAATGTATCACCATGGGCTACTTAAAATACTTGTTGAATTTCATTTTCAAAGTATAGGGGATACATGGTGTTATGCGGAATTCTGAATTATGGATAAAACATTCTTCCCTAAATGTGGTGCTATGCATTTATAACAATAGGTTAAAGACTTTGTAGATACTTTTCCTAACAGTAATTAGACACAAAAATAATATCATGAAACCTACTTGGGGTCCAAGTGCTTCCTATTCTCCTTCTATTGCTCTTGTCGTAGCTTCAAATCCAAGCTAGATCGCCAAAATATTTCCTGCAAGAATGAACACTAAACAACAAAGAGATTGCAATATATAGATGCCTATTCAAGTTATTCAGTTAAATCAATGAAACATGAACCATATACATCAGATAAGAATTCATAATATGAAAGATAAAAGCTTATACAGATACATATGTGGGAAAGTAAACATCAATATTTATTAATGGATAGAAGGGGGGTTTACAACCAATGATTGATTTGATATCACCATCTCCAACATCATACTAGCCTCATCATAATGAACATCTCTCCAGTAGCATATCACTCAAATCAAATCCTCAATTGAAAATCCAGTAGCATTTCTCTACTCAATTTCGTCCTTCTCAAGAACTAGGATTTGTGCTCAATTTATAGATGGGATGAATGTAGTTTTACAATAAATGACTTTCTAATAATAGGAAATACATGTTCCCAAGCTCAAAGGTACCAAATGGACACATGGATACGAAGTTTAACACATATGCACTCTTCTACAAGGCACTGGCCAAGTGGAGATTCCGAAACAATGAGAATTTCGCTCCTAATTGACCAACACACCCTTGAGTGTCGGGAAGTGCTTTGTAGAGCACCCTTGAATGGAGATGCCTGCATATGCAACGTACTTAGCCCCTTGAGAGACTGCGTTGGTGAGCTCATAGGTGATATAACATGTACTTCAAATCTTGGAAACCTTGCAATGGAAGTCATGGATGATGTGTTCTTGTTCTTTGTCTTAGGACATGTAGCAACTGAAATGATAGGAGATGATAGACCCTATTCATTAGTTCTGGGGATGATGTCCAGTTTAAACAGGTCATTGGGAATGATGCCCAAATTGACCTATAACAGATTGCCCCCTAAAGCATGAAGTCAGAATAATAATAACAATATTTTTTGAATGAGATGATTTACACTGTGATGGGCTGGAGCTGAAGCGGAGTGGTGACCTACATCATTCTTATAATACATTACATCATGATATATCCTCTTGATCACGAATTTCTGAGGGAAGGCATTCACATGCTCAACACATAAACTATCTAATAACATGTACATAGTGCAGAAAGTCATCTACATTGGAATTTTGCCCAATATAGACATGCCTACAGATATAGGCCCATGTTCGGATGACGATATGTATGTAAGTTCACCGTACAAATGATGTGTACAACAATACTGAAATAGTAGCCCGGATGGCTGAAACTAGATCTGGGGTCTTCTTATCTCATTTACTCAGTCGTTCGGGTACAAGTCTAGCCATGCGAACATATGATTTGTAGTCGAAAATGATAAGACATCATTTGATTACTAGCCAATGATGTGAGTTGTTAAAAAACACGAGAGAACCACCATTAATGTCATTGGCCCTCAAGGTAATTCAGTACATTTCATAAGGTGTGAATAGATGATTTGATGTCGAACGCCAAACAAAATCTTTCAGGCAAAAGTCTGGAAGCGAGGATCTTTTCGATGTTGTAACAAGCCTCGTGGTACTAGAATATGATGTTTCTAAGTGAACTTCCTGGATGATGATTTGACGTCGACAAGAAACCACTTTATTTCGAAACGAGAGTTAATGATTTAAGAGACAAAGGTATGACTTGATATAGCAGTGTTCAGGGATGACTGTCATGAGAATGAATGTTTATGAGTATTGCAGAAGGATGAGTATTCACTGGATGACTTCTCTTGAACATATTGGCGACACTGAGATGGGTTGGCAACATTGACCCAAAATCGAAGTGAGGGTATGATGAACCATAGGTATGAATGAACCGTCAAGAAGATTACCCAACTCAAATAGTCACGATGATGGAGTGAAGTGTCATGTTCAAGAGTGACCTGCTACCGTAAAAATTTCTGTTCACTTTCCTAAATTTTCCCCGGTCATTTGTCGACCAGTACCTCTTTATTTTTTAACAAGCTTGAGGAGGATAACATATGCTTGATCTATAATTCAACCCTTCGGGCAAAAAATGTATCGCTATTTAATAATTTAACAAGTCTAGCGATGAATGAAACTCGATTCTTGCCATGATTGACAAGCCCGTCGCTATTTTATGTTTTATCGAGCTTAATGACAGTGACAGCCCGGTCCTTTTTCATATTTTAATATCCAAAAATGGAATAATGCATTGATACACAAACATAATATTTGAAACACAAAAAATGTACATAAATATTATGATCAACACATATATAGATATAATAGATGAGCCAT
Organism: Pinus albicaulis; assembly: GCA_034641835.2. Taxonomy (NCBI): domain Eukaryota; kingdom Viridiplantae; phylum Streptophyta; class Pinopsida; order Pinales; family Pinaceae; genus Pinus; species Pinus albicaulis. The sequence goes on from CM076580.1 coordinate 1,523,109,875, forward strand.
TTCATTATACATCAACATCAAATGAAAGTACACAGTGCTCCAAAAGGAATGCACTCAAGCCACAAGATGGCTGAAATACACTAAAGAAACTAAGCACTGGAAATGTTGTGTTGCTACTGCTACTACTAGAAACTATTGCTATTGAGGATAAGAACCATGTGCAGAAGGCTATTAGAGTGCTCATAATGATCCATGCTTTTAACCACAGATTCCACTCGAAAAACCCAGAAAAACCCAGAAATGGTTTGGCCAGATTTTAACTTTGGAGTTTCAACCCTTTTTGGGTTGCACACTGCACCCCTGCTGGCATAAATTATGCTGTCAAGGATGGAGGCTCTCTAGCTTGCTGCAAAATATGGCTATGAAGCTCAAGGATGATGGAAATAATGCATGCAATGTGAAGGAATGGTCCTCCACTAGATTACTAGCTGAAATGCTAGCAACTTCCCTTCTCCCTTGGATCTTCAGGACTGGACTGTGCAATTCCTAATGGAAGTGCTGCTACTGGGAGATGAATAATAGTTGTCTTGATGCCTGATATAGATATGAAGCACTGGAAGGATGATCTTGAAGCTCAAGGTGATAGGATGAATCCTACATCAGTTCTCCAGCTGAAATAATGAAGACAACCTCCTCCCCTCAAACTGATCTTCAGAAATGTGCAATTTCTGGATATGGATGTTCTGCAGAAAGTAGGAACAATATGGAACCAATGCCTGATGATGAATGAAGGACAATAATCTTTCAAGAGCTACTCAATGAAAGAGGTGGGATTCCCGACTAGGAACACCCAATGCTAAACAACACTTGCAATCTTAACTAAACAACCAAAGAAAGCATGGAATGTCAAATGACAAATCCAGATCTAAACATATCACAAAATCAATAATCCAAAGCATATACTCTATGTTTCCTTCATCTCATTTATATAGTTTATGAGCCTTCCCAAGCCTTGGCCCACCTCATAACTGCGATGTACATGTGGACATAGGTCTCCATGTTGACTGCGTTGTCTCTGCATGATCTCCATCATGTGTGAATTTAATGATCACCCTCTCCATCATGTGTGCATTAAATGCACTACTTCCTCCATCATGTGTGTTGGGAGAAAATATGTTCGTTTAATTCTATTGTAGTACTTGCCCAACTATTTAATTTTTCAATCCGAGGTTCGTAGGCTTACGAGGCACATGCACTATATATGCAGGACCAAAGTGGAACTAATTTAATCTAAATTACTGAAATCAAATTAATCTAGAAAGGCATTGAAACATTAACTAGGAAAGCGGGAAATTTCATAAGGGAAAAGCAATACAACATGTGAAGAGTTGAATGACAAACAACATATGTGATCTCACAACAATAAAGCCATCTCAAATTACATTACAAGAATCAAATGACAAATCATGAAAGCATACAATAAAAGAATATGAATCACAGTTAAGAATCTCCTTCTTCTAATTACAAGACTATCTCTCCAAACTTAAAACTTATGAAAATCAAGAGAGAGCACTCTCTTATATACATGAAGAAGATAACCATCTCATAATGACATATCCACTATTCTCTCAAGCACTCTCAACTACTTTCCCATTATTACAAGATATGATCCCTTTGAATCCTCCACACATCTCTCACATATCTTAGATAAGATATGCCAACCAAATCCTCCATGATCTTCTCCTTAGGAATAGGCTTGAATAATTAGCTCCTTAATATGGTGGATGAGATATTTGAGAAGTCTCTTGGAATTAATCCTTCACATATCTCCTACACATTACAAACCTCACACATTCTTGAGATATATATAAAAACATGTATATTTTCTAATATTTAATCATAAATTCACTTATAATACAAAAATGAATAAAGTGGAAAATAATAAGGTGAAACCCAAATGTATTTATGAAAATGATGTAATGAAAGGTTAATGGGATGATGAAATGTAAGGAATAGTGAAGGGAAAGGTGGATGAAAATATGACATTTCTGAGTCCCAACAATGTGCACATTAGATGCACCCTTCTCCACTAACTTATCATAATTGCTTTATGATCTTACTTTGAATTCATTATGATTTTAGTTGACCTTTTCAAGATCCCCATGATTTTACATTTAAGATCCATGATCTTATTTGACTGTTTCATCCTCCATGATATATCTCATAAATGAGACATGATCTCCATTAAATGAGCTGCTCCACTACTCCATGATTTTATATCTAAATATAGAATATCCACATACACACATAAAAAAGTGGATTTTATTTATCTTTGATGATTATGGGTCCCTCCACCCTTTTATTTACTTAATTAATTAAGTTTATTAAGAACTCTAATATTCCAATTATCTTGTGGAAAAATTGGGAATATTATAGTCCTCCCCGGCAAAATGTTGCCTGTCCTCAAGCAACTGAAAAAGTGGATGATACAAAAAACATCCTCCTTCCAAATGACATCCTCATATGGAAGGTCTTCCCATCTGTCACAATGTGTCATGCATGTCCAGATCCAAAGCTGCCTCTCTAGAATGTCTAGAATGGCATCCAACTGTAAATTTAGATACCCATCCTCATTAATGAATCTCCAAATGGAAACCATATGATGACCAAATGTCTCTTCTACACATGAGATACATAATATGAAGTGGTTCATTCCCAAAGTGGAAAGTCCCAACTTATGAACTATCTCTCAAACCCATGATACATAGAGTAGATTACATCTATCAATTCCCTCATCATTAGCCTTGTTGACTATGTTGGAATCAAACAACACATCATCATAGTGAGAAACAAGAAGTAGAGACATATGGGGAAACATGAAAAATTTCAAACCATATTCTCCTAATAACAACCAACGTAGCAAAGCCTTCTGCTTCCATGCTAGATCATCATGAAAACAAGTAAGAGAGACACACTCTATCAAAAGAAGCCATCTCAACAATGCCTCTTGCTGCCTTACCACATCATCATTGTACCAAATGTAGTGGCCATATTATCTCAAGAGAATCCACCTCAATAAGGCATCTTGTTGCCCCATCACATAATCATTATACCATGTACAATGACCATAATCACCCAATAGAAGCCAATGCTGTAAGGCCTCCTGTTGCCATCCTCCAACAATGTCATGCAATGTATGGGAAGAATTCAGCCCATACTCTCCCAATAGTAACCATAGCAACAAGGGTTCTTGCTGCCTCCTTGCATTATCATGATGCAAGTCATGGAGCAACAATAAAGTAATGGACATGTGAGATGTCTCATCAACATAATGCAAACAAGCTCCCTTAGACCACATCATGTGAGAGTTATACTTTCTCGCAAACCCAAGTACATACATGAACATGAGATACATCCAACACAAAAATACATGTAAAGACATGAGACATCCCAAACAAGAGTAAATATAAGGACATAAGATATAACATGTGATGTCCAAAATATCTCATCAATAACCAAAGTAATCATGCCTTTTTCTTATGCATTCTTCTAGTGATGTATAAGGCATGAATCAACAAAATATGACTCATTGAGTGGTAGCCATACTCACCCAAGAGCAACCAGCACAACCATGCTTCTTGCTGGCATGTATCATAGATTTGCAAGTGGTTGGCCAACCCCTTGCTCCATACTATCAGCCATTCATCCTAATGTGGATGATGGATCTCATTCTGCAAAAACTTGGTATCCTCCCATTGTAGGACACCAACCTCCTCAATCTGATGAAGAACCTTGCACTCCATGAAATGTTGAAGTGCACCTCCAATGAGATCTCTTAATGAGACCTTCCTCTCATTCGTGGCCTTACAAAACCAATGAGGTTCTGGATCTGCTGTAGGTATAAGTCTCTCTTTGAGCTATGAGATGCTCATTGAGAAAGTGTCATCAAGAAAGCAGAAAATATTTCTCATCTCAAGATGTCTACCATTCATCATCTTAACCTCCATTGCTTCATGAGTGAAGCTACCTTCAAAATTGTCCAAGAATAATGTGGCTCCTTCTTTATCATTGTTACTAAGTGAGAGCGTTGTAGAACTGCAAGGTAATACATATGCTGTCTCAAAACAAGGTATAATACTGATCTCATAACTAATCATTGTACATAGGATCATGCTCATCCCTTATTCTGAAAATCCGCACTTCAACTCAAAATGTTGAATGTAGTTCATCCATGACAAAATGGGATAGCTTTTCATCTCCTCCTTGATTATATCAAGGGTCCTCTACACTGTGATATCTTGCTGCTTCAAATCAACATTTTGATCTAACCCTTGGCTATGCATTGGCTCTGATGGCATGTCCCCATAAGTTTTAATAAGAGATACTGAAACAATAGGTGATGGATGTGTATGCATACCTTGTATTAAATGATGTGTGGGAACCTCTTGCCAAAACACAAGAGTTCCTCCAACCGGGACAATGGTGTCTCCAACTACTGGTAAGAGAGATGGATGCTCTTATACTAATGTACCAGTGCTGGAATCTTCCTCCTCTTCCTCAGGCATATCCTGAATCATGCATGGGACTCTATGTGTCAAGAGCTCAATACTATCTTGCAAGGTTGCAAGTGTCCCTTCTCTAGATTCAAGTACTTCTGCAGCTGGTGGTGAATGTAGTAACTTCTTGTCCAGAGTGACAAGAATGACATCCTCCTTTGTTTCCTTAGGAAATTTCTCTTTGTGGCCCATCTTTGTCTTCTTCACATCAAACTTCTTCCTCAACTTGTAAAATAAATCTGAATATTTAGTCACCTTTGCATGCTCCATGTGACTAAACCACCAATCCTTGGCTTCGCCATAAAGATGAAGTGCTGCAATCTGGACAGCTTCTTTTTCAGCGACAAGATGTAGCATGAAAAATGTATCTAACTCTTTCCTCCAAGCCTTAACATTTCTTGAGGAAGATCCATCAAATGTAGGCAAATATAATCTATTATGCCTCTTTCTTCTATTGTTGCTATAGGATTTTCTTTCTTCTTTGAGTTCAAAGAATTCTTGGAGAGTTAGACTCTCTTTGAAAGATCTAGATTGTGCCTTGTACTCTTCAAGATACAAAATGAGAGTCTCATGAGTCTTGGGTTCTCTTCTTTCTTCATTTCTATACCTCTTACCTTCTTCAAAGGAAGTGGGCATAGCAGATCTATGAGGAGATCTATGATTCTTCGGTTTTCTTTTTTGCTGATAGGAAGTGCTTGGAGCTTCCTCTTCAAATCTTCTTCTTGGATCCTTCCTTTGCCTTTCCTTCTTAATTTGATAGACCTCCTTGGAGAGATCTTGCATGGATCTAAAGAGAGGAATGGAAAAACTATCCTCCTTCATGATATATCTCATCTATCTGCTTCTTCTTTTGATGCAAAATATGAAGTGTCCACAAGTTGAGCCAAAGATCATGCTCTGATACCACTGTAATATCCCAAAATGAAATAATGCATTGATACACAAACATAATATTTGAAATACAAAAATGTACATAAAGATTATGATCAACACAAATATAGATAGAATAGATGGGCCATTTCATTATACATCAACATCAAATGAAAGTACATAGTGCTCCAAAAGGAATGCACTCAAGCCACAAGATGGCTGAAATACACTAAAGAAACCAAGCACTAGAAACGTTGTGCTGCTATTGCTACTACTACTATTGGAAACTACTGCTACTGAAGAGAAGAACCATGTGCAGAAGTTTTTTAGAGTGCTCAAAATGATCCGCGTTTTTAACCACAGATTCTACTCAACAAACCCTGAAAAACCTAGAAATGGTTTGGCCAGATTTTAACTTTGAATTTTCGACCCTTTTTGGGTTGCACACTGCACCCCTGCTAGCATAAAATGCGCTTTCAAGGATGGAGGCTCTCTAGCCTGATGCAAAATATGGAAATGAAGCTCAAGGATGATGGAAATAATGCATGCAATGTGAAGGAATGGTCCTCAACTAGATTACTAGCTGAAATGCTAGCAACTTCCCTTCTCCCTTGGATCTTCAGGACTGGACTGCGCAATTCCTGATGGAAGTGCTGCTACTGGGAGATGAATAATAGTTGGCCTGATGCCTGATATAGATCTGAAGCACTGGAAGGTTGATCTTGAAGCTCAAGGTGATAGGATGAATCCTACACCAGTTCTCCAACTGAAATACTGAAGACAACCTCCTCCTCTCAAACTGATCTTCAGAAATGTGTAATTTCTAAATATGGATGTTCTGCAGAAAGTAGGAACAATATGGCACCAATGTGCTTGATGATGAATGAAGGACATTACTCTTTCAAGAGGTGGGATTTCTGACCAGGAACACCTAGTGCTAAACAAGACTTGCAATCTTAGCTAAACAACCAAAGAAAGCATGGAATGTCAAATGACAAATCCATATCTAAACAGATCACAAAATAAATAATCTAAAACATATCCTCTATGTTTCCTTCATCTACTTTATATATTTTACGAGCCTTCCCAAGCCTTGACCCACCTCATAACTGCGTTTTCCATGTGGACATAGGTCTCCATGTTGACTGCGCTGTCTCTACATGATCTCCATCATGTGTGAATGTAATGATCACCCTCTCCATCATGTGTGCATTAAATTCACTACTTCCTCCATCATGTGCACATTAGATGCACCCTTTTCCACTAATTTATCATAATTTATATATGATCTTACTTTGAATGCATTATGATTTTAGTTGACCTTTTCAAGATTCCCATGATTATAAATTTAAGATCCATGATCTTATTTGACTATTTCATCCTCCATGATCTATCTCATAAATGAGACATGATCTCCATTAAATGAGCTGCTCCAGTACTCTATGATTTTAAATCTAAGTCTAAAATATCCACATACACACATAAAAAGTGGATTTTATTTATTTTTGAGGATTATGGGTCCCTCCACCCTTTTATTTAATTAATTCATTAAGTTTATTAAGAACTCTAATATTCCAATTACTTGTGGAAAAATTGGGAATATTACACATATTTAGAGAGTTAGAAAAAGAGGACGAAAGAAAACTCCATAAGTAATTTTTTTTAAAGCTGTCGCTTAGATCCAAAAAAGTGTAAAATAATATATGAGAGAACCTTTTTAGTCATGTTTGACTAAGGTATTCCTTTTTCGTAAATAATCTATCTCAGTCTAGAAGAGGGATAAACTTATACTGAGTAGATATCAATTCATTTACTTTTACGAGCTCGAAAAGACAAGTGCTCGACAATATTTTCACATAATCGGAGTCTCAAAATAGCTAAAAGAAGACTCGAGGGGTTCTTTTTTCGCTATTATAGAAGCTCGAATAAGAGATAAAAGTGCGCTTCAAGTCCTTTTTCATTTTTAACAAAGCTCAAAAAATAAGGATAAAAGTATGATTTGTGGTCAAATCATTCTTTAAATAAATCTGCACGACTAATCTGTTCATTAGTTGTAAAACCTATTTAGAATAACATCAAATGGATTAAAAATAACCGTTTCATGATAAGAATATAATAAAACCATAGTCACAACAATAAATATTCATTGCAAATAATCAAATGACTAATAAAAAGAGTTTTACTATTCATTTTTACCATTCAATAGTTACCATTTTCATTTTGGAGCTCTGAACCTGTTTTTTTCCCCCGAACTTCAGATGATGATTGTGATCGATTCTGTGGATGGTTTTTATCGCCATTTGATCCAGGTTAGTGCCATGAACCCTCTCTTTCTTTCATTCATTTCCTTTCATTGCATATTTTTAGGGTTTTGAGCCCCTTAAGGTAAATTTTGCTTCCAAAGAGGGCAACGCACCCTTGAGCATCTAAAAGTGCATTGTAGAGCACCTAAATTGAAGTCTAGCTACATATGCAACACACTATCCCTTGTTTAAGACTGCGTTGGGCGCAATCTCCATTTTTTATTCTTGCACTATGATCAAAATTTGTCTAATTTTTTTCATTGAAAGGAGTCTACTGATTCTTATGGTTATGTTTCAGGATTTCATTGGACTATAATGATGATTACATGGAGAGAAAGAGAGAATGAATAACATAATATGGTTTCCCTAAATGATCCAGGTACAGTAAGAGCCTTAAGAGATTGTGGGTTGTTAAAGTACTTCTGCTTGTCAGGGATGAGGCAACAAATAGAACTCTTGGAGTTACTAGTTAGAGCATGGGATCTGAATATCGAGGCACTTCACATTAGGAACAAAGTGGTTCCCATTACAGTGAAGGATGTATATTTTCTCACAAGTTTGTCAAGGAGAGGCTTGCCCATTTCCCTCTCGGGGTCTGCTCTTGGAGGAGAGACAATGAGAGACTATGTTTTACAATATTGCTATCCAGGGGTAGAGCCAAGCAAAGATGGGAAGATAAACATCCATGACGTTCGAAATTTTCCTTTGAGAACCATTATTTTCACGATCGTAAAACTTGTTGGCACCATTACATTACATGTAGCGAATAGATCATATATGCAGTATGCGCTAGAGTGCATGGAGCCAACAATATTCAACTGGTTTGAAGTTGTACTTTCCTAAATAAAGGAAAAAATGAACAAGGAAAAGGGAGGAAGGAAGAAAAACTTTAGTTATGGTTTGATCCTCATTTCATTTGCCTTAGAGTGGATTCCACTGAGGCAGCCTTAGCATGTGACACTAGGTGTGTCTAACCCTATAGATCCGAGGATGCAGAGATGGGTAGAACTAATGGGTAGGCATGTAGGCTAATCGACCATTGTGTTCTCAACGGCGTTATTCACCTGGTTCAGGCGACAGGTTGTCACCATTGATGAGTATGCATATGTAGGTGTATATTTCCAAGGAGATCCAGACTTAGCATTACTAGAAGGTGCTTAGTGGGGTGCAATAGGGAAGAATGTTTTGACCATGTTTTTTATTTTCCTAAGGTTTATACAATTTTTTTGTATTTTTTATGTTTTTCCAAGACTAAACTAAAGTTTTGATGTAATGCAGATGTTGGTCGAGTTCAACCGATGGAGGAACTAGAGTATGGAGTAGATGAGCCAACAGAGAGGGATGTTGGGAGAGTAGTCCTTCAGGATTTTAACATTGGTGAGACTCTGATTGAGCTTAGGCAGCACATAGAGGGTTTGACCTTTGAGATTCTGGATTTCCAGATCAAACAGTTACCCATGCGACTGTAGCGCCACACTATAGGCGTTCCTAACCGTTGGATGCAGTTACTGTGTAGGATAGCTAGATCCATAGCATGTTACCATGAGCATCACTAGTTTTACTTTCGACATGTTGCATACATTTTGAGGTCAAATGACCAATGTGTCTTGGGCACAAATTTTTGTAAGAACCTATAACTATCTATCTATTTGATTTCAATGTTTTCCTATGTTTATTGCATAATCCTGTTCAATTATGTGAATGTATAATTACATGTGTTGCAATTGTCTGTCTAAAACTTGATCAGCTAAAGAATCAGTGAATGTGTTCAAATTTCTGGAAATGTGTTGATATTGAATAAAATAAAAGTGTCTTTCCAAAAGTCGAACTCTTAGGAAAAAATGATGCAGTGTTGGATTTCTAACAGTATAAACACTAGTAAGTTGTAATACCACAAGTTGTGAGTCTAACCTTATAATGATGTGGTTAATACCAAATGAAATGGCATCAGAGAGAAGTTCGATCAACGCGCTATACTCAACAATATTGTTTGTCGATCTACCAATACAAATCCCTCAAAAAATCACTAACTCATTGTTCGGAGCGAAAATGGCCCACGCTGCAGAAGATAGATTCTGCGTACCACGACTAGCACCATCAACATATCCAAAAAATGGTTCCAAATATTCAGACATCTGCGATGAAATGTAAAGCGAATTACTAACGTCAAGAAAACTATAAAAACAAACTAAGACAATGAATGAAAATCAACAACATATATATACAATATAATACAAAATATCACTACGCTCATGATTAAGCATAGTAACATTTCAGATACAACCCATTTCAGGGTTGCGCCAACGGAATTCCATTGTAATCCACCAACTCATAGGTACCCTTAGCAAGAAATCTTTTGACAATATAGGGGCCATGCCATAATGGCTCAATTTTCCCTATACCTATTACATCAGCTTCTTGATCATAAATAAGGACCAAGTCGTCCTCTGAGAAAATGTGAGGCTGGATATTTTTGTTGTATTGCGCCTTTATACGTCTCTTATGTGCTTCGTTGGATAATTGGGCTTCACGACTCATTTCATCAATATGGATGAGGTTAAAAAGATGCGCTTCTTCTTCTGAGGTGTCAGGTAACAAGTTGATTGCGAGTTTTAACGATTGTATTTCACATTGGATAGGCAAGATAGCTTCCAGACCATACACCAATTTTAAAGGAGTAAATCTGGTTGTGTTTCTCACCGAGGTTCAGTACACCCACAAGGCTGAGTATATGATCAAATGCCAGTTTCTTTTATGAACTCATATCATTCCTTGAAGCATACGTTTAAGAATTTTGTTGATAGCTTCGACTTGTCCCTTTTATTGTGGATAATAAGGAGTAGAATTATCATGTGACAATCCTAACTTGGTAGTAAATTCAGTCATCATGTGGTTGCGAAAATGCTTCCCATGATCTATAACTATAGCCTGTGGGATACCAAACCATGCAATAACATGATTAAAGAAAAACAATGTAGCTATATGTCCTGTGTTGTTGAATGTAGGCATCGCTTCAACCGATTTGGTAAAATAGTCTATTGCGACAATAATATAACCATGCCCCCCAGACGAACGAGGGTTACAGGTCATGAAGTCAATACCCCATTTCGAAAATGGTCCCACAGAGACAACATGATGCATTGGCACTGGTGGTGTTATCACCCAAAAAATTTCTTAAAAACATCATTATGTCAACTCTGTTTTTGGTCATGATCTCAAATAGGTTTGAAAGTCATTTTAAGATTTGTTTAAGGGTAGGTCATAGTTTTTATAAGTTTAAAGGTCATCATTTGAATTCAAATAAAGTCCTTAGAGGTCCATTTCATGATCAAAGATTCACATTTTTCATTTAGAGGTCATTCCATTGAGTGTCGGGCTAAATTTCTGCAATTAGCCAAGAATCCTCCGTTTCGTAGCGCTGTTAGTTCAAAAAAGAGGTTTTACGCTACGAAAACGCTAATACTTTCATAGCGCAAATTGCGAAAAATACACTATGTGTGCTACGAAAGTGCAATTTCTTAACTGTCATGTCAATTAAGCCAGAATCTGTCAGAAATCCGTTAAGAAATGATAGGACAAGGGTATGGTGAGTCAGTTAGAGGTCATATTCAAAGTAATTACCTATCTCACAGCCATCATCATCATGATAGGGGCATCATTCAGTCATAAGATGAGATTTCAAATTCAAAAATCTTTCCTAATTCGGTCATTCTAGTTTTCATTTGCCTCCACACAATTGTTTAAGCTCTGAAGCAATTAAGTTAAGCCTGTGGTTGTTCTATACCAAGGCTATCTTCACTATTATCAAGCGAGGTTGTTCTATATTATCAAGCGAGGTTGTTCATTTATTTCAAGCGACGTTGTTTTATTGATTCTAGAGAAGCTGGCAGGTTTTTCAAAGGAACCATGGCAGAAGAGAAGAAATTCCACAGAAGGGGACATTGTTTAAGATATGAGCCTAAAAATGTGAAGGCTATAGTTGAGGATCAAACAGTGATGGAGGCTTTTAGCAAAGCAGGTTGTCTCCGGTTTTGTGAAAATCTGCAGGGTTGCCACACTCAGGTATCTAAAGAGTTTGCCTTACACTTCAGTAGAACAACTACCAAAATTGGCATGTTAAATGTGCTAGTTACACCTGAGATCATTGATTCTGTGAAAAAAATACCAAGGGGGCAGGAGACTTGGTTTAAAGGTTTTAAGTTTGACATGGAACCATACAAGGAATTCATGAAACCTGAGTATGAAGATATGGACCTGAATAATGAAATACCTATAAGCTGTATCAAAGACACCTATGCCAAGTTGGTGTTCAACATTCAAAGATACTTTACATATGAAGGCAGGTACCATAAAGTTTATACTTATCATTTCAAGCTATTGTTGCATTTCACAGGTATGATATCGTTAGATTTGCCCTTTTACTTGTATAGGAACCTTACCAAAATGGCTGATAAAGTACAAGCCAAGTCTGATGGTTGTGAAACCTCTCTATTTCACCATGGTTTGATAAAGTTGTTGGTTTTAAATGAGCTTCAGAAAATAAGCAGGGATTTTTCTTCCTTTTTTTTATGAGTGGATTTGAAATGGAAACCCTAACCCCAGCTAGAAACCCTAAAACTAAAAAGACTCCTTCACCACCACCAGCAGAGTGTATTCAGCTTGTGGTTGCAAGAGAAAAGAGGTTTGTAAAGTTGAAAGCAAGAAAACAAGTTCATAAAAGAGCAGAGAAGACACAGGTGCTCGTTGCAGCAAATCCATCACCTGCATAACAGAGGTTAGAAAGTGTCAAAGAGGCAAAACAAAAACAAGTGGCCAGCAAGCAGGAAATCCAGAGAGTGACAAGAAGCCAAGAAACAACATAAAAAGGAAAATAGTGGTTTCAGGTACAGAAGACAACCTAGTGATAAAAGGAAATTTAGATGACATCCTTCATGCAATTGATATAGAAGAATCACCCATTGTGCAAGCTGATTTCATTGGAGTAGATGAAAACCAACAAAAAAGGGTTAAGTCAGCTAAAAAACTTGAATTTGAGGGTGAAGATGTAGCTTTTATTTTTCAAGCAAGGAAGCCTTTAACTAGGCATGCAAAGAAACTCAAGGAGGGCAGTAAAGAGGTCCAAGAAACTGTTGAAACAACTAGAGTCCCTGAAGAGGTGATTGATCTCTCATCACCAATAGTGGAGCATGCAACCAGCAAGACAATGAAGGGAAAGGAACACATGACAGAGTGTCAACTTCTTGCGGAGAGATTTAAGCTAGAAAACCAAGAGATTTCAATGATGAAAAAGAGGGCCAGAAAGCACAACATTGAAAAAAAAGAGTTTAAGAGGATGAAGGCAGTATGGGAATGCCAAATTGTTTCTAGGTTTGAGATTCCAAGTGGTGCAGAACAGTTTTTCACATGGATAGCGCCAGCTATCAAAGAAGCTAAATTTGTTATAGTAATCAATAACCACTTGAGAGCTAGTAATAGAAGACTAAGAAGTCAAGTGGGAGATTTGGAGTTGCAGCTGAAACTGTCTCAGGATGAACTAAAAAACAAAGCTGCAAAATGAAAAATTCAAAGGCAAAATCAAATGGGTAATGAAGAATAAACATCATGAAAATGATGTTTTTAGCTCATATGGCTGTTTGTTTTGATGGAACCAGTAGTTTTCTGAAGTTTTGGCAAAATTTTGGTTTGAATTTTGGAGAAATTCGGACAAAAATGCTGCAGTAGCTTTTTTCACCCTTTTCCATCAATTTTTGAAGGGAAGACCTGTATATTTTGACCTGAAATTTCTAAGGAGGATGTTTTAAGTGAATATGCAGATAATCCTGGAGGAAGGAAACCAAAATTTTGAAGGAAAATAGGTTAAAATACTGGGCTATGAAAAGCGCTACGAAACTGTGTTGTTTTCGTAGCACAGGTCTGTTTTTGCTATTTTGGACAGTTCGATGGCGAATTTGTACAGTTGGCACTTATGGATGATTTTGGAAATATGTTATTTCAGTTCATGACAACAGATAGCTTCGAAGTAATGGGTTCATGGTGGTTAAAGTGTCTCAAGAACACAAATAATCCTAAGCCTAGAAAATAGGGGACAATTTCCTAGTTTGCAGGAGATCAGCATTGAGGTCATAAAGTGTTGGAGCTTATCATCTAGATTCGACCTCATGGGAATTCAGTTGGAAAATGATGTAATATGTTTTAGATAACGTTTTTATGAGTAGAGTTAATGAGTTTGAGTCCTATTTGTAATAGGGTTGTTCATTAGGTTTGCAACTGCCATTTTGTAATAAATACCATGTTTCATGGTTAGGAAAGTTGTCAAAAAGTAGGAATTCGATGTATCTATATGAGGATAATTTTATCCTATGATTGTAAATGATCTATAAATATGAAGAAGTCGAAATGCTAAGGGTTGGACATTTTTTAGAAAAAATACTGTGTTTATTATAAGTGAATGTTTTCAGCATTATTATAGAGTTTTCTACTTAGGCAACTCAAGGTTCATGAAGAGTTATAGTATGTTCTTGTTCTGATGGCATATTTTTAATATCCTATTATAGTGGTGTTTGCTTATGTTACTCAGAATTCATCATTGATGCTCTAATTTCCTTCATAGACAAACTGACTGTGTGTTTTACAGTTTTACATATGTATTCCTTGACTTGAACTCTGATATGCCATGACCTCCATGCTAAGTAGATTGTTTGGTTTTGCTGAAGCTATTATGACTCCATAAGCCCAATAAGCCCAATGTGATCTTGCTAATGTGATTTACAACCAATATCTATTTTATCTTCTTTTTACCCCACATAGAGTTAGCCATCTATATTTCTATCAAAAATCATTAACCCTTGAGAGAGCCCTCTCAGGTTGAGGAGGCTAAGCCTCAATCAAAAGTTTGGTTTGAAACAGTTACATGAGATTAACTTGATTGGCAGCCTATCAGGTATGATTTTGTGATAACAGGCGGTTTTCGGATTTTAAGATCAAATATCTAGCACGCATGACAACTTCTGACCGTGAGAATGCAGTCGCGAAATATGGTAGGAAAAAAGTAACCAACGTGGAGTATCTTCTATGTGGTAGTGTATCCAGAGAAATTTCCACCACAAGCCCCAACATGACAATCATTTAAAACTTTTTCAGCCTCCTTATGAGTGAGGCAACTTCTTAAAATAGTATCGACACCACGATGATAATGTGTATCGCCGAAGATCAGATAATATTTGGCTTAGTATTGAATACATCGCTATTCAGAGCGAGAGGTATCAGGCCAAAAAGTTTGGGTTTGGATATAAATGATAAGATATCCATACCAAGGATCATATGATCCAATCAGAAACAGAGACTCGTCAGGAATTTATGGTTCCGACGTAGTAGCAGTACTATCAGAGGGAAGGTCACAAAGAAGCTCTGCCAAAACTAAAGACTTATTTGACTTGGATTTGATGAATTCCAAATCAAATTCCTGCAAAATGAAAATCCATTTTGAATACTTCCCCCCCAGAAATTGAAGTGATAAGATATAAGTCATGGAGTTGCAATCCGAAACGACAATGGTATTTCAGGATAGGATATAGTGGCAAAATCTTTGGAAAACTTGAATAGCTGCCAAGGGAAGCTTTTCTACTACGAATACTTGACTTTCATATCATTGAGATTAAAACTAAAATAATAGATCAGATTTTCTATCCCATTTTTGATTTGGACCAATACCATAGCAATGGTCGTATCAGTCATGGAGATATATAAGAAATAATCATTCTGATAATTTGGGGGATACATTAATGACGCTCTGACAAGAGTATCCTTGAAAACATCAAAAGAAGCTTGTGCAACTTGGTCCCAATGGAAGGATTTTTTCAAGAGTCGAGTAAATCCTTTAGCCATTTCGGTGTAGTTGGGTATGAACCTCCTTAGGAAGTTAGCCTTTCCTTGAAGTTTCTGTATCTGAAGTAAATTTGATGGCGCAAGAAAATCAAGAATGGCTTAGACCTTCAATGGGTCTATTCAAATTCCATATTTTGAGACTATGAATCCAATCAAATGACTAGACCCAACACAAAACACACATTTTTTTGGATTGAGGTGTATTTTGTAGTGTCGGCATCATAAAAATATGGATCTCAAATGCATCGAGTGATCATTCTGATTTCGTGAATGTGTAGGTAAATCATCTAGATAGGGTTGAACAATATGTTTGATTTCATTGAAAGCATAATATATTGCTCTCTGAAAAGTAGCCCCGACGTTATTTAAACCAAAAGGTAGTTTCCAATAAGTGAATGTGCCCTAGGGACAGATGAATGCTATCTTATGTTGATCCTCTCGACGGATATTGATTTAATTGTAGCGGATATTGATTTGATTGTAGCCAGAAAATCCATCCATGAATGAAAAAATTTCACATCCAACACAATCGTCAATAATCTGTTTGATAAAGGGATTAGGATAGTTTCCTTTTCGACAAGCAAGATTAACATCCCAATAATTGATGCACACTCTGACGGTTCCTTGTTTTTTCATGACAGGAACAATGTTGGAAACCCACTCAGTTAACGAAACAGGGTATATGAAACCAACACGCAAATTTTTTTTCAACTTCTGCTTTAATGGCAACAGCCTTCTTCGGATGAACAGGACGAAGTCGTTGACGCACCGGCTTGACATCAAGGTACATATTAATAGTATGTTCAACAATACTAGTGTCAATACCTGGAATATCCTCATAAGGCCAGGCAAAGATATCCCGAAATTCACGAAATAGAGAGAGATATGTTTCAAGTTCTGATAGAGAACAAGACATGCCAACATGAATATTTTCTACCACGCGAGGTTTGGTCGAAATATCAATAGAAATAGGTTCTTCAATATTTGAAAAATATTGCTCGGAATCGATTGCATTAATAGGTAAATAATTCGAAAGAAATTTTTGATCAATAGGTGATATAGTTCACTAAGATAATCTTCATAATCAGGAAGATGGGAACGATGATGATAATCTTCCCAAGTTTCTCCTTCTGACATCATGGTTTCCAAAATATTCTCATCTGTCAATAAAGTTGAGGAAAAAGGATCAGATGGAGTACCAAAATCTAAGGAACGATCAACCCAAACAACCGGCGACGTTGATTTCAGATTCGCCGCCCAAGCCAGATATATTGATTGCTATGCCAGCTAAATAGGGCTAGGCAGAAAAAACTCATCCAACGTAACAATTTCAGAATCACTCGTACTCTTCGTTAAGCCAGATGGAGTGGAAGAGATCATGTAGCAGGTCTCTATACTTGCAATTTCTGCCGACGTCGCAGGAGGCGGTAATGCAAAGGTTCCCATGAGAGTGGAATACTTTAAGAGTCCTACACCAATGTTCTGAAGCACTAGTTGGGGTGTGTGAATGAACAGAACACTTCTAGTTACCTGCGAAGCGAAGGCAAAGAAGGATAGCTGATTAATGACTATGATGGCACCTTTATATGGAAAGGCGATCATTCTAAAATATGTAGAAACAATTGCAGTTATAGCATATACCCACGACCTTCCAAGTAGAATATTATAGTTAAGGGGTTCTTCAACGACCTCGACATCAACATTCACTGTTTTCCCCCCTAGTTCAACATGCAGGTTATTAATAATACCACAAGGCTTATATGTACGTCCTTCAAAATCCTTCAATGTTGTTGATGATTGAGATAAGCGTGACGAGCCAGGTGATTTCCAATAGTTTAGAGACATAATGCACGTAGATGCTCCCTCATCAACAATAGTATGATGAACAAGGTGATTGAGAACATTTACTTGTAGAGAGAATGCCAATTCTGCTGGTAATTGTGGCACATAGCCCGTATGATTAAAGATGACGAGATTATAATTAGTCAGATCATTTCCACCAATAGCCGACAATAAAGCATGTTTCTAGGAGGGACACTTTTGTAATACCTCAAGAGCTGACATAACTAAAGGGGATTGAGCCAAATCTTCAACTATATTATAATTTTAAGCAGCTCTTGCTCGAGGATTATATGTTGATTTATGAACAACTCCCTTTGGTGGCTTGATTATCAATTCAGGAATGGCAGTAGGTGGTACCTATTCCATAGACGGATTCATAGTAAAGGTAGTAGGTTGATCAGTGGCCTAACTACCATAATATTTATTATGTGTTGACACAAAAATATCTATTGAAGGTTTTGTGACAGATAACATAAGCACTTGGGAACTAGAAGCTAGATCCGTAGCAACCAAATTTGTGTCTGGATTTGGAAACGGATCTATCAACACAGCTGACGCATCTAAAGTTTTAACCATTTTTGAAACTTTATCATGGTGAGGATAATCCCAAACAAAATGTTCCTTATTACAGA
Source organism: Pinus albicaulis (assembly GCA_034641835.2). NCBI lineage: Eukaryota > Viridiplantae > Streptophyta > Pinopsida > Pinales > Pinaceae > Pinus > Pinus albicaulis. Next base: position 1,523,127,902 of record CM076580.1, read on the forward strand.
TTATGCATGGATAAGGAGGTTTCCTAATTCTAGATGATTGATCAGATGATATTTCTTGTGGGTTATGATTTTTCTTTTTCTTTGATTTCCCTTTTTCTTACTTCCAAGTTGCTTATCACTTTTTCCTTTGTCAAATGACATGACATTGATTTCAGAAGAAGGTGCAGGATCAGATGTAGTAGTATGATGTGTGCTTGCAGTACCAATCATACCTTCTCTGACATGAGAGTCCTTTAATTGAGGAGGAACAATAAAATTAGATCGTGGCGCGTTTGGAATTTTTTTATAGAGCGTGCCAGACTGTGTATAAATCAAGTCTAAATATTGAGCATGAGCAATGAATTTCACTTTAGTGGCGATGCCACCCTTAGCCACATCCTCAGTTATAGATGGTAACAGGGACTTAATGAACCACTCGGCAAGGAGCTTATCAGGAACAAATGTATTAACCATTCTATGATGACAACGCCACTCATGAATATGATCATAAATGTGAGTAGCATTAGTCTGTTTAAAATTAGTCAAGAGTTCCGTTCCAGTCTCATATCATATGCGTAACTAGAAGTGAGTCAAAAAGACAGTAGCTAGGGCAGTGAAATTATCAAAATAATATCTACGTAACTCAATGTACCATTTTGCAGCCGGACCCGTGAGCATACACTGGAAAAGACGTAGACGAACAGAGCCATCATTCAGGGAGTTTGATGAACACCACAAATGATAAGTCATAACATGAGTCGAGGGGTATTCCCCAAGGTTTCCATTGAACTTAGGAATATCCGAGGGTAATTTGTGAGGTATCACCGACCACCAAGGAGCATAGTTGATTGGATCATTGGTTAGCCGATTTAAATATGGTAACTCTAAAGTTGCAACAAAGGGAAACTGTTGATTAAGGTAAGGTTGAGCATAGCCAGGGTATGATGGAATTGCTTGAGCAACATGCCTTTGAGCACCAGCATAAGGAATCTGTTGCTGGTAACCCAGATAGGGGTTGTTTTGATAAGAAAACGCTTAAGGATTATGTTTACCAAAACCTGGATATGATACTTGTTGAAATGAAGGTTGAGGCATTTGCGCCTGAGGCTGCCAAAGGGTCTTTCCACCAATGTGATAACACAAATTAGGATAACTTGGATTTGGTTGAGAATAAGTATAACCTGGTTGTTGCTGTGACATCCCATAATATGGTAAACTAGCTTGTGAATAAATGATTCCAGATACAAGCTGTTGTTGTAAATTAACCGGAGGATTTGGAGTCTGTGAGTCCAATACTTGAGGGTATTGAGTTGAAGGACCCGCCTGAAATGGTTGTTGTGCAACATTTTTTGTCTGTAGTAGGGGTAAAGATGAATTAACAAGTGGAATTGATGTGGGTGTAATAGGTTGAACCGGTTGATACGAGTGTACAACTATTTGTGGTTGGATAGGCAGAGTGGGCTGCCATTGACAAACATTCATTTCGACATTAGGTTGACCAAAAAATGACGGAGTACTTTCAAAGTGGGTGACCATAGGTTTCCTCCCAGCATGAGGAGGATAATAAGACGGAAAATATTGTTCTCCAAATGCAGGGAGTCTAGTTGATATGGTACTAGATGGAATAGACCTAGATGGACCAGATTGATATTTCCCTGATGATGTGTATAAAGGATCAAGCCGTTCAGTACTCACTATAGGTTTACTAGTTAGAATACTATATGATGACATTGGTGAAGTCCATGGGTTTGAATATGCACCAGAGAAAATTCCAGATAAAGATTTATAGCCTGATGGAAGTAAAGGGCCTCCATGTAAATATGACTCTGTTGAAGTTGTAAACATCGATGGGGTAGCGAGGGTGTTGAGTATCAAAAGTGTTTTCCATATTCATACATATTTCCATTATGTCATAACCATTCAACTCTCATTTCATAAATATCTAACCTAAAACCCTACATCAAGTAACCATTTTCATAAATATATGGGTTAGGATCCTTATCTTCCAAAGTCATTTATTTTATGTGTTTAAAGTGAATTTATGATTAGAAACTAGAAAATTAACATAGTTTCATATATCTATATATGTGTTATGAGTTTTGTGACATATGTAGGTCAAAAGGAAGCTTATAAAAGACCTTTATGTGGCCTCCCAAAACCAAATTCGAATTTGAGTGGAGAAGATCATGGGATCATGAGGATATGTGTCTCATTTCATTTTTGTATTGAAACTCTAAAAAGACATGTGTCTTATCATTTCCTATTTTGATTGTAAATCTAGAGATAGAGGGAGAGATTCATGGACTCTCATTAATGAGATAACTTCTTATATTTTGTATAAATAGGAGAAAATTTCTCCTATCAAGGGGGGGTGAAAAATAGGAGAAGAAGAGAAAGGATTATAGAGTGTTTTGCAACAAATCTTAAGATGGAATGGGATGTATATTTGTGAGTTTATCAATAAAGAAGTTCTTTGATGTTGTTTTGATCACATCTTCAAGGAGCTAAGGAGTTCACTAAATTGGTAGCAGAGGGCCCCTGCTGCTAAGGAGGTTTCATGTGTTTTCTAGCTAAGTTTATTTCAGTTTCTGTTTAGCATTTCTCTTTAATTTTTGCTCAAATTATTGCTTTCATAATTTGCAATTACTTTATCCAATTGAGTAAAGTCTGTTGATGAATGGATACTGACTTATAGGTGCAGTAATTGTTTAGGTTTCATTTCTGTCATTGATTTCATAATTTGCAATTGCTAGATCAAACTAAGTAAAAGATATTGAATAATAGATAAGTGACTTATAAGAACAGTGATTGCCTAGGTTTCATTTCTTGTCTTTCATAGTTAACAGTTACTGTGCTCGACCAAGTAAAGACCATTTGAGTCTTAAATTAAAATGGTTAGTGACTTATAGATATATTAATTGTCTAGCATAGGAGATCCTCATTACACTACACTTGATCTTTTTCAAAAGCTCTTCCACTAAATCTCAATTATATGAATGGGATTTAGTTGTAATGTTTGAGTTATTAGTTGTTTCAGCATTTTATTTCATGTCATAGGAGATCCTCATACCACTACACTTGATCTTTTTCAAAATCTCTTCCAATAAATCTCAATTAAATGAATTGGATTTAGTTGTAATGTTTGAGTTATTAGTTGTTTCAGGATTTTATTTCATGTCATAGAAGATCCTCATTACACTAAAATTAATCTTTTTCAAAAGCTCTTCCAATAAACCTTAATTGAATGAATTGGATTCAGTTGTAATGTTTGAGTTATTAGTTGTTTTCATTTCTTGAATCTTCAATTAAGTTGCAATATCCATGGATTAGGATTTCTAGTTTTCATCATTTATTAATTAGAAAATAGACAAATAAAACTTTGCTTTAATTCATTTGACAACATTTCCTTTTTCCTTCCTTTTTAATTAGATTTAATCTCATCTTTCTAGTTTATAATAGAACACTAAGAATCAAAACATAAAACCCCCAAAACAACAATAAAACATCAAAACAACGAAGTAAGAAGTAGGTTTCTTAAGCACATATAGTGCACCACACTTCATCAGTTTACTATCCCTAGTCGATAATTTATGTTAGCAATTTAGGACACTAAATTGACTAAACAGAGGGCAGGTGCTGACGTAATTGGAACAGATGACCCAACCGAAGATGTTGGTTCAGGCATGGTTACTTGGCCAAATGTGTACCCTTTTGAAATGATGATAATTTGAATAGGCATAAGATTAACAAAAGCAGAGGGTGGTGATTGAGGAAAAGACTCGTATAAGAAAAGATCCTCCCCAGAATGGGTTGGAGTTAAAGGTGTTTCGTGTTGTGGGATTTCTTCAATCGAAATCAAACCAGGTGGAAGTATTTCACTGTTAGGCCCAAAGTATATTTCAGGAGGTTGATTGTGTGATATCGGAGACTCAATGGCTACAGAAAATTGTGGGATGACCAATGGAGGAACAAATTCCGATCGTTTGACTTCAGGATTTAGATTTTCTGGCGAAGAAGAGATAGGAACTGGATCAAATTTTGGTTGAACAACGTCAGGATCGAGAGGTATGGTCTCACTGACTGGATGGATTGTGACCACGGGTAGTTGTGACGAATTTGTCTCAAAAACAGTAGACAAACCAGTATTTGTAGAAAAATCGTGTGTTGACTTTGGTATATGAGAAGATGATGCTTCACCAGAGGTACTAATAGTACTGGTTTCGGTAGAGTGACGTCGCCTTCGCAGACTAGGACTAACTTCTAGTGGTAAAGGTGGTTTCAATGCTAATCTATGCGAACGACGAGGAAAAGGATTTTGTTCTTCCACGATGACTGATTTATTTTCACCAAAAAATAAATAAACAAAATAAAAGGGTAATGCTATGAAAAAGGTTTACCAAGAAACTGTGAATTGCACAATACCTCCTGGCGAACCAAGAAGTACGGGCAAACAATCTCTGAATGTTGTTTTTGGTGTATCACAATTTACAAGGCGGCCGACTCAGTTCATTATGGATGGATAACAACCTAAATTTGTCCTCCCAAATATACCCGAAGGTATGGGGAGGCCCAAGTCTGTATTAACGTCGTCTGATGCAAAACTGCAAAGTGAGAGCACCCATTTATACTTTTCGTACTGCAACACCGCCCGATATACCTGAAATTAAATGGACAAGCTACGATATAATTACGTACGTGGAGTGAGGTATCACACTTATAATGTATCACAGACAATTAATGACAACTACTATGTTTTATGACGCCAGAACATATCTCTAGCCTAGACATTCTAAATTTTATCGTTATGGTTCCAATGCTTTATTAGGTAAATTGATGTAAATTTTAAGTTGATCTTGTTTATCAATTTTCCTTTCAAGGTTCACCGCGATGATCTGATGGAAATTCCTAAAATGAAAACTAAAATGATAGGAAAATTTTTCAATTTTAGTTTCTTCAAAGAAAATCCTAGCTACTAGAGGGAAAGAGCAATCAATTTGAGAGCAAACAAAAAAGAGCATAAACTAATATGTAACCTTCCTAATTTGTTCCTATGCAAAACACACAATCCACTACATGCAAATGTAGGTTTTTCTTTTCAGTCCCTTTAATGTGAATGTAGAAAAGGAAACTATGTGCATCAAATCAATAAAAACAATTTCCTTTTACTTTGAGAAATGAGGACTTGAACAACAATTTCTCTTTTTAGGAAAAATGAAGAATTTAATTACAAGTTCTCCTACAAGAAATGAATAATTTAACGACAATTTAATTTTCAAAAGAAAATGGATCTAATGTAGTAATGAAAATACTTCAAAATTAATTTGTCAATGATAAAGAAAAACACTTTAAATAAACATTGAACAAACTTTTCTTTCAAAGAAGGAAGATGTAGGTAAAGTCACTAGTCTCTATGAGGCATTAGGCTCTTGAAAATTCAGCAAACAAAAGGCTAAAAAAAAGTGCAATGACAAATTCAATGGGATTTGGTTGACTCTAGGGGGAAACACAGTCTCTAAGGGGAGACAGTGCGTTGCAAAGCACCCTTGAATGGGAGACAGTGCTCTGCAAAGCACTGTGTCTTGTTCAACAGTGCGTTGGGCACATCAGAGAACAGAACTCAAGCTGTTTAACACACTTCTAATGAAAATTTTGATTTCAAAAAGCCTAATCTTTAAGATTAAATGCTACTAGGTGAATAAACAGAGGCAAACACACCAAGGATGAAGGGTAAACTCCCCAACGGAGTCACCAATTTGTTATGCGCAATTATGAATTACGGATAAAACATTCTTCCCTAAATGTGGTGCTATGAATTTAGAACAATAGGTTAAAGACTTTGCAGATAATTTTCCTAACAGTATATAGACACACAAAATAGATCAAGGAACCTACTTGGGGTCCAAGTGCTTCCTATTATCCTTCTGTCACTCTTGCTATAGCTTCAAATCCAAGCTAGATCACCAAAATATTTCCTGCAAGAATGAACACTAAACAGCAAAGAGATTGCAATATATAGATTCCTATTCGAGTTATTCAGTTAAATCAATGAAACATGAACCATATACATTAGACAAGAATTCATAATATGAAAGATAAAAGCTTATACATATACATATGTGGGAAAGTAAACATCAATATTTATTAATGGATAGAAGGGGAAGTTACAACCAGCGATTGATTTGATGTCACCATCTCCAGCATCATCCCAACCTCATCACAATGAACATCTCTCCAGCAGCATATCACTCAAATCAAATCCTCAATTAAAAATCCACCAGCATTTCTCTACTCAAATGTTTCCTTCTCAAGCACTAGAATCTATGCTCAATTTATAGATGGGCTGAAGGTAGTTTTACAATCAATGAATTTCTAATAATAGGAAATACATGTTCCCAAGCTTAGAGGTGTCAAATGGACACATGGATTCAAAGTTTGGAATATATGCACTCTTCTATAAGACACTGACCAAGTGGATATTCCAGAACAATGAGAATTTCACTCCCAATTGACCAACGCACCATTGAGTGTCAGGAAGTGCTTTGTAGAGCACCCTTGAATGGAGGTTCCTGCATATGCAACACACTTAGCCCCTTAAGAGACTGCGTTGGTGAGATCATAGGTGATATAACATGTACTTCAAATCTTGGAAACCTTGCAATGGAAGTCATGGATGATTTATTCTTGTTCTTTGTCTTAGGGCATGTAGCAACTAAAATGATAGAGGATGATAGAACCTATTCATTGGTTCTGGGTGTTAGGGTCCTATAATAATAAAGTGCATAATTTTTTAATTGACTATGTTTAGTCTTGTAAATATGTACATACCTTTCTTTCTGCAAGTTGTTTTCCCATATTTGAAAATAATAAAAAATGAAAAAAGGTTAAAAGTCCTAAAAGAAAGATCAAAGGAATTGAAAAGAAAACATCAAAAAAGAATAAAAATGGACCCCAAAAGAAAAAGGAGATAAGAAAAAGACATGAAAGTGAGCAAGTCAAAATGCCACTACTATCTACTTTAGCTGCAAAAATAATGATTATGTGCAGCTTGTCCAAATTGCCATAATCCATGATGAGTTAAATAGTTTAATATTAACTTTTCATGCTGTAAATTTCATGTTTTAGATAGAGAATATAGATATGTCAAATTGTTTAAACTTGACAAATCAGTAGATATCTAGAGACAAAATGAGGATCTCAACATTTTAATCTGAGCCCTAGGATGAAATAAGGTTAGAATTAGATAGTGTCTTGCTTTAAAAACAAAAATGGATTTAGGGTTGCAAGCTTAAATGCACCCATGCAAATGAAGTAAAAATGTTAGAATAATGATGGGTAGGTAGAAAGCAGTTGTGAAAGGCATGTAATAAAACATCATCTGGAAAATTACTAATTTCTCCCTCCCCACAATGTTCCAGTATTCAAAACCTTCAGTTAAAAAGGCTCAAAGAATTTATCTAACTTATGTTGGGATTGGACCCAAGGCTTAAAGACTGATTGGTAAAAATACTGGATTCCCTTCATAAAAGCCTATTTCCTTAAACATATTCACCCTTTTTGAAAAATATAATCCCTTTTCCTAAGTTAAAATATATTTTTGCTTAGAAAAAGTAAAACCCCCTTAATTAATTTCATTTCATAAAAAAAAACTCAAAAAACCCATAAAACACAATTTATCCTGAGTTTAAGTGTAAATATTTAAATGGGGCAATCATTGTGCTCAAAATTTTATATTACACTTTACTTAGTTTATTTATGTGCATTCCGTTCATTCATCTCATATTAACTCTAACATAATGTAATAATTCCTTTTTTAACTACCCCTTCCCATAGATATATTAATTCATTTATTTTTTAATATCCCAAATCCACTATATTAACTTTAACCTATGGTTTAAAATAACCATGTGCAGAATAATATCCCGCTTCCCCCATAGGTTAAAAAACATTATATATAATAAAACCCGCCCCTTGCAATACATATGAAAATCATTCATTTACTATGTAAATACATACCCCGCCTATTATATTAATACATTGGGTTTTACGTTTAAAACTACGTTTTAAATGTTTAAACTTAACCCCGCCGCATATGAAGTTCCCGTGCCCCATGCCCCACATACCAAGTAACTCCATCATTCCATCTCTGCCGTTCACACACCTCCCTCCAGATCTGACGATCCAGATGGGATATCGCATTTCTAAAAGCTCGATCTCTAATCCTTTTAAGATTTGCGAAATAAGCAGTTTCATTCCCCTCTCTCTCCTCCACCCAGCCCCAAATTATTAGATCACATTTGATTCAATTAAACCACTTACCGCCCTGAGCTCATGCGATAACCACTGGTGGTTTTCCCCCAGCAACGCTAAACCACCCTTCCTCTGATTTGACTCGCATTCAATACAGAACCTATTTAAAACCTAAAAACTCTATACAACCACATATATGCCTAGGTCAAGTCTTTTTCAGAGTTTTTCTGCGTGTTTAAGCATTCCAGATTGAAAAATCAAGCACTGTACTACATTTTTTCGCCCAAAGAACCAGATATCTATTGAGAATTGCTACCAAGACCGCTTGAAGCTCCCAGTTTACTTCAAAATACTTCAACAACCATCGAAAAGCCTCTTCGAGGCCTCATAAACCCAGTTTAAAGATTAAATACCTGCAAAAGCAAGTATTCCTCGAAGAAAATAACCTTCCCTTCATTTGAAAAGAACCAATTTTCTGAGAAATTGAGCCTTGTGAAGCTGTTTGCCCACAGAAAAACCTTTATTTTACCTGCAAAGAAATAATTCGCTGCTAAACCTTGATAAAATTACGATTTTGATACTACAATTAGTTTTTAAATCAAAATTGAAGTAATTTTAACCTTGTATAGACTTTAAAGATCCTTTGGTTGATTAAATAAACCCTTTATAAACACTCAGGATCCTTATGTGCTTGAATTGAACCATTTTCGTCCAGTTTATTAAAGAAGAGCAGAAAACCCTTGTTCTACATTTTCCTGAATAGTAAAGAGTTTGAAGATAAGTTTTAAAGCTAAATTTGAAAGTTTAAACCAAAAATAAATCTAGTTTGTGCCTATTACTATTCAAGAAACCTCTGTTAAAACCAAAAAAACCTTTTGTAAATAGTTTAAGCTTACAAAAGAGTAAAAAAGCCCAAATACAAAGTTTTAAGCATCCAGAAGGTCTACAATGTCAAAATAAAACCTAAAAATGACTTCCAAAACCACTATTAATCCTCTACAACCTCCTGTTGTAGATGTGGAGTATACACCTCTAGCTGATATAGAATTAAATCTTTTAGAACTCCACTGTTGGAGTCTAGAAAAATCATTAGATCAGGGAGATGAAGTTCAAATTTGGGAGTCAAATCTACCCAAGTATGTAGTTCCACATACTCATCAATGTCCAGAAGTCATTAGGCTGTGTCAATCCTATTATTTACCTGATCAAAGAGCCATGGTTAATGCTAAAAAAGAACTATTGTTTATTATTAATGCAGAATCCATTAACCTAATGCTTCAGCTGAAACCAGATGTAATATTCCCAATTAGCCTCAAGCTAATTGGAATAATAAATTCTACTTTACTTTTATGTTCATGAATAAATGTAAAAAGGAGGAACATAAAAAATCCTAAAATCAGTGAATAAATCAATGCCCCATGTGAACAAGGCTAAATTAGGACTACCTTAATAAAAAACCCTTATGTGTGAAAGGGATTGAGACATTTGACTAGGTCAACAGGAGAAAATCAACAGCGTTGTCTAGAGGGGATGAACCTCATTGATGCATAATGCAGCTCTAGAAGGAGATGGATGGTGTGAAAGAGAATATTTCATTGAAGGTGGTTTAGGGTTTGCTAGCTCTTAATATATATAAGGAAGGGGATGGCAGCATGGAGAGGTTGTTGAGGATATGATATTTTGATATATTGTCTGTTTATACCATATAGCTTTCTTTGGTTGTTTAACCTAGATTGCAAATGTTGTTTAGCATTAGGATCTCTTGTTTAGGAATTTCACCTCTTCCCATTGAGTAGCTCTTGGGAGTGTCTTGTATTACATAGTCCACTATTTGGCTTGAGGCCAAGCTTCTCCTTTCAACTACAACTCAGATCCTGTTGAGGGTTTGGTTGTCTTTGCAAGCTGCAACAAGTGGAGATTAGATCTATTCAGATCTAAGACATTTCAGTGCCCTTTTTCAGTGGAGGAGTCTTCTGCTCTATTGGGGGAAGTGTATTGGAGTGATTGAGCTTCATTTCTTGATCTTGGCATGTGGCCAACTGTTATCTATACCCTAAAATGCAGTTTCTATTCTAGATCTGCATTATTCTTGTAGGAGTCATTGCAGGGAGTTTGGGTGCACTATTTGGAGAGCTGGTTTCTGAGTGTTAGGGATCTGCCCTTCACTTTGAGGTCCATTAGAGGAGATCTACACATTGTATATTTTAGATATGATCTGTATATTTCTGAATACTTCAGAATTCTGAATATTTCTGCAGATCTGCATTCTTAGATCTCAGATCTACTGCTTATCCTTGGTGTAATGCTCAAAACCCCAAGGGGATCTGAAAGAGGAGACTTTCTAGTGCATGGATCTATTATGGATCTGAATTTTTATGAATAGATCTGCTCTAGATCTGACATGTAATCAACATCAGTTTGTAGCCTAATAAAATAATGTTGTCAAGGTAATTTCAGTCCATTCATGTGGTTGCAACACCTCTTCTGAGGAAATTTCTTCTATTTATGTCTTGTATTTCCAGCTATGCATCTTATGGGCCTCATTATACATCTATATTGTTGTTGTAAATACTATTCAAGAACACTTTTATTGGCCTTCTACTACTGCTTAGTTAAACTGTGTTATTTTATTGCAGTATTGTTCATATATAGCTGCAGTCCCATTCTTGGGCATTTTTCAGCCATACTAGGTGTGGGAGACCTGTTTACCTCACCTAGAATGATTTGTTTCTGATCTCCTCTTGGATTTAGATGTCAGATTGTCAAATCTAAGGGATTCAAGGGCTGATTTTGATTGATGTAGCATACATTTATGAGAAATGCATTTTTCAGACATGCATTACTGAAAGTCCCAATTTGGGGATATTACAGTGGTATCGGAGCAATCATCTTGGCACAGCCTGTGATTTGCATTCTAAGAAGCCAATATGTCTTTTCATGGAAAGAAAATACTAAAGAAGAAGATTGATTACACTAAATACAAATAAGACAAGGGTCAAACCCCTTTATCTGGAAGAATGAAAGGGAAAGAGTTCTCAAAAACTCTGTTCCAAACTTTGCATGAGCTTAAAATGAAATTATGGGAATGAGGAAAGAAATACATGCAGATCCCTTGAAGAGATTTTCACATGAAGAAAGCCCCAATTCTTCATCTTATATGTGCAAGCACTCAGCTACACAAGCATATCTACAACGTTATTCTATGCCTAGATTTACTGCAAGAGAAATGAAGGAAGAAGATGCACCAAAGGAGGAGACTTTGAGTGATTATCTTCAGGAGTATGAATCTAAATCTTGGAAAATCAAGGAGCACTTGAACTTCCAAGAGTTCTTCCATATCAAGGAGGAAAGGAGATCCAACAAGTACAATAGAAGGAGAAGAGGTAGGTTCTTTCTTTGAAATTTTGATGGATCCTCCACATGCACAACCAAGGATTGGATAGATCAGCTAGACTCATATTTGGATTTACATCAAATTTCAGAAAAGGAAGACCTTAAGGTAGTAGCACTGCATCTTAAAGGTAAAGCTTATGCTTGGTGGTTATTTTAATCCTTTTCGTTGAAGAATGCAAATATATCCACTTATGCAAGATTCAATAGGAGGTTAGTGAAGATATTTGATGTAAAACAAGCTGAAACATCTTTGATTGAGCTAGCAAAGCATGAACATGAAAAACCCTTTCATGAGTTGGAAAGATCTATTATGCCAACTCCACTTCATATTTCTATTGAGGGGGATAAAAAGATGTGTGATACTTTGCCAAGGGCAAGACCCCATTATATGAAGATATTTCTTCTCAAAGGGAAGTCATGGAGATTCCTCTTTCAAGGGAGGACCAAGATATAAGGTCTTTCATTGATAATGAGGTGTTTTCAAATATTGACGAGGAGAAATAACAAGAGGGCATTAACAACGCTGTCACTTCAGAAGAAGAACCATCAACACATGGGGATGGATATGAAGTTATTGCTTCAAGGGAAGGAGTTTTTGCATATTTTCAAATGGTTCCCAAGGAGCATCATGTGACAGTCTTATTGGGCAATAACACCTTGCTCCAAGGAGGAGGAGGGAGGATGGATCGACATCCAATGATGAGGAGCATGCAACCTTATTTATTTCAAGGGGTTTCTATTCATGAGAAGGATACTGAACTATGCAACAAAGGGAGGGACACATTAGTCCGTTCATTCATACAGTCTGCTTCAGATCTTGATGTCTCTTTACATGGAGGCATTCCACTAGGGAGACCCCTTTATTAGAAGAATAATAAAGTGTTCTCTCAACCTAATGCATCAATGACACATTTGGCTAAGGAAGGAGCCTTGAGGGGAGCTACCACAGCGCTGGGATCCATTGATGGGTTCGAAAGAGAGATGATCAACTCCATGAGTTGGACAATGCCATGTCCCACTCAGTTATCTATGCTGGAAAATGATTCAGAGATCTATGATGACATGAGTATGGTATCAAGAGGCCACTCCATAGTTTTGGGGAAGCAAATTATATCACTACATACAAAGAATATTTCTGAAGATGAAAAGAGGGTACCAACACTCTTGTATGCATGGGCCAAACTATGGAAGTTTTGGAAGAAAGAGACCTTTGAAAAGGAGGTTGACTTCCATGAACTTCAAACTTGTCTTGAGAAAGATCAACTGCAAGAGAGGCATCAAAGATGGATCTAAAATACTCCAACATGTGACTTTGGCATGGAGCATGTCAAAGAGGAGAATGATGATGTGACAATTACTTAATTTAAAAATTCTACAGCGTTGTCATTGTTGGGAAGCCTAGATCCATATTGGGAGTCCCAACTCTTGGTGGAATATTCCAAGAACCTCTTCACATGTAAGGTTCTTGAGGGGAAAATGGAAGATAGAAGGTATAGAGTGGTTTATGGAGTCATTTACTTTCATGATGAGATCTATTTGACTAAATAATCAAGACTCAAAGATAAACTACTATGTGCAACCTATCAGATCTTGCTTTCTACTCCCATTGATTTCATTAGAACACACCATATTATCTTGAATGGATTCATGTGGGAAGGTTTTGAAGAAGATTTATATCAGCATTATCAAATATGCATGTACCATATGGAGATGGAGCAACAACATAACTCTATGAAAGAGTTAATTCAGCCCTCTCTTTCTCTTTTTGAAAAAGGAAATAGATCTATGCACCACTCCATTTGTTTGAGGAGGACTATTGGTGAAGAGCATACTTATGTAAATCATATTTTATTTTATGATTGTATGCCTTATTTTACTATGTTTATGCAGGCCATGACTCCTAAGAGGATTGTTATACCTTATAAACTTCATGGCCAACTTTGGGCCAAAACTATTTATGATTATGGCCACTCCCTTGGTGAACAAAGGGAGATTTTGCAGCATGATGGGTGCTTTCCTAAGGCACCAAATTTATCGCCCACTTTCAGCCATGCTGATATGTTATGGGTAGCAAGTAAGTGGTGGGGAAACCACTTACCATATCATTATCTGAGGCAGTCAAGAGATTTACTGTGCTGGTTCCACTTGTGGGACTATGATCCACCTCCATCATTGTGTTTACATATTTATGTATTGTTGATTTTGATCCCACATGATGATGATGCTTTGAACTTTGTTGGGAACATGATAGGAGGGATGACACATTGGTTGGGTGTGTCCATGGGAAATGAAACTTCCCATATTTATTCTTACTTCAAGAGGAGGAAGAGACATTATATGGCAGCTACACTTTATCTTTTGTTTCTCTATGCAAAAGGCCATATGTGTGAACCATGTCTTTGGGATAAGCCTCTCACATGGGAGAATTTGTGGCAAGACATGTGTTGCTTGAATCATATTCAACCAACACCTCTTATGCTCTACTATTTTCAAGCTTTGGAGAAGCTTAGGGCAGCCAGAAGGTGGTTGGGTGGCCACTTATTGTACTATGTTTTGAGGCAGCAAGAAGAAGAACAATGCTGGTCTCAATGGAGGGACTATTTTCACCATCCAATATATCATATGACACTTAGTCCATGTTTTTTTTGGAGCACATATGGTGATGATACTTTATTCACTATATGCATGGAATATTGGGCAAGAAGTGTCCCCAGAATCAATAAAGGGAATCATGAGGTTCCAAGTATCTTTTGGCTTCATGAGGACTATATTATTGCAGCCCAGGATCAGCAGCTCCACATTTATTATAAATGGAGGGAGATAAAGCATAAGTTTAACATTCTTACCTCTCATTTCCGGCCATGTAGCCCCTATACATTGCATAAGGAGGGGATTTGTGATTGTTTCTATGAGCTACCAAGGATGGCTCACATTGTTTGGATAATAGCATGGAGATTGGAGTGTCTCATGGGGGTTGAATCACCCATCATTTATCATCTCTCATGCCTTGAGAAGACCAATGGACAAAATATGATTATTTCCATGTATCTCTCATTTCTTCATGATGACAGCTATTTGGGTTATTCACCAAAAGCAAACTTATATTATTGGGAGGAGACAAATCCATTGGAGATTTTGCAATGTCCTTGTAAGTTTCTTGAGGAAAAGCAACATTTTGGAGGGGAGGACTGTAATATTCCCAATTAGCCTCAAGATAATTGGAATATTAAATTCTGTTTTACCTTTTTTTTCATGAATAAATGTAAAAATGAGAACATAAAAACTCCTAAAATAAGTGAATAAATCAATGCCCCATATGAACAAGGCTAAATATGGGCTACCTTAATAAAACACCCTTATGTGTGAAATGGATTGAGACATTTGACTGGGTCAACAGGACAAAATCAACAACATTTTCTAGAGGGGATGAACCTCATTGATGCACAATGCAGTTCTAGAAGGAGATGGATGGTGTGAAAGAGAAGATTTCATTGAAAGTGGTTTAGGGTTTACAAGCTCTTAATCTATATAAGGAAGGGGATGTCAGCATGGAGAGGTTGTTGAAGATATGATATTTAGATATATTGTCTATTTAGACCATATATATTTCTTTGGTTGTTTAGCCTATATTGCAAATGTTGTTTAGCATTGGGATCTCCTGTTTAGAAATTCCACCTCTTCCCATTGAGTAGCTCTTGGGAGAGTCTTGTATTGCATAGTCCACTATCTGGCTTGAGGCAAAGCTTCTCCTTTCAACTAAAACTCAGATCCTGTTGAGGGTCTGGTTGTCTTTGCAAGCTGCAGCAAGTGGAGATTAGATTTATTCAGATCTAAGACATTTCAGTGCCCTTTTTCAGTGGAGGAGTCTTCTGCTCTATTGGGGGAAATGTATTGGAGTGATTGAGCTTCATTTCTTGATCTTGGCATGGCCAACTGTTATCTATACCATACAACACATTTTCTATTCTAGATCTGCATTATTCTTGTAGGAGTTGTTGCAGGGAGTTTGGGTGCACTATTTGGAGAGATAGTTTCTGAGTGTTAGGGATCTGCCCTTCACTTTGAGGTCCATTGGAGGAGATCTACACATTGTATATTTTAGATCTGATCTGCATATTTCTGAATACTTAAGAATTTCTAAATATTTCTGCAGATCTGCATTCTTAGATCTTAGATCTACTGCTTATCCTTGGTGTAATGCTCAAAACCCCAAGGGGATCTGAAAGAGGAGCCTTTCTAGTGCATGGATCTGACTTTTTATGAACAGATCTGCTCCAGATCTGACATGTAATCAACAACAATTTGCAGCCTAATAAAATAACGCTGTCAAGGTAGTTTCAGTCCATTCATGTGGTTGCAACACCTCTTCTGAGGAAATTTCTTCTGTTTATGTCTTGTATTTCCAACTATGCATCTTATGGGCCTCATTATACATATATATTGCTGCTATAAATACTATTGAAGAACACTATTATTGGCCTTCAACTACTTCTCAGTTAAACTGCATTATTTTATTGCAGTATTGTTCATATATTGCTACAGTCCCATTCTTGGGCATTTTTCAGCCATACTAGGTGTGAGAGACCTGTTTACCTCACCTAAAATGATTTGTTTCTGATATCCTCTTAGATTTAGATGTCAGATTTTCAGATCTAAAGGATCCAAGGGCTGCTTTTGATTGTTGTAGCATACATTTCTGAAAAATGCGTTTTTCAGACATGCATTGTTGACAGTCCCAATTTAGGGATATTACACCAGATCCCAATGCAGTTCCATTATCCATAGAAGCACTCATAAAGCTCTATATTCAATTAGATTTTCCTAAGAGATTTAAAATTTTCCAAAATTTCATGCCTACCAATGTTGAAATACCAAAGATAAACCCTCTTTATTCTACTTCCAAATTTCCTGAAGGGTCGATACATGTCATCTCTATGTTATCCTTTATCCTAGGTTATTTTACTGATGAACATACTGTTGAGTCAATTCTAGGTTTTCTATCCACTTTTGTGCCAGGCCAACCTCCTTCTGTTATCTACAATTATGTTGAATACATAGTTGATAATATCCATGATCAACTTGTGAAATTTCCCACTGAAGGAGTTTTCAGATATTCATCCTTCCTCTTTCACATGTTCCTTTATTTTCAAGCAGATAAGTTCCCTATAAACCTTCAGAAATTGGATGTAGAAGGGAATCCCCTATTATTCATCTTCTGGACCTCACTAATCATGAAAGAATAAACAAAATTCACTTATGTGAATTTTATTGACTGTTTTGTTCATCCATTGATAAACATGTTGACAAATAGTGTACAACCAAGAGTCAGTGATGAAATAAAGAAATTGTTACAGCTATCAGAACAAAGTAGAACTGGAGATTGGTATCTTTACCAAAATCATACAGAGATCAAAGTTTTTGGGTCAAAACTTTTACCCTATAAACTACCAAAATACTTGCCAATGAGAGTTTTTTCCTTAGAGTACATAAGGCAAATACTAAATTCAGATTCAATGAACTTCTTGGTTTCCAAAAAGAAGACTCAATTCAAGTTGAAGAACCAAGTAGGACCTTTCATTTGTAATCACAGAGATGTAGGTACAGAGGCAACAAAATAGTTGCTGGAATACAAATTTGAAGAAAGTTTCTTATGGAATTATGATCCCCAGGGAATTCTAAGTAAAATGAGGGTAAAATGTAAATTGACCCCTTATATCCATGATAAAAGGCCAGAAATTGAACAATTTGCTAATCAAGAAGAGTGGCTGGAAAATACCTTGGTAGAAACAATTAAACAGGGTGATACTAGTCACACCTTGAAAACTGTAAATCAAGAAGATACGTCTACCAAAAGAGTTAGAGAAGAAGGTACCTACACTCCTAAAACAACAAGAGAGACTAGGTTTAAACTCAGATATAATAAAAAGCCGAAGCTTAATCCAGTGAGCAAGGAAAAAGAGACAATTGAGATTTTAGAAGAAGAAAACACAGATAATAACACAGATGATGCTATAGTCATTATAAATGAGTAGGAAAACGATAATATATATACTTAGATGGTTGAAAGACAACAAACATGGAGACAACATCATCACAACAAGCAGAAAGTACATGTTTGGATATTAAAGAGAAATACAAGGAAATCAAAGCTAAGAATGAAGAGTTAAAGAATGAAATTGATTCAAAGTATCAAACTCCAGGAAGTCAAAACAGATTATTATTAGCCTTTGATTACACTAATAAGAAATTTCTTATGAAAATGCTACAACCAACAGTACTTAAGCCCACAACATTAGCAGATTACAAGAAGGTTGACTTGGAAGCTCTAGTTGATAGCATTCATCCTTTAGATCAAATTGATTTTCATAAGTAGAGTTCTAAAATGATTTATTATACTATGTCTAAAAAGGAAATGAGTTCCTAGAAGCTTCATAACCCTATAACCAATTTGAGAGAGCAAATCAGGATTGAGAAAGCTTCTTCTCTTATCAAGGACACTAGAATCAAGTCCTTAGAAGAATTGGTAATTGAAGTGGGTTATGACCAGAAAATGTAAAGGATGCAGAAGAGATGATAAAGAAGAAAAATTCCGACATAGCAGCACTTACAAAATAATTGAAGCTTCCTCCAACAGAACATCCATAGACTAAAGAGATGCTGCAGGAGGTGAATCAGAAAGATGAGATGATGAGTCTCATTCTTCAAATGACATCACAAATTAAAGAAATGGAGATAGAAATGGACAAGCTTGTCCAAGAGAAAGAAATAGCTAAAACTCATAATGCTCCTCCCACAGTCATACCTATGGTAACTACTGCAGTTCCATCAACCTTAGCAGAGGAATTAGCACCAAAATCCCCATTGGCAACAATTGTGCCAGTGACATCTTTGTAGGTTTTAACCCTGAACAGAAATATCTACACACGATTCTTATAACAGAAAATAAACAATAGCAAGAGCATAAAACATAAAACGGATAAACACAGAGATTTTTCCCCTGGATCCCAAATCGGGACGACCAGCTTGATTTTTCATTATGTTCCTTTTAGTGTTACAACACATATATATACATGCCGGAGCATACATAAACCCCAATCCATTAACCCTGGATTAGAACATAACCGTAGTTCCCTTGACCGGATCTACAAAAATACCAGGGGCCGAAAACCATCGAACCCCCAAACCATGTGCAAAACCATGCACAAAACCATGGGCGGATCCGCCTATGAGTGGGTCCGCACAAAAAACAAATTTTGGCCGGGGCGCTACCCCGGACCCCAACGGTGGGGACTGCTTCGCCCCTCGTGACCCCCCAGCTACGCCCGACACAACATACAGCGTGTGGGGCTAATCGTGGAAAGAATATAACACATACCCAACATTCTCCCACTTGTTGTTTTCTTTCCACGGGGGGCCACAAGAGAGCTTAGTCATTTTCCCAATTCTTCAACACCCATTGTTTCTCTACACCAAGAGAACTTCTGAGTGCTCACAGACTTCGTCAATGCATCTGCAACATTCTTCAAAGTGTCCACCTTTACCAAAAACACCCTTTTAGCCTCAACCATATCTCTAACAAAGTGATATTGAACATCAATGTGCTTTGTCTTTGAATGGTAAGCAGGGTTCTTAGCCAAGAAAATTGCACTTTGGCTATCACAGTCTATCCTTATAGCTTGTTGTACCAACCCCATACTTGAACACAATCTCTGCAACCAAGCTGCTTCCTTGCTTGCATGAGTGGCTGCTATGTATTCTGCCTCTGTAGTTGAAAGAGCCACTACAGACTGTCTTTTACTCATCCAACTGATTGCGCCTCCAAATAGGCTAAACACATACCCACTTGTAGATCTTCTTTGGTCCAGATCTCCAGCCCAGTCTGCATCAAAAAAACCATGAATGTCCAACATTCTTTCCAATCCTGGTCTTCCCTGGTAGCACAAGCCATAATCACTAGTGCCACGTAAATATATGAAAACCCGCTTCACTGCTGTCCAATGCTCCTTCCCTGGGTTTGACATAAACCTGCTCAATACTCCCACTGCATGTGCAATGTCTGGTCTAGTACAGACCATTTCATACATCAAGCTACCCACTGCACTTGCATATGGAACATGGGACATATACTCCTCTTCTTCTTGTGTCTTGGGACACTGTTCAGCAGACAGCTTTACACCTACAGGAATAGGAACCTTCACCGGTTTACTATCCTGCATATTGAATCTCTGCAATATAGTCTCGACATACTTCCTCTGGTTTAACCAGAGCTTCCTCTTTGCCCGATCTCTCTTAATTTCCATGCCCAAAATATAGTTTGCAGCACCCAGATCCTTCATGTCAAATTTGGAGAACAGTTGGGTCTTCAAATCTTGGATAATTTCTTTGTCATTTCCGATCAACAACATATCATCCACATACAAGACCAAATAAATAACATGGTCACCAATTAATTTAAAATAAACACAGTGATCCTCCTTGCTTCTGGTGAAGCCAAGTCCCTGTATATAGGTATCAAATTTCCGATACCACATCCTTGGTGACTGTTTTAACCCATACAGAGACTTCTTCAACCTGCATACCAGTTCTTTCTTACCCTTCACCATAAAGCCTTCAGGTTGCTTCATGTAGATCTCCTCTTCTAGATCCCCGTGAAGAAATGTTGTATTCACATCCATCTGTTCTATCTCAAAATCAAATGCAGCAGCAACAGATAAAAGTAATCTAATAGAAGTAACTTTGGCAACAGGAGAAAAAATATCACCAAAATCAATTCACGGCACCTGGGAATAACCTTTCGCTACCAACCGAGCTTTGTATTTCTCCACCTTGCCTTCTACATTCATCTTCTTCTTAAACACCCATTTGCTCCCAATGGGCTTCCTTCCAGTCGGCAACTCCACCAGATCCCATGCATCATTTTTGTGCAAGGATGCCATTTCATCAACCATGGCCTCCTTCCAGAGTTTTCCATCCTCTGAATCTACTGCCTCCCTGACAGTTCTGGGTTCATCATCAATTATAGTTAAGGCAAAACCTGAACAGAAAGCAGATGGACTATACCTTTCTGGTTGCCTTCTTTCCTGAACTGATCTTCTCAAAGCTGGAGTTTGTGGCTCTTCATCTTCTGAGTCTTCTTCTGTTGTAGAGTCTGATTCATCCTCCTTTAGCTCAAACTCTATCTTCTCGGGTTCCTTTGGTAGGACTTCATGTTTAACAACATCTTTCACTTCTCTAAATACCACATCTCGGCTGTACACAACCTTCCTTGTTTCTGGGTTCCAAAGCTTGTAACCTTTTAAACCATCCTTATACCCAATAAAGATGCACCTTTCAGATTTATTATCCAACTTGGTCCTTTTATCCTTTGGAACATGTACATATGCATCACATCCAAATACCCTTAGATGTGAAAGAGAGGGTTTATTACCAGTCCATACCTCATGTGGAGTCTTATCCTCCAACGCTGATGAAGGTGATCTGTTAACTAAGTAACATGCAGTCTCCACTGCCTCTGCCCAGAATTCTTGTCCTAACCCGGTACCACTGAGCATGCTTCTTGCCTTTTCCATCAATGTTCTGTTCATTCTTTCTGCAACTCCATTTTGCTGCGGTGTGTATGGAGTAGTCTTCTGTCGTGCTATACCACACTTCTTACAGAAATCTTCAAATTCCTTCTTACAGAACTCCCCACCATTTTCCACCAGAGCCTTAAATTCTTTAAATTTGTCAAAGACTTCAGATTTCTTCCTCAAGAAATATATCCATGTGTTCCTTGAGAAGTCATCTATGAATGAAACATAATACACAGATTTTCCTAGTGATGGAACTGACACAGGTCCAAAAACATCACTGTGCACAAGTTCTAATATCTTGTTTGCCCTCTTAGCACCAGAAGGAAAACTCACCCGATTCTGCTTCCCATATACACAATGTTCACAGAAATCGAAATCCAGAGAACAATTAAACATACCTTCTACCATACCATCTCTATGGAGTATCCGAAGGCCCTTCTCTCCAATATGTCCAAGCCTTTGATGCCATAGCATGGTCTTTTCTCCAGAGACAGCTAGACTTTCCATCCCACTTTCAGGAACCACAGAACTGTTACACCCATCAATAACGATGATGTGCCCCGAAAACATGCAGTTCAGTCCATACTCCACGTAGGCACGGTGCTCCTCGAATTCTCTTGCCGTCTTTCTCGAACACTATTTTTACACCTACATCATCCATCCTTGCTTATAGAAATCAGATTTCGGCAATGCGGGGTCTTGAGAACACGGTCTAATCCTTCCACCTTGCGGCTTCAGCTTGACCTTTCCACGTCCGACGATTCTGGCCTTCCTATCATCCCCTAGGAAGACATCACCACCATCATATTTCTCATACTCGCAGAACCACTCCCTATGGGGAGTGAAGTGAAAGGATGCACCTGAGTCAATCAACCATGACTCATGATCTACGTGTGTATTTGAAGAAGAAGCCAAATACACATCCCCACCTTCATCCGAGGTGGTTTTTGCCTCTGCAGAAGGAGCATCATCAGATCCCTTTCCTTTCTCGGGAGCTTTAGATCTACAGTCCTTTTTGTAGTGCCCTTCCTTTCCACATTTCCAGCACACCTTTACAAACTTTCCAGGAGATTTAGATCTCCCTCTAGATTTAGATCTCCCACTCGAAACCTTATTCTTGTTTCTATTCTGGGACCTTCCTCGTACGGATAAGGCATCTCCATTCTGACCCTCCATATTTCTCCGTCTCATTTCCTTCGACAGCAAGGCTGAGACAATGTCATCAAAATTCAAGGTAGTTGTGTTGCTACCTATTGCAATAACCAGACTGTCCCATGAGTCTGGTAGAGAGCACAACAAACTGATGCACTTATCTTCATCTGAGATTTTAATATCAACAGACAACAGCTGACTTACCACAGTATTGAAGGCGTTCAGATGCTCTGTCACCGAGTCTCCATCCTTCATCCTCAGGTTATACAACTTTTTCCGTAGGAACAACTTATTCACCAAAGACTTAGATTGGTACAAAGTCCCAAGTTTTTCCCACAAATTCTTCGCCGTAGCTTCCCCAGATACATTCAACAATACTGAATCTGAGACACACAACCGTATTGTGCTCTTAGCCTTCCGATCCAGCTTCTTCCAGTCTTCATCTGACATTCTCGTTGGCTTAGTACCCGGATCTACTGTGATCCACTGATCTTTATCCACCAGCAGATCCTCCATCTTGATTTTCCACAACTCAAAACTCTGACCATTAAACTTCTCGATCTCTATCTTCCCGCTGCTCGCCATCTTCTTTCACCACAAGAATCGATCCCGCAGATCTCCCACTGCACAGGGTCTACCACAGGCCCGAGCAAAAAACCCTCAACAACAAAGGCATCCCCTTGAAGCCGAAACAGCTCCGATACCAAATGTATGTTTTAACCCTGAACAGAAATATCTACACACGATTCTTATAACAGAAAATAAACAATAGCAAGAGCATAAAACATAAAACAGATAAACACAGAGATTTTCCCCTGGATCCCAAATCGGGACGACCAGCTTGATTTTTCATTATATTCCTTTTGGTGTTACAACACATATATATACATGCCGAAGCATACATAAACCCCAATCCATTAACCCTGGATTAGAACATAACCGTAGTTCCCTTGACCGGATCTACAAAATACCAGGGGCCGAAAACCATCGAACCCCAAAACCATGTGCAAAACCATGCACAAAACCATGGGTGGATCCGCCTATGAGTGGGTCCACACAAAAACCAATTTTGGCCGGGGCGCTGCCCCGAACCCCAACGGTGGGGACTGCTTCGCCCCTCGTGACCCCCCAGCTACGCCCGACGCAACATACAGCGTGTGGGGCTAATCGTGGAAAGAATATAACACATACCCAACAATCTTCAACTACTTCTGTTACATAATCATCTACATCAACAGTGCATCAAACATATGAAGCTAGCAAGCTCATCAAAGCTATGGAAGAAATGTCCATACAGAGTAATGAGATCAACAGGTTGAAGGAAAAAATTAAAAACTTAGAAGATGCTAAGAAATTAGCCCAAATCAACACTAAAAATGAGGAACAGAAAGCCAAAAGGGCAACTGAACATTAGAAGAAAGTTGAGGCAGAGCTAACTTTGAAGGAACCAATGACTTTCATGAAAAACCAATTGTGGTCCAAGATCATTGAATCAATCAATGATACTTTGCCTTCCATTCAAGTCATCTATGAACAAAAAGACTTGGTTAAAGTAGCAAAAGAGGAAATTGTGAAGACAAAAGGAAGAACTTGGTGCCAAACCTAAAGAGGCCAAAGAAATAATCAAGTTTCTCAACACCAAGAATAAATAAGAATTGGATGAGATATGAATAACTGATAGAACTAACACAATTCTTGAAGTGAGAAAGGTGATTACAAAGAAAAATTAAGAGAAGTGCCAAAACATGGATTTGGCAATAACTAAATTTATGCTAAAGTTTGATGTATTGAGGCAAAAAGGCTTACCTAACATTCTTGTTTTAAATGAAAAATTAATGAAGCAATATGACTACAATAAGAAAATAAGATATTTTTCCAAAGAACAAGTAAATAAGGCAGATTGGCAAGGAGTACGTATAGGAAAAGTCTTGCACAAAAGAATTCAAGACTTGTTCTATTTGCAACATTAAATACAACATCTTTTTGTGGTAAAACCAACATTTGTTAGGTACACAAAGGCTGATGAAAACTACAGAAAAATCACCAAGATCAAGCTACCCAATGAAGGATTTTGGCAAAAATTGACTGATTTGCTGTAAAAGACAGTTTTACAGTGGAAGAGGATAAAAGACCAATTGTTGTTTTTACACAGTAAAAACAGAATTTACAACAGTGAGGCAGTTAAAAAATTCCTCAAACAGATGAAAGAGTATCAGAGGTATAGTATATCAGATGAGAAGATAACACTTCAAAACAGATTAAAATATCTTTGCCAGCGTTAGAGACAACAAGGTAGCCAGCTGCACCCAATCCAAAACAACATTTCTATTTTATTTGGATAAATAGGACATCTTGCTATTTGTTAAGAAGCTTTCACTATATTTTTGTAAAAGATATTTTTATTTCCTTAGGAAAATCCTATGAGTATTCTAGGATATTTTGTAAACATTTTTATATAAATACTTCATCCTTTGAACTATTATTGTGGAATAAATTGCTGAAGATTTCTATAGTTAATATTTATGTACCTGAAGGCTTTTTTTTAGCAAGTTCAAGTAGCAGACTGGATCAAATCATAAAGCATTATATTTCAGGATTTGTGTGATGAGACATTGAAGTGAAGTACTTTCTACTGTCATTGTTTATCTTATTATGTTTTACATGCATCCATATATGTGTTCTAAATTTGAATGATAAACCAGGAATATTATTACAAGATTTGTTAAAAGCACCCTATCTTTAACTATTTATCATTTCTTTGTTTTCTGCTAATTTCCAGAGTGGGGAACCCTTAATTGCTCCCTCTTTCAAATGACCTCTGTCTTCTCACTCCTTATCCAGATCAAAGAATTCTTAATTGCTCTTTATCCCAATCAAACTGCTTCACCAATCAGCCTTCCGAGATCTTCAATGACTTGTCTTCAATGACTTGTCTATCTTGCCCTGAAAATATTTGACCCTTTGACCTTGATCCTAGTCCTGTCTGCTTGAAATTTGACTCCTTTTCCCAATGGACAAACAGATCTATCACTATCCATCTCATTAAGTGTTTTTTCTCACCAAACCAAACCAAATATCAAAACCAATTTGCACATCATAACTAGCCTAATATCAAATAATTAAAACAAAGTTAAATCTTATAAGAGAGCCCTCTCTGAACCCAAGGAAGGATAGATCCTAGAGTTTAAAAGTTGGTCTGTGGTTACCTCTAATGTTCTTTGAACTTTAAATCAAAATCTCACAACTTAAGAATTATTAGAGTGATAACATACTAGCGACCATACTGGGGAACTAACCGATCCTCAGTCTTTAAATAGGTATTAAAGGAAATCGTTTTTATTATCATTTTACTTTAAGATTGTTTTAAAAAGTTGCAAGTATAAAAAATTGTAATTCTAGCTTCCAGAAGAAACTATTATACCAGGTTAAATCCAGATCCTAAACCTGCTATTATAGTAGACAATCTGGACAAAATTGGGAAAAAATAATAAACAAGTAGAAGATTTAGGTAATAAAGTTTCCTTAGTTAGAGCAAATTCCCTTCCAAAACAGTTAGCAATTATACAAGACATTGATTTTGACTTAAATTTGAACATTCTTTATTCAGAAACAAATCAGAAAGTGATTTAAATAGCACTGTTATAGATCCTAATTTTCTTTCATCTCCTGAAATTAAACAGGAAACTGTTTCAGTAGATTCTAAATCAAAAATATTTGAAGCTTATGATAAACTTGATGAAATAAATGCTAATATTCTTAAGGAAATAGATGAAGCTCTTCTTTAACATTCAGTTGAATTAGCTGCCTTATCAACATATACACCTAAGCCCTCTACTTCTCAGTTAGATACCCACCTTTTAGAATCTGTAGGTTCATCTCTTTATACCACTACATCATCTATAATTTCCACCACAATTCAATCTACAGATCCATTTATCCCTAAAAAACCATTCCGACCTAGAATATTATTTCTATCTTCCCCCACCTCAACTCCATCCACTATATTATCTTCTGCAATTTCAAATACATCATTCTCATTTCCAAGTACTTCTTCATATATCCCAGTTTCATTTTCTAGCACCCCAACTTCACCCTTCAATTCATCCACCACATTTTCTAGTATATCATCTTATATTCCAATTTCATCAGCCACTTCTTTAACTGCATAGCTAGTACTTCCAGTTCTGCCCCAAGCACTTCCAATCTACCTCCTAGCCAAGCTAGAATTCAAGCTATGGCTGCTAGGTATGCTCCCTTGGTCCTTCCAGCATAGTTACATGATATGCCTCAACATTATCATAGTAAAATACCTCAATTTGATGCTACCACTCATTACACTTCCCAACAACATATTAATAAGATGACATGTTATTTTGAGCTTCATGAAATAGATGATTCTGATGTACAAATGAGACTCTTTGCTCAAACATTAAAATGGGAATTTTAAAAATGGTTTAAAGGTCTTAATCCTGGTAGTATAGCTGATTTAACAGTCTTTCATAGATTATTTTTGAATAAATGGGAAAATAAGAAAAATCCACTTCAACTATTATCTGAATTTGATGCAATGAAAAGAGCTCCTAATGAAACAGTCCAAGACTACTGCACTAGATACAAAAATGTTTATAATTCAATCCATACTAATCTCAAACCCACTCCAGACTCTTTCCTACTCAAATTCCCTAATGGATTTGATACAGACATGGCATATCAATTAAGAGAGAGAAATGTTGATACTTTAGAAATAATGCAAATAGATGCTGTTAGTGTAGAAGTAAATATTTTGGCTAGAAAATCTAGATTAAGGAATGAGAGGAGAGTAACCATAAAAGAAGAGACATCTAGTTCAGATGGAAAAATAGATCAACTAGCTAAAAATTTAGAGAGAATTATGGATAGATTAGACAATATAGAAAGAATACCACAATGGGATAATCAACATCAAATCAGAAATCCCAACTTCAAGAAAAATACAAACACAGGAAAATCCAAAGAGTCAGCATCTGATCAGACAATAAGACCTCCTTTTCAAGAGAACTATGTTGAAAGTTCTCAACAGAATGATGATGATGAAGACACCATAAATCTAATGGGTATAAATGATGATAACACTATCTTTCTCACACAAGAAGATCAAGAGTTATTTGAAATGCAACAACTTCAATTAGATTCAGGTGAATCATTTGACTACAAACAAGGTTATGATTTTGCTATAAATTAATTACATAAACAATATAACCTTAGAAGTAAGAAAAAAATTGAGCCTTCTACTAAGAAATATGCACAAACACAAAATAAGAAAACAGTAGAAGCTCCCACTACAAAAGTTCTGCAAATTATCCCTAGGAAAAATAAGCAAAACTCTAACTCATCCCAGAAAATTTCCAGCTCTAAAATTTCACCCAGTCCCAAGATTGTTGATATAACAAATGAGGTTGTCCAAACATCAACAGATTCACAAAAATCTGTTGCTGTTAAAACACCTAATTATGCTAAAAAAACAATTTTAGATTCCAAAACATCCATTGCTGATCCAAAATTAGCAGATCCAAAAGCTGCCACTACCAAAACAGCTTCTGATAATTCAAAATCTGAAAAAAAAAAAAAAAAAAAAAAAAAAAACATCTACTGATTCTCAAACCATTCCTAAAAATCAAACTAAGAGTAGTAAGACACAAGAAACACAAACTGAAAATGAAAAGATAACTGTAGAAAAACAAGACAAACCTACTCAAACTATAGTTACTAAAGAAGAGTTAATTTAGCTTAGTAAATCACAACCTTCATTCAATATACAAGCTGAAATTGCAAAATTAAAAATATCAATTCCTTTGACAAAATTGGTGAAACATGATTTGTACAAAACAACTATCACTGAAACCTTAAACATGAATGATGGAGAAGACTCAGTAAACTTAAGTGATGATCAACCAGAGTTGATTTCTGGTCCTGAAGTTAATGGAAAACACCAAGATGGAGAAGTTCCACCATTTTACATTAGCTTAACTGTTCATGACCAAATATTACACAATACAATGTTAGATTCAGGGGCTTCACACAATCTAATGCCAAAAGAAATAATGGAAACCCTGAATTTAGATAACACTAGGCCTTACAAAGATCTCTTTTCATTTGATTCAAGCAAAGTGAAATGTTTAGGATTGATTAAATATTTGTGTGTCACGTTAGTTCAATATCATGGTAAAATCACATTCATGGACATTGTAGTAGTTGATATCCCACCCAGATATGGAATGCTCTTATCTCGCTCATGGGGAGAAAAATTACAAGGATCTCTACAATTGGACATGTCATATGCAACCATATCCATTTTTGGCCAATCAAAGAAACTTTATAGGGAAACATTTATGAAATACATGGTGAGTAGAGTAGAAAGACCAAGAAATTACCCAATTTACACTACACCTACTGACCTAGATTCATTCATCTTATGTAACTCTAAAAATGATAATGAAATCAAAACTGAACTAAAAGATAAAAACAAAACACCAGACATTGAAAATCTCTTTCGTGAATCATTATGGCACTTAGATTTTGATGGCTTAGTCAATAAAATAGGAGTAGGAGTAGGAGTTTGGATAACTAATATGGAAAATAATCATGCAGAAGGCCATGCTTTCAGACTTAATTTCAAATGTACCAATAACATGGTTGAATATGAAGCTCTCATTTTAGGACTGCAGATTATCAGAAATTTAGGAGGTTAGAGAGTACCAATTATGGGGGATTTAGAGTTTATTGTAAACAAATAAATGGAGAATATTTTTTTTATAATCCAAGGTTAAGCCGATGTAGAGAAACTGTGTTATATTTGATAAATGAACTGTTGGAATGTAATTTTTCTACAATACCAAGAAAACAGAACATACAGGCTCACTCCCTAGCAACTTTCGCTAGTACCTGTAATCTGCCATTTCAGCCAAATCATAGGTATACTGCAGAAGTCAAACACAGACCAATAATTCTAGATGATCTTAAATATTGGCAAATTTTCTCGCAAGATCAACATATTTACCATTTTATGAACAATGAAGGTGAGTTTCAGAATTGTAAAATAGACACAGACTGTACATTAGATCATAATTTAGATAGTAAAATTGATCTGAATAAAATTGATGTAAATAAAGTAAAGTTTGCAAAACCTACTAAATTTAGTCAATTAGACATAGATAACTTAGATAAAGTAGAAAATGAAGAGATATTTGATGATGAATCTGAAATTTTGAACTTAAAAGATAACTTTTTACCAAAAGGTTTAACTCCTTTAGAAGATTTATTTGACTCAAATGATGTTGCAAGAAAACCCAAAATGGAGCCACTTAGATCTGATATTGAGGAATGTAACATTGGCACAGAGTTAAAATCTAAGATGATTAAACTTTTCAAAGCATTACCTCAGCAAGAAAAATAAAAATACATAGCTCTTTTTAAGGAATTTCAAGTTGTTTTTTCTTGAACCTAAAATCCTATGACACCAGCATAATACAACATAAAATCCCTATAAAATAAGACCAAAAACATTTTAAACAAAATTTAAGAAGGATCAATCCTGTTTTGATGCCTTTAATTGAAAAAGAGGTAAAAATAATGTACGAGGCCCAAATAATTGCACCAATTAGATATTTTGATTGGGTTTCTAATCTAGTTCCCAATAGGAAAAAGACAGGAGAAATTAGATTATGTGTTGATTTTAGAAATTTGAATAAGGTGTTATCATAAAATCAGAACTGATAGGCTGCCAATCAAATCAATCTCATGTAACTATTTCAAACCAATATTTTGATTGAGGCTTAGCCTCCTCAACCTGAGAGGGCTCTCTCAAGGGTTAATGATTTTTGATAGAAATATAGATGGCTAACTCTATGTGAGGTAATAAGCAGATAAATGATAGATATTGGTTGTAAATCATATTAGCAAGTGTAAATTGGGCTTATGGAGTCATAATATCTTTAGTAAAACAAAAAAAATCTACTTATCATGGAAGTCAAGGCATATCAGAGTTCTAGTCTAGAGATACACATGTGAAACTGTAAAACACACAGTCAGTTTTCCTACGAAGGAAGTCAGAGCATCAATGATGAAATATGAGTAACATAAGAAAACACCACTGTAATAAGATAGTAAAATGATGCCATTAGAACAAAAACACACTAAAACTCTTTATGAATCTTGAGTTGGCTAAGTATAAAACTCTGTATTATGCTGAAAACCAGTCACTTACAATAAACACAGTCTTTTTGCTAAAAAACATCCAACCCTCATAATTTCGACTTCTTCATCTTTATAGATCATTTGCAACATAGGATAACCTTATCCTGAGCTAGATACATCGAATTCCTACTTTTTGACACCTTGCCTAACCATGTGACATGGTATTTATTACAAAATGACAGCTGCAAACCTAATGAACAGTCCTATTACAAATAGGAGTCAAAATCCTTAACTCTATTCATAAAAACCTTATCTAAACTAGATTACATCATTTTCCAATTGTATTCCCATAAGGTTGAATCCAGATGATAAGCTCCAACATTTTATGACCTTAATGCTGATCTCCTGCAAACTAGGAAACTGTCCCTTGTTTTCTAGGCTTAGGATTCTTTGTGTTCTTGAGACACTATGACCACTATGAACCCATGAATTCGAGGTTATTTGCTATCAGAAACTGAAATAACATATGCCCAAAATAATCCTTAAGTTCCAGCTATAAAAATCACCATAAAAATGTCCAAAATAGCAGAAATAGTCATGCGCTACGAAAACAACACAGTTTCGTAGCTCTTTTCGTAGCGCAGTCTTTTAACCCATTTGCCTCCAAAATTTTGGTTTCTTTCCTCCAGGGTTATCTTCATATTCACTTAACACAACTTCCCTAGAAATTTCAGGTCATAATGCACACATTTTCCCTCCAAAAATTTATGAGAAAGGGTGAAAAAAACTACTACAGTAGTTTCGTAGCGCTTTTCACCCTTTTTGCACTGTTTACGCTACGAAATTGTTGAGTGAGCATTTTTTTCCAGATTTATTGAAAATTAAAACAAAAAATGTACCAAAAATTCAGAATACCACTGGTTTAATCAAAACAAATATTCATATGAACTAAAAACCCAAATTTCATGATATTTATTCTTCATTTTCCCTTTGATTTAGCCTTTGAATTCTTAATAATTTGTCTTTCTGCACCTTTGTTTTTTAGTTCATCATGAGTCAGTTTCAGCTGTAGCTCCAAATCCTCCACTTGGTCTCTTAGTCTTCTATTAATGTCTCTAAAATGAGTATTGATCACTCTGACAAATTTTACTTCCTTGATGGCTGGAACTGTCCATGTAAAAATTTGTTCTGCACTGCTTGGAATCTCAGACCTAGAACCAGTTTGACCTTCCCAAAGTGCCTTCACTCTTTTAAACTCTGTTTTTTCAATGCTGTGCTTTCTGGCCTTCTTTTTCATCATTGCAATCTCTTGGTTTGATAGCTTCAATCTCTCCTCAAGATGTTGACACTTTGTCATGTATTATTTTCCCTTCATTGTCTTGATGGTTGCATGCTCCACTATTGGTGATGAGAAATCAACCACCTCTTCAGGGACTCTGTCTAGATCAACAGTTTCTTGGACCTCCTTGCTACCTTCCTTGAGCTTCTTAGCATGCCTAGTTAAAGGTCTCCTTGCTTGAAAGATAAAGGCTGCATTTTCACCCTCAAATTCAAGTTTCTTAGCTAACTTAGCCTTTTTCTGTTTGTGTTCATCTACTCCAATGAAATCAGCTTGCATGATGGGTGTCTCTTCTATATCAATTGAATGAAGGATGTAATCTAAATTTCCTTTAATTATTGGGCTGTCCTCTGTACCTGGAAAAACTATTTTTCCCTTTGATGTCACTGCTTGGCTTCTTGTCACTCTCTTGATTTCTTGCTTGCTTGAAATTTGCTTTTGTTTTGCCTCTTTGACACTTTTTTACCTCTGTTTTGTAGGTGATGGAGTTGCTGCAACAAGAACTTGTGTCTTCTTTGTCCTATATTCAACCTGTTTCCTTGGTTTCAACTTTACAAACCTATTTGCTTTTGCAACCATAGGCTGACTAAACTCTATTACTGGTGTTGAAGGAGTTCCTTTAGGTTTAGGGTTTCTAGCTGGGGTTAGGGTTTCCAGTTCAAAACCATTCATAA
This sequence comes from Pinus albicaulis, assembly GCA_034641835.2. Lineage (NCBI taxonomy): Eukaryota > Viridiplantae > Streptophyta > Pinopsida > Pinales > Pinaceae > Pinus > Pinus albicaulis. The sequence continues at coordinate 1,523,160,430 of CM076580.1, forward strand.
AAAAAAGGAAGATCAATCCCTACTTATTTTCTAAAGCTCATTCAACACCAATAACTTTATCAAACCATGGTGAAACAAAGATGTTTCACAACCATCAGACTTGGCTTGTACTTTATTAGACATTTTGGCAATGTTCCTATGTAAGTAGAAGGGAAAATCTAGTGATATCATACCTGTGAAATGCAGAAGTAGCTTGAAGTGATAAGTATAAACTTTATGGTACCTTCCTTCACATGTAAAGTATCTTTGAATGTTGAATAGCAGCTTGGCATAAGTGTCTTTGATACAGCTTCTAGGTAGTACATTATTCAGGTCCATATCTGCATACTTAGGTTTCATGAATTCCTTGCATGGTTCCATGTCAAACTTAAAACCTTTAAACCAAGTCTCTTGCCCCCTTGGTATTTCTGTCACAGAAGAAATAATCTCAGGTGTGACTGGCACAATTAACATCCAAATTTTGGTAGTTGTTCCACTGAAGTGTAAGGAAAATTCTTTAGACACCTGAGTGTGGAAACCCTGCACCTTTTCACAAAACCAGAGACAACCTACTTTTCTAAAATCCTCCATCACTGTTTGATCTTCAATTATAGCCTTCACATTTTTAGGCTCATATCTTAAGCAGTGTCCCCCTCTGTGGACTTTCTTCTCCTCTGCCATGCTTCTTTAGAAAAATCTGTCAGCTTCTCTTGAATCTGTAAAATAGCCTCGCTTGAATATATGATCAGCCTCGCTTGATTATGGAACAACCTCGCTTGAGATATGGAATATATCCTTTGTATAGAGCACCCACAGGCTTAGCTTGACAGCTTTAGAGCTTAGACACTTGTATGGAAGCAAATGACAATGAGAATGACCAAATTAGGCAAGAATTTGAATTTAAGGTGTCATCTCATAATTGAATGATGCTTCACTCATGCCCTATCATGACAATGATGATTGTAAGATAGGTAAGTACATTGAATCTGATCCCTAACTGACTCACCATACCCCTATCCTATCATTCCCCAATGGATTCTGACAGATTTTGGCTTAATTGACAAGACGGTTAAGAAACCGCACTTTCGTAGCGCCCACAGTGTATTTTTCGCAGTTTGCGCTATGAAAGTATCAACCCTTTTGTAGCGCAAATCCTCTTTTTTGAACTAGCGACGCTATGAAACAGAGGATTCTTGGCTAATTGTAGAAATTTAACCTGAAAACTTATGAAATGATCCCTAAATGGAAAATGTGAGTATTTGATCATGGAATGGACCTCTAAAGACTCTATTTGAATTCAATGGTGACCTTTAAACTTATCAAAACTCTAACCTAACCTTAACCAAAACCTAAAATGACTTTCAAACCCATTTTGAGACCATGATAAAAAACAGAGTTGACACAATGATGTTTTGAAAATTTTTGGGTGATAACATAAGGTATCCTTAAAAGACAATTACCCTTTACCAAAGATGGATCACATTTTACAGAGGGTAGTTGGTTCTTCCAGGATTTCACTTTTAGATGGATTTTGAGGGTACAACCAAATTTTATTCCAACCAGAGGACCAAGCCAAAACTGCTTTTACTACTCCATGGGGCACTTTTATGTATGTAAAAATTCCTTTTGGGTTAATGAATGCAGGAGCCACTTTTCAAAGAGCTATGGATATAGCCTTTGCAAAGGAAATTCATGAATTCTTAGTAATTTATTTACATGACATTATTGTATTCTAAATACTGATTATGAACACTTGGATCATCTCAGACAAGTCTTTCTTAAATGCAGGAAATTTGGCATCTCTCTAAACCCTAAGAAAAATTTATTTGGATTAGAAGAAGGTAAGTTACTTGGAAACATAATATCTAACGAAGGAATTAGAATAGATGCTCCCAGAATAGAGGCAATTCTTAACGTTAGTCCTCCCAGGAACATTAAAGAGTTACAAGCTTTTCTAGGTAAAATTAACTTTCTTAGAAGATTCATCTCAAATTTAGATCAAATAATTAGAGAACTCAACAATATGCTTAAAAAGGAATCTGTACTTAAATGGACTATTGAAGCTAAGCAATCTTTTGAATCAATTAAACAATATTTAACAAAAACTCCAACCCTTATAAGTCCTGACTTTAAGAAGGATTTCATTATCTTCTCTTTTGCTTCAGAACACACTATTGCTGCAGTTTTACTGTAGAAAAATGACCAGGGCTATGAGTAGCCCATTGCTTTCTTTAGAAAAACACTCAGAGATGCCACTTTAAAGTACAATATCATGGAGAAATAGGCCCTAGCTTTGGTAAAGGTCGTTAAATACTTTAGAGTGTACATTCTTTACTCACACATCATTGCCTATGTTCCAAATGCAGTTGTAAAGGACATTCTAACACAAAATGGTCCTGATGGTAAAAGAGGCAAGTGGATTGCCACAATTTTGGAATATGACATAGAAATAAAACCCATTAAACTCATAAAAGTTCAAGGTTTATCCAAACTCATGGTTGAATCAAATTGTCATGCTTTAGACATTAATTTTTTTTCCCAAGTAGATGATCAGGAAGAGATGGCGACTCCAGAGATCAGTGAAGCCTTTTCAGACTCACCATGGTATGCATATATTATATTTGTATTACTAAATTTACAAGCTCCTCCTGGATGATCAAGAACAAAAGCTAGATTCTTAAAATTGAAGGCAGTAACATTTTGTATCTTAGACAATGTACTTTTTTGGAAGGATCATAGTGGAATTTTATGGCATTGTTTGCTTAAAGAAGAAGCTGACAAAGTTTTAGAAGAATTCCATGCAGGTGACTGTGGAGGACATCTTTACTAGAAGACTACTGCAGAAAAAACCTTGAGAGCCGGTTTTTACTGGCCTACTTTGTTTGCAGCTGTAAAAATTTATGTGACCTCCTGTCACAAGTGTCAAATATTTGAGGAAAATAAAAAGCTCTTACCATTGCCCTTAAAACCCATCTCAACAGAAATTCCATTTCAACAATGGGGTTTTGAATTCATTGGTGAAATTCACCCTCCATCATCAGCCCAACAAAAGTGGATTTTGACAGCCACTGACTATTTTACTAAGTGGTTTGAAGCCATACCTTCTAGGAAAGCCATTGACACTATCATTATCTCCTTTTTAGAAAGCAATATACTTTCAAGATTTGGATGTCCTCAAAATATTATCACTGACAATGCAACTGCATTCAAATATAAAAATATGGTTGACTTTTTCCATAAATACCACATTACCCTTGGCCATTCTACTGCGTATTACCCTCAAGGTAATGACCTTGTTGAATCTTCCAATAAGAGCCTTGTGAACATTATCAAGAAATTACTAGAAGATAACAAGAAGAATTGGAACAAGAGGTTAGTTAATGCCTTATGGGCGGATAGACTTACCACCAAAAAATCTATTAGTACATCCCCTTACCAGCTTGTTTATGGAATGGATGTTTTTTTTCCATCCTCCCTAAGAGTACCAGTAATGAAGATAATCCAAGAATTACAAGTTGAGACTAATGACATTCAAAGAAGGATTAATCAAACCATTCACTTGCAGCAAACAAGAGAAGAAGTAGATCTTAAGTCTCAAGTTATCCAAGACAAGATAAATAAAATTTTTGATAGAAAGAGTAAAGAAGATGATTTCTACATTGGTGACAAAGTGCTAAAGTGGGATTCAAGGAGAGAAGAGAAAGGTAAACATGAGAAATTCAATTTCCTATGGAAAGGACCTTATATTATTTATGGTTACAGAGGTAAAAATGCTTTCTTTTTGAAAGAAATGGATGGATTAGATCTGCTAGGTGTACCTGTCAATGGCAGAATGTTGAAGCACTACTACTCTTCAGAAATAACCAATAGTTAATTTTTGTTTACTTTATCCATTGTACATAACTTTGTAGATTTTAGAGTGGATTGGATGTTTTCCTAATAAATTTGAAGCCTGGAGAGAAGGCCCTAATCTTTGACAAGTAAAATTTCATAAGTATGAACAATTGCAGAGATCAGATAACATCTACAAGGTCAGCTCAGTCAAAATTCAAAGGCTACTAGTCTTAAAGTTCTTGACATTTCACTAGGAAATGCCATCCCCATGTGGAGCCACTGTTAGTGTCCTATAATAATAGGGTTCATAATTTTTGAATTTATATGATTAGTCTTGTAAATATGTACATACCTTTCTTTCTGCAAGTTGTTTTCCCATATTTGAAAATAATAAAAAATGAAAAGAGGGTAAAAGTCCTAAAATAAAGATCAAAGGAATTGAAAAGAAAAGATTAAAAAAGAATAAAAAATGGACCCCAAAAGAAAAAAGAGGTAAGAATAAGACATGAAAGTGAGCAAGTCAAAATGCCACTACTATTTACTTTAACTGCAAAAATAATGATTATGTGCAGCTTGTCCAAATTTCCATAATCCATGATGAGTTAAATAGTTTAATCTTAAATTTTCATGCTTTAAATTTCATGTTTTAGATAGAGAATAAAGATATGTTAGAATGTTTAAAATTGAAAAATCAATAGATAGTTAGAGAATAAATGAGGAGCTCAATAGTTTAATCTGAGCCCTCAGATGAAATAAGGCTAGAATTAGATAGTTTATTTCTTTAAAAACAAAAATGGATTTAGGGTTGCAAGCTTAAATGCACCCATGCAAATGAAGTAAAAATGTTAGAATAATGATGGGTAGGTAGAAAGCAGTTGTGAAAGGCATGTAATAAAACATCATCTGGAAAATTACTAATTTCGCCCTCCCCACAATGTTCCAGTATTCAAAACCTTCAGTTAAGAAGGCTCAGAGAATTTATCTAACTTCTGTTGGGATTGGACCCAAGGCTTAAAGACTGATTGGTAAAAATACTGGATTCCCTTCATAAAAGCCTATTTCCTTAAACATATTCACCCTTTTTCAAAAATATAATCCCTTTTCCTAAGTTAAAATATATTTTTGCTTAGAAAAAGTAAAACCCCCTTAATTAATTTCATTTCATCCAAAAACACTCAAAAAACCCATAAAACATAATTTATCCTGAGTTTAAGTGTAAACATTTAAATGGGACAATCATTGTGCTCAAAATTTTATATTACACTTTACTCATTTTATTTATGTGCATTCTGCTCATTCATCTCATATTAACTCTAACATAATGTAATAATTCCTTTTTTAACTACCCCTTCCCGTAGATATATTAATTCCTTTATTTTTTAATATCCCAAACCCACTATATTAACTTTAACCTATGGTTTAAAATACCCATGTGCAGAATAATATCCCGCTTCCCCCATAGGTTAAAAAACATTATATATAATAAAACCCGCCCCTTGCAATACATATGGAAAACATTCATTTACTATGTAAATACATACCCCACCTATTATATTAATGCATTGGGTTTTACGTTTAAAACTACATTTTAAACATTTAAACTTAACCTCGCCGCATATGAAGTTCTCATGCCCCACGCCCCACATACCAAGTAACTCCATCATTCCATCTCTGTTGTTTGCACACCTCCCTCCATATCTGACGATCCAGATGTGATATCGCATTTCTAAAAGCACGATCTCTAATCATTTTAAAATTTGTGAAATAAGCAATTTCGTCCGCCTTTCTCTCCTCCACGTGGCGCCAAATTATTGGATCGCATTCGATTCAATTAAACCACTTACCGCCTTGAGCTCATGCGATAACCACTGGTGGTTTTCTCCCAGCAGCGCTAAACCACCCTTCCTCTGATTTGACTCGCATTCAAAACAAAACCCGTTTAAAACCTAAAAACTTTATACAACCTCATATATTCCTAGTTCAAGTCTTTTTCATAGTTTTTCTGCGTCTTTAAGCCTTCTCAACTGAAAAATCAAGCGATGTACTCCATTTTTTCTCCCAAAGAACCATATATCTATTAAGAATTGCTACCAAGATTGCTTTAAGCTCCCATTTTACTTTAAAAGACTTCAACAGCCATCAGAAAGCCTCTCTGACGCCTCAGAAACCCAGTTTAAAGATCAAATACATGTAAAAAAGTATTCCTCGAAGAAAATAACCTTCCCTTCATTTGAAAAGAACCATTTTTTCTGAGAAATTGAGCCTTGTGAAGCTGTTGGCCCACAAAAAAACCCTTATTTTACCTGCAAAGAAAGAATTCACTGCTAAACCCTGATAAAATTACGATTTGATACTGTAACCAATTTTTAAATCAAAATTGAAGTAATTTTAACCTTTTATAGACTTTAAAGATCCTTTGATTGATTAAATAAACCCTTTATAAACACTCAGGATCCTTATGTGCCTGAATTGAACCATTTTAGTCCAGTTTATTCAAAGAAGGGCATAAAACCCTGGTTCTACCTTTTCCTGAACCTGTAAAGAGTTTGAAGATTAGTTTTAAAGCTAAATTTGAAAGTTTAAACCAAAAAGAAAGACAATTTGCGTCTATTACTATTCAATAAACCTTATGTTAAAGCCAAAAATACCTTCTATAAACAGTTTAAGCTTACAGAAGAGTACAAAAAACCCAAATACAAAGTTTTAAGCATCCAAAAGGTCTACAATGTCAAAGTCAAACCCAACAATGGCTTCCAAAACCACTATTGTCATAAATCCTCTACAACCTCCTGTTGTAGATGTGGAGCATACACCTCTAACTGATATTGATTATAAGATAGCTGATCCAGTGTTAGAATTCAATCTTTTAAAACTCCACTGCTGGAGTCTAGAAAAATCATTAGATTAGGGAGATGAAGTTCAGATTTGGGAGTCAAATCTACCCAAGTATTTAGTTCCACATACTCATAAATGTCGAGAAGTCATTAGGCTATGTCAATCCTATTATTTACCTGATCAAAGAGCCATGGTTAATGCTAACAAAGAAATATTGTTTAATATTAATGCAAAGTCCATTAACCTAATGCTTCAACTGAAACCAGATCCCAATGCAGTTCCATTATCCATAGAATCATTCACAAAGCTCTATATTCAGTTAGATTTTCCTAAGAGATTTTAGATTTTCCAAAATTTCATGCCAACCTATGTTGAAATACAAAAGATAAACCCTCCTTATTCTACTTCCAAATTTCCTGAAGGGTTAAGGCATGTCATCTCTATGTTATCCTTTATCCTAGGTTATTTCACTGATGAGCATACTGATGAGTCAATTCTAGGTTTTCTGTCCACTTTTGTGCCAGGTCAACCTCCTTCTGTTATCTACAGTTATGCTGAATACATAGCTGATAATATCCATATCAACTTGTGAAATTTCCCAGTGAAGGAGTTTTCAGATATTCATCCTTCCTCTTTCACGTGTTCCTTTATTTTCAAGTAGATAAGTTCCCTATAAACCTTTAGAAATTGGATGTATAAGGGAATCCTCTATCAGTCATCTTCTGGACCTCACTAATCATGAAAGAATCAACAAAATTCACTTATGTGGATTTTATTGAATGTTTTTTTCATCCATTGATAAACATGTTGACAAACAATGTACAACCAAGAGTCAGTGATGAAATAAAGAAAGTGTTACAGCTATGAGAACAAAGTAGAACTGGAGATTGGTATCTTTACCAAAATCATACAGAGATCAAAGTCTTTTGAGTCAAATATTTTACCCTATAAACTACCAAAATACTTGCCAATGAGAGTTTTTGACTTAGAGTACATAAGGAAAATACTAAATTCAGGTTCAATCAACTTCTTGGTTTCCAAAAAGAAGACTCAATTCAAGTTGAAGAACCAATTAGGACCTTTCATTTGTAATCACAGAGATGCAGGTACAAAGGTAGAAAAACAGTTGCTGGAATACAAATTTGAAGAAAGTTTCTTATGGAATTATGATCCCCAGGGAATTATAAGTAAAATGAGGGTAAAATGTAAATTGACCCCTTATATCCATGATAAAAGGCCAGAAATTGAACAATTGTCTAATAAATAAGAGTGGCTGGAAAATACCTTGGTAGAAAAAATTAAACAGGGTGATACTAGTCACACTTTGAAAACTGTAAATCAAGAAGATAAAGCTACCAAAAGAGTCAGAGAAGAAGGTACCTACACTGTTGAAACAACAACAGAGACTAGGTTTAAATTGATATATAATAAAAAGCCTAAGCTCAATCCAGTGAACAAGGAAAAAGAGACAATTGAGATTTTAGAAGAAGAAAACACAGAGAAGAACACAGATGTTGCTACAGTCATTATAAATGTGTAGGAAAAGGATACTCTAGATACTCAGATGGTTGAAAGACAACAAAACATGGAGGCATCATCATCACAACAAGAAAAAATTACATGTGTGGCTATTAAAGAGAAATACAAGGAAATCAAAGCTAAGAATGAAGAGTTAAAGATGAAATTTATTCACAGTATCTAAAGCAAACTCCAGGAAGTCATAATAGATTATTATCAGTCTTTGATTACACTAACAATAAATTTATTATGGAAATGCTACAACCAACAGTACTTAAGCCCACAACATTAGCAGATTACAAGAAAGTTGACTTGGAAGTACCAGCTGATAGCATTCATCTTTTAGATCAAATTGAGTTTCATAAGCAGAGTTCTGAAATGATCTATTCTACTATGATTAACAAGGCAATTAGTGCCCAGAAGCTTCAGAACACTATAACCAATTTGAGAGATCAAATCAGGATGGAGAAAGCTTCTTCTCTTATCAAGGACGCTAGAATCAAGTCCTTAGAAGAATTGGTAATTGAAGTGGGTTATGACCCAACAAATATAAAGGTTGCAGAAGAGATGATAAAGAAGAAAAATGTTGACATAGCAGCACTTAGAAAACAATTGAAGCTTCCTCCAACAGAACATCCATCGACTAAAGAGATGTTGCAGGAGGCAAATCAGAAAGATGATATGATGAGTCTCATTCTTCAAATGACAACAAAAATTAAAGAAATGGAGATAGAAATAGACAAGCTTTTCTAAGAGAAAGAAACATCTAAAACTCAAAATGCTCCTCCCACAGTCATACCTATGGTAACTACTGCATTTCCATCAAACTTAGCAGAGGAATTGGCACCAAAAGCCCCATTGGAAACAGTTGTGCCAGTGACATCTTCAACTACTACTACAGAATCATCTACATTAGCAGTGTAGCAAACATATGAAGCCAACAAGCTCATCAAAGCTATGGAAGAAATGTCCATACAGAGTAATGAGATCAATAGTTTGAAGGAACAAATTAAAAACCTAGAAGATGCTAGGAAATTAGCCCAAATCAATGCTAAAAATGAGGAACAGAAAGCCAAAAGGGCAACTGAACAATTGAAGAAAGTTGAGGCAGAGCTAACTTTGAAGGAACCAATGACTTTCATAAAAAACCAGTTGTGGTCCAAGATCATTGAATCAATCAATGATACTTGGCCTTCCATTCAAGTGATTTATGAACAAAAAGACTTGGTTAACACAACAAAAGAGGAAATTGTGAAGACAAAGGAAGAACTTGGTGCCAAACCCGAAGAGGCCCAAGAAATAATCAAGTTTCTCAACACCAAGAATAAACAAGAATTGGATGAGATAGGCAAAACTGACAGAACTCACACAATTCTTGAAGTGAGAAAGGTGATTACAAAGAAAAAATTGATGAAGCAGCTTGAAGAGAAGTGCCAAAACATGGATTTGGCAATACTAAATTTATGCTAGAGTTTGATGTATTGACGCAAAAAGGCTTACCTAACATTCTTATTTTAAATGAAAAATTATTGAAGCAAGATGACTACAACAAGAAAATCAGAGATTTTGCCAAAGAATAGGTAAATAAGGCAGATTGGGAAGGAGTACCTACAGGAAAAGTCTTGCACAAAAGAATTGAAGACTTGTTCTATTTGCAGCATGAAATAAAACATATTTTTGTGGTAAAACCAACATTTTTTAGGTACATAGAGGCTAATGAAAAATACAAAAAACTCACCAAGATCAAGCTACCTAATGAAGAATTTTGGCAGAAATTGACTGATTTGCTATAATAAACAGTTTTACAGTGGAAGAGGATAAAAGACCAATTGTCATTTTTACACAGTAAAAACATAATTTACAACAGTGAGGCAGTTAAAATAGTCCTCAAACAGATGAAAGAGTATCAGAGGTAAAGTGTATCAGATGAGAAGATAACACTTCAAAACAAATTAAAAGATCTTTTCCAGCGTTAGAGACAACAAGGCAGCCAATTGCACCCAATCCAAAACAAAATTTCTATTTTATTTGGATAAATAGGACAAATTGCTAGTTGTTAAGCAACTGTCACTATATTTTTGTAAAAGATATTTTTATTTCCTTAGAAAAATCCTATGAGTATTCTAGGATATTTTGTAAACATTTTTGTATAAATACTTCATCCTTTGAAGTATTATTGTGGAATAAATTGTTGAAGATTTCTACAGTCAATATTTCTGTACCTGAATTCTTTTTGTAGCAAGTTCAAGTAGCAAACTGGATCAAATCATAAAGCATCATATTTAAGGATTCATATGATGAGCTATTGAAGTGAAGTACTTTATACTGTCATTTTTTATCTTCTTATGTTTTACATGCATCCATATATGTGTTCTAAATTTGAATGATAAACTAGGAATATTATTACAGGATTTGTTAAAAGCACCCTATCTTTAACTATTTATCATTTCTATGTTTTTTGCTGATTTCCAGAGTAGGGAACCCTTAATTGCTCCCTCTTTCGAATGAAATCTGTCTTCTCCTTCCTTATCCAGATCAAAGAATTCTTAGTTGCTCTTTATCTCGATAAAACCACTTCACCAATCAGCCTTCCAAGATCTTCAATGACTTGTCTATCTTGCCCTGAAAATATTTGACTTTTTGATCTTGATCCTAGTCTTGTCTGCTTGACATTTGACTCCTTTTCCCAATGGACAAATAGATCTATCACTATCCATCTCATTAAGTGATTTTTCTCACCAAACCAAACCAAATATCAAAACCAATTTGCACATCATAACTAGCCTAATATCAAATAATTAAAACAAAGTTAAATATTATAGAGAGAGCCCTCTCTGAACCCTAGGAAGGCTAGATCCTAGAGTTTAAAATTGGTTTGTGGTTACCTCTAATGTTCTTTGAACTTTAAATCAAAATATCACAACTTAAGAATTATTAGAGTGATAACACTGGGGATGATGTCCAGTTTAACTAGGTCATTGGGAATGATGCCCGAATTGACCTATAACACATGGGAAAATTTTCTAGTAAGAAATCATTTTGAAGAAGAAACAATTGAACAACCAAGTAGTAGCAGGATTTAGAGGAAAAGGAAGGTTGGAACATCATTAGAATAGGAACCATAGCAAAAACAAGAATTTTCAGAAGATGACATACCATTTCCAGAAATTTTAAAGAAAATAAATACAAAAGATGTTAAAAGAAAGAAAGCCATCAATAAAACATATATTTCACCCCAGAAAGAAAAGCCTAAAACTCAAAATACCCATGTCACAAGACTAATAATAATTAACAATCTAAACACAATGAAATAATTACCCTAAAAATGTTTAGAACACATTGATTTAGATTCAAAAGAAAATTCAGTAAACTCTCCAAGAGCATCACCACCTGCCTACATTTCACCTCCTCGGAGTCCAGGACAAATTTTAGGTATTGATCCCATACAAAAATAGATTTACGATTACCTATAATCATTGGATAAAACAGAAGCAACCAAGGGACCAATTCCAAATCAAGAAGAAGAGAAGGACCAATTTAATGAACCACAAGAACCTCCAGTAATCGACATCCTGAGAAATGAAATATTCGAAATGCAGACATTAAACAGGTATATTAAAGGTGAAAATCAATCTTTGAAAGCTCAAATTGAAGTTCAAATTTCCAATAGTGATATCCTCCTACTACATTTAATTATATGGTACAAAAAGAACAAGAAATTGAAGAAAGAAAACAAGGCCATGAAGAGAAAAATCATTAATCTAAAGTACAAAATCCTTATGAAGGAACCAAGGATGGAAGTAATAGATAAGAGGATGAAAAAGATAAAATTGGATGTACTGGCAGAAGTGTCCAAGGATATGCAGTAACTTAATAAAGATGAAAATTTGTGTGTTTGTATGAGGACATACAAAACCTTCAGTGTGGGGGAATGTAGAGTCCCAGAATTGTTTTGTTTTGACACCCTTTTGCATCCATGTTTTCCTTCTTTTCTCATCAGTATCAACCTAATAAAGGAACCAATAATATGATTTTGAAAATTTAAAACACTTATGTGTCCTGCCTTTCATATTTGATAATATGATCTATTGTTTTGTTAAATATTATATTCAGCTACAAAATTAACATAATTCCTCAACTATTTCACAGATCTACAGCTACCTCCATTGATAACAGGGTTCTGGTGTGCCAACTCAGCAAAGGAGTAAATGGGTAGTTAGAGGTTGATTCCTTCATGGATCTCTTCTTGATTATCTGAGCCAATTCATTAAGGATATCACACAGTTACGCGATCAATGGTGGCAGTCAACACATAGCAACGCTAAAAAATAGTTCGAGAATGTCACGACTTTGTCGATTTTATTTCTTAATATAAAATTGAAAGGATAGTGATAATTTTTTAAGTTTCTAATTTGTATAAGGATTCTAAAGAGACCTCTAGGCATATAGATCGTGTATTATTTAAACGCACTCTATAAAACCATGGAAACTCTGTGTATTAAGGGTGCACCATATTTATATTTTTCTAAGTATTTTTTTTAGAAATTTCTCTTAATTCGAAGCCCTTTTTTCATGCATTTATGTTTTGTTAGTTTTAAGGAAACCTACTGCGTTGCAGAGGGCCCTTGCATGTAGATCAAGTCATTTATTTTTAGTCTTTAGTATTCATTTTAATCACATTGTCATTTCATATTTAGAATATGGTTAATGCTATGTTTTTATTTCATTTCCAAGCTCAGTTTTAATAGTTCAATACTCTGTCTTTACTTGTTTTGTAGATTCCTTATTTAAATTCATTCCTTTCATGATAGCTCAGTCATTTCTTTTATTTCGTTTACATTCTAGGTTAAAATTGCAGTAGTTAAAAGCTTTGTTATTCATAGCATTTTTATTTAGTCTCAAATTAGTTTTCAAATATCATGTTTTCATAAAAATAGGACTTGTACAATATTTCATGCTTTCATAATTAATTTATATTTAGTTCTCTGTTCGCTGCAGCGTAAAATCTCAAAACAATTTGATAAAAAAAACAAGTAGAAGTTAATATAATGTCTCTTTTGAAGGAGTTATTTCACAAACCATTTTGACGATTTGATTCAATTGAAATTAACTATAGGAATAACATTTAATGTATTTGACATATTTATCTAACAATAACTTTACTTCAAAACTCACTAATCCATAGGAATTCAACACTAATTCAAAAATTCAAAAATTAACGAAACTCAAAATTCAATCATCACTCTAATGACAAATACTTCTAGCACATATAGTGCAATTGCACTTCATCAGTATATTGACTCTGGTCGATAATTTATGCTTTCAATTTAAGAACATTAAATTGACTAAACAATCTGATTTGATATTTTGACTTCGTTCTCCCCTTGGGATATATGCAACCTTCCTCTTTCTTTTTTCGTGTGCAAGGTTGCTCCCTTCTGTTGATACTTCTTTCGGAGTATCTTCCTTCTGCGGAGTCAACTGTGAAGTTCCTGCAAAATTGATAGTCTCACGGGACTTGGAGGAATTATTATAATTATTCCATGCTTCCTTATTCATGTATTTAAATCTCCCGCTTAGCCATGTGAAATGAATTCTTGCATAATGGTCTCTACAAACACCACGGGGATCGTACGGATTAAATTCCATAGTACTGAATGCAAACTTATCTATTACCTTTCCTTCGGTATCCACGACTTTCAGGTTCTTGATCTTGTACAATTCAATTTAGATAGGAATATTTCTCCAAGGCACTTTCTTCTTCTTCTTGTGAAAAGATGTTGACAACCCTATGGAGAGATGATATGCAACTTATTACATGAAAAGCTTATCGGTGGCATACCTTGGAAAAATATGTGGTGACTTCTGTTTGTCTAAAACTCTAAGGGAGGTGCCATCCGGTGAGGCAAACGAATCTACTATCTCCGTTATTACTTCCATTTTCCCATGTGACATGCAAGGTGGTTCTTCCTCAAATATAAACTTGTATAACAAAATGAGGAAGTGGTCAGTTAGCTTTTACATTACTCCTCTGTGGTTGCATTCTGATTGAAGTTTGTAGTGGATGTGCACAATAGGGTCTCCAGGTGTTGAAGTCCAATTCATGCCAGGGAATGGATTGTGTGCATAGATTGCATCCAATAGATATGCAGACATTCAAAATCTAGCTTTCTTTCTCTTGGGAGGATTCAGGGCGTTACCTACATGGATATTTAACTTTCGAGCCAACAAGTCTAACCAGTTGAACAACTTCCCTTTACTTAGAACCTAGCTTAATAAGAATGCCCACCCTTCATGAAAGGTCTCAGTGATTTTTTGACCATAGATTCTGCAACATAAAATAATCAAGAGTTGATAGGACCTCCTAAGAGAATTTGCGTTGTATGTTTTGTTGGGTGTATGATGAAAATTTGATGGCTTTTTCACCCAACCTTTAACAATTTCCTTCGTGGTCAAATAGTTGTTGGTGGAATAGAATTATGAGTCCATGAGCAACTCTGGCTTGGGAAAATGGTACATGAGATGATAATATTTTTCCAGAAAAGAAGCAAGCCTATGTTCGCTGGCGTTATTCAAAGTCATAGTATTAACATCAATATGAAAAACTATGCAACTGACAATGTCTGCACATGGGAAGGATGGATATCTGCACGCAACCCTATGTAGTCCTGACCATTGAACATTGATGTATACCTACCGGTCCTTTAGATCCACTTTAAATATTTTTGCAAAAAAATATTCATTCACTTTCTACCATGTAATATTTGATTCCTTTTCCATGAACATTTGAGTGTCTGAATAAACTGGTAAGTATACTGGTGTGCTCTCAACTGCCTCCTCGATACTGCTCTATGTGGTATCCTTTGAAGCAGATCTCTTGTGTGAAATGGTAACAATGACTGATCAAGATAATTTATCAACAAATGTAATACATATAAGAGGGAATGGCACTGATGGCAATAATAAATTAGCTTCAGCAAATAAATTTTCAAATCAAGATCAAGAAACAAGCACTTGGATTGATGAGGAAAATTGCATGATTTTTAGGGTCAAGAGAGATAGACTGGCTAGAGGAAATGCACATTGCACAGTATTAGTAGCCAGTGGTGTAGCATGATGTTTGATACTAAGAAATTCACAGTTCAACCTAAGTAGAGTCACCGAGAGAATGTGCATTGCATAGTATCTATGGCCAAGGTAGTTCTCCTGAGCCCTGGAGATGCACAATGTGTATATTGGGGCTAGTAATGTGCATTGAAAAGTCTCAGAGGAAAATATTTTAGCTTGAGCCTCATACTTGTGCAATTCCCAATTGGGCAAGGCAATGCATGTCCAATTGAAGTGCAGATCTGCCCGGTGAGGGTGTGGGAAACTAGCAGATCTAAGTGATGATGAAATTTAATGTGTAGCTTTTACTAAGTATAGATATATCAGTGAAAATTAAGTGCAGAAAATACAAAATGGAAGGAAAAAAAATATGCAAGGAGAGTTTTCGAAACGACTATCACCAGTGTGGAAAAACAAGAAAAATAACGAGACACTTATAAAAGGAAAATGAAAAACTGAAGAAACACTTCTATAAGATAATATAAGTTAACACACCAAAAACCACGAAGAAAAACAAGAAAAACGACACTCATATAAGTGAAACGACAAAAAGTGATAGAAAAAGCGGAAAAAGACAACCAAAGCAAGACTCACCTGGAAAAGCGACGCAAACTCCATCGAAGGCCCCTCGATCTCCTTCAGAATGGTAAAGTTCCAAGATTGAATGTACACATGAGCTCTAGAGGCATCTATTAAATGGATTTGGGTAGATTAGGGTTTATGAGGTGCATGCCTAAAATCAAGGAAAAAATGACACTTGGCAGAAAGTTCCAAAAATAGTAATTGTGCCACCTTTGGGAAGCTAATGATGACTCCCTATTTTTTAGGGATGTTTTTTTTCTTTTTTTCTTTTTGGGAAAATTTCCATGCATGCTTCCAAGAAGGATTGTGTAATTCTCGAGGAATAGGAAACTTCTCAGCTCAATTCATTGCACAATTCTTGATCTCAAGGAAGGGTTTGCACAATTTTTGAGCTTAGTGATGGGCTTCTGTCCATGACTATGAAATTATCAAGTTCAAGGCAAAGCTACCATTTTGGATTGCTGAATTTCCATCATCAAGGTTGGCTTGCCCTCCTAGATTGTGTAGTTTCTGGAGGCAAGCCCAAAACTATTGCAAGGTCAAGCCAAAATAGTAGCTTGTGACTTAGAAGGCTATATTAGTATAAAAACAAGCACACACAAGCACAACATAAAAGGATAAGTCTTGATCAAAACATGAATACTTGACCACAACACAAGATAAGCTCATGCTCGTAGAAGGGAAGGCTCCAAAATCAAAGCATGGGAAAATTTTTGGAGGGTGGTTGTAGCAACTACAATAGGGTCATGCTAATTTGACTAGTTGGGGAATGATACATTCACCCATCAGGTCATGCCAATTTGGCTAGGGGTGAATGGCCTAGGGGGATACTTTCTCCAATGGGGTAAGGCTGATTTGACTAGGGGAGATTAATACATCCACCCATGGGGCCATGTTGATTTGGCTAGGGGTGACACAATGTGCTCCTCGATGGAGTGATCTATTTTTTAAAAATCGAGCTTGAATTTTTATGGAATGGGGTTTTTCACCCAACAATGGGGTTAAGAATTCTAGTATGATGTTGAATTGTGAGGTAGGATCAATTAGTGAAGAGGTTCCTTGCGATGAGGAGCCACCATCATGGGTATCCTCTACACATTACAACTCTATCTAAATATACAAGCATGTGAGAGAAAAATCATCAACATAGCAAGTTCATTGAATCTTTTCTAGTGGTGGAGAAATTCAGCCACAGAGAAATTCATTTGATTCCTCATGTTGTTGAGTTGAATATTTCCAAAGAGATGTATGATGCCTTGATAATATTATTCAAGAATAAGAACACTAGCAAGAAGTTATCCTTGAGGCATTAGTACCATAGTATCATGATGGTAATATCATATTAAATTTTCACTTTTCACATGAGAGTCTCCTAGTTGAGAGATCAACTTAGATCCATTGGAGATACCATTGATGATCCAGAGCTTGTTATGGTGACTCTTAATGAATTTCCTTCTTCATAAGATCCATTTATATAAGGCATTTGAGCACTATTTAAGCAGCTCAAGTTTGATCAACTTTAGAACAATTGTGTCCAAGAGGAGGCCAAATGTTTTTCCAAAAATAAATTGTAGAGACCTCAGGGTGAAGAAACTCAAGCCCTTGTAGTTCATGCAAGGAAAGGAAAAGGAAGAAGAAACTTTGATAAGAAGAATTCAGGTGGAAGATAAGCTCAAGGTAAAGATCAAAAGAAGAAGATATTTCAAAACAAAAATAAGAAGGATATTTCAAATATCAGGTGCTTCAAATGTCATACATTTTGCAACTATGTCTCCTAGTGTCCTCAAAAGAAAAGGAAGTGAAATCAACATGCATCAAAAACCAATGTTGATGAAAATGATGAGCACATAAGAAGACAAAGGAATATAAAATTGATGAGATTGAAAATGATATTTGAAAAGAGTATTTCTTTCTCTTCACTCTTCCAGGCACTATTACAAACAATAGTGATATTTTGTTGGTAGACAATAATGCTTCTCGACGCATGAAAGGCTCATGAGATTCTCCTACATATTTGATAGAGAGGGATTTAACATTACAAGTGGAACTTTGAGATAATGCCAAGTATGTAATGAAAGGAGTTGGGTCAACATCGTTTCAGTTGGAGTCCAAAGTTTCTCTACACATGATATATGTACATTTTGTACCAGGATTGGAGAAGAAATTGCTCTCTATTTTAACATTGGAGGATAGAGGTTACAAAGTTGCATTTTTAGATGGTCCAATTCCTATATGGCCTAAGGGCTTGAGTATAGACTCAGTAGGTGATTTGAAAGGACTATATTAGTTTGTTGTGCTAAGTGTCCTTTCAGTAATAAAACATGTACAATTTGTCTCCATTTGTTTGCTTAAGGAATGAGTAATTTAACCATGAAACATAAATGAATTTGTGAGTTTTAAGCATGTAAATAAGCTTAAATAACACTGAACAACATTGTATAATAGAGAAATAACATCACACATAAGATTTACACAACAGGCATGATGAAGCAGTTCACCCCTCCTAGGCTACATGTGATGGTCTAGCTCCCAATGGCATGTCCCTCTTTTTCATTATGTTCAAAATTGCAAATACGTGTGTTTACAAGCCTCTAATGGTTGTTTTCTCGGAACCATTGGCTCCATAATGCTAAAATTAGTATAGGTAGACTCTTTTTTCACCCAAATTGGTCGAAAATTGATCCCTAGCCATTTTCCTAATGACTCCTACAAAACCTCCACTAAAAGTGGAGAACTACACTTGTCTGTGGCTAAAAATAGAAATTTCTCCATAATTTTGGTGGCACGCTTTAACTCTGCCAAATTAAGCCATAACATTAACCGTTAAGGGGTGGGGGTGGCCACGTGCCAACCCCCAAAACCCAGGTTACATTAGTTTTTGGGGCAGAACCCCATGCCAAAACCACGGTGGTTAACTATTGAACTGGAGTTGGTTGCGGGTTTCCGAACGGTCGAACTAATCGTCGATTAGTGGAGGCGTTTACAAGTGATAACCATAAATTAAATGTCACAATTTTTTATTACTGTCAGAGTTAGACAACTGTCAGAGCATATAGTAATGTGAACAGGTTGCAGTTAAAGCCACGGTTCTATCAGAATGTTAAACGCCAGAGTATTATATGCCACGGTTGTGAAACATTTACCTATAGTGTAAGAAACACTTGGTAGAAGAGTTGGTCGAAGGCTTGTGGGCGCACATGGAGGTTAGGGGGTCGAACCCCTCGGACCCAACAATAATTTTATTCAACCGTATAGGGGAAACATGGTAGCCTCCGGGCTGGCCACATGTCACCCAACCATTGGTTCTCACAACAAGTTATACACCCTTCAACAAACCAGGAGGCACCACGTGGCAAAATATCACTGCTCTAGAGGATGGAATATTTTGAGTATATTCCATTTTTGCTAACTGTATCTGCATGCTGACTGGGAATCCCAGTCACTCCTGTCACAAAATTTTAGTTGTTTGGGAAAACGATCATAACGTGATATCTCCCTCATACGACGACGGTTTTTCGAACTGTTCGCGGCGCCGGAATCAAAACGACGAGATCTATCCAGTCAGTTAGGTTCAGTATAGTTTCAAGCACTTTCAATTTTGAGCAAAATTCATGATCTCCTAATTAGTAGGAGTGATAGGTGTTCGAGAGGGAGGACTGTACATACAATTAGGATGTCTAGCCTAGGCATTGGTACATGAAAATATTCGGTTATGTGAGTTATGGAATCAAATATTTACTCATATGCATTATAGGGATTTTCTAGCATTGAGGAGGATGGTTACAGGTCTTCCATAGCTCTAGGTAGAGCATGATGGTGTTTTGATCTAGGTGGATATTGGTGGCCACCCATCTATTCCATTTGAATCCCCACCATCGGTTCTTTCGGTTTTGCACTTTCAACACATCTTACTATTTTTAGCAGGTTTTTGGGTCTTGAACTTCCGAAGCCATTTTGGGGCCCTAATGATCCAGGTGGATATTGGTGGACACCCACCTATTCCATTTGAAACACCACCATCAGTTCTTTCAGTTTTGCAGTTGCAACACAACTTACTATTTTTAGGAGTTTTTCGGGTCCTGAACTTCCGAAGATATTTTGAGGCCCTAAACAATGATTTTTGCGAAAACTGGGAGCAACATGGGTCCTTAGAGTGATGTTACTCACAAAAAAAGTTGTACTCCTCAGATATATCTTTCTAACAAGGTATGATGCATGTAAAACAAAGATCGTATGCCAAAGTTACGTCCCCGGGAAGTTGAAACACCAATTTACACAAATGGGGCCCATAGTTTTGGTGCTTCATATCCTACGGTTAGGTTTTTGGATGTTTAGGGTTTTGCATTATTTCTCAACAATAAATAGGCCTTCGAGCCTCATTGTAACATAGCTATGAGGCATGTAGCTTCCACATATCTTCTTAGAGATAAGCTATCATCACCCTAGCTAGTTTATTTTCATTCTGTCTATAAACATATTTCAGTTATTTGATATTAATGAAATGAAGTATTATTTCCACTGCATAATTGTGTTTATGTATATTTCTATATTTTATTTTGTTCCTGCATAAATCTAGATCAGTGGAATTAGAGCAGTCTGTTCTTTCTTTTTTTTTCTTTGCATGTCCCCAACGACGTTAGGGCATAAGGAGTTAGGGCTTGATCTGGTTGAACCCTTGCAAGATTAGCCTCGCAAACTTGGATGACCTCGCACGGCGGAAGAAAAGAAAGACGAAGGAGAAGGATATATTATCAAAATATTGCTTGAGGAGGCCCTCGAGAAACAAAGGAACGCGATGATGGATAACTTTGATCATATCCTTCAACGACTGCCCACCTACGACACATATGCATCCAACAACCACTCTGGAGGTACCACTCCCTTCAAGGTACAGGTAAAATTTGAAATTCCTGTATTTGAAGGCTAGATAGATGCAGACGTTGTAGATAGATGGTTGAATTTTCTAGAAGGGTATTTCTCGATCCATGATTTCTCCGACCAAGAAAAGATTATTTTTTCACTTCTCAAAGCCACCCCCCATGTTAAATACTGGTGGGAAACCTACTGTGAGAAAAAGGACGAGGGGGAACCCTATCTATTGTCGGCCACACCCACTTGGAATTCATTATGAGATGACATCAAGGAAAAATACTACCCCATGGGGAGCTATGAGGACAAGTACATCCAATGGACCACACTGCGGCAACAAAGGGATCAAGATGTGCATGAACTGACGAATTTGTTCCATACCCTACACACAGAGTTGGATATTAAATATTCGGAGAGACATTTGGTGCTCAAGTAGTGCAATTTTCTGCATAGACACATTCAAGAGGAAATGGAGTTCCTCAACATTAACTCGCTTGGCACGGAATATCTATATGCCACCAAGTTTGAACAGAAATTTAAGCAGAAGAAGAGAGACTTTGGATCCCAAATCCGAAGCCAGGGAGAGGTGCCCCCGAACCACAGAACAAGGGGAAAAGCCAAAACGGGGCGACTCAGAAGACCACCACCACAAATCAAAAGAAGGACATGGGGAAGTGGTGTGAATTCCATAACAACCCCACTCACAACACAATAGAGTGTCGGGCCAAACAGTCGTTGGTGGCCGAACTGAAGGCACCTGAATTAGATGTATGTTCTGATCTTGAGCCAGAACTAGGCAAGGGAGATGGAAAAGGGAAGAAAATCATTGATGTGGACCCCAGTGCCATTGTTTCCACCACTAAGCTCCAGAGGGAGGATCCCGAGGATCCTGAGGAGGGGGAGCGCCTCTTCCATTCGCATATGTGGGTGAAGGGTTCTCCACTGCAATTTCTTGTCGATAGTGAAAGCCAAAAGAACCTCATTTCAGTAGAGGTCGTGAAGTGGCTCGGCCTATTGACCATAGCACACCCACAGCTGTATACCATTGGGTGGCCTCACCCAGGGAGAGATCTGCGTGTCTTCCAACTGTGCCACCTTTCGTACAACAACAAGGCATTCACAAATGAGGTATTGTGTGATGTTGCTCCTCTTGATGTAGCTAATGTATTATTGGGAACACCATACTTGTGGAGGCGACATGTTGTGTATGAATCTAGGCCTCGTGTTGCTATTATTACATTGGGAATAACTTGTACATGATACTAGAGGTGGTACCGCCTCCTGTCATATCTTTGAGTACTGCAAAACAACACAGTAAGATTGTTTCCCAAACCAGGAAATTTATTTTCCTTACAACTCACTCATAGGGAAAGAATAATATTGTGGCCATAACCTCAAAATAAGGATCCCTTGCGTGATTGCGGCAGATGGAAAAATTCATGGAGGAATACGAGGACATTTTATCCTCACTCACAGAGGTTCCTCTAGACTGTCAGGACAAGCACTCCATTGAGATGATCCCAGACGCACTACCGCCTGATGTGGTCATATCTCATGTGACTACATAGACATAATCCACACATGTACTATTTGAGGCTGATAAAGAAATTTTTTTTACTAAACACATCCAACATGTTCGCCTGCAGGTCCATGACATCTTCGACAAATCTAATACCCAGTTCAACAGAATTTGCCTCATCTCATGGAGGATCTCAACGCAATGGGGACCATTGCTTCTTAAGGGGGGAGGAATGATCTAGGTGGATATTGGTGGCCACCCATCTATTCCATTTGGACCCCCACCATTGGTTCTTTCAGTTTTTCACTTTTAGCACATCTTACTATTTTTAGCAGGTTTTTGGGTCCTGAACTTCCAGAGCCATTTTGGGGCCCTAATGATCTAGGTGGATATTGGTGGCCACCCACCTATTCCATATGAAATGGCACCATTAGTTCTTTCAATTTTTCAGTTGCAGCACAACTTACTATTTTTAGTATTTTTTCGGGTCTTGAACTTCCAGAGCTGTTTTAAGGCCCTAAATGATGTTTTTTGGGAAAACCGGGAGCAACATGGGTCCATGGATAGATGTTTCTCACACCAAAAGTTGTACTCCTTGGATAGATATTTCTTACAAAGTATGATGCCTATATGATGAATTTATATTTTAAAACCTTGAAAGACCCCTTGATGCATAATTCACTACCTTATTGTTCATGGTCCACATCCAATAAGAAGAAAAAAAAGCTACAACAAGGGGAAGGATACATTTCCCCATGCGGCCATGCTAATTTGGCTAAGGCTGAATGGACAAGGGGGAGAATTTCTGCCATGGGTTCATGCTGATTTCATGAGGGGAGATTGATACAATCACTCATGGGGCCATGCTGATTTGGATAGGGGTGAAAGACCCACGATGCTCACATTATGATTTGATATGGAGTGATCTATTTTTTATAGAGCAGGTTTGAATTGTTTATTGATTAGGGTTTTTCACCCAACAATGGGATAAACAATTCTAGTCTAATGTTGAGTTGTTATGTAGGCTCCATTATTGAAGGCATTTATTGTGATGAGGAGCCACTTTGATGGGTCTCCACTTAACATTAGAGCTCTATATAAATAGACAGGCATGTGAGAGACAAATCATCAACATAGAAATCTCATTGAATCTTTTCTACTGAAGGAGAAATTCAGCCAAGGAGAAAATTTGCTTCGTTTTTTTATTTATCATTCTATTTGCTCTTGGAGGTCGCACATGTGAAGAAGAAGGATGAGTTTGACCTATTCATTGACTGATTTTGACTATATATTTGACCGAATTGAGCGTAGGTTGACCAAGCTCTGACAGCGAAATTTGACTGCATGTGCAAGGGTTTGACCACATATTTGACTATAGGCTAATAGTTTGACTAGTGTTGACTTCCAATTATTTTGATTGATTTGACTAATGTTGACAAGGTTTGACTTGTATTTTGACCTATATATTGGCACATTTTTCTAGACAAATTCAAGCATTTATTGTTGATCTTTTCATAATATAATTATTCAATGATAGAAGTGGCATAAAAAATATGTTTGAAAATTCATTAGGAAGTAATCAGGAAAAAAATTGTATTATACTCCACTTTCCATATAATTTCAACACATACCCTATAATATATCACCTCACTCTTCCTTTATGTCCATATGCAATATCCAAGGTGAAAGTAGTAAATATCCAAAACAAGTTTCAAATTAGGACTTACTAGTAGAAGTGTCGATTGTTTTTTTATAAGAGTGTTGCTTATATGAGTGTTCCACAGGATGCTCCCTGTAGGCTGGGGTACCCACACACCACACTTTCCACACACCTTGGATGAGGTGATGCTTGGGGAAACATTTTCCCACATCCCCATTTTAGGGAAACACAAGGATATGTAGGGGAAAACACTTCCCTAGTGTGGGCAATGCATTCCCCAAAAGGGATGCTTGTGGGTGTCCCCCTACAAAGAGATATGCATCCCCACTTAATTTTTGTTGAAAGCAATAATTTATGAGTGGGGAAGTTTAATATTCAACCATAGGGCGCTACTAATGCTATGCAATTAATGGCAATGTTAAATTATTAAAGTAAAAGTGACATTCTCCTTTATTTTTCATTTTCGTCCTTTTATTTAAATTTTTAACATTACCTATAATTGATTCAGAATGTTTTAGAGTAGTTTTGAACTCATTGGATTTCATATGGAGAAATTATAATTTTAGATCCCACTCAAAATCCATTAGACTTAATAATTTTCATCATTTCAGGATTGGGGGGATTGCAATGTTTCCATTGGATTCTATCACGTATGAGGGTTTGGAACTAGCAATTAATCAAGATAACCAAGCCTAAAAACACCTCTTTTGAGGGGGGGCACATTCCCCTCAATTTTGTCTAATAACCATTGAAATTTAAAATATTATTAAAAAAATTATAAAATTAAAATTATAAAATTAAAATTAAAACTAAAAAATCAAATCAAATAACATATATTAAAACATAAACTAAATTTCAATCCCTAACTCACTCATTTGACTTACCGATATTAACTTACTCGGCTTACTGCGTGATGCTATTTAAGTTATGAATTAATTGTTGTGTCTCCTCCCCTGAAGTGCTCCATCAATGCTCATTGTCCATTTTTAATTCTTAGTTTCAACTTTTGAGTCTTCACTCTAGATATGGATGACCTTACACTGATTCTTTGACTTGACACTCTTTACTATTTTTTAGTTTGAGTTATATCAATTTACTATTCTAGTATTCAAACTTTAGTATCTACTATAGTGTATTTTCCTTAGTACTAATTAGATTCTAGAATGATGAATGTAATTTTTAAATCAATGTAGGTTCTATAAGAATGAATATGGATCAATGTATTTTATAATTGAATCTCGTGGTTGTGGATGAATGGTGTAAGTATAAACATGAATAATGAGTATGGATCAGTTTATTTCAATATTTAATTCAATTATGTATGGAACAATGTATTTATGCTTTCACTATTAAATATGATTTGAATATCTATTAACGGCGTTGGAAATCCGTCAACCAAGGGGGTCTCCCCAGTATGAAGTCCCAATTAGACCTCACACCATTTGGAATAGGAGCCCCATTCAGAGTATCAAACCGAACACCATAACTCTAAGTTTTTCCTTGGATGCAATCAATAACATAAGAGAGTATGTGCATAACCTTTGAAATCAACAAGCAAGCTAACACTGTGAAGCACCAATTGCAATGTGTAAAAGGAGAGTTTCATGAGAGGGAAGTAAGAGTGAGTCTCTATAAGGAAAGTAATATTACTATCCTAAGATAGGCACAAATGAGCAAGGAAATATTCATTAATTATCTAGCAAAATAGTTCACATAAACAAAACAATATTTAAATCAAATATAACACATATTAAAAAAGATAAGTACCAAAGCCAATGAAGTAGTTCAATTTCCTTAGTACATATGAACATAAAAATACCGCAAACATCTAAAAAATATTCCTACAACATTCATGATACATGCATGTAGATGTGTTGGTTCAACGAGCTTCTGATTATTAGGTGAAAGATCCAAGTACAAAGTTACAATGGCGAGCCACTAGCTCTAGTAGCGGAACATTAAGTCACTTCTTGCTTCTCCAAGGAATGATATTCTCTCCTATTGTTGAGATTGCAACAAGATGATGAGCTTACTGAAAAAATTTGCCTTCACTAAGTGGGCCCGCAGGCTATTTTTGGCGCAAGTCTATTTCTAGACTATGTATATTTTTAGACATGTTGATCATATTCTATGAGTTGCAGGATGCTATTTGTGGATGGTTGGTCAAGTTGGAAAAATAGATGGACTTCTATTTTTAGACATATTGGGCGGAATCTATTTTTAGATTGCCAGTCAACAAATAGATATGTCGAATATTATTAGCTCTTAATAATATTTGGAATATAAACATTATCTTATTCTCTTGGAGCACTTCAGTTAATTGCACGGATGTGGCACGGGGAGGTGAAAGAAGGAATTACACGATTTATGAGGGTCAAGTGGAGCTATTGCATGGATACTTCGATTAAATTTTGACTCATGTGACGAGTTTGGTGGAGTTATTGAGGTAGTTGGTGGGTGTGTTCGGTTTAAGCTGAGTTAAACATAGTTGAGCTAGTTGTATCTAGTCTAACTAATTGATACACTAGTGAGAGTGGTTTGAATTAATTATTAATTAATTCACTAATGATTAACTCATTAATCAACTAAACAATACATCAATTAACTACAGTGCATGGATAGTTTCAGTGGAGACCAGTGAAGAGGTAGGTGAAAGAGCAGTGTGACTATCAGTTGTGACTATAGTGTTGCATGAGTTTGCACCACACATGGTTGGAGATGCCAATTAGGATTGCGTGAGCAAGGCTGGACCAATTCGAATTCATTCAGAGCCATTATTCAGTAGTGATTGCATAGTTGAGGTAGGCTAGCAGGTGGCAGAGATTGGAGCATGTGTTTTACGAGATCGGACCTGTTTAGTGTGTAGCAATTGGAGATTGTATTGAGAGATTGTGAGGAGCTTTGTATAATGATTGTTACATGATCTCTATGACATATAATATAAATATAGTTTGGGTTTTTCAGCTTTAAGCTTTCCCATTAAATACTATGTTCATATGTGTGAATGTCTATGGTTTTAATGTGCGCATGCGATTGTTTTTATTTCCACAATTAATGATCAATGGTAGAAGAGATTCTGTATTGTGCATGAAGTCAAATAGTGTGTGATCAAGAGAATCTCGGATGTATAACATATTAGTTATATAAATTTCTACATGATATCGGAGCAATATTGATACGATTGGAGCAATTACAAAACATCGAAGCGATTGAGTTTGTCTTGAATGGAATTTGAATTTGCGGCGATGTTTTCTTGGTGTCGAAGTTGAGATGTCTTTTGATAGATTGCGATTGGAGTATGCTGGCAGAGCTCGAATTATATTGCATGGAAGGGACGGGGATGGAGGTGGTCTTGGATGACAATTGGGTTGAAGGAGTTCGATGCGAGAAATTCCAAAACCTGCTTCTAGCAATGCTGCCGCACTTGACGCATGGCAAAAGAAGACAGCAAAATGTCGAAGGATTCTGTTGGAAGGTGTGAAGGATCACATAATGTACAACCTTCATGGTAAATATTCTCCATTCTTGATGTGGAAAGCTTTGACAGATTTGTTCCAAAGCAAGAGCGACCAGAGGAAGTTGGCGCTCAAGGATAAGCTCAAGAAAATAAAAATGGAGAAGAACGAGAGTATACCCAAGTACCTCACGAAGTTTGTCTAGTGCAGGGATGAGCTGGGAAGCGTGGGGGTTACTGTAGATGAAGAGGACTTGGTGAGCTTGGCTCTCCTTGGGATTCCAAAGAGTTGGCATTCCTATGAGGAATTTTTCAATGGTCGGGAGAAACTACCAGGATGGGAGTGACTTTGGTCGGATCTTGTGCAGGAGGAGATAAGGCGAAGTACCAGGGATGGATCTTCATGAAAGGGGAAGAGCAAGAAGAATGCTTCTCAATCCAGTGCAAAAGGCAAGAAGCAGGACATGTCCAAGGTGAAGTGCTTTCATTGTCACCAACACGGACATTACGCCACTAATTGTCCACAAAAGAAGAAAAATAAGCAGGTTGCTGGATCCGCAGCTGGAGAGGCCTTAGCCTCGTAGTTTGAGCTGGATTTTTCGCTGATCGCATGCTTGGTCTCAAGTATGATGGGTTCGGTGTGGTTTCTTGACAGTGGTGCGTCTTTTCACATGACCGGAGACAAATATTTGTTTACTGATCTGGATGAGAAAGAACTTAGAGTGCACATCGAGATGGGTGATGATGGTAGATACAGTGCAACCGGTATTGGTACCATTTCCTTTGAGAGGGAATCTGGTAAACCCTTCGTATTGAAGGAATTCATGCATGTTCCAGGATTGAAGAAGAATTTTATCTCTGTGGCGATGTTGGAAGACAAGGGATATGATGTTGTCTTCATAAAACTTTCTGCACGCGGTGGCCCCTGGCAGAAACGGGCGTTGTGGCATACATTGGCACCCTTTATCAATTGCGGTGGTAGCCTACGCGGCGATGGCCCAGGCAAGGCGGCGAGCGAGTGGTGAGCCAGGATGATGGCGAGTTGTGGCACCGGAGATTGGGCCACCTTCACCATGGAGCTTTGAAGATACTGTAGCAGATTTCTACTGGGCTTCCTAAAGGCACTCTTGCGCAGTCAGATCAGTGCAAGGGATGTACCTTGAGAAAATTTGTGAAAGCCACCTTTCACGAGAAGGATAGTCGTGCCACGACGATCCTTGAGAGAATTCACACAGACGTGTGTGGACCCTTCTCAGTAGCTTCGACAGCAAAGCACAGGTACTATGTGATCTTTGTTGATATTTTTTTCGGAAGTGCTAGATCTTCTTCATGCGGAAAGAGCAAGACATACTCAAGTTTATGTGAGTTCAAGGAACGTTTGAGGAAAGAATCGAGGAAGCGGTGAAGGCTCTTCGGAGCGACAATGTTCGAATTCATCTGGTGGGAATTCAAAAGGGGGACTTACCTAAACGCGAAGGAATTCGAAGGGAAGCTCATAGCGCCTCGCAACCCCAACGGAATGGGGTCGCGGAGTGAAAGAAGCAGAATGATCGTGGGTCTTCCCTTGCCACGACGATGTTGCATGATCAGGGCCTTCCCATACACTTGTGGGCTGAGGCATGCAATACTGCGGTTTATGTGCAAAATCATTGTCCTCACAGGATACTTGGCATGAGTACACCCGAGGAGGCGTTTTCTGGTAAGAGGCCTGATATTTCCCATTTGAGGATTTTTGGTTCACCTGTTTACATTCATGTGACTAAGGATGCCAGGAAGAACATGGAGTTGACTGCAGAGGTTGGGATATTTTTGGGGTACATTGATACGCCCCACAACTATTGTGTGTATTTTCCAGACAGTCACAAGACTTTTATGCGACGGGATATCAAATTTCATGAGGATAAAGCCATGAAGTGTTCGCTTGAGAGGGAGTCACACTTGCATGCAGATGAGGAGCTATTAGTTCCAAAGGATGAGCCTCAGGATGTGGATTAGCCACAAGAGGAGGTTCATGGAGTGGAAGAGACCACTCATGCAGCGCCAACCATTAGAGGGTGGAAGCGCACTACAGAAGATGAGTGACTGATTTAGGATGCAGAGAAGATTGTAGGAGCACCTACATCACAACGCAGACAGAGACACCCACTTGACCGGTATACTGGATACATGGCTCTTATGAGCAAGTGTATCGTGACAGAGCCATCCTCTTTCGAGGAAGCTGTGGAGGACCCTGCATGGGTAGATGCCATGGTGGATGAGTATGATTTGATTGTCAGAAACAGTGCATGGGAGATTGTCCCAAGGCCGGAAGGGAAATCAATGGTAGGTTCGAGATGGATCTATAAAATGAAGCAAGCAGCTAACGGGAGTGTGGAGAAGTACAAGGCAAGATTTGTTTCCCGAGGCTTCTCACAGATTGAGAGGATTGATTATGAGGAAACCTTTGCACCTGTCGCACGGTATTCTTCCATACAGATGATTCTTTCTCTCTCAACGCAGATGGGGTGGCACATTCATCAGATGGATGTGAAGACTGTGTTCCTCAATGGAGTGATTGAGGAGGAGGTGCACATAGAGCAGCCTGAAGGTTTCGAGATCTTTAGCAGCGAGTCGCATGTGTGCAGGCTCAAAACAACAATGTATGGGTTGAAACAAGCACCTCGTGCTTGGTACACACGGATAGACAGTTATTTCACCGAACTTGGATTCTCCAAGAGTGAGGCGGATCCGAACCTATACCAGATTGTGGTGGAGGGTAAGTTGCTGATCATTGTACTTTATGTAGATGATTTGATTCTGACAGGTGATGAACTGTTGATACACTCATGCAAGGCTGATCTTGCAAAGGAGTTTGAGATGAAGGAATTGGGCCTCCTTCATTATTTCCTGGGATTGGAAATTTGGTATCGCAGTGATGGATTGTTTGTGTCTCAAGGCAAGTATGCCCGGGAGATACTGGAGAAGTTCAACATGCATGGCTGCAAGCCTATTGATACTCCTCCTCCTGGTGGATGGAGGAAAGAGGATGCTACATCGACAGAGGTAGTGGATGCCACTGTTTACCGACAGTTGGTGGGGTCACTTATGTATCTAGTCAATACATGACCCAACATATGCTATGATGTTAACCAACTTTCACAAGGTATGGTTAAGCCTACCAAGCTCTTTTGGAAGGTAGGCAAGCATGTATTGAGATATCTCAGAGGCACATCAGGATATGGATTATGGTACAAACAATTGGATGAGGTGAAGCTGTGTGGCTTCACGGATGCAGATTGGGTAGGGATCCCAACAGACAGAAAGAGCACATTTGGAGGGATTTTTAGTATCGGGTCGACATCAGTTTCTTGGTACAGTAGGAAGCAGAGATCCATGGCACTCAGTTTAGTAGAGGCTGAGTATATGGCAGCGATTTTGGCTGCATGCGAGGCTATATGGATGAGGAAGATCCTGGCCGGGTTGTTCGGTTCACACTTAGATCCTACTGTGATATATTGTGATAATCAGAGTTGCATCAAACTCTCAGTTAATCTAGTATTTCATGATAGATCTAAACACATTGACATTCGGTATCATCATATCAGATATTGTGTGTAGCAGAAGATCATGTTACTTTCATACATTCCCACGGAGGATCAGGATGTTGATATCTTGACGAAGGCGCTCACGAGGAGAAAATTTGAATACCACAGAGGCAGGATCGAGGTGGCAGATAATCCCTATCTTTTTGAGAGGGAGTGTTGAGATTTCAACAAGATGATGAGCTTAGTGAAAAGAGTCGCCTTCACTAAGTGGGCCCGCAGGCTATTTTTGGTGCAAGTCTATTTTTAGACTATGTCTATTTTTAGACATGTCGATCATATTCTATGAGTTGCAGGATGCTATTTGTGGATGGTTGGTCAAGTTGGAAAAATATATGGACTTATATTTTTATACATATTGGGCAGAATCTATTTTTAGATTGCCAGTCTAAAAATAGATATGTCGAATATTATTAGCTCTTAATAATATTTGGACTATAAACATTATCTTATTCTCTTGGAGCACTTCAGTTAAGTGCACAGATGTGGCACAGGAGCTGACAGAAGGAATTACACTATTACTAAGGGTCAAGTGGAGCTATGGCATGGATACTTCAGTCAGAACTCATGTGAGAGAGTTTGGTGGAGTTGATTGAGCAAGTTAATGGAGTTGTGTTCAGTTTAACTGAGTTAAACATAGTTAAGCTAGTTGTATCTAGTCTAACTGATTGATACACTAGTGAGAGTGGTGTGAATTAATTATTAATTAATTCACTAATTATTAACTCATTAATCAACTAAAGAATACATCAGTTAACTACAGTGCATGGACAGTTTCAGTGGAGACCAGTGAAGAGGTAGGTGAAAGAGCAGTGTGACTATCAGTTGTGACTATAGTGTTGCATGAGTTTGTACCACACATGGTTGGAGATGCCAATGAGGATTGCATGAGCAAGGCTAGACCAATTCAAGTTCATTCAGAGCCATTCTTCAGCAGTGATTGCGCAGTAGAGGCAGGCTAGCAGGTGGCAGAGATTGGAGCATGTGTTTTACTAGATCGGACCTGATTAGTGTGTAGCAATTGGAGATTGTACTGAGAGCTTGTGAGGAGCTTTGTATAATGATTTTTACATGATCTCTATGACATATAATATATAGATAGTTGGGGGTTTTCAGCTTTAAGCTTTCCCATAAAAATATTGTGTTCATATGTGTGAATGTTTATGGTTTTAATGTGCGCATGCGATTGTTTTTATTTCTGCAATTAATGATCAATGGTAGAAGAGATTCTGTATTGTGCATTAAGTCAAATAGTGTGTGATCAGGAGAATCTCGAATGTATAACATATCAGTTATATAAATTTCTACACCTATGACAAGATAAAGAAGCCAAGGCTAGATTTCCAATGTCTTTGAATCCCAAAATTCCTTTGCATGAGTTATGAGTTTGTATTTATAACAAGAGGAGTGACCTTTCATATCCTCATGAATCTTGAGCTTCCTTCATGACTATTGGACTTCCAAGTGACCCTTGAACTTCTACAAGAGTCTTGTAATTTTCCTAGTGACTCTTAAGTCTATATATGACTTTTCATATTCCACATGTGACTCTTGGACTTCCACACAATTACATTTTTTTCATTTTTGGAAATACAATATTATACTCCACATCATGTGGCAAGACCCATTGACACATATGAAATTGTGATGATGCTTGTACAAGCCATGACTTGGATCTTCATGATGATGTATCAATTCCAAGCTTCTCTTCTTGCTTCTTCTTTGATGTCTTCATGACTGATCTTGAATGTGCTTCATCTTCATCCTCCAAGAGGATGATTTATATGGAGTATTTATGTGATCTTGATATTTAATATTTTGTCACGATCTTGTGTCCCTTCATCTTCTTTATCGATGATCTCTTCATTGTTCCAACTTCACAGGTTTCTTTCTGCATGATATGCTAAGAATCCTTCTTAAGCATCATCCTATCATATTAGGATTCAATACCTACAAATGGAATTCACAAATGACAAGATGACATTAGTGTGGAAATATCCTAGTATATCTGATTCTCCATGCAATGCACTAAATGATTTGGAACGAGGTACTAGGCTGAGGGGGAGACTTGTGGATTGCGCAATGTGTTGTTTTAGGATGCAAGAGTAAAGCTCTGGGGACTATGATTACATAATGCGTAGTATGTAGGGGTCATATAAGGAATATTGCACAGTTGAAGGAGTTAAGGATACAATAGTGAGGGCTTTCTCACTAAAACTATGTAGTGCATAGTTTTGAGATATAGGGAGGCACAAGACTATGGTTGGGAAGTTCAATGAGACAGTTATGAAGGCTTTCTCACTGTGACTGCGAAATGCGCAGTTCTGGGAGGCCATTGACTGAGTATTTCACAATTTAGAAATTGAAAGAGGTGGACAAGAAGGGATTACTTGTTAGAAAGTTATATATTACAGAGAAATGCAACACAAAAACACAAACACACAAAACACATAAAATCAGAGAGACACAGATATACGTGGTTCACCTAGTTTGGGCTACGTCCACCCGGAAAAGCTGGTCCTTCCTTTCTATTATCCAAAAAAATGAAGAGACAGAACCTACAACAGATCCGATGTAATATCCTCTATTCTCTCTCACAGTCTCCCTATCTGTTTCTCTCTCTCTGAGAATACACCTACAATGTGACAGCCGCAATACAATACCCTCATACAAGTGAGGGGTTTCCTTCTAGGGAAAAAACTCTAAACTAAACATAACTTCTACCATCAGGTCATCCGCCTAATGAACAAACCAGATTGACTAGAAATTACTATACTTTTACAAGGAAATTTTACATCTGTTTTTATCTTTGGAGGTGCTGCCCTCAAAACCCCTCGCCACGGGGGGTGGCTCCATAAAGTGGCAGCCGCCCCCCCTGGACCCCCCAGGCAGCGTTTAATTACGAGCGGTGTTGCCGCCCCATTAAGGTAGAGGGTCCAACGTTGTGATACAAAATAAACAAGATAATCAAGCTCCACAGCCAACATTACTCGACCTGATTACACAATGTTCTATCTTGCAAGGCCAATTAATGCACAATTGGGTAACTTAGTGAGAAAAAGAGACTACAATGCTAACTATAACTGCACAATGCACATAGAGAGATTGACTGGAGAAGATAGTTGTGCAGCTTCCAGGGGTAGGAGGCTAACTAATCACTGTGATTACACAATGCACAGTCCTTGGAGGTAGTGACTGCACAATGCACACTTTCAAGAGGTAGGACAAGATTATCAAAACATTTCTTGAACATGATCACACACTTATAAATGTTATCTAGTAGACAATGAAGCATTTACCACCCAAAGTTAACATGTCCTCATCGAAATGACAACATAACAACACTTACCTTGAAGTTCAATACTTGAGATACACTTTGTAACACAAGTGACGAAACTAATGAAACCATGCTCAAAACTTGGGGAATGAGTCTAATGCATGTCTCTATGATAGATAGAACACATTGGTACAAGAGAATGTATTAGATATTACCTTCAAGAATGTACAAATGATTCCCTTTCATTAGGTGTGACACTTCCCTTACCAAAATGTGACAGTTAGAAAAAGTGAAAATGACACTTGCAAAAACTTAAGAAAGTTAAACAAACACATGGTATATTGAAGAGAAAAAAAAAGAGACACTTGTCGAAGTGAAAGAAATAAAAAAAGTTAGTTGCAAAAGTAAAAGTGAAACTTTTGAATCCAAATGTGCACAAAAGCGACAATTGTGAAAACTCACTAGAATAGAAGTACAATTGCAACTGAAGTGAGAGAGAGACTTCCAAGAGATTTGGTGCATTAAATTTCAGCATAGTTTCACTATGCACTATCCTTATGGACTGTGTAGTCACTATCAACAGTGACTATGCAAGCACTATAACTGAGAATTGCACAAGCTTTATTTCTAGAGACTGTACAAGCCTTACTCTTAGGAACTGCATAATACATGTCTTAACCATGTAGAAGATAGGTGTGATTGTGAATTCATCAAAGGTTGAACATGTGAGAGCCAGTGAAATTGAAACTTAGAACCTCAGAAGAATACTTAAACACTTCGAAAAATATTTATCGACCATGAAGTGTCTATGGCATGAAAAATCACAAGATCCTTATTAGGATCCAAAATTCAAGTGTAGGAAAATTTATGGATGGTGTTGATCGCTACATCAACACTTGGAAACACACTGGTATAGTTGTAACTTCTATGTCCAAGTTTTATGCTTAAGTGTAAGGTCTCAACCCATCAGGAAGTATTGAATTTCCAGTTAGATTGCCCCGACTTTTTCACTTATCATGGTTAAAGATATAATTTCTTATTTTCCTTTCTCAACTTCAAACACATTCATAAGATTAGTCATACCTCAATTGTTTCATCAGGGATAAGGATGATAAGTATACCGAGATTTTGATAATCAAATTTAAGCACATTCCCTAGTGTTGCTCCGCTGCCAGTGAACCTGTTCATTACCCCAATGGAATCACAAGCATTGCTTCACTGCCAGTAGGCTTGTTCAATACCCCAACGATGTTGCTTGCTTCACCTCTCTACACATGAAGCCTTTCTCTTCTTCACTTCTTTATTTATTTACTAATAAATGTGCAAAGCCACTTATTTATTTTGAAGGAGGAAGAGGGAACTTTTCTTATTTAGTTGCAAGAGAGGTTGTTCCTTGTCTATGAGATTTGAATGATGGTGGGGTTAATAAGTTCGTTTTAAGTTTTCCTCCTTTCCCTTCTTTATTCGATCGAGTTGACAGGTCAAAACACTATTTACTACAAGGGTGAGACATGAATGTAGATCTTAATAGAGAGGCAGGCTTCATAGTTTTACCAAAGGATTTTTCGTCTGGAACGAATTGTATTTTTCATTTAGAAATAATTGAATTTAAAAGATATATAAACACAAATAAAGAAGAGGTAACATATTGGCCAAGCATTGCTCATTATCAAAATTTCCTTTCAAAGCTTCTCCAGATTATATTTTGAGCTAAAAGGAGCATCTTTCACATAGGGTATTATTAAGAAAAACATAAAACAATATACGTGACAAGATAAGAAATAATAACAAGTTCAAGGATAAGAAAAGTAGCATGTGTTAGTGTCAGTATTTTCATACTTCCACCAGGGATCAAAACAAATTTTTCATGTGCATCTTAGGTGTCCCATTCTAAAGAAATTTTCAATCATTCCATTAGGTCATGATATAAAATTGTTCCACTGGTGGTTGTCCTTGTCAATAAACTTCACTCTCCCTTCGAGATTCACATTGCTAACTCCTTCTCGTGTCTCCTTGAGCATAACAACACATATGGAAGTCTCTTTTCACCAGGAAGTCTTTTAAATCAAATCTCATTCATGAGTGTCAGGTCTAAATAAGTCCCATTAGGTCATTAGGTTTTTTATTTCTCAAGGTCACTCCTTCATTTCAGATGAGGTTAGCAAATAAAATGAGATGGACTAAATAAGAAATTTTTTCTTCCTATGTAGAAGATCATAATGATGTAATTATCATACTTTTAGAGTTGTAATTTTTGAGTTTAATGACTTTTATATCAAAATGTCATTTTGATATAAAATTCAAAATGTAATTTATTTATATTTTCCAAATGTAATTTTATGTTCTCATATGTAATAAATTCAATCCCAAGCTGTCAATGCAATCATGTCCGGCCTAAGTGGAGCAATAGAGCCAAACTCCATGACTTGATCAAATTGCAAAATGCCAAAGAAGTTAGAAAGATAGAGAGTATGAGTTCCAAAGTCCAAAGGGAAAAGTGAACATAGGAAAAGTGGGTAATTAAAATTGAAAATTCAAAACCACCAAAGCTATAAAGCCATTCAAACACCTCAAAGAAATTCATTGTTTTCATTCAACCATCAGGAGTTTCCAGCAAAGGAGAAATTTCAAATTTTCAAGCATTTTGAGTCAAATTTCAGGGTCGCTGCGCATTTTCCCTCAGGCACTGCACATTTTCTTGGACGCTGTGCGTTTACCCTTAGGTGTTGTGCATTTTCCTGACAACTGCTAACTAAATTACATAGGTGCTACGTGTTTACCCTTAGTTTCTGCGCGTTTTCTCGGGCACTGCGTGTTCCTCCAGGACGGTGCACTGCGCGTTTTCTCTATGAAACCCTAGTTTTCATTTCCTTCCCATTTTTCATGCATCACCCTAAATACATATCAGTCATAAACATTGTTAAATCCTAGGGTTTTCATAGACCTAGGTTTTCATTTACATTCACTCCCTCCCATTTTCCTAAGCTATTCATTTCATCTCTCACTCCCTTTGCCTCATTCCATTTACCCTAGGGTTTTCAAGCCTTCAAATTCAAAATTTTTGAAGAGGAAGATAGAAGTGTCAGTGAGGAACAAACACCAAAGAAGAGTAAGAAAGGAGGGAAAATCATCAAATATGAACCTGCAACAACAAAAGAGCTCATGGCTTCTCCCCTCACTATGTCATATTTTAAACATGTTGGTTGTTTTGAGTTTTGTGAGAAGGTGCAGCAGATTCAGTATCACCCTATGTTGACAAGGTTGTTCATTACAAATCTTCATGATAGGCAGGTCACTCATGTTGGGGTTACTTCTACCATGTTCACTAATGCCATTGCAGTTGCTACAGGGATCCCTAAGGTGGGAGAGAAATGGTTTAAACAAGGAAACCTTGATCAGAGCTACTATGAACCATATCTTAAACCGAGATACAAGGATAACAAAAAGACCATTTTCCCTTTCTCTCATCTTCTTGACTGATATGTCCCTATGATGAAAATAATCATGAAATACTTCACCTGTGAGGGGAGGTTTTATCAACTGTATTCATATCATATCTGACTCCTCATGCACTTCAATAGAGTCAGAATGCTTCACATACCCTACTATCTCTCCCGCAACATTGACAAGATGGTATACATTGTAAAAAATAGGGATTATAATCATCAAATGCAGAGCCTTGAGCGAAAGAACATTCAATGGGACACAGTCATAGAAAATGAAGTTTTCAATACCCCACCTAGTCAGCATGAGCAGAGTATCCCCTCATCATCTCATCCTCCCATATCTACTCCTCCATCTCAAACAACTACTCATACATCATCACCAAGTCAGTTTCATTCAACCCATGTTGATCCTTCTTCTTCACCTTTCTATAACCTTTCACCATCATCATAGAGGAGGAGAAGGATATTGAGGAAACTTGGGCTAATTTGACTGATGTTGAGCCATTTCCCAAGATTTATCAGTGAGGCTACAAGCATGTGTTTGCTTCACTTGGAGTGAAAGGGGCCATGCCTTCTTCATAAAAAAAACAGGTGGGCAAGGGAAAGGAAAAGGCTAAAGAGCCAATCATTGATGAACAAGAGGACAAACATGAAATAGAACATGAGTTTCAGCTGATTGACATAGATGAGGAAGATGAGGGAAAAATCATCAGTGCAGCAGTCAAAGGCAAAGAAGAAAAGATCAGTGAACTTCAAGCTAATATTGACAGATCAAAATATGTGATTGATTTTACTGAGCAATAAAATCAACAGCTGAAAGCTAAACAAACCATCAATGAGGTAAAGACCATCAAAGCACAAAGAGAGGCAGAAAAGGTAAAGGCCTTGTTGGAGGAGACCTTGGAAAGATTTGGTGATATTGATGATGAGGAGGATCAGCCTCCAAGATAGAGACCAAAGAATATAGGGCTGAAAAGAGCTCTTTCCCTTAAGAGACAAAGAGAAGCTGAGTTGGAAGAGCAGCTCACAGCAAGTGAGCTGCTTTCCCTAGAGATTAGCAAGGACAGGGAATCATGGCTTGATAGATCCAATATGAATTTGGAGAGGTTTCTAGAGAACTCCAACAAGGACAATGACTTTTTTAGGATAAGAGTCAAGATTCATGCACAGAAACAGAGAATTGCATTGGCCCAGCTCAAAAGAGCCAATGCTAAGATTGAAATTTTGACTAAGCAAGGGGAGAAAGAGAGGTTAGATATTCTTGTTGAGGTGTCTCTTCATGCCTCAAGAAATTTATAAACAAGTAACCTCAAAAATTTTTGCAAACTATTGTCACATTTAGCACTTCAGTGCATTTTTGGTTTTTTGAGTCTTTTTGGCACACAGAAATTCTGCCAAACGTGCAACGACCTAGACGTTGCGCTCTTTTTGGGGGCCTCTAAATGAAAAATGGCCACCACCATAATGTTCAGAATGATGAAGACCCTAGAAATTTTCAAAAAAATTGGAGGAGAATGGGTCCCTAAAAAATGCAAAAAACTACCAAATTTTCATATTTCTGCCTCCTTTTTGACCTGGTTGCTGCGCGTTTACCAATCTTGGGCGATTGAATTTTTGACAAGGAAATTGAGCACCATTTTGGACACTAGAGGCAGATTTGGAAACTAGATTCACATAGCTTTCCAATGAGTTATCTTGGGGCTGATTTGGACACCGGGAAGGCACTCAAAATCAGCATTGAACAGAGGCCATATTTTCTGCCTAGGCACTGCCCGTTTGGCAGGAAAATGCATTTTTCACAATCTTCAGCAAATTTTTAAGTTTCACTCCAGTTTGACTTTTTACTTGGGAAAGTGAAGAAATTAATGATGTAAATGGTCATGGTCAATGTAAATGTCATGTTTTTACCTTTATCTAAGGTAGATACATTAGGTGAGTCTTCTAGAGGTCAAATAAATCAGTTACCTCTCTTTTAGAGGCAAATTGTTGGGTCTTCCTAGTCTTCAGTTTCTTGTTTGGCATTAGGTGTAACTGATTCCCATCTCATGGATTCGACTCCTTGAGGCTAGGGAGAGTGGTTTTCAGGTCTATATGATGTAATTTCTCAGTGATTGTAATGGTTGGACTCATTTGGAGTTTTGGCTTCTCAAGAGACACACTTTGTATCAGTTTTGGCTTGGATAATAATCAAATTTACAGTTATTTTTGTGGGATCCATGTGGTATGGTGTTTAGTTTCAGTTTCTTCTTTATGCTTAGATGTTTGAATGTTTTGGTAATTCATCCATCATTTCATTGCTATTAAGTGAATGTTTTCAGATTAGATGAACAAAATCCATAATTTCTATGCTCTGTTTTGGGTAAATATTCACAATTTGTAATTTCTTCAATTTAGAAGGAAATCGTGAATTCACCATGCTCTTTCTAGCTTATCACCTATCTTGATCATCCCACCATAAAAATACCAAAGTTCTAAACATTGTACCTACCTTGCCCCATAAAACACCCCACAAATCTTGACCTAATTTCCTTGCCCTGACTGTTTGACTCCTCTTGATCCAACAAAACCCTACACAAATAAAAATAAAAAACCTTGAGCTAGTATACCTAGCCTAATATCTTCTTTCCTCAGTCATCTTCGCTGTGATTTTTGCGGACAGAGCCCTCTCCTTGCCTAGTAGGGATAGCTACTTGGCTAAGCATGGTTTGTGGTTACCTCAGAAGTGCGTTCTTCAGCCCGAGGTTCAATCCGAGTGATAAAAACATGCATGATAGGAAAAAAAGAGACAAAAAAAATACATAAATTAGATGCAAACCAAAAAGTAGGGTGAATGAAATGCAAAAGAAAACTAAATGAAACCAGAACTACTACTAATATATCTAGATAGAATATCAAGAGTAAGTGAAATGAAATTTCCAATATATCCACTGAAGCTACTCTCGACCTACAAACAGAAAGATACAAGCAATTAAATCCAATATAAAACAATGTGCAATAGGAAGGTAAGAACTTGAATATCTTGCATAAGAAATTGAAGGTCTTTCCTGTCGACATAAATATGTGCCATAACAACTAGCTTTAACCAACCTACAACCTTACCCTTTCACTTAGAACAACAATCATGAAAGCATCAGAGGCTTCTTATGAATGTATCTTCATCGATGTTGTCCTTCTTAACACGCATCAAGAAAGATAAAATCTAATTATTAAAAAAAGGGCATACTAAGTAAGATGCCTTCAACAAATCATACATTTTATAATGAAATTCAAAACAACCCTTTTGGAAACCCTGAAACTCTTGGGAGAATTAACTTTCAATTAGCACATCTGAATCATGGGGAGAATCGACAATATCAACATATGTAGGACAACTATTAATGGGAAAATGATTCATTGAGTGACAATTTTTAGGACCAATGTTATGACTCGATTTATGAAGTAGCATATGAAATTCTCGATTCTTGATTGGTTCCCTTTGTGTTGAATTACATACTAGACTAGTGATATAAAATCTTGTGGAATTAGAAATAATTGCCAGCCTTGTAAATCTAGGAAACCAATTAAAATAATATGCTGACAAATGGTTAGAAGAATATGTCAAATCAAATCTAGAACCCATATTAGCATGGGGGGTTTGATCCCCTAAATTATTCAAGGTTTGAATGCTGCTAAAAAGGATTCATTGGGCCAGAAAAAAAAAAATTAAAAAAATGATTAGTTTAATAACATTCAAAATGAATATTAGGATATGATTATTCCCAAAATCACTTAACATATATGAATCCTTCGACTAATGATGATCTTTATCTTGATAATAAGAATGATAGGGTTCATAGCTTTATGCATCCATGAAATATATACATTCCAAACCAAAATTAAATACAAGAGATTTAAATGGAGATGAATTAACTAAAGATTTTTTTATTTGATCAGAAACTCGATCTTAAGAATTAGAAAAAACGATATCTGAAATACTGAAAATATTTCAAGAAGGAGTTTGAATCCAGTGAAACCATGGATAGAAAATAGTTTTGTGAGAAAATATATATTTTAATTAGTTCGAGAACCTTACTAGGATTGAAAGAACTTGACATAACCATCAACGAGAGTTGAGGTGCCTCAAATCCTTGAAAAGTCTCATAACTTTGGAAAGTTAGATAACTACATTTTGAGAACCGAGTCAGATTGCAAATTGCATGTGGAAAACTACTATCAGTTGAATAAAAAAGATCACTATTATATGGATTAAAACCATATGCATTAATAGTTCGATCATATTTTTAAACTTCAACAAACATATTACTTAATTCATAAGATCCCTTTGCTTATAAATATAGAGATGTATAAATCAAGGAAAACTCATGCGAAACCTGATTTGAAGGGTTATCTTCATGAAAAAAAATAGATTGCAAGGAATGTAATGGATGGTATCTAATTTCATTTCTCTCTTTTACATCATGTATAATATCACTATCCCATGTCATTTCAATATTCCAATCATCAGACATGAATCCATAGAGCATGGCATATTTACATTACAGGAAATAGGACACAAGTAATACTGAGCTGAAGAGGAAGTTCCCATAAGAAAATATTCTTTGAACAAATCATATTTAAGATATAAATATTTCAAATCAAAATATTATTGAGAAACCGAAATATCAATTGGGTCACTTGGGAATTCATCATCATATACATCAATGGAGAAATCATCATTAGAATGATGATTTCCAAAGACTTTAGATTGATTATGAAAATTTATTTCATTTGATTTATTGCCAATATTAGTAGACTCTAAATCAACAAAGAATGAAGAAATTTTATTTTGACCTAGAGGACTTTGAAAAAGGGAAGAAAAATTGAAATAATATTCACCTTTTGGCTCCTCTACCTGTGAAATAGGAATACCTTGCACATGATCACTACTTGGAAGTGGAAGAGACTGATAAGGTAGATCAAGGGGCATGGGACCATGAGATAGAGATGATAGAGGATGACATGTATCCAAATTAGATTCAATACTAAAGTTATGAGTGTTAATATCATACTAAGGAATGGAGGGATTAGTCTTCATGCTAGGCTCCATGAACCATTCCAAGCCTTACTCCATCAGATTAAGATCACGTAAAGTGGATGAAGGGTGAAGAGATAGATCAAAAATTTGGTTTTTAGATTTCCAAACTCCAACACCATCAAAAGGAGGCACCCATATTGGTACTGAAAATGAAGGGGGACAAGGAAAAAAAAGGACTAACATGTTCCTCCTCTAAAATTAGGGGTGTCTTATAGTTCACAAAATTTGGGAGAACATAAACATCATGGGGTTTAGATTCACAATGTAAATATATTTGAACTAGACATTCAAAATTTTGTTTAAAGAAATCCCAGTCTGTATCTTCTCCAAAAAAAACATAACACAGGTGAAGGAATTAATTAGAAAAATCCTCAATTCACTGATCAAGCTTCATTCTTAGTTGATTAATCCTTTTAAGGACATCTCATTAATCATACCTATAAAAGGGTTGATGAATCTCCTTGATGCAGTGTTCAAAAGAATGAATATAAGTAGATGCTAAGGTATGACACCATCGATTAACTCGACCTTCAACTGTGAGGAGGAAAAGAACACAAGCCACATATTCACCATCAATTTTATAATGTTCACATAACTTGAGAAAAAGAGATGCATGCTAAATTATGTATATTTCATCCTAACCATAAAAATTTAATGGAGACAAGTTATAAAGGGGTTCATTGGGGATTAAAATTTTACCATTGGATATGTTGGAAAAACACGTCGAGAGTATGATTTCAAGATGAGCCATTTAATATAAGAGGTTCAAAAGGAACTCAATGGGGATGAGACAACAATTGATGGTGTTGTAAATCCATCAACCAAGGGGGTTTCCCCTGTATGAAGTCCGAATTATACCTCATGCCATTTGGAATATGTAATATTCCCACTTAGCCCAAGCTAATGG
Organism: Pinus albicaulis; assembly: GCA_034641835.2. Classification (NCBI taxonomy): domain Eukaryota; kingdom Viridiplantae; phylum Streptophyta; class Pinopsida; order Pinales; family Pinaceae; genus Pinus; species Pinus albicaulis. The sequence continues at coordinate 1,523,204,072 of CM076580.1, forward strand.
GAATATTCAATTTTGCTTTGTTTTGTTTTGAATTTCATGTTGATGAATAAAATGTAAAGGAGGACATGTAAAACTCCTGAAAACATCAAAATAAATCAATGCCCAATATGAACAAGGCTAAATCTGGGCCATTTTATAAAACACACTTGAGTGTGAAAGAGGTTTATCACTTGACCAAGTCAACCATGACCATATCTACAGCGCAGTCTAGATGCATTGAATCTCATTGAGGGACAACACAGTTCTAGATGGAGGCTCTACATGTGAAAGAAGCTAAATTGATGAAGTTTTTTAGGGTTTTACAAGACTCTTATCTTATAAAAGGAAGGGGAGAGCAGCATGAGGGGGGTTGTTGAAGGCATTGTCTTGAAAGGATTTTTCTATTTAGAAACTTCTCATTCAAAGACAAAGCTCCAAAACCAATTTCTTCACAACTCCAAGTCTATGTGTATTGAACTCAACAATCAACCAACAATCACAGTGAGGCTTACATGCAGTATTTAACTGCCAAAATGAGGAGGTGAACCCTAGCTAGGGTTTTAGAAGTCATTAATTACATAATAAATGCATTTGACCATTGAGACCATGCAAGGCCCAAGGCACAAATATCCCAACCTCATTCATGACAAAAATAACTTCTAACATAACTCCTCAGCTAATTTTAGAGATATTTTTCTATTAAGCCTTCAAAATATCTTTTTCATTAACTCCTTGTGTCTTCTGTTGACTTTCAGGAAAGGGCGCAGCGCCAAAATTGGAAAAATTGCCTCGTTTGCAGCTAATATTTGGAGGCCTTCCCGGTGTCCAAATGAGCTCCATGATAGCTCATTGGAAATATTGTCATGTCTAGTTTCCAAATCTACCTTTATTTTTTAGTTTGGTGTCCATTTTCCTGCTCAAAAATACATTCTCCCAATACTTCTTAGGTCGCAGCGCCAGTGCTGAAAATAGGGCAGAAAGGTGATTTTTAGGTGGTTTTTGGCACTTTTCGAGGACCAGGTTTGCTCCAAATGAGCTGAAATTTTTTGTGGGTGATTTCCTTGCCATGAGGATCATGAAAATGCTAAGTTTTCCCCATTTGGATTCCCCAAAAAATAGCGCAGCGCCAGTGGTGTTGCGCGTTTGGCCCTTTTTTCTGCTAGCCAAACAGTCAAAAATAAAAAATGTGCACAATGTGCCAAAATTTTGAAGTTAGGTTGTTGATCATGTTTGGGATGCCTGGAGAGATACATGAGCAAGGATTTCAAGCTTTTCCTTCTCCTTTGCCTCATTTAGGGCTTGAATCTTCGCAAGGGCTCTTTTGATCTTGGCCCTTCCAATCCTGTTTCTTAAGGCATAATGCCTTACCATATTCTTTTGAAGGTCAATGTTTCCTTTTTCCTTCTCAAGCTAATCCTCTAGGTGTACATTGGCTCTCTCTAGCCAAGATTATTTCTCATATCTGATCTCCATGGCAAGCAGCTCACTTGGAGTGAGCTGCTTTGCTAATGTTGTCTCTTGCTCTCTATCCCGGGCTAAGGCCTTCTTCAATCCAATTGTCCTTGGCCTCTTCCTAGGAAGTTGTTCTTCTTCATCCTCATTGTCATCAAGAGTGCCCAAGGTCTCATCTAGATTAGCCTTAGCCTTTCCAACCTATTTCCAAGTTCTGATAGTTATGACCTCACTGATGGCTTTCTCTGTTTCTAACTGCTGGTTTTCTACCTCAAGGAAGTTGATCACATTTTTGGCCCTAACAAGATTGGTTTGTAGATCCCTAATCTGAGCATCCTTTCTTTTGAGTATCATGTTTGTGATCCTCTCCTCATTCTCATCATCACTGTCAAGGTGAATTAGCTGAAACACTTTTTTAGTTTCATGCTCATCTTCCTTCTCATCAACAATGACCTTTTCCTTATCTTTGTCAAGTTGTTTTGTTGACGTAGAAGACATGGACCCTTGCCTCTTAAGGGCAGCAGACACATGCCTATTTCCCCTCTAGTAGGTCAAAGGAAAAGACTCATTGTTACTCATCTCAGTGCCATCTGTCTCAATGTTTTTATCACTGTTTGATGTTGTGTCACCATGATATGAAGGTGAAGGAATGTGAGTGAGTGGAGATGTATGAACAGTAGGAGGTGATGGAGGAATGGATGTGGGAGGATGGGATGATGAAGGGATATCTTGCTGATGATGGCCTTGTGGAGCAGTAAAAACCTCATTGGAAATGAAGGCGTCCCATGGAATGCCCTTCTGTTGGAGTTGGTGCATAACAACCATTTTGATAAGTGAGTTATGAAAGAGGCTTTACAGCTAATGAGGATAGTCTCTCTTTTGTACAATATAGGACATTTTATCAATGCTTCTGTAGAGGTAATAGGGTATGTGCAGCGTCCTCACTCTAGTAAAGTGCATAAACAACCTGATGTGGTAGGAGTAAAGGTAGGAGAACCTTCCTTCACAAGTAAAATATTTCATTATAATCTTCATCATAGGTGCATATCTATCAAGCAGGTAAGAGAAAGGAAAGATGGATTTGATGTGGTCCTTATAACTGGGCTTAAGGTATGGCTCAAAGTAGCTCATGTCAAGGTTAGCTTGCTTGAATCATTCCTCCCCTACACTTGGTATGTTTGTGGCATTGGCAATAACATCTGTAGATAACTCAAAGGTGACCCCTATAAGGTTAACTTGTTTGTCATGCAAGTTAATGATGAAAATTCTGGTTAGCTGAGGGTGGTTTTGCACCTGCTGCACCTTTTCACAAAATTCATAGCATCCTACATGTTCGAAGCAGGAAACAGTAAGGGGAGATGCCTTGAGCTCTTTTGTATTGATAGGCTCAAACCTATTTATCTTGCCTCCCTTGTGATCATGCCTTCTTAGCATTTGGGCCTCCACACCACTGCCACTGTCCTATGACATTGTAAACTCTATCGTTATAAAACCCTGGAGTGTAAATGGAACTGGAATGAAGAGATGGTAATGAAATGAAAATTTTGGAAAATGAGGGAATGAGTGAGTGAGGGTATAAGTGTATGAGAATGAGTGAGAGGCTAAAAAACTCAATGATAACCCTCCAGTTGTGCAGTCTCCCTTTGTATCACTGACACTCTGCCTAGGAAGATGGAGCAATGGAAAAAAATGATTTCAAGGTTGAAACCTAGGGTTTGATCTTAGGGTTCCATTTCATTGATTAAGAAATCATTATAATAGCTTGAAAAATGGGTGACACCGACATTACCAAGTTTGAAGGCCTTGCTGGAGAAGATCCTACAAATCATGCTCAATCTTTCCACATGTCGTGTTCGTCTAACTCCATTATCAATAACTCTGTCCATCTTCGGTTGTTCCAATGTACACTTACTGGTGAAGCTTCTAAGTGGTATGTTGATCAAGCCTCATCCTCTCATATGAAATTTGCAACTCTTTCCCGGGATTTTCTATCTTATTTCCAACTTCCCCTTCGTTATGACACTAGTACTGAACTTTTGACTTCTTTCTGTCAATTGTCTGCAACCCGCCTATCTGATCATGTCTAGGAATGGCGGAGAAGAAAGAGCCTATGTCGAGCCCCTCCCTTCGAAGACCATGTCTACATGGACTGGTTCCTTAGATCTCTTTTGCCTACTATCGACAAATATGTCGCATCGCATTTCCCTCAAATCGAAGAAGTCGCTCTCCAAATTATGTTAAAATATGACCTGATCTACACTCAGTTGGGTTATGTTTATACCGTTCTACCTGATCTTCCTAGACCCAGTGGTGCCAACGCACCGGGGGTATCTCATGCCACCGATGGTATCGTTGGAGCTCTCTCTCATCCATACGCTCAGCCTCCCATGGGATATGGTTTTCCTCAGGGAGGGGCCAACACCTCCTGCACCTTTCCCCCTCCCAGTAGCATGTATCCATGATATGGCATGCCTCCTCCTTTTTCCCAACCTCCTGTTTACCACAATGTTATCCAAACTCCTTATTATCAATATCCACAGCCTGGTGCACTATCTCCTCCAGCATTCGCACCTCCGCCTCCCTTGCCTTCTCAACCCCCGCAATAGTAGCCACCACCCCCTCAGGGGCAGGTATACGTAGAGCAGGGTGTGACTGATCCTCCTATTTCCAAAAATAAGAGGAAAGGCACTCAAAATCAATCTGCCTTCGGTAACCCTAGACCTAACCTTCAAAGTAATGCACCTAACACTGCTAACCAGCAACAAGGCACTCAGCCCAAGCATGGCATGCATGTTCACACGAATAAGCCTTGTTCTTGTTGTGGTGTTTTTGGTCATTACACTCATGATTGTCCTCTTTTGCCACAGATGTCGCAGATGTGGGAGTCTCAAGCAACATAGCGAGGACAGTAAGCCTCCCCTTCCGTCCCTCCCTATGCTTCGCCTATTCAACCTACTGTGTTTACTAATCCTTTCCCTCAGCAAGGATTCGTGGCTACCCAACCACCTGAAGGTCAGGAGGCCACTCAACCTCTTCCTTAGAGTACCTCTGATTACCAGATTCTCATGATGAACTTTGACCAATCTATACCCATAGACATCAACCTTCAGACTCGGTCCCGTTAGTACAACAAGCCTCTCGCTATGTCTGTCCCCGAGCCACTTTCTTCAAGTTCTACAAAGCCTCTTTCGAAACCTAATGGTCCTTTGCAGATCCCTCAGCCTAAGGCAGAGGTTCATACCAAGATCCCTAAGGGACCATTACGCCAAAATGCTGCTTCTGGCAAAAGCTGCCCATTTGTATAGCATAGTAGATGATTTGGCACAATCTCCTGCTGCCATCTCAACGCTGGAACTCCTCCAATCGTGCCCTTCGCAACGAAAAGATCTACTATCTTCTATGGGTGATGTAGATCCTTCAGATGATCGATTGATCAACTTCGATGTTGACCAATTAAAACATCCTCCTCTTCCTGCTTCCTTCACCTTCCAAATCCCAGTCAAGATCCGAAACGCCAACGTTTCCTGGTGTATCATTGATGAGGGAGAATCCACTTATGGAATGTCCACTCGGTTTGGAAGTAACTCAGATTTCCTGAGTTGGCCCCTTCCACGATCACTCTCTGAATGTGGGATGGCCATGCCTCCCAGCCCATTGGCCTATTCCGCAATTGTCTTATTACTCTTGCGGGCAAGACTGTTTGCGTTGACGTAGAAGTCATTGATTCCCCCTTTGATTACAACATTCTATTGGGTCATAGCTACACTTATGCGATGTCTGTTGTACCATCTGCGGTTCACCGCAATATGTCCTTTCCCCATAATGGAAATATAGTCACCATCGACCAATTGACATATTACGAACCGAAGTATTAGACCTCCCCTGAGTCCATCATATCTTCGGTGGCTAATAAGAAAACTATCGAACCTTTGACCAGTGTCTCACCCGGCGTCTACAAAGACTCCTCTTTGCTTGGTACATTCCCTGGTCTTCCTCCTCCTGTCTCTGATCCCAGCTCATCGAATGTTTTCATGATGCAATTGTCTCGGGCTTCCCTCAAACGACCCTCTTTGCTTAGTCAGCAGCCTCACCCTCTGCAACCTACTCCTAGCCCTTCGATTCAGCCTTCTGGACCTCCTCCTCCTAACCCTTCACCTACAACTGGTATCCATGAGCCTATCTACCCTCCTAGATCGGTTCCTCTAGGCCTTAACCATCTTGGAGTTGTCCCGCCTGGCCATTACCCCTCTGGTCAGATATTGTTCCTAGCTCCCCCTCCTGGAGTATACTCGGTACCTGTCATGGTTACCCTATCTCTTCCTAACCTGACCCTGGGGATTCCCGACTGGTACCTTGATCCCCCAACCACTACCCCACCTAGTCAACCAAAACCTTATCTTGCTTTGACCCTGGTTCAACCGGTCCCTATGACTTCTCCCGCTGCTATAGTGCCTCAGCCACCTCAACAGGAACCCTCTCCTGTTGCGACCACTTCAGGTAAGAAGGGTAAAGCTCACAAGATGGCATCTAAAGACAAGGCTGCCCTGACAAACCTTGCCCCTCCTCAGCCACCAAAGCGTACTATTCAGTGTGCTTTGTGTGATGTTTTTGGTCATGCCACCCATACCTGTCCAGAGTTGCCTCACCTCAAGCCCATTGTCAATGAGACATTTTCGGAGTTTGACATCCCTAAGGTATATGTCACTATACCCAATTCAGTCCCGAAACTTAAGTCTTTGCGCATAAATCACCCTTGTGCTTTGTGTGATTTCCATGGCCACTATACTCACCTTTGTCCCTGCCTTGAAGAGTACCTCTCCTCTTTGGAAGCGGTCCGCCCATTCGAGGCCAAGCGCACTGATTCCACCACTCCCTTATTTGCATGTTTTTCTTCATCAGAACCAGAGGACACATCCACTCCTATTGAAATTCCCCCTCTGGATGTCGAAATGACAGAGTCTTCGGCCACTTTCCACTACCTGTCATCATCTATGAGATCCTCGATGAAAGACCCCCCTCGACCTTCCCCTCCTGTTTCGCATGACCTCCCTTCAGTGATCACCTTGAGCTCAACATCAGTGGATCCTTCATCTACTTGTTCTTTCGTCACCCCTTGTGACGATGCACATGTGAACCTCTCTTCTCATGATGATGAGTCAGGTAGCTTTGCCGCGTCAAGTGGTCTTTCTTCCACCAGTCACCACATCTTCTATTACGATGACAACATTATGGAAGTAGTCACCACCCCTTACTTTATCTATCCCCCCTTACATCAAACCCATGCATTCGAACCACATACACCTTGTGGCCATTACATTGACACCCAATGTTTGGGTAAGGGGGCACCCATATTCGAGAGACCAGGAGAAGCAATTCTCCACAACTCTCCCAGTGTATCTGGTCGTGTTGAATATAGTACCCTTATTCTTCCCCATTTAGAAGAACCTCTAGAGTCCCATATCACTTCAAATCACTCTAGGGATGATACCCCTCATCATTCCTTCATCTTACATCATCAACCCAGTCCCCTAGACATTGTTGTTGACCAACCTGTGGGTTTTCTAGGAGAGCACCAGTTCAATATCTCCAAATCCTCTCTTTGGGATAGTGACACCATGTATGCCAACCTAGAAACTTAAGTCCATTTACTTCATATATGCAGTACCAAAAGAGATTGGCAATCCTCTATTCCCTTTCTCGAACTGCATAACCATAACGAAAACAAATGGCACACGACATCATAAAAATGTGTTTAGACCCCCCCTTTCTAAATACATTTTGGCATGACCATAACATGCTTGGGGGCATCTATGCCCCTCAACCATAAAAATCCCAGCTCTCAGCCAAAATCAGCACTGAAACCCCCTTTCTCTGACAGGTCACAATGTTCAGGTCATTTCCTAGGACAGGTTGTAGTTTTTTTCCTAGTACCTGCTATCTAGGTCATAGAACAGACCCCAAAAAGTGTGACCTGGCCTATTCATGAGCTATGGATGCCTAAAATGAAATTTTGATCCCCTTAACTAAAAGAGTAGGGTTAGGTCTCTTACCTGCAACTGACGAATCTCAATTCCAATGGTCGGTTTGTCCACTACGATTGCCACAAGATTTAGGTCCATCTCTCCTCTCTACATTCACCATAGCTACACTTGAAAATAAGTGAATTTGGAGGGAAAATGCCTTGTTAAAAGAGAAACCCTAGATTTTCCTTTCGTCTGTTGCAGACAAATCGTAGCTTAGTTTGACAAACTATCCATACTGTTGGAAATCTTGCACCGAGCCCTCAAATGGGTATCTATTAGTTTTTTGTGATTTGATACTTCACCAGGCCACATTTTTTCCAAGAAGGGTCACTTCACCACTCCTCAAAATCGAATTTCTTCACTTACAACACTTGTACTTGGGGGCACCACTTTGCCTCCATACTTGTCCATGCTTGTGTCGATTTTCGTCGTGAGTCACCATCTCATACTCATGTTTTTATGGTCCCCATTGGACCTTTTCTGTGTGGTAGCATCATCGAGTCGCCCTTGTTTAGAGCATCTGAGTTGAGTCATAATCACATTCATGGAGTCTATCATGAGTCCCTTTGTATCTCGCTATAGTCCTCCATCCTTTATTGCTTGATCCCTCTCTCGTGTTGCACATTATGGCCTTTAGTCCTACTATCCCCTATCCCCCTTGATATTGTGTCAATTGCTGCCAACTCGTCCATGCCCTTTATGCTCTAACAAGGGAAGTCGTACATTTGCTACTTAGTACCCTCCATTTCATTATCATCCCTAGTGTCAGTCTGTCAGTCGCTCTAATATTTTCTCTCGTGCCCTAGTTGAGGATCCCTTATTGTCTCACCTATGGCGGACCTCCTTCTATTGACATCAGATAATTCATTCCAGAAGACAGGTCTAGAGGGTGGTGTACCTTGGTTCCAGCTTCCATTCTTGTTTGGTGTCTCGAATCAGGCAAAGGGACTCCTTATTGCCCTTTGACTTGATTGTTTCTCAACCCCAACTCCTTACAACATGATCAAGATCCGTATACTTGATGGTTTAGTGATGCAGTAGATGATATTGGTGATTCCCGGGTGTGTGTGAGATGTTTTAGACCTCATGAGGGGGTGGCCCTTCGGGTAGCCCCCCACATACCCGGATGAACTCTTCATTACATCCTTTGATGCAACTCCATATATTTGATGATGTCGGCCTTAGCCACTTGCAGCGCCTTTTTGATTGCATGTATCAGTCAGGTTTTTAGAGCCCTTTCCTATTTACAGGGGCATTTGGGTTGTATTTGTATCTCATGTAATCAAATATTATTGTATAAGTCCTGGCTATTATCCTAGGCCCAGTATGTATGAGGGATTCATTATCATGTTTTTTCCTGGCTCATGTTTATGCCAGCATGTACTATATTGTTCAGTCCCTCGTTTATTGGACACATTATTCTTTGTACTTTGTCTCGGTGGGCATAGGTATGCCTCCCCCACCGCCTATAACATAGGTACTCACTCATAAAAGAGACTTTTTGCACCTGTAAGTCTCGCCTCCTCAGGGTCTAGTCTTCTATCACCTTGGTCTACCTTATATTTCTCTCTCTGACTTCCCCTTCAGTGCCTAGTGATTAAGTTCTTACAACGTACTTCAGTCATACGATTAGCTCCTAACGCTCGCACGCTGGGGGCAATCTGTTACACCATTTTTTGGTCATCTAACCTATTACTATTAGATGGACCAAAGTACACCATGTAAGACCAATTTTACCCTAAGTAAAATTTCTTTCACTATGAAAAAAAACTTAGTAAACCACCTTTATTAAGTTGTTTATGGTCTAAACAGGAAACCCCATGAGGAAATATTAAATAAATCCACATTTGTTTGATTTTCCTCAAGGAATAATTATTTAAACAACAGTTTAATTAATATTCCTGGTCATATTTAACCCAAAACAAGGAAATTAATTAGATAAATCATTATTCATCTTATTATTTTCTAGAAATAATTATTTAAACCTTATTTAAATAATATTCCTTGTTAAATTTCACTAAATCACTCATAAATAATTAAATAAATAATTATTTATTTAATTATTACTCAACCACATCCTTAAAATAATAAATAAATCATTTATTTATTTATTTACAAATAAAGGGATTTGACATAAGTCAAATTCTTTTTCCCTCCAACAAATATAATAAAATATTCAATAAAAGTTGGATCTTGATTTGGTTAATAATATTTTAACTATGCACCAATATCTAGACTAACTCAATATTTTGTTATAAATAGAAGGGTTTTCCATTCATTCATCACATTTTGTTTCCTAAATATCACTCTTGATCTATACTTTTGGTCTGACTTTGATCCACCATCATTGTCATATTTTGCTACTATTTTTCTTGTGAGCTCCCTTTGAATTCCATATTTGTCTGGGTTTTCTACACCATCAAGAGAGAGGGATTTTAGATCTGAAGTGCTGAGGACCTACAAGAACCCATCCCATTGAGGAGGACTGGTAACATCCTTCTATGTTCTCCTCCCAGGTGCCCTTAATATAAAATTATTTAAACATATTATTGTCTTGTCTATTAGATGCATAGAGCAACTCTTGCTTTTATTTATTGCTTAATGTCTTTTAATGCATAGATCTAGATTTTTGCAGCATTTATCTTGATCAACTAATTGCAGATTTAAGGATATTGGCAGCCATCTTTTCTGTTAGGGCTGTTTGTTATGCACAACTAAAGTGGTATTTTTTCGTATGCTTGAGATTAAGATTCATACTAACATCCATGTTACGAGATCCTTGCCATCAAACTTCCTCATATCGATATTTGGAATATGGTGGGTCTTCAATCCAACATTAGAGTATATGAAATCACGATTAACATTTATTTTTTTCTCATCATGAGTTTCCTCTACTACCTTTTCGCCATTAGGAAGATTTTCTTGTAGCAGCTTTGCTAAACCTTCCTTCAAACTTTGCATGTCTTTTTTCAAATCTTCCATTTTGCCTTCTATACCATCGATCTTAGTTTCCATGTCATTCTTCAAACCATCCATTCAATTATTCAAACCATACATCTTAACTTCCATGTCATTCTTCAAAGCATCCATCTTAACTTCCACGTTATTCATCTTAGCTTCCATGCCTTTCTTCAAACCATCCATTTTAGTTTCCATTTTATTTTTGGTTAACTTTAGCGAGAGCGACATTTGTTGCACATCGTTTCATAATTTTGATATATCATGTTGCACTTCTTCCTCTTCATGCGTCATAGTAGAGGTTTCTGAGGACTTAATGGGTGTGGAATTCTTTGTGGGAGGAATTTTAGAACCCAACACTAATATATGTGCTTCAGTATGCCCTTGGAATCATTTCAAACTGATTTTTCAAACAAACGTTTTGCAGTTTAAAAAAATGATACACACCTTCTTCTTGCTTTTGAGGAGCTAGATATTGATCCTACTATACCTTTGTGATTTCAGATCCCCTAGATTTGAACTTAGGAATTGTAGTAGCCCTCTAAGTCTTCTTTCCAATACCACAGGTCATACTTGATTTTGATTCTTCAAGGCAAAGTTATTCCCAATCTCCCACAATGACCTAATTATGGACTGGTTCAGTATAACGCACTTGTACGGTGTGCCACGTGTCATTTTTTTTGTCTTTCAACTCTGAAACTAATACACAAGAAACTACAGTCTATGCACTTTTGGCCAATTTTTACAAAATTCGAATATGATGCTTAGAGATAAATTTATGACGATTTTCCCAAGGTCACCTCTTTGAGATGAAATTCGGGAGTCTGCAAAATCCCTAACTTCCTCAGATCATATCTCCGAAAATATAGTGAACCAAGATCTGAAATTTTTACACGAAGTTCCTCAGGATTTCGGCTTAAACGAGTTTTTTTCATCGTCTGAAACATCGTAGAAAAAACGTTATAGCGAAAATTACATGATGCCCTGTTTGCAATAACAAAACCCTAGAATCCAAAGCTCTGATACCAAATGTTATGAAACCAACTCACAAAATAGAAGAAAAAAGAGATCAACGACTTAGAAATTAGCCTCTTCGAGGGGGCAACCTCCTTTAAATTAAATAAATGAAAAATTCTTGGATGATACAAATGAAAAAACCTCCTTTCTATATATAGGAGTCCATGGGGTCACAATGTAATCCTAGCCGAGCTAACAATAATAATGTAAGGGCACAATAATAACAATAGTGGGATTTTATGGGGCACAACTATAAAAATAGTGGGTTTTTATGGGGCACAATAATAACAATATGGGGACTAGAGGGGTACAAAAATAATAATAAGGGGGCTACACTAACAACAATAAGGGACTATACCAGTAATATAGGGACTTAACACCTGCTCTAACATAGCCTTTGACACATTTTCAAGTGGATCAAACATGCCTCCCAAGTGTCACTACCAAGTTGACCTAAAAGGGAAAACAAACAAGGTTGGCAAGAGTGCCAACAATTCATCCACTTTCCAACAACCATATGTACAAGTTGCAACACCTCTCACAGACCTCTGTAGCACCTATGCAACATAATTAGACGAAGACCTAGTTTCAAACTCAACTAGTGTGACAACCATCATCTCCATCACATGTAGATATACCTCATCCACATGTAGTAACATCAAAAATCAAACCAATTCCATCACTAACCATCATCAAAAAGGCTAACATCAAGAGTTGACATCAATGCCAACATAACCATCTCATGCCAACTCAACTAGCTACAACCAAGCTACAACAAAGACAAGCAAACATCATCTAGACTACAAGGGTTGAAATCAATGCCAACATCAGCTAGTTTCCACCATGAACCAATCCAAACATCAGCCAGTTAGATCCATGCATACCGTAATTCCAACACAATGTGTGTCTTGATGCGATGTAAGAAGTAGACTGCTTAATTTTTATTTCAACATGTATGGATCCATTTTGGGTTACCCACATCTATTGTTTCAAATCAAGACTCTCGATTCCTTGGAGAGTTTTAAAAAATCTTGTGGAAGATGATGGATACCAAGCTAAAAAGGAGTACGACATTCCATCCATAGGTCAATGGACACACAAATTTCGTCAATGAAACAATGGTTCATTTGCTCTGAGGGTATTGCAACAAGCATCCTAAGTTATGGGATGAACAAATACATTAAGTTCAACATGCATACAATAGGGGTTTTCACTCTTCTATTCAAAGTTCACCATTTGAGACATGTTTTGGGTACTTGCTGAAATATCCCTTAGATTTGGTCTTTGGAAAATATGAGGATTCCATTGAACAAAGTGATGAAGACAAAACTCACAATTTCATTCAATCAATCTCGATGATTCATCAAGTAGTGAAGGAACATTTGAAAAAGAGCCAGACACAGTATAAAGTATAACATGATAAACACAGAGTTGATCATGAGTTCTAGGTTGGAGATAGAGTATGGCTTCACATCATCAAGGATAGATTGAAGGGAAAAGGCAATAAGCTGGAACCAATTAGATATGTTCCATTTGCCATATTAGCAAATATTGGAACAAATGATTATCACCTTGATCCTCCAATATATATGTAAATGTATTATGTAGTCAGTGTTGAGAACTTGAAACTCTTTGAAACTCCCATAATCATGGACCCTGAGGAGAGTGGTCAAGTTCCATCGGTTGATGATTTTGCTCCAAATACTTGAACAATTTGGTTGAATATATCATCCTGGACAAATGAACCATCACTTCACAAAGGGGAGATGTGGAGTACCTTTGAGTGGGTTTCAAAGGAATGCATCCTAGCGAGGCATGATGGATTGAAAAATGAGAAAGTGAGGGAGTGATTCCCTCACATGCTTGTTGATTGATAAGGCTTTTGGAGGCCCAAAAGCTTTTTAGTGGGGAGGAATGATCTAGGAGGATCCAAAAAGGCTCAAAATTTGAAGTCCTAAAATCTCATCAAAAGTAGAACCAAGTCATAGAGCTCAACAAGAGCTTTCCAATGGCATGAACAATACCTTAATCTGATTCTATATGTGAACGTTATGTTCATCTTAAGTTCATGGAAAAAGTAAATATTATTGTCGAGGTGGAACCACAAGGTGCCAAGTGGCACTTCCATGCGAAAACACCATTAGCATCCCACTCAGAGGTAAGTGAAACCCATTGAGTATCATGTGGCATGATGTGGAACCAACCAAGAGATGCCACATTTCAACCTGCATATTTCTTTGTTTGGCACATAGTGGCATTGATGGATTAATGATTTGATGCCACATGGCCCAATGAAACGGCACCACATGGCACCACAAATAGTAGTTAAAAGGGCCCATGTGCCCAGGTCAAAGAGCACGTTGGAGGCTATAGGAGTCAAACCCCCAACCTTGGCGGAACAAACTCAATGACCGATCATTGTGCCAACGACTTCATTGTTAAACATAGCATGGGCGCGCATATATTTTTTATTTTTTATATCCCAGAGGATCCCAACATTCGGTTTGACACATGACTATTAGTAAACCTCTAGGGATCTACGACCTATCCTCCCTTTCGTAAACCGGGTCACAACCAGTTGGATTTGAACCTTGGATCTCTCAGTTTTCACATATTTCACATTAATTTGATCACCAATTGAGATGACGCTCTAGGACATGGGCGCACATAGATATTAAGGTTCCATTTATATTATTTTTAAAAATAAAAAAGGGGACCAAAGGCCCGTGTTTTTGACCCTAGGAACCCTTCCAAACAAATGCCACTTATAACGTACAAACGAAATGTTTTTTATGGACCACCAAATGGGGAGCCATGAGGGTTTGACCTCGGGCCACCCACACGAAATAAAAACCAAATAATAATGGACCACAACCGTGGGACGTTGTAAACTCCACAGGCGAAAACTATAAAAACTATGCCAAATCATTTGAAAAATGACCACAAGAGAGAGGAACAAGCTACGGGTTATGGCAGAACCAGGACGAAGGAACCATACTTACAAAACCTCGCGTCGGGAATAAATCTTGAGAGAATATTCCATAAAATATTTTGTGTTATATTCTAGGGAATATTCCTGTATATTCTTTCTATTGTGGAATATTGGAGATTGTTAAGGAGTCTAGAATCTATGGTGTCAAAACCCAACTGATTTTATACTCATTTTACAAAAAAAATCACAAAGATTTCACTAGTAAATCAGATTTGGGATTTGACAATCCCATTTTCAGGTCACTCCCAGAAGTGAGGTATAATTATGTATTTTTCCATGTACTTTATTTTCTTTTGCTGAGATAATGAAGAGACCTCTCCACTTTCAAGCTAGTCCGAGAGACATAGCTGACACATTGTGAGTGAAATATTCTTCTTAAGCGTTGCATTTATGATATTAGATGCTCTTTTATGAAATTTTGTTTAACATCACTGAAGAAAATATCCTGATCACCTTAAAGGCCTCTTCTAATAAGCCACAGTTATGCCTTCAGAATTCTCCTCCATCTTCATCTGAACCCAAACATTCTTCTTGACACATAACTACTAGTAAACTTCTAGGGTCTATGATCCGTCCTCCTCTCGTATAAACTGGAGTCACAACCAAGGGGATTTGAACCCGGATATCTCGCTTAATAGGATTTCATATTACTTTGATAACCAGTTGAGTTGACCCACTGGGACATCAACACACAGATATATTAAGGTTCCATTTATATCATTTAAAAAAAAAAATGGGGACCAAAGGCTTGCGGGTTTGACTCTGGGAACCCTTCCTAACAAACAACACATATAACATATGAACGAAAAGTTTGTTGTAATACTTTTTATGGACCACCAAATGGGTAGCCGCAAGGGTTTGACCCCCGGCCACCCACATAGAATAACAACCAAATAATAATGGATCACAACGGTGGGAATTTGTAAACTCCATAGGCGAAAACTATAAAAACCATGCCAAACTGTTTGAAAAATGACCAAGGGAAAGCAAAACATGCTACCGGTTATGGCAGAACTAGGACAGAGGAACCAAACTTGTCGAACCTCGCATTGGGAATATATCTTGATGAAATATTCCATAAAATATTTTGTGGTATATTTAAGGAATATTCTTATATATTCTTTCTATTGTGGAATCTTTGAGATTCTTAGGGAGTCTAGAATTATGGTGTCAAAACCCAACTGAATTTATACTCTTTTTACTCAAAATTTCACAAATATTTCATTGGTGCAGTCAAATTTGGGATCTAAGCATCCAATTTTCAGGTCACTCCTGGAAGTGAGGTATAATCATGCATTTTTACATGTACTTTCTTTTCCTTTGTTAATATAATGAATATACCTATCCACTTTGAAGTTATGTTTAGAGACGTAGCTGACGCATTGTGAGTGAACTTCGTCATTAAATATTGTTGTGATTTACCATGAGAAATAAAACATTTGCAGGGAGAATAATAATCATGAAAGAACGACAGCAACACATAAACATAAACACATATGTTTATCTGGGAAAACCCCAAACCCAGGGAAAAACCCAACGAATTAAATTTCATTAAGAATTGGCCAAAACCCTGGCCAATCCGGCCAAGTGAGCCTTCACCGCTCACCTCCAGGCCTACATTACAATGAAGTCTTCCCAGCCTTTTTACATGCTCCATTACATGAAATACCATGGGCCAAAACCATGGGTGCACAAAACCATGTGCCCCAAAACCACTACTATTTACCCTAGTCAACTTTGACTCTATCCCGAGTCAAGTTTACCTAACAATTCCCCCCTTAAACTTGACTTGGGGATTATTGACAAAATCCAGCCAAACCTGCTAAGTGAGACAATCCCGCTCACTCTAGCTCTTCCCCCCTCAAATTTTTACCCAGGGTAATTGTTAACTTGACATCCCCCCTATCACCTAGGTCTAACCTAGACTTTACCAGTGATTACCCAGGGGTACGCATGCCATACCAGGTCTTACAGCAGTATGCCCATTTACATGTAATAAAATTAACTCCATTATAATAAAAAAAAAAAATTGTTTCATTGTTGCTGTCTTTGCACATATGAAATCAATGTCCATATAAAAATAATCCATCTACCGGAATACATGGGTCACCAACCTCTGTAACCGCCAGTCCTCTAGGAATTCTCTTCAGATACATGGTTCATCAATTAATTAATCCACGTGTAAATATCCTCTCTCAGTTTAACAAGCTGTCTTTGATATACCAAGACCCTTGATTACAAACTGCTTTGATGCTGCTCCATATGAATTTCTATTGTTGGATGACTTGAACAACACGTTCTTTCTTCTTTAACGACCCTTTTTAATGAATGAGAGCGTATATAACAAAGCCTCTCATATTTCACAATACATTTTATCACACAGCCGACAACCGTCGTTGAGTCAAACAAGTAGTCTACGAGCTACCCATATGCTGTAGATAATGCCATTGAAGCTATCCTTTAGTTCTCATTGTCATCTTCAGCTATTGAAATGAAAATTGATTTCCATCTAAAATTCTCGCATCCGTCTTATGCAAGCCACGAAAAAATTTGAACTGCCTTGTTATCCCTACAACGCCATACTCACGTTGATGTCGATCGAACATCTCTTAGATGAATTCTGTCAAACAATTGTGAGTGTATTTGACACTCATCCCCTCGCATCATCGTGACTCTCCATGCTTCAAGACCATTTAATTGAACCACTCATTTAATTTTTAGTCGCTTCACACAATCCGTAGCCACCATCGATTCATCCCTCTGAGGATCTATGCAATGTTGTGACGCTCCACGCTATGCCACAATGCCACCATCATTGTATGGGCTCTACGTTGTTCTCAATGGCCAATATCCAGACCACTGTAGTATTCTTCAACATCACCCGACACCAACGAGGCTACCTTGTGCTACCACCAATGCATGACTGCATTATTACAGACTTATGCATCCTTTGAGTCTTGCCATAGGTTTTCTATGGTCAACGTATCTCTACTTTTCTTGCATCTGGTTCTTGGACTACCATCAATCTATGTTTTGTGGCTTCTCCAGACATGCTCTACCTCTTTTCTAGTGATGCGATTTTTTTTTTTTTTCATACTGATATGACAGCAGTGAGCTCATCCCTATGACTGTGCCAGTCCACAAAAAAATACCTTCATGTTACACTTCACTTAACCTAGAACTACCACATACAGTGCCATAGCCACTATTAACCATCAATGCTATCATAGAATCCATGGACGCTGGGCATTATTTCTAGTTTGCTACCTTCATTCTAACCGGTGAAAAATATTGTTTTAGCATTCGATTAACGACTTCTTCACAGAAAATATCCATGCGTCCAACTATAATTCTCATGAAATTTGTTTGGATATGAGTGCAACTTCAACATTGCTCCATGGTTTGCGCTACGTCCTCGATGGCCTTCTCGGTTCTTCACGAACCATGTGCTGCAACCATCTCTCCTTCGCCAACACTGCCTCATCATAGCCCTCCACATGCCATCTTTGTCATCGTGATTTTGTCTGTGGCCACTCCATATAAATATCAGATTCTAGATTTTCATTTAAAAGCAGATCCATAGTTCATCACGGCATTCGGGGCTCTCGGTAATCCACGGGGTCTTCCTGAACCTTGCTGACGGCGTCCACCTCGACATATTCCATGTCGGGCATATAACTCTCCATGATGCGCGATCGGATCTCTTTATCCACTTAGGGCCATAAAACCTTATGCCACGAAGCGTCCTCACAAGAAGGCCAAAACTGGTCATGGCTCTGATACCATTTGTTAGAAATTTACCGGAGAAATAATAAATTTAACGAGAGGAATAATAATCATGAAAAATAACCAGCAACAAATCATAAACATTAACACAAATATTTTACCGGGAAAACCCCAAACTCCGGGGAAAAACCCAACCAATGAAATTTAATTAAACATTAGCCAAAACCCTGGCCAATCTGGCCAAGTGAGCCTTCACCACTCACCTCCAGGCCTCAATTACAATGATTCAGTCTTCCCAGCCTTTTTATAGGCTCCATTACATGCAATACCATGGGCCAAAACCATGGGTGCCTGTCACCATGTGCCCCAAAACCACTATTATTTATCCTAGTCATATAAGCTCTATCAGGAGTCAAGTTTACCTAACAAATATTTGTGCACTCTCTTTATGGTCTCTTTTATCTGTTGCTTCTTCTTAATCGTTTCATTTATGGTATTACATGCTCTTTTATGCAATTTTTTTAACATTATTGAAGAAAATATCCCGGATCACCTAGTCTCTTATACGTTTATGTGTTTGGACCTTAGGAATTCTCCTCCATCTCTCATCTTGGCCCTTACCCTCCTCCTATTTTTCCTTCTCTCTCATGCTTTCTGCCTCTTTCCCATCCTTTTATTTCCTTCTCCCATTGTTCCCCTAGCCCTTACAGAGCTTGGCCAATGTGTTCCTTCTTGGTCCTTAGAAACTAGTTGTTTCCACCCAGTCGTCATCCTCCATGCCTTCAGTGGGTGTGGCTAGAATATCCATATGACATTCTCCCTTTTATCATCATTCCTGCTCTTAATTTTATAGTAACGTGGGATCCCCCTAGTGCTATCTCTATCTCTTTTTTCTCTTCCTTCTTGTCAACTTCCTTTTGTCTCCTTATCCTACCCCCCATGCCTCATCAATGAGTTCAAGTTCATAGGGGAGTGGCCTATTACCAAGAGAGGACCCACAAGGACAGCTTATGTATGCATCACCACCTAGAATAAAAAATCTCTCTCTATTGTGACCTCATTCTCAGGCCCATCCAGGATGAGCTCACATGTGCCGAGGCAGAAGGAGCCTCTCACAGACTCTATCTCTTGAACATGGAGGTTATTTTTGATATGGTTGCTCGAATTCCAAGCACCATAAACAAACTTGGCAGGTTTAATCATTATATGCAGACTATCGATCTCTACAGGCATATGAAATTCTTCCTAAGTCAAGCTCTTTTGAATCAACATGAGCATATGACTGACATCATCCACTCTCTTGAGCACCTACACTGACACATGAAGGACCTAGATCGATAGATGGAACATAATGATCAACTATCAGGATTCACCCCTTACTGGGGGGGAATTGTTGGAGATAAGGACCCCACCTAGGTGATTGCCACAAACTCATATCCATCCACTTGATCATATCCCTTGGTTTTGTCTTCTAGGTTTCTATGTTCTATTGCTCACTTTCGACCAATTAGGCCTAATACTCTATGTTGTATGTTGCATTTTGAGCTTTCATCCTTTTAATTATCTTGTTCATCTCTTTAAAGAGTGTATTTTTGGCTTTGGTCGGGTCTACCCTATGATAGACTAATTGAAAATTGTTAGTACTACTTTGTAACTCCCACTTTTGAATAAATATAATTTTCCCCACCAAAAAGAAAAAAAAATTATCTACATGTCCATGACATTGGGTATATATATATATAGATATATATAATTGATATTAATGAATTATATTGATTTTTTATAGGTTTTCCATGACTATGGAGATACCAAGTTGTTCAATGGGAAAGTTGTAGCCATAGGAGAGGAGAGGAGAGGATAATATTATGTTTAAAAGTTATTTACTTACACATTTAAGAGCTTCCTAGTTTGTAAGTATGTTGAACAAATATATTCCTTATCGTTCATTTTACAAATTTCTTGATGCCATAGACACCCAGGAATAATGTATACTTGGCCACAGAAATGGACTTTGCCTCATAGAACTCTTGCTTTGACCAATTTTAATTTCTTGAGTGAATATATATATATATATATATATATATATATATATATATAGACACACACACACACACACACAATGCTATAATTTGGTATGTAGATTGATAGCATTGAGTCATCCTTTTTACTCACATGCCCATTAACTTACTCTTCTCCACATAAGTTTATTTTTACCACTATAATCTTTAATAAATCATAGATTGAATTAATTAGAATAGTAAATAGTATCTAATTTCAAATTACAATTCATAATAACAATTCCTATCATTTTAATTAATTATGTTAAACCTAAAATTTCCAAAGTGATGTCTATTTATAAAGTTTCTAAATGCCCAAAGTGTATTTGTTAGAATTATTCATTTATAAAATACCAATTATAAACCAAAAATGCAATGGAGGGATTCTCTATCATGGTGGAATTTTAAGGATAGCCAGAGAAGTGATGATGGAGAGATTGTTAGGTCCCTATATTACTAGTTTAGTCCCTTATTGTTATTAGTGTAGCCCCCTTACTGTTATTGGTGTACCCCTGTAACCCCAATATTGTTATTATTGTTCCCTTACATTATTATTTTTAGGTCGGCTATGATTATATTGTGGCCCCATGGACTCCTATATATAGAAGGAGGTTTTGGTAATTTGTATCATCCAAGAATTGTTCATTTATGTAATGTATTGGAGGTTTCCCCCTCTAAGTGGCTGATTTCTAAGGTGTCGATCTCTCTTCTCTTCTATTTTTGGAGTTGGTTTCATAACAGGGATGGTCAGAAATATCCTGCAATCTTGTGAAGGAATTCTTTGGATGTTGTGGCTAATGGATCTCCACTAATTGGAAGTGATTGATTGAATTGTGTATAGTAAGGTCTAATGATTCTCGTATTCAAATTAATGGGTCCATTATGCAATCCACAATTTTCCCATTAAATTTTGGCTAACTTATAATTGACATATCCACCATGCAATCCACAAATTTTCCTTTATATTCTAGCTTCACTAAATACATATTGATGTTCTTTTCAAGGGTTGTGACAGAATTTGTTTAGTGACACTTCCAAAAACAAACAAGTTGTCTATTCTCTTCCCAAGGATGCAATTTGATGGGAAAATTGTTTGTTACAAGTTGATTCGCTTATCAAATACAACCAAATTTTTTCTTGTTTAGTTAAAACCAACCTACATCCATCTTAAATCCAGATCTACGAAGCATCGAGAGGGATAAAGTATGGAGTTAAGATGGATCTAATGTGGTACTCTTGCATTACATAACGAATTTCCTCAAGCCTTTAAATAGGATTCATCATAACAAATAACATGGGCTTGTACACCACCATTGATAAACCCATCAAATGACTAACTGAAACTCTAATTTTTATTTTTATTTTTTCAATTTTAATGTTGATTGAGTCAACATAAAATTACATTACATAATTACTTATATAATTTTTTACAACATCACTACCATACTACACTGTAGAGTGCCTCTCAATGCAATGATCAAAACAAATATTAGAGTTGCAAAAAAAAAATAGACCCGCGGGTGCTTAAGATTTGAAATTATTACCCTTCTCTCTCTTATCTCCCTGAATTCAATGGATATGAAGGCTATTTTCTTATTTTTAGCATTATTTCATTCTAAGGTTCTTCAGATTTTCTTTTGTGTTCTTTTGCGAGGTTCTTGGATAATACTTTCAAGTGGAAGTCATTTGCAGTGAATTGTGATGGATGGTTTATATATGTGTGTGTGCGTGTGGTGGTAAATAATATGTATTGAATATGTCATATCAGTTGGAATATATATATATATATATATATATATATCTCAATTTATACCAGCATAGATCCATGTTAACCTCAGCTCTATCAAGCATTGAGAGGGATAAAATTTCTTGAGGTGCAATACTCTTTTAAAGTGTAAAATTAGAAGAAATGTTTGCACTTAGAAGTTATCACTATCAAATTTTGATAGATCCTTGGTTAACATGGATCTATGTTGGTTATTTATATATGTGCCAATGTCAACTCCATGCTAAGCATGAAATGAATTACAAATCTCCTTCATCCTGAAAAACACGCGAATAAAATGTTTTAACCTCAAATTTTTCCCATTTTCTTTATACAATATAGTTATAGTTTATCTCTCTCTCTCTATAAAGAAATATGTAGATCAATTGATTTGTGTGGTGTTTTGTCCCCACCAAATCATAGGTTCAAAGCTCATGGAGAGGGTTGAGTATGGGAGCCACCTTTGGGGAAATTAAACTATCCCAAGGGGCTTCTAAGCTCGACTGAGATTCGCACAAGGCTTAACATAATATTGGTGGGAAGGTTTTTCTTCTATCCAACATTGGGGTTGGCCCTAACCTAGGCTTCACACAATCCTGGTGATAATATCCTAAACATAGTCATAACATCCCACTAGTTGGAAAATCGTCTCTCCAACCAACATTAGGGTTGGCCTTGGCAACTGAGCTTCACACAATCTTGGTGGTATAATCCTACTATTGGAAAGATCGTTCTTCCATCCAACATCAGGGGTTGGCCCTGAACTAGGGTTCACACAATCCTGGTGACAATATCCTAAACCTCGTGATAACATCCTACTAGTTGGCAGATCATTCTTCCATCCAACATTGGGGATGGCCTTGACCTAGGATTCATAAAATCTTGTTGATAGCATCCTAATACTAGTGATAAAAACCCATTGGTGGGTATATCATTCTTCCATCGGACGTTCAATTTTTTTTGTTAATATATTTTTTTTAAATGTTACATGTCACTCATTAAAAAATCACCTATCAATGGAAGGAATTACACATCTTATTAATCTTGAGCAATACACTAATAAAATGTTTTAACCATCAACATTTTTATTTTATTTTTGTTTACTATACATACTACCTCTCTATTTACATTGAATCTTTTTTGCATTGGATTTTTTTGTTATTAATGTTTTTCTTTAAATCCTACATGTAATTTCCATATTAGGCATTGAAATAATTAACAAATCCATGTGATATAGTGAATTAGAAATCACCTATTAATGGAATAAGCTCTCTCTCTCTCTCTCTCTCTCTCTCTCTCTCTCTCTCTCTCTCTATCTATCTATCTATCTATACATCTATACATATATATATATATATATATATATATATATATATATATATATATATATATATATAATTGGTATGAAATTATGTTATTTAATATGGGCATTGAAATAGTTTATTTATAATTGACACTCAAATATTTTTTTATTATTAATATGATTTTTTTTTTGTAAGCAAACATATTTACATTATATTAAATTATTATTTTTTTACATAGTTTACATCCAAGTGTGCATTCTCTGCCTCTGTATGAGGAAACTAGAGATGAGAACTGAAAGGCTTTGCCCCTAAGAAGGAGAGACCAAATATCAGAGGTCTTACAATTTTCAAAGAACAGCTGACAGTTAACAAGAAACATACATCTTAGATCTAGCATTACATTGCTTTGCATGGGAAACAAAAACTGGTGAGGTGCCATAACCATCAACGAGCCTCGAGGCTCTACGGCACATGTCCACAATCCACACAAAAATGAAAACTAAAGGGAGCCTGTCACGAGGCCAGACTGGTCTGAGAGAACCAACTTGAAAATTGCCATAAGGCTGAAGTACTAGATTATGTTGCATTAGAACCACACGGTCGCCACACTGGTACCACTTTGTACCTAGGCATTGCCTTGAGCTTGCATTTTGTGAGTGTTTATCGAAAGATTCTCCAAGAAGTAGCATTTATAGGGACTAGGATGGGGAGTGGATGAAGGAGGAGCATCGACCACCGAGGGGATGGGAGCATGGGAGGGAGGCGGATGGGCCACGGGAGCATAGGGGATAAATGGATTTGAGGAGATGACAGGAGGGGAATGCAAAGGAGAGGGGGATAGAGAAGAGGAGGAAGGGGTGTTTGGTAGGAATTAGATGCAGAGGACTCTAGACAGATGTTTGAGTGAGAAGAATGAGTGGATCTGGTGGGATGAGTGCTCAACTATCCAACGAGAGGCCCTCAACCTCTCTTGGTCTCTCTCCTTAAGTTGGCATACAAGGAGGTTCTAAAGATCCCAGAGCATCGGATGACCTCTATGAGTCTTTGCCTACTCCATAAAAAGGACATGTCTTCTAATGGAATTTGGTATGTTGTAATCAAACATCACAAAAATGGTGGTGTTGTCGAAGGTGTTGGGGAGATGCCCATGACCTATGCGTCTTCCAAGGCATTGGCTTCTCCCCCTATCATGATTCATTTTTTGATGGCATCAGAGCAGGGTTGTAGCAACAGAGTTGGAGGGAGAATTGAAGGGAATGACAGAGGGAGAATGAATCCTGAAGAAGGGAATTTCCATGGCATTAGTCAATTTATTGCAGGGGCGTGGGAGTAGAGAAGTCGGTGAGGTGGAGTAAAGGCCATGATTGCCACTTGGTGAGGGATGCGAGCCAAGTGGAGGTTGTTGACGAAAGGACTTGGGAGTTGCGCCAGTGGTCTCGCGAGCACCCGAATCTGGGGAATGATTTTTTTCAATATCACATTTCAACTAATTTTAAATATCCTATCATGTTTTTATCTAATAATTTATTGTTTCATTTGTTTAGCTCACCTGTTTTTATCATTTTATATTATTATTTTAATGTAGATATGGTTTTCCTCGATGGGTATGTTACTCTTGATATGATGGATTTGTTGGAGGTTGTTTTCTTCTCCTCCAAAGTATACCTGCTCAATTAAGGAGCTTAGGCATTTTTATTGTGTCAGCTAGTTTTGCATGGAGGGCTACAAGTGGAAAAATCTTCCTTTAATGTTTTTGTCTCTGTAGGTTTTTCTCCATGGAATAGTTAATGTGAATGGTGGTGAGGGCAAGCCCTTTCAGTGGATATCTATCCATTTATTTGAGGTTTTTTTGTCCTCCCTAGTTTGATGTTTCATTGTTGAAGATGTGCAATGATATTTCCTTTCGAGTGTGCATTAAATGTCTTAATATTATGTTGGTGAGCAAGCTTTGACTTGTTTCTTTTATATTATTTCGATGCTTGATCTTGCGTCCTTTTTTTGGTTGGGCCATTCATCTTTTTCTTATGTTTTTTATGAGGTTAATTCTCCAATCCTCGAGGATTTGTGTTGGTCGATGAGTGTCTTTCGGTCTTCATTTCAATAAGTTCTTGAGTTATATTGTGTCTACTATTCAGAATAGTTGTAAGTTTTCTTGTGGAATTTCATTAAGATTTTTTTGGGTTCGTTGTTAATTCATGGAACTACCCTATTATTATTGTGTCTCTACAATTCAAAATTAAGTTAATGTAAAGGAAATTTTTTCCTTGTTCCAAGGCTTTGTAGATTTTGGTGGGTCATGGTTCTTGATTGTGAGGAGTTTGATTACTTAGTGAATTTGGAACCTTTAGTTTGGAAAATTTGTGATGATATAGTCACGTTCTTAGGTCTGGGGTTCTGGTTCCTATGTCGATTCCTTCTTACTGCTTTATTATAGGCCGTAGGTCCTTCAAAATTGGCCCAAGTGTTATCTTTGTGCAGTTTTGGTGCCTCCTAGATAGAGAATGAGTATTAGGCAAGGTGGAGGAGGCAACATTTATTTGGGGTGAAACCTAAAGAGGCAACATTTCTTTGGGGCAAGAGAGGTTTCTCCCCTTTGCATACGATTATGTGGTTACTCTCTTCAATGTTATGCCTCCTGAGGTGAGGAAAGAAATTCAAGTTCTAAAGAGTAAAGATGAAGGAGATAATTTAGATATCATTCTTATTTAGACTTGGTAGGTGAACATTTGAAATGAAAGGAATTTCCAACCCTGGAAAGGAAGCTTCATCTTCTGAATTCTCTCACTTTAAATATTCAAATGTCTACTCTAATATGAATGGTCTTTAAAGATAATAATTAGGTGGAAAATTACAACTATATTCATATCTCTAAAGGATATCAAACATATGCTTTGAAATCACAGGTTTTGTTTGGATAGTTTGGAATCTCGTTTGGCTCGTGTAGAGGGATTTTGATGCAAGAGCATCTGGATTTAGCTAGCAATGTGATTGTGTGTTCACATGTTGTCGCTAAAAAGAGGTGGATAAACATTGGTTATTAATATTTTACTTAGTTTTAAATGAGAGGAGTTAGTCTGTTTTGATTTGCTAAAATTAATTAAGAATAAAATAGCAAATTGGTTTCTCCATGTGAGGAGATCAAACCAAATAGATTAGATCATAAGGATAGAATAGAATTTTTTTGTTAGAGTGGTTCAAACAAAAATATATTAAAAGATGAGAAGAACCACTTCAGGTATATATATATATATATATATATATATATATATATATATATATATATATATATATGAATAAGTGTGGAATAGGTGCGAGAGAAGAGTGAGAGAGGGGTGAACAGAGAGCAGAAATAAATGTAAAAACCAGCCATCCAAGGGCTTGGATCTGTGTATTTCATTTCTAATTTAATTATAAGTGTTTTATATTTTGATTGGGCTCTCTGTTTTAAACTGTCTTTTTTATTTCTCTGTTGAATTGGATATCACATTGATCGCACAGCGAGGGCCAATCGGATTTGCATGCAGCAGCGAGGACCGTCAGATCTTGCATAGATCAACGGTGGAAAATCACATCGCAAGCGTGAATACTTCGCACATTGCTGTATTTAGTGTTTGTGGTTAAGACTTTGCGAGAAAAGTTATTTACTTTTCGATGCGAAGTAGATTGACAAGAGACAAGTGGGGACCGTCGGATCCAGCAAAGACCAACGGCGGAGATCAAATTGCACCCTGAGCCATTTCGCAAATCGTAACTTTGAGAGTTGAGTGTTAAGGCGTCGCATGGTAAGTTATTTTGTATGCGATGCGAAGTGGAGAAGGGCCATGTGTTGGCACGACACATTTTCATAGATCGCATGGAATAAGGTTTAACCACTAAGTTAAATCATAAAGGTTGTGAAGTGTGATCGCTTGTGATTGGTTCATAATGTTATGGGACCCTCCTTTCAAGAGGTTCCGGGTGTATGTGAGTGATTTGGGTTTATGGGTGACCTGTTTCATAGTATCAGTTTGTTGATTTCGTGCATATTCTGATTTTACTGCAGCTTGTATGCATCATTTGGTATCGGAGCAGACATTGAGTTATGTTCTCCAAGGATGGAGCAAATATGCCACTGAGGAGAGGAGCCGACATAGGTCGGGGAAGGCCAGAAGCTAATGCAATTTTGATATACGAGATTTAGAATCTTCGTACAAGAATGGAGATAGTAGAGATTGCTTAGAGAAGAGCACCTGATGAAGGAGATCTCAGCGCAGTAGAGGAAACTTCTGAAGAAGAAGAAGCGATAGAAGACGAGGCAACTAAATTTTTCAAGATATTAGTAAAGGTTAGTGGGAAACCGAGAGTGGAGATTCCTTCATATGAGGGTAACCTTAATTTGGATGAGTTGATGGATTGGATCAATTCAATGGATAATTATTTCGATTTGAAAGAGATCGAAGATAAGAAGAAGGTAAAGTTTGCAGCTACCAAGTTGAAGGGTCATGCATCTATCTGGTGGGATGAACTACAGACATCTAGAGTTGGAAAAGGAAAGCCTAAGATTAATCAGTGGCATAAAATGATAAGGAAGTTGAAGAATAATTTTATGCAAAAGGACTATCAATTGAATCTTTTCAAGCAATTGTAGAATTTGAGGCAGAAAGGAATGATTGTCAAGGAGTATACAAAGGAGTTTTACAAGCTGAGCATTAGAGCAGGACATGATGAAGATGATATGGAGAAAGTAGCCAGATACATCAATGGTTTAAGGTATGATATACAGGATGAAATCAATTTGTTGAGTCTAAAGACAATTAAGGATGCCTACCAAGCAAATTTGAAGGTAGAGGAGAAAATTTTGAGGAAGCAAAGTTAGAGGAATAGAGGTAAAAGTCCAGCAAGAGGACAAGGAACTTTCCGATCAAGATTTCAGCACTCTCAGAATGAAACAGGAGGTTCGAGTAGCAGCCCGCCACAAAGAGGAGACTTTGGTAGAGGGATATTTGCACCTAGAAGCAGAGGACGTGGAAGAGAAATTTGGTGCTACATATGTGGAGAATGGGGACATGGATCATGGGATTGTCCTCATAAAAAACCAACAAATCAGCAGAATGTGAATGTAGCTGAAGCAAAGGAAGAAAATTCTCAAGCCACGGGAAAAGAAGAACCACCTAGGGCAGTAGAGTCTTTATTGCTCAAAAGCGTATTTCTTAAGGCAGAGAAGGAAACAAATGAGCCAACGTAGAGAAAGAGTATATTTAGGACTGTATGCAAGTGTAAAGAAAAGTGTTGCAAAGTTGTGATTGACATTGGAAGCACTGATAATCTTGTTTCCATAGAGATGGTTGAGAAATTGGGATTGATTAAGATAGTACACCCTACTCCCTACATAGTGTCGTGGCTACAGAAGGGACATCATACTTTGGTGACAGAACAATGTAAAGTAGAGATACATATAAGTACATATAAGGATGTCATATTGTGTGATGTGATGCCAATGGACGTGTGCCATGTATTGCTAGGAAGACCTTGTCAATTTGACAGAAAATCCATTCATGATGGCAAAAGGAATACCTACACCATAGAGAAGGTTGGAAATAAGCACACATTGCTACCTTTGAAGGATGAAGCAGATAAGGGAACAAGTGAGAATAATTTTATGCTGATTAGTGGAAAGGAGTTGCTGCAAGAAGTCAAAAAGGAGAAAGAAATGCATTTTGTTGTTGTGGGTAAACCCAAGGTAATTCTGACTTCTAAAAATTTAGACAATCTACCTGTGGAAATTAAAAATCTGTTAGATGATTATGCTGATATATTTGTTGATGAATTACCAAGTAAATTGCCACCAATCAGAAGTATAAGTCATCACATAGATTTAATAGCTGGTGCAAGTTTACCAAACAAAGAAGCATATAGAATGACCCCTCAGGAGAATGAAGAAATTGGAAGACATGTACAGGAGCTATTAGATAAAGGATTAATCAAATAAAGTCTTAGTCCATGTGCAGTACCAGCCGTGCTTAGTCCAAAGAAAGGAGGTGAGTGGCACATGTGTACTGATTCCAGAGCCATAAACAAGATCACTATCAGGTATAGATTCTCATTGCCACACATAGATGATTTGATGGATTGTTTAAGTGGGTCAAAGTATTTTACTAAAATAGATCTTAAGAGTGTGTTATCACCCAAAAATTCTCAAAACATCATTGTGTCAACTTTGTTTTTGGTCATGATTTCAAGTAGGTCTAAAAGTCATTTTAAGACTTGGTAAAGGGTAGGTCATAGTTTTATAAGCTTTAAAGGTCATTTTTCAAGTTCAAATAAAATCTTTTAGGTCTATTCCATGATCAAAGATCCATAATTTCCATTTGTGAGTCATTTCCTAAATCTTCATGTCAAAACTTGTCAAATTAGCCAAGAAACCTTACTTTCGTAGCACAGCTAGTTCAAAAAAACTGATTTGCACTACGAAACTGCTGAAAATCATGAAGAAACAACTATGTTTTCTGGTTTTAGTAGTCAAATTCCAAGGGGGTTTTTGGGCAACTGAATTTTTTTTTTTTTTAAATCAAAGAGGTTTTTCTTCCTAATATAAATAAATACAAAAACCTCTCTCTATTTCTTCAAATTAATTATGAAGTGGGAGAAATTAATAACTTAACTTGCACTACGAAGCTGCTGTTACAAAATGTCATGTACATGACTATTTAGCAGTCAACTTCAAGATCATTTTCTGGACACATGAAAAAGTATTTTGGAATTATGAAAGAGGTTTGTCTTCATCACATACCCAGATATAATAAACTCTCTCACGTTTCTCACAAGTGTTATCAGTTGGGAGAGACAAGGCTTTCTTTGAAGCCCTATTTTCAGAAAATAGAGTTTTCCTATTTTACACATGTTTTTCAAAGACAATTTCTGGACAGTACGAGAGGTATTTCAAAAAAACAAGAGAGGTTTTTACTTAAGACAGAATGGCCTACAAAAACCTCCTTCAGTGTCTCAAAATACATCATGGATGAAGAGATATAGGCACTTTCCCAAGACCTAATTTTCAAAAGAAAGAAAAAAAGGAATAATTTGCAAATGGAAAGCTTTTTCGCCATTTCCTTATCAATTTTTGAAGGGAAGTTTTGTGTGTTTTGACCTGAAACTTCTAGGAAATAAATTTCAAGTGAATATGAAAACCATCCTAAAGGAAATATTCCAAAACATTGAAAGAAAATGAGTTAAAACGCTGCACTACGAAAAGCGCTACGAAACTGTGCTACTTTCGTAGCGCAGGTCTGTTTTCAATCTTTTGCATAATTCGAAGTTAAATCTTGTATAGCTAGCACAAGGAGATGATTTAAGACATATGGTTGAGTATTTTACAGTAAATGGAATCTAAACATGGTTCCTAAATGGTCGGGATGTACTAAGGAGTTAAAGGAATCAAAGGCCTAAAATCAGGGAGACAATTTTCTAGGTTTCAAGAGAATGACATCAGCAGCTTCATGGTCACAACAAGTTGAAGGTCATCATCAGAATTGACCTCATGGAAATGAAAGAGACATGTTATGTAATTAATGTTTAGATAAGGTTGTTAGGATTTAAGTCAAAGAGTTCTAGACCTATTTGAAATAGGACTGCTCATTAGGTTTGCAGCTGTCATTTTTAATAAAAACCATGTTTATGGTTGGAAAAGGTGTCAAACTATAGGATTTCGAGGTGTCTAGTGAAGGATAAGCTTATCCTATATTGTAAATCATCTATAAAAGTGAATAGGTCGAAATGCTAAGGGTTGGGCATTTTTATTAGCAAAGACTGTATGTTATTTTATGTCACTGTTTCTTCTTAACTTAATACAGAGATCTGTTTTGACAACTCAAGATTCATAAGGAGTTTATGTTCATCATTGTTCTAATGGATTTCTTCAATATCTCTATTTGCAGTGGTATTTGTATATGATACTTAGAATTCATTTAACAATGCTCTAACTTCCTTCATATGCAAATGGACTGTGTGTTTCACTGTGTTACTGTTTTATTCATTGACTTAGACTCCAAATGCCTTGACTTCCATGCTTAATAGATTGTGATGTTTTGTTGAAGATTATCTTGACTCTATGGCCCAATGAATGTTTTCTAATCTGTGATACAACCAATTATATCATTTTATCTTTTTACCTTAGAGTTACCATCTATCCATTAATAAAAAATCATAAACCTTTGAGAGAGCCCTCTCAGGTTGAGGAGGCTAAGCCTCAGCCAAAATATTGGTCTGAAATAGTTACACAAAGTCCACTTGATGAGCAGCCTATCAGGTTAGATTTTGTGATAACATTTTGGTGCGTCTGCTGGAAGCCCGAAGATTATACTTTCCCGAGATTTTGAAGCTAAACTTTTGAAGGTAGCAGGAGCTCAGGAAGCTTTTCGAGATTGCATCTACCTTGGTGACTCCACACATCAAATAATCAAATTGGAAAGTGACTCCATTGCTTAAAGATCAGTAGCTTGATGAAGTTTCAAGATGAGTTCCATTGCAAGAATAAATGCTAGGTATGCCCCTATGAATTGGTCTCATATCCCTAGTTTTCCAAATCCTACGGCAAAGGTTGAATGATGTGATGATCTTCCAATATTTAAAGATGAGAAGAAAGACAATGTTGCTCTTCATTTGGTTAGGTTCCATATGCAGGTACACAGTCTTAAGGTTCAATTCCCTGAAGATTGTCTCATGAATATGTTTATGGCCACCTTAGAAGGAAAAGTATGGTCTTGGTATGAAAGCTTGCCAAATGGTTCATTATATTCTCTTGTTGATTTCCATGTTGCATTTTATGAGATGTATAAAGAGTGTCATCCCTCCTTATTGTTGGTTAAAGTCTGTTGTAAACATTCTGTGATTTTTATTGAATATTTGGAGAATTGTTATGAAGACGATGAGTTCATGGATGAGGAAATTTTAGAGGCCCTTCATGACAATACCTTTCATCAACAAGAAGAACACAAAGAAGAAAGGATAACATCTCCCTTGGATGAAAATGAAACCCAACAGGAGTTTACTTATGAAAATCATGTTACATCCTCTGAGTTTGATGTAAAGTTGCAGCAGACTTGTCAGTCTTTTGATCATCAGGAGTATGAGAATCATTGCAAACAACAAGAGGAAATTCTGGGAGATAGTTTCCATAACCCTCAGGGTGAGGAAAGGGTTGATTTTTTATGTCATTCCTTGCAGCAACTTACATCAAAAAATGATCATATTAATAAGGAAGAATACATTGTTTGTGGCAATCATTTTGAACAGTAGTTGGATAGCATATAAAATAAATCTTGTGTGGCTAAGAATCAGTTGTCTGAATGTTATGAGGATCATCAAACTGATCATGTCTTCTTTGACCCTATAGCTGAATACATGGAAGAGCTTTGCACTCCAATGTTTCAGTTTCATTTTCATTATGAAGATCAGATACATTCTAAGCTGCCTTGGTCATCACAGTATCATGGTTACTTTGGGTTCGAGTGCAGTCAAGAGCTTCAAATATCAGATAAGACAAATGATTGGCTTCATTGGAAATTTCATGTTGTTTGAGTTAAAATGGAGATTTCAGCTGCTAGGGTAGGTAGGAGTGTGTGAATAAGCTCAAAGTTGACTGAGTATTTTTTTTAGTAGGTACAGTTTGAGTGCTTCTTGCAGTGATCATCAAGCTTTAGCCCGAGGTGAAGGCCATAGAGCTTGAGGAGGAAGCTTGATAATTCAAAAAAATTTCTGTTTTTTGTCAAGAAAATGGATAGCAGCACTGGAACTACTGGTTCTTAGTGTACCACAGGGGCACACTATCCCAAGTGGAGCCACTGTTATCACCCAAAAATTCTCAAAACGCCATTGTGTCAACTCTGTTTTTGGTCATGATTTCAAGTAGGTCTAAAAGTCATTTTAAGTCTTGGTAAAGGGTAGGTCATAGTTTTATAAGTTTTAAAGGTCATATTTCAAGTTCAAATAAAGTCTTTTAGGTCCATTCCATGATCAAAGATCCATAATTTCCATTTTTGAGTCATTTCCTAAAGCTTCATGTCAAAACTTGTTAAATTAGCCAAGAAATCTTACTTTCGTAGCGTAGCTAGTTCAAAAAAGCTGATTTGCGCTACGAAACTGCTGAAAATCATAAAGAAAAAACTTTGTTTTCTGATTTTAGTAGTCAACTTCCAAGGGGGTTTCTGGGCAACTGAAAACGAATTTTTGAAAACTGAAAGAGGTTTTTCTTCCTAACATAACTAACTACAAAAACCTCTCTCCATTTATTCAAAATCATTATGAAGTGGGATACATTGATAACTTAACTTGCACCACGAAACTGTTGTTACAAAATGTCCTGTACATGACTGTTTAGTAGTCAACTTCAAGATCATTTTCTGGCCACATGCAAAAGTATTTTGGAATTATAAAAAATGTTTGTCTTCATCAAATCCCCAGCTATAATAACCTCTCTCATGTTTCTCACAAGTGTTATCAGTTGGGAGAGACAAGGATTTCTTTGAAGCCTTATTTTCAGAAACATAGTTTATCCTGTTTTACACATGTTTTTCAAAGACAGTTTCTGGACAGCAGGAGAGGTATTTCAAAAAAGAAGAAGAGGTTTTTACTTAAGACAGGATTACCTACAAAAACCTCCTTAAGTTTCTCAAAATACATCATGGATGAATAGATATAGACTTTGTCCCAAGACCTAATTTTCAGAAGAAGAAGAAAAAAAACAGGAATAATTTTCAAATGGAAAGCTTTTTCGCCATTTCTTTATCAATTTTTGAAGGGAAGTTTTGTGTGTTTTGACCTGAACCTTCTAGGAAAACAATGTCAAGTGAATATGAAAACCATCCTGAAGGAAAGAATCCAAAACATTGAACGAAAATGAGTTAAAACGCTGCACTACGAAAAGCGCTATGAAATTGTGTTGCTTTCATAGCGCAGTATATTTTCAATCTTTTGCATAATTCAAAGTTAAATCTTGTATAACTGGCACAAGGAGATGATTTAAGACATATGGTTGAGTATTTGACAGTAAATGGCATCTAAACATGGTTCCTAAATGGCTGGGATGTACTAAGGAGTTAAAGGAATCAAAGGCCTAAAATCAGGGAGACAATTTCCTAGGTTTCAGGAGAACAACATCATCGGCTTCATGGTCACAACAAGTTGAAGGTTATCATCAGAATTCGACCTCATGGAAATGAAATAGATATATTATGTAATTAATGTTTAGATAAGTTTGTTAGGAGTTAAGTCAAATATTTTTAGTCCTATTTGAAATAGGACTGCTCATTAGGTTTGCAGCTGTCATTTGTAATAAAGACCATGTTTATGGTTGGAAAAGGTGTCAAACTATAGGATTTCAAGGTGTCTAGTGGCGAATAAGCTTATCCTATATTTTAAATCATCTATAAAAGTGAAGAGGTCGAAATGCTAAGGGTTGGGCATTTTTATTAGCAAAGACTGTATGTTGTTGTATGTCACTGTTTCTTCTTAACTTAATACAAAGATCTGTTTTGACAACTCAAGATTCATAAGGAGTTTATGTTCATCATTGTTCTAATGGATTTCTTCAATATCTCTATTACAGTGGTATTTGTATTTGATACTTAGAATTCATTTAACAATGCTCTAACTTCCTTCATATGTAAATGGACTGTGTGTTTCACTGTGTTACTGTTTTATTCATTGACTTAGACTCCAAATGCCTTGAATTCATGCTTAATAGATTGTGATGTTTTGTTGAAGATTATTTTGACTCCATGGCCCAATGAATGTTTGCTAATATGTGATACAACCAGTTATATCATTTTATCTTTTTACCTTAGAGTTAGCCATCTATCCATTAATAAAAAATCATAAACCTTTGAGAGAGCCCTCTCAAGTTGAGGAGGCTAAGCCTTAGCCAAAAGATTGCTCTGAAACAGTTATACAAAGTCCACTTGATGAGCAGCCTATCAAGTCAGATTTTGTGATAACAGAGTGGATACCATCAAATAAGGATTAGAGAAGGAGATGAATGGAAGATTGCTTTTAAGACCAACAGTGGATTGTATGAGTGGTTAGTGATGCATTTTGGGCTCACTAATGCACCAAGCACATTTATGAGACTAATGAATTTTTTTTTGAAAGAGTATGCAGGAAAGTTTTTGATAGTCTATCTTGATGAAATTTTGATTTTCAATCAGAGTAAGGAGGAGCATTTAGAGCATGTCAATCTAGTGTTAAGTACTTTGCAAAAGGATAAGTTTATCATAAATTTGTAGAAGTGTAGTTTCATGAAGAAGGAGCTCATTTACTTGGGATTTATAGTCTCAGAAGAAGGCTTGAAGATGGACTCATAAAAGATTCTGTTGAGAATGCAGCAAGATGATGGAGCTTAGTGAAATGAAGTCGCCTTCACTAAGTGGGCCCGCAGGCGAATTCTGGCGCAAAATCTATTTTTAGACTATGTCTATTTTTAGACATATGGAGCATGGTTTGGGGATTCCAGTTTGAGATTCTTGAAGTATGTGTCATGTTGGTAAAAATAGATGAGACTCTATTTTTGAGGTCAAAGAGGTCGAAGTCTATTTTTAGACTGCCTCTCCTTAAAACAGGGAAGTCAAATATTATTTACCCTTAATAATATTTGGACTCTAAACATCAGTTTACTCTCTTGGAGCACTTCAGTTCGAGCTACAGAAGTGGCTCATGCATCTGACAGAGGAATTACGCTATTCCCAAGGGTTTGATGGCATCATGCATGGTTGACTTCAGTTGGACTTCAGTGGCAGAAATTTGGAGGAGTTAATGAGACAGCTAGTGGAGTTGTGTTCTGTTTATTTTAGTTGAACTGGTTGAGATTAGTTTAACTAGCTAATCAATTAGTTATGAGTGGAGTGAATTAAATATTATTTAATTCATTAATTAGTAACTCATTATTCAACTCAAGAACACATCAGTTCACTACAGTGCATGATCAGTTCAGTGGAGACCGGTGAAAGAGGTAGATGAAAGGGTGGAGTTAGCTATCAGTGGCGACATCAGTTGTGCATGAGATTTGCACCACACTTGGAGGATTTGTCCATGATGATTGCGCTGTCAAGCCAAGGAGATTCGAACCTTGGATCTCTATATAGACAGGCCTGGATTGCGCAATAGAGGCAAGGCAATTGGCGGTGAGTTTTGAACCAGTAACCTGTTCAAAACTGAGCTAGATTGTGGGTAACTGTATGAGAAAGTACTGAGTACTTGTGAGGAGTATTATACTGAGTTTGTTACTTGATTTCTCCATTATAATATACACAATAGCTGCGGGGTTTTCAGCTATAAGCTTTCCCCATACATACTGTGTTAATGTGTATGATGATTTGATGTGTTATCGCTTGATTTTATTTACGCATGTTTGATGATCTGAGTGGAAGAGATTATGTGTTGCATATAAATTCGAATTGTATGTGATCAGGATAGTCTCGGTGGATAATTAATCATTATTCAGCAAATTTCTACATGGTATCGGAGCTATTGAAGCAGAGATTGATCATCACGGTGATTACAAACTTATTTCGGTAGACAGAGTCTGCATGCGGGCCAGGTAGCCTCCGGATTCATCTTTCTTCGGAAAGTGAAAGGTCTGGTAAATGCCCCTTGCAGTCAATCTCTGTGCTAGAAATAATTTTTTCTCACAGTTCTAGAGCGGTTGAGCTTTGAGGTGGAATTCGAAATTTTGTAGCAGTTTTGTTTTCTTGGTGCCAGTGTTGAAAATGTCTTTCAACGGTTTGCGACTCGAATATGCTCTTGAAGGCAGTTCGAATTATGTTGCATGGAAGAATCGCATGGAGGCAGTATTAGAAGATAATGGTCTGAAGGGGTTCGTAGATACGGATGTCCAAAAGCCCACTGATCCTGCTGAAGTCGAAGCATGGCAAAAGAAGATGGCGAAGTGTCGAAGGATCCTGTTGGAGGGCGTCAAGGATCATATTGTATCCAGCCTGCATGGAAAGGCTACTCCATATTTAATGTGGAAAGCTTTGACGGATCTATTCCAGAGTAAGAGCGACCAAAGGAAGCTGGCGCTCAAAGATAAGCTCGGGAACATCAAGATGGAGAAGGGCGACAGTATCGCCAAATACCTCACGAAGTTCACTCAATGCAGAGATGAGCTGGGAAGTGTGGGGGTGATTGTCGAAGACGAGGACATGGTCGACCTGGCTCTCCTTGGTCTTCCGAAGGCTTGGCACTCATATCAAGATAGTGTCAATGGTCGGGAGAAGCTGTCGGGATGGGAGCGCCTTTGGGCGGATCTCATGCAGGAGGAGATAAGGAGGACTACTCGAGATGGATCTTCATCGAAGGGAGCTGATGAAGAAAACTGCGCTTTGGTTGCCAAAGCAAAGAAGGGGAAGGGTAAGAAAACCTCTCATTCTGGTGCAAAGGGCAAGAAGCAGGATATGGCGAAAGTGAAGTGTTTTCACTGCCATGATCACGGACATTATGCTACCAATTGTCAAAAGAAGAAGAAGAACAAGCAAGCGGGAAGATCTGCAGATGGAGAAGCTTTGGCTTCACAGTTCGAGCTTGACTTTTCACTGATTGCATGCTTGGTTTCAAGTGTGATGGGATCGGTGTGGTTCTTGGACAGCGGTGTGTCATTTCATATGACGGGAGATCGGGAGTTGTTCTCAGATCTGGAGGACAAAGATTTGGGTGTACACATCGAGATGGGCGATGATGGTAGATACAGTGCGACTGGTATCGGTACCATATCCTTTCAGAGGGAGTCTGGTAAACCCTTTGTATTGAAGGATGTCATGCATGTACCTGGATTGAAGAAGAACCTGATTTCTGTGGCGATGTTGGAGGATAAGGGGTATGATGTGGTCTTGAGCGAAGGAAAAGCCTTCCTGTCCAGTAAGACTACTGGAGAGACCCGGAAGATAGGGGTTCGAACCAAGAACCTTTATCAGTTGCAGGTAGATGGCTGCGCAGCTATGGCATGCAAGGCGGGGGAAGTGGTGAGCCGGGATGATGAGGGCGAACTGTGGCACAGGAGATTGGGCCACCTTCACCATGGAGCTTTGAAGATTCTGCAGCAGATTTCTACTGGGCTTCCTAAGGGCACTCTTGCGCAGTCAGATCAGTGCAAGGGGTGTACTTTAGGGAAGTATGTGAAAACCACCTTTCACGAGAAGGATAGTCGCGCCACGACGATCCTTGAGAGAGTTCACACAGACGTGTGTGGTCCTTTCTCAGTTGCTTCGACAGCAAAGCACAAGTATTATGTGATCCTTGTTGATGATTTCTCTCGAAGTCTTTGGAGCCTTCTTCATGCGGAGAAAGAGCGTACGATCGCGAAGTTACGCGAGTTTAAAGCAGCGGTCGAGAAGGAGTCGGGGAAGAAGGTGATTGCTCTAAGGAGTGATAATGGTGGTGAATTCATCTCGGCTGAATTCAAGGAGTTCTGCAGCGCATAAGGGATTCGGAGAGAGCTCATCGCACCCCATAACCCACAGCAGAACGGGTGGCTGAGCGGAAGAACAGAACGATCGTGGGTGCTGCACGGGCGATGTTACGTGATCAGGGCCTACCCCTTCACTTGTGGGCTGAGGCATGCAATACAGCAGTGTATGTGTAGAACCGTTGTCCTCACAAGGTTCTTGGCACGAGTACACCGGAGGAGGCTTATTCTGGCAAGAGGCTTGATATTTCCCATTTGCGGATTTTTGGTTCTCTTGTCTACATGCATGTGACAAAGGATGCGAGAAGGAAGCTGGATCCAGCTGTTTGAGGTTGGAATATTTGTAGAGTACCCGATACACCTCACAACTACCGGGTGTATTTGTCAGACAGTCACAAGACTTTTGTGCGACGGGATATAAAATTTTAGGAGGAGAAAGCCATGCAGTGTTCACTTGAGAGGGAGCTACACTTGCATGCAGATGAGGAGCTGTTAGTTCCTAAGGAGGAGCTTCCGGATGTGGATCAGCCACAAGAGGAGGTTCGGGAGGTGGAAGAAACCACCCGTGCAGCGCCAACCATCAGAGGGCGCATGCGCACTACAGAAGCTGAGCGACTGGCTCGGGATGCAGAGAAGGTTGTAGGACCACCTACGGCCACCCAGTAGTGACGAGGAGAGCGAGTCACGGATTGGTACACTTTGGATACATGGCTCTTGTGAGTCAATGTGTTGTGAACGAGATCCATCTCTTTGAGGAAAGTTGTGGAGGAACTCGCATGGGTTGATGCCATGATCGAAGAATATGATTCGATAAATCCGGGGAACAGTGCATGGGAGATTGTCCCGCGACCGGAGGGGAAATTAGTGGTGGGTTCGCGATGGATCTACAAAGTGAAGCAGGCGACTGACGGGAGTGTGGAGAAGTACAAGGAAAGATTTTTTTCCCGTGGCTTCTCACAGATCGAGGGGATCGATTATGAGGAGACCTTTGTACCTGTCGCAAGGTACTCTTTCATACGGACGATCCTTTCTCTCTCAGCACAGATGGGGTGGCACATCCATTAGATGGATGTGAAGACTGCGTTCCTCAACGGAGTCATTGAGGAGAAGGTGTACATAGAGCAGCCTAAAGGTTTCGAGATCTTCAGCAATGAGTCGCATGTGTGCAGACTCAAGAGAGCGTTGTATGGGTTGAAGCAAGCACCCTGTGCTTGGTACACTCGGATAAATAGCTATTTCACTGGTTTGGATTTCACCGAAAATGAAGTAGATGCAAACTTGTACCAGATTGTGGTTGAGGGTAAGCTATTGATCATTTTTCTTTACGTTGATGATCTAATGTTGACTGGTGATGAGCAGCTGATACACTCATGCAAGGAGGATCTTGCAAGGGAGTTAGAAATGAAGGACATGGGATTCCTTCATTATTTCTTTGGATTGGAAATATGGCAGCGCAGCGGAGAATTTGTTTGTTTCTCGGGGGCAAGTATGCCGGAGATTAGGAGAGGTTCAATGCGGGGGCAAGCTGTTGATACTCCTCTTCCTGGAGGTTGGAGGAATGAGGATGCTACTTCGACGGAGGTAGTGGATGCCACTGTTTATCGACAGTTGGTGGGGTCGCTTATGTATCTGGTCAATACACGACCCGACATATGCTATGCAGTTAACCAGCTTTCACAAGCTATGGTTAAGCCTACCAAGCTCTTTTGGAAGGCGGGGAAGCATGTATTGAGATATCTTAGAGGCACATCAAGATATGGATTATGGTACAGACAGGAGGATGAGTTGAGGCGGCATGGCTTCATGGATTGGTATCATCATGTCCCAGAGGGTGGTCGACGGAGAATGTGATGCTTTCATATGTTCCCACGGAGGATCGGGATGCGACATCTAACGAAGGCGCTCACAGGGAGCAAGTTCGAGATTCCACGAAGCGAGGATAGGGTTGCGATAATCCATATCTTCTTTGAGAGGGAAGTGTTGAGAATGCGAAATATTGAATGATGAGCTTAGTGAAAAGAGTCGCCTTCACTAAGTGGGCCCGCAGGATATTTTTGGCGCAAAGTCTATTTTTAGACTATGTCTATTTTAGACATGTCGATCATATTCTATGAGTTGTAGGATGCTATTTGTGGATGGTTGGTCAAGTTGGAAAAATAGATGGACTTCTATTTTTAGACATATTGGGCGGAATCTATTTTTAGATTGCCAGTCTAAAAATAGATATGTCAAATATTATTAGCTCTTGGTAATATTTGGACTCTAAAAATTATCTTACTCTCTTAGAGCACTTGACACTTCAGTTCGAGCCTACGAAGTGGCTCATGCATCTGACAGAGGAATCACGTGGTTCCCAAGGGTTTGATGGCATCATGCATGGTTGACTTGAGTTAGGACTTCAGTGGCAGAAGTTTGGTGGAGTTAATGAGACAACTAGTGGAGTTGTGTTATGTTTATTTTAGTTGAACTGGTTGAGATTAGTTTAACTAGCTAATCAATTAGTTATGAGTGGAGTGAATTAAATATTATTTAATTCATTAATTAGTAGCTCATTATTCAACTCAAGAACACATCGGTTCACTACAGTGCATGATCGGTTCGTGGAGACCGGTGAAGAGGTAGATGAAAGGGTGGAGTTAGCTATCGGTGGCGACATCGGTTATTTATGCATGGTTACCACACTTGGAGGATCTGTCCATGATGATGGTGGGCGAGGAGTCCAGACCTTGGATCTCTGTATGACGAGCCTGGATTACAACCCAATGAAATGAAAAACGATTGGCGACCTTTTTTGAACCCGGTAACACATATCAAAGCCAGAGCTAGATAATAGTGCTTCATGTCAATCTTGCGAGTACTTGTGAGGAGTATTATACTGAGTTTGTTACTTGATTTCTCCATTATAATATACACAATAGCTGCGGGGTTTTCAACTATAAGCTTTCCCCATACATACTGTGTTAATGTGTATGATGATTTGATGTGTTATCGCTTGATTTTATTTCCGCATGTTTGATGATCTGAGTTGAGTGGAAGAGATTATGTGTTGCATATAAATTCGAATTGTATGTGATCAGGATAGTCTCGGTGAATAATTAATCATTATTCAGCAAATTTCCACAGATTCAAGTAATACTGGATTGGCCAACTCCAAGTAGTGTATTTGAGGTAAGGAGTTTTCATGGTTTTGCAAGTTTTTAAAGAAAGTTTATAAGACATTTTAGTCAGATCTATGCACCAATAATTGAAACAATAAAGGAGAGAAACCATCCATTTAAATGGACGGAAGCAGCAGATCAGAATTTCAAGTTGTTGAAAATGAAGATCACTGAAAGACCTGTTTTGGCCTTGCCAAATTTTGATAAAATATTTCAAGTTGTGACTGATGCCAGTGGGATAGAAATTAGATTTGTCTTGAGTCAAGAGCAGAGACCAATAGCTTATTTCAGTGAAAATTTAAATGGGGCCAAAAAGAAGTATTCATCTTATGATAAGGAGTTATACGCTATTGTGCAGGCTTTGAAGAAATGGAGGCATTATTTGTTGCCCAAAGAATTTGTCTTGTATTCAGATAACCATGCACTGCAGTTCATAAATAATCAGTCGAAGTTGAACCAAAAGCATGCAAAGTGGGTGGAGTTTTTGCAGAGTTTTACCTTTGTAATCAAACACACTAGTGGTAAGTCAAACAAAGTTTTTGATGCTTTAAGCAGAGTAAATTTGATTATGCAGGAATTGAGGATTGGCATTTTGGGTTTTGAAGAGATGATTGACATGTATGAGGAAGACATGGATTTCAAAGAAATATATGCAGTTTTTAAGAATCCAGTGATTCATAATAGAAGCCATTGGTTAGATTACTTGATTCAAGGAGGATTGTTGTTCTAGAATAATAAACTGTGTATACCTAAGTGTTCCATGAGGAAAAATTTGACTAAGGAAAAACACAGTGGAGGATTTTTTGGACACTTTGGACAGGATAAAACATTTTCTCAAGTAAGTGCTTTTTGTTATTGGCCAAAAATGCAAGCTGATATCAAAAAGTTTGTTGAGAAGTGCAGGATTTGTCAACATGCCAAAGGGAGAAGCCAAAACACTGGGTTATATCAGTGATTGCCAATACCCAATAGACCTTGGGATGCTGTCAGCATGGATTTTTTTTTGGGCTTGCCAAAGACTTAAAGAGGACATGATTATATCTATGTTGTTGTAGATAGATTTTCTAAAATGGCATATTTTATTGCTTGTAAGAAAAATAGTGATGCAACTCACATTATTAATTTGTTTTTCTCTGAAGTTATAAGATTCCATGGATTTCCTGTGAGTATTGTTTCAGATAGGGATACAAAGTTCATAAGACACTTCTGGAGGACTCTATGGAAGAAGTTGGGTACAAACCTCAGTTTCAGTTCAGCCTATCATTCTCAAATGGATGGACAAACTGAAGTGGTGAACAAGAGCTTAGGAAACATATTAAGGAGTTTGGTTTACAAAAATCGAAGACAATGGGACTTAGCATTTGCTCAAGCTGAATTTGCCTATAATGATACTCCTAATCGGAGTACTGGAATGAGTCCATTTCAGATTATTTTTGGGCTGCATCCAAGAGGAGTGCATGAACTTAGAGATTTGAGAAAACAAGAGACAAGGAGTGCAAAAGCTGAAGAATTTGTAGAACAGATACAGAAGTTGCAGGAAGATGTCAAACAAAGCTTACAGAAAAACACCCAGAAGTATAAACAAAGAGCGTATATGAAGAGGACTAAAAATGAGTTTCAAGTAGATGATTTATTCATGGTTTATCTAAGGAAGGAAAGGTTTCCAATCGGGACTTATAACAAACTGAAATTGAAAAAGATAGGGCCGTGTAGAATTTTGAGGAATTTTTCCTCAAATGCATATGAGATTGAATTACCAACAGGAATTGGAATATCACCCAACTTTAATGTTGTAGATTTGTACCCATACAAAGGAACAGAGGAAGAACTATAAGAAAAATCTACAGAAAAGGAGGACACAAATTTGAATTTGGAAGGAACAGATATCAAAGACAGCAAAGAAAGAAGTGGAAGCCATTCTGGAGAAAAGTGCAGCAAATAAGACCAGAGGAAAAACCTATTATTAGTATCTAGTCAAATGGAAAGGACACCCAGTGGAAGATGCCAGTTGGATGATAGCAGCAAAGTTACAAAAGTTTAATGTAGATCCTGAAACATTGATGGATCAATTTTTT
Source organism: Pinus albicaulis (assembly GCA_034641835.2). NCBI lineage: Eukaryota > Viridiplantae > Streptophyta > Pinopsida > Pinales > Pinaceae > Pinus > Pinus albicaulis. The sequence continues at coordinate 1,523,248,008 of CM076580.1, forward strand.
CTTACGCGGGAGTCTGATGCAGGAGCATCCAGATTTAGCCAGCAATGTGATTATGTGTTCACATGTTGTGGCTAACAAGAGGTGGATAAACATTGGTTATTAATATTTTAATTAGTTTTAAATGAGAGGAGTTAGTCTGTTTTGATTTGCTAAAATGAATTAGGAATAAAATAGAAAATTGGTTTCTCCCTGCGAGGATATCAAACCAAATAGATTAGATCATAAGGGTAGAATAACATTTGTTTGTTAGAGTGGTTCAAAAAGAAATATATTAAAAGACAAGAAGAACTGCTTCAGGTAGATATATATATATGCATGAATAAGTGTGGAATAGGTGCAAGAGAAGAGTGAGAGAGGAGTGAACATAGAGCAGAAATAATTATAAAACCAGCCATCCAAGGGCTTGGCTCTGTGTATTTCATTTCTAATTTGATTCTAAGTGTTTTGAAATTTGATCGGGTTCTCTGTTTTAAATTTTCTGTTTTATTTCTCTGTTGAATTGGATATCACATTGATCGCACAGCAGAGGCCAATCGGATTTGCACGTAGCAACAAGGACCGTTAGATCTTGCGCAGATCAATGGTGGGAATGTTGAGATTCAACAAGATGAAAAGCTTAGTGAAAATGAAGCACCTTCACTAAGTGGGGCGTCACAGGCTATTTTTAGGTGTATGTCTATTTTTAGACATGGTGAGCATATTCTATAAGTTGCAGGATGATATTTGTAGATGGTTGATCAAGTTGGAAAAATAGATGAGATTCTATTTTTAGACATATGGACAAAGTCTATTTTTAGACTGCATATCTAAAAATAGATATCATGTCAATTATTATTAGCCCTTAATAATAATATGACAATAAATATCAACTTATTCTCTTGGAGCACTTTATTTCAGTGAACATATTTGGAAAATCAGTGGGTTGAAGGAATTACGCAATTCCTAGGGTTAGTTGGTGACTCATGCTTGGAGGACTTCGTTATAATTGAAGTTGAAAGTTGTAACAGAGTTGGAAGAGTAGTTATGGGAGTTGTTATTTAGTTTAACTTAGTTAAGTGAGCTAAACTCAGTTGTGCTAGTTGTATCTAGTTCTAACTGAAGATACACTAGTGAGAGTTTAGTAAAATAATTATTTAATTAATTCACAACTAGAGACTCACTTGCAACTGAACAAACACAACAGTTAACTACTTGCATGTCAGTTCCAGTGGAGACCCAGTGGAGAGATAGGTGAAAGGGTGAGATGGACTATTTGTTGTGACTATAGTGATGCATTCAATGCATCCAACACACATTGGAGATGCCAATGATGATTTTGCAGTGCAAGCAACGCAAGATCGAATTCATTCAGGGGTCTTCTTCAGCAAGGATTGCGCAGTGGAGGTAGGCTGTCAAGAGGCAAGAAATTGGTGCATAGATATGCAAATTTCTGCATGACAGTGTGTAATTACTGTTGATTGTACTGAGAGCTTGATGTACTAAACTTTGTATGAGATTGTTACATGATCCATTGATAAACATAATATATGATATTTGGGGTTTTTAGCTTTAAGCTTTCTCGTTAAACAATTTTGTTTATGTGCGATTGATTTTGCTTCATATGTGTTTTGCAATTGGCGATTTAATTTCCTCAAAGAATTAAGTGGAAGGATTATGTATTTAACATCAGATTGATTTGTTAGATCAGGGGAGTCCGGTAATATACAAGCATATTGTATAATTTATACATGGTATCGGAGCAGTGTTGATCACTCGATATTGCAATATTGAAGCCATGTTGAGTTTTGTTCTGGTGGACAATTCGAATTTGCTGCAGAAGTTTCTTGGTGCGACAGTGAGTATTTATTGAAATGGATTTCAATGGGTTGCGGTTGGAGTATGCCCTTGAGGGTAGCTTGAACTACATATCCTGGAAGGACATGATGGAGGTGGTGCTTGAAGACAATGGTCTAAAGGAGTTTATTGACAACGATATTCCTAAGCCTACTTCTAGCGATGATGCGTTACTTGACGCATGGCAAAAGAAGGTAGCAAAGACAAGAAGAATTCTATTGGAAGGTGTGAAGGACCGTATTGTGTCAAGACTTCACGGGAAAGCCACTCCATTTGCAATTTGGAAGGCTTTGACAGATCTTTTCCAAAGCAGCAGCGACCATAGGAAGTTGGCGTTGAAAGATAAGCTCAGAAAAATCAAAATGGAGAAGGGCGACAATATTCCAAAATATCTCACGAAGTTTGTCCACTGTAGGGATGAGCTGGTGAGTGTGGGAATTACGGTTGCTGATGATGACTTGGTGAGTGTGGCTCTCCTTGGGCTTCCGAAGCGTTGGCACAGTTATCAGGACTCTGTCAATGGACGAGAGAAACTGTCGGATTGGGAGCGACTTTGGTTGGATCTAGTGCAAGAGGAGATAAGGTGAAGTACCAGGGATGGCTCTTCATCGAAGAATGATGATGAAGAGAATTGTGCTTTGGCTGCCAAAGCAAGGAAAGGGAAGGGTAAGAAATCCCATCCAAAATCCAAGGCTAAAGGCAAGAAGCTAGATTTGTCCAAAGTGAATTGTTTTCACTATTATGAACATGGGCATCTCGCCACTAACTGCCCACATAAAAAGAAGAACAAGAAGGTTGCTAGAGCTGCAGCAGGTGAGGCCTTAGCCTCGCAATTTGAACTTGATTTCTCTTTCATCGCATGCTTGGTTTCAAGTACAATGGGATCGGTGTGGTATCTTGATAGTGGTGCTTCCTTCCACATGACGGGAGAGAAGGAATTGTTTAGTGACTTGGAGGAGAAAGATCTCCAAATGCATATAGAGATAGGCGACAATGGTAGATACAATGCGATCGACATTGGAACCATTACCTTTGAGAGGGAGTTAGGTAAACCATTTCTGTTGAAATATTTTATGCATGTTCTAGGTCTGAAGAAGAACTTGGTCTTGGTCGCGATGCTGGAGGACAAAGGTTATGACATTGTTTTCAGCGAGGGAAAAACTTTCCTGCAACATAAAACAATGGTTCAAACTAAGAGGATAGGGATTCGAGTTAAGAATATCTACAAGCTAGAGGTATATGGCTGCGCTGCAATGATGGGCAAAGCAGAAGAAGTGGTGAGCCGGGATGTGGGCGAATTATGGCACAAGAGATTGGGTCATCTTCACCATGGCGCCTTGAAGATTTTTCAGCAGATTTCTACTGGACTTCCCAAGGGTACTCTTGCGTAGTCAGATCAGTGCAAGGGATGTACCATGGGTAAGTTTGTGAAGACCACCTTTCATGAGAAGGAGAATTGTGCTTCGGTGATCCTGGAGAGAATTCACACAGACGTGTGTGGACCTTTCTCGGTTGCTTCAATAGAAAAACACAGGTACTATGTTATTTTTGTTGATGACTATTCTCGTAGATGTTGGATCTTCTTCATGCAGAAGAGTGAAACATTCTCAAAGTTCTGTGAGTTTAAAGCATTGGTGGAGAAAGATTTGGGGAAGCAAGTGAAGGCTCTGCGGAGCGATAATGGTGGTGAATATATCTCGAACGAATTCAAAGACTTCTGTAGCAAAGAAGGAATTCGAATAGAACTCATAGTGCCTCATAACCCACAGCAGAATGGAGTCACGGAGAGGAAGAACAGAACGATCGTGGGTGCTGCACGAGCTATGCTGCATGACCAGGGCCTACCGATGCACTTGTGGGCGGAAGCACGCAACACTGCGGTTTATGTGCAAAACCGTTGTCCTCATAGAGTACTTGGCATGAGTACACCTGAAGAAGCTTTTACTGGTAAGAAGCCAGATATTTCTCATTTAAAGATTTTTGGCTCATCTGTTTACATTCATGTGACAAAGGATGCCAGGAAGAAGCTAGAGCCGACTGTAGAAGTTGGGATATTTGTGGGGTACACAGAAACACCCCATAATTATCGTGTGTATTTTCCAAACAGTCGAATGACTGTGGTGTGACGAGATATAAAATTCAATGAGATGAAAGCCATGAAGTTGTCTCTTGAGAGGGAGATACACTTGCATGCAGAGGAGGAACTTCTTGTTCCCAAAGATGAGCCTCAAGATGTGGATCAGCCACAAGAGGAGGATCATGGAGTGGAGGAGTCCACTCATGCAGAGCCAAACATCAGAACAGGTAGAAGGTGTACCACAGAAGCTGAGAGGCTGAAGCTTGATGCGGCACAGAATGTAGGAGTCCCTACATCACAGCACAGACAGAGACAGTCACCTGACCATTCACTGGATACATGGATCTCATGAGCAAGTGTATCGTGATAGATTCATTTTCCTTTGAGGAAGTAGTGCAGGAGCCCACATGGATAGATGCCATGGTGGAGGAATATGACTTCATTGTTAGAAACAATGCTTGGGAGATTGTTCCAAGGCCGGTTGGTAAATCAGTGGTAGGTTCAAGATGAATCTACAAGGTAAAGCAAGCTGCTGATGGGAGTGCCGAGAGGTATAAGGAAATATTTGTTGCCCGGGGCTTCTCACAAATCGAGGGGATTGATTATGAAGAAACCTTTGCACCTGTCGCACGATATTATTCCATAAGGACCATCCTTGCTCTCTCAGCGCATATGGGTTGGCACATTCATCAGATGGATGTGAAGACTGCATTCCTTAATGGGATCATCGAGGAAGAAGTGTACATTGAGCAGCCTGAAGGATTTAAGATCTTCAGCAGCGAGTCGCATGTGTGCAGACTCAAAAGAGAGTTGTATGGGCTAAAGCAAGCACCCCGTGCTTGGTACACATGGATCGACAGCTATTTCACTGGACTTGGCTTCACCAAGAGTGAGGCGGATGCAAACCTATACCAAATTGTGGTGGAGGGTAAGTTTTTAATCATTATTCTTTATGTTGATGATTTAATACTAACTGGTGATGAGCAGTTGATACACTCATGCAAGGAAGATATTGCAAAGGAGTTTGAGATGAAGGATTTGGGCCTCCTTCATTATTTCCTTGGATTGGAAATATGGCAGCGAGAAGGTGAATTATTTGTGTCTCAAGGAAAGTATGCTCGGGAGATACTTGGTAAGTTTCACATGCAAGACTGCAAGCCCATGGATACTCCTCTTCCAGGATATTGGAGGAAAGAGGATGCTACATCGGCAGAGGTAGTGTATGCCACTGTTTATCAACGGTTGGTGGGTTCGCTCATGTATTTAGTTAATACAAGACCAGACATATGCTATGTGGTGAACCAGCTTATTCAAGCGGCGGTTAAGCCTACCAAGCTCTTTTGGAAGGCAGGCAAGCATGTCCTGAGATATCTCAGGGGCACATCTGAGTATGGCTTATAGTACAAACAGACGAATGAGGTGAAGTTGCATGGCTTCACAGATGCAGATTGGGTAGGCAACCCAACGGATAGAAAGAGCACATCAGGGGGGGTTTTCAGTATCGGATCTACAACAGTTTCTTGATACAACAGGAAACAAAGATTTGTGGCACTCAGTTCAGCGGAAGCAGAATACATGGTAGCAAGTCAAGCTGCATGTGAGGCTATCTGGATGAGGAAGATCCTGGTAGGATTGTTCGGTTCTCATTTAAATCCTACAATGATTCATTGTGATAATAAGAGTTGCATTAAACTCTCGATTAATCTTGTGTTTCATGATAGATCTAAGCATATAGATATCCAGTATCATCATATTAGAGATTGTGTGTAGCGGAAGATCATGTTGCTTCAGTACAATCCGACGGAAGATCAGGATGCAAACATTCTAACGAAGACACTCACTAGGCGCAAATTCGAATACCATATAGGCAGGATTGGGGTGAAGGATAATCCCTATCTTTTTGAGAGGGAGTGTGGAGATTCAACAAGATGATGAACTTAGTGAAAATGAAGCACCTTCACTAAGTGGGGCGTCGCAGGCTATTTTTAGGTGTATGTCTATTTTTAGACACGATGAGCATATTCTATAAGTTGTAGGATAGATGGTTGATCAAGTTGGAAAAATAGATGAGATTCTATTTTTAGACATATGGACAAAGTCTATTTTTAGATTGCATATCTAAAAATAGATCGCATGTTGATTGTTAGTAGCCCTTAATAATAATCCGACAATAAATATCAACTTATTCTCTTGGAGCACTTTATTTCAGTGAACGGATTTGGCAAATCAGTGCGCTGAAGGAATTATGCAATTCCTAGGGTTAGTTGGTGACTCATGCTTGGAGGACTTCATTATAACTGAAGTGGCAAGTTGTAACAAAGTTGGAAGAGTAGTTATGGGAGTTGTTATTTAGTTTAACTCAGTTAAGTGAGTTAAACTCAGTTGTGCTAGTTGTACCTAGTTCTAACTGAAGATACACTAGTGAGAGTATAGTGAATTAATTATTTAATTAATTCACAACTAGAGACTCACTTGCAACTGAACAAATACAACGGTTAACTACTTGCATGTCAGTTCCAGTGGAGACCCAGTGGAGAGATAGGTGAAAGGGTGAGATGGACTATCTGTTGTGACTATAGTGATGCATTCAATGCATCCAACACACATTGGAGATTCCAATGAAGATTTCGCAGTGCAAGCAAGGCAAGATCGAATTCATTCAGGGGTCTTCTTCAGTAGGGATTGCGTAGTGGAGGCAAGCTGTCAAGAGGCAAGAAATTGGTGCATAGATATGCAAATTTCTGCATGATAGTGTGTAATAATTGTTGATTGTACTGAGAGCTTGATGCACTAAGCTTTGTATGAGATTGTTACATGATCCATTGATATACATAATATATGATAGTTGGGGTTTTTAGTTTTAAGCTTTCTCGTTAAACAACTGCGTTTATGTGCGATTGATTTTGCTTCATATGTGTTTTGCAATTGGCGATTTAATTTCCGCAAAGAATTAAGTGGAAGGATTCTGTATTTAATATAAGATTAATTTGTTATATTAGGAGAGTCCGGTAATATACAAGCATATTGTATAATTTCTACAGGGAAATCACATTGCAACCGTGAAGACTTCGCACATCGTAAGATTTAGTGTTTGTGGTTAAGAATTCACGAGAAAAGTTATTTACCTTACAATGCGAAGTAGATTGGCAAAGAGACAAGTGGGGATCGTCGGATCCAACAAAGACCAATGACAGAGATCAAATCGCACTGGGAGCCATTTCGCAAATTGAAACTTTTAGAGTTGAGTGTTAAGGCGTCGCATGGTAAGTTATTTTGTATGCAATGCGAAGTGGAGAAGGGCCACATGTTGGCACGACGCATTTTCGTAGATTGCATGGAATAAGGTTTAACCACTAAGTTAAATCATAAAGTTTTTGAAGTGCGATCGCTTGTGATTGGTTCATATTGTTGTGGGACCCTCCTTTGAAGAGGTTCTGCGTGTATGTGAGTGATTTGGGTTTATGGGCGACCTGTTTCAAAGTATCAGTTTGTTGATTCCGCGTGTATTCTGATTTTACTGCAGCTTGTCTGCATCAAATTTATTGTGAGTTACTACCTCTGGTGACCTCACAGATCCTCTTGGATCTAACGCTTAGGCGCCATCTACAATCTCTTCTTCCAACCATGATTAACGATGTAGAAATTCAATCTTTTTTGCAACAATTTTGGAGGGTCTTCAATGAGATTGCTAAGGTATGGCTTTTTGGCTTCTTGGATTCTTGGTTTGTATCCTCAACATGCTTTAGTCTAGGTGTGATTTGGTTGAAGAACTCCTCTTGGTTGATATGTGGGGTAGTACTAGTGAGAGTTGCACCTATGTTAAGCTTTTGATTCAGTCGTGGATGATATGGTATTGTTATGGCATTGTGTGTTTATGATGGTTCTTGGTTCAATGTGTTTTTTTTTCTGGTCACAACAAATGAACACTGTGGATTTGGTTCCCTGTTATGTTTTGACATGGTGGTGGACTAGGTGTGTATAAGGTGCAATGCTTGCATGTTGTCTTTGTGATTTATTTGTACCTCAAGTCATTTGGGTTGTAACTTGGACAATGTTTTTCATACTCTCGTGGTGAGGATATATTTCCCTAGTATTTTGTTGGTTTTGTTGGAACTAGATATTGCTTGGACATATATTTTCCCTCGTGGAAATTAAAAAATGATGATTTTTGAATGGCGTGGAGGTGCTTTTCTTGGCTCATTTCGATGACATTGGATATTGCATGGATAACTTTTTCCTTTTGTGGAAATCGATTTCTGGTGACTTATGGGTTGCATGGAGGCGCACTTTGCTTTGGTATGGTGTCAATTGTTTTTGGTTTGTTGGTGCAAGCTTGACTTGCTAGTTTGCTCGTGTTGGTATACTCTATTTCTTATTGACAAACTTGATGGTCTCTCCTCTTAATGGATTTTAATGTTTCCATCACTGTAAAGAAGTACTTGCAAATTTGGTCTCTTTTTGTCCTATTTGTATCTATTGTGGAAATTAGCACTATAATTATGCCTAGATGCCCTAGATTGAGCATTTTGCTCTCTTGCTTTGAATGTACTTGGATTTTTGGTTTATTACGATTTTTGGTACACTTGGTGGATTTGAATAACAAGCTCTGCAATCTCCTTTTTCCAATAAAATATAAGTCCAATTAAATAAAAAAAATGTAGATATTGTAGTTTTTTTTTCTAAACTTAATAGCTGCCTTTACAAAACCTTTTAAAAAGAATTTAAAAAAAAAATTAACAACAATATATCAATTTAGAAAAAAACAAAAATATCTAAATAAATTAGAAATTTAAATAATTAATTTTTTTATTTGCAACCAATCATATAATTTATATTTTTATAAATAATATTAATTTATATACCTGTTACACTCATGATACTTTTACTTATAACTAATTATTTATACCATATAATATCTCATTATAATAAATGAAATCGTCTAATTTATATTTTTATAAATATTATTAATTTATATTCATGTTATATTTACTTTTTTCTTTCTTTAATTCCACATACCGTCGATTTGTTTTTATATAATGTGTAATATCATGTCAGGCTTAAATCGCTTAACTGTACAACGTATTGTTTTTATCAAAGATTCCAAATCTGGTTATTTCAACAAATTATGACCCTCTATTTTTATCATCAAATAAATTACAGTGAAGAGGGGCTATCTACTTTTACAACAATGGCTCTTTTTAAAATAATAAATAATGATTTATATCTTTCAGAGTGTTGGCCTTCTCAAAATAATCAATTTATTCTCTCATTGCAAAAGTACTTCTTGCTTTTGCTTTGCTTTTCATGAAAGTAGCAAGCCTGCTTTCACCGCACAGCCGCTCGCTACTCCCCCACGGGACACGCAGCTTGTGACATTCAGAGACATTGAGCCACTCTAACCACGTACAATGTTCAACCCCTTCCATCACTTCTAACTCAAAGCACTTACTAACATTTACAAACCGAAGATTTGTGGCCTGCGTTAACCCCCATATACTCCTCAACTTCACACATCTTTCTGCCCACAAATACTCCAAAGTTACCAATGTTTCTATGCTTGGTAGTTCTGTTAACTCGGAGCAGTTGGAAACATCTAGGATTCTGAGCTTTGTCGCCTGGGCCAACCCTCGTATGCCTTTCAGTTTCTTACATCCGTGTGCCCGCAAATCCTCCAAGCATGCCAATGTTTCCATAGTTGGCAGCTCCTCTAACTCAGAGCAGTCGGAAACATCTAAGATTTTAAGCTTCGTCACCTGCGCCGACCCTCGTATGCCTTTCAGTTTCTTACATCCTTGTGCCCGCAAATCCTCCAAGCATGCCAATGTTTCCATAGTTGGCAGCTCCTCTAACTCAGAGCAGTCGGAAACATCTAAGATTTTAAGCTTCGTCGCCTGCGCCGACCCTCGTATGCCTTTCAGTTTCTTACATCCTTGTGCCCGCAAATCCTCCAAGCATGCCAATGTTTCCATAGTTGGCAGCTCCTCTAACTCAGAGCAGTCGGAAACATCTAGGATTTTAAGCTTCGTCGCCTGCGCCGACCCTCGTATGCCTTTCAGTTTCTTACATCCTTGTGCCCGCAAATCCTCCAAGCATGCCAATGTTTCCATAGTTGGCAGCTCCTCTAACTCAGAGCAGTCGGAAACATATAGGATTTTAAGCTCGTCGCCTGCGCCGACCCTCGCATGCCTTTCAGTTTGTAACATCTCTGCCTTCCTCAACTTCTCCAAGGATCCCAATGTTTGCACATTGGCAGCTCCTCTAACTCAGAGCAGTCGGAAACATATAGGATTTTAAGCTGTTTCAAATAGAAAAGCCCTCGTATGCCTTTCAGTTTCTTACATCCTTTTGCCCACAATTCCTCCAAGGATGCCAATGTTTCCATACTTGGCAGCTCCTCTAATTCAGAGCAGTCAGAAACAATTAGGATTTTAAGCTTTGTTGCCTGCGCCGACCCTCGTATGCCTTTCAGTTTCTTACATCTTTTTGCCCACAATTCCTCCAAGGATGCCAATGTTTCCATACTTGGCAGCTCCTCTAACTCAGAGCAGTCAGAAACATCTAGGATTTTAAGCTTTGTCCTCTGCGCCGACCCTCGTATGCCTTTCAGTTTCTTACATCCGCTTGTGTGCAAATCCTCCAAGGATGGCAATGTTTCCATACTTGGCAGCTCTTCTAACTCAGAGCAGTCAGAAACACTAGGATTTTAAGCTTGACGCCTGCCGACCATCGTATGCCTTTCAGTTTCTACATCGTTGTGCCTGCAAAATCCTCCACGCATGCCAATGTTTCCATAGTTGGCAGTTCCTTCAACTCAGAGCAGTCAGAAACATCTAGGATTTAAGCTTTGTCGCTCATGCCGACCCTCGTATGCCTTTCAGTTTCTTACATCTTTTTGCCCACAATTCCTCCAAGGATGCCAATGTTTCCATACTTGGCAGCTCTTCTATCTCAGAGCAGTCAGAAACATTCAGATTTCAGCTTTGTCGCCTGCGCCGACCCTCGTATGCCTTTCAGTTTCTTACATCCTTGTGCCCGCAAATCCTCCAAGCATGCCAATGTTTCCATAGTTGGCAGCTCCTCTAACTCAGAGCAGTCGGAAACATCTAAGATTTTAAGCTTCGTCGCCTGCGCCGACCCTCGTATGCCTTTCAGTTTCTTACATCCTTGTGCCCGCAAATCCTCCAAGCATGCCAATGTTTCCATAGTTGGCAGCTCCTCTAACTCAGAGCAGTCGGAAACATCTAAGATTTTAAGCTTCGTCGCCTGCGCCGACCCTCGTATGCCTTTCAGTTTCTTACATCCTTGTGCCCGCAAATCCTCCAAGCATGCCAATGTTTCCATAGTTGGCAGCTCCTCTAACTCAGAGCAGTCGGAAACATCTAAGATTTTAAGCTTCGTCGCCTGCGCCGACCCTCGTATGCCTTTCAGTTTCTTACATCCTTGTGCCCGCAAATCCTCCAAGCATGCCAATGTTTCCATAGTTGGCAGCTCCTCTAACTCAGAGCAGTCGGAAACATCTAAGATTTTAAGCTTCGTCGCCTGCGCCGACCCTCGTATGCCTTTCAGTTTCTTACATCCTTGTGCCCGCAAATCCTCCAAGCATGCCAATGTTTCCATAGTTGGCAGCTCCTCTAACTCAGAGCAGTAAGAAACATATAGCCATCTAAGCTTTGTCGCCTGCGCCGACCCTCGTATGCCTTTCAGTTTCTTACACCTATGTGCCTTCAGCACCTCCAAGCATGCCAATGTTTCCATAGTTGGCAGCTCATCTAACTCAGAGCAGTCGGAAACATATAGGGTTTTAAGCTTCGTCGCCTGCGCCGACCCTCGTATGCCTTTCAGTTTGTAACATCTCTCTGCCTTCAACTTCTCCAAGGATGCCAATGTTTCCATACTGGGCAGCTCCTCTAACTCAGAGCAGTCGGAAACATATAGGATTTTAAGCTTTGTCGCCAGCGCCGACCCTCGTATGCCTTTCAGTTTCTTACATCTCTTTGCCTTCAACTTCTCCAAGGATGCCAATGTTTCCATACTGGGCAGCTCCTCTAACTGAGAGCAGTCAGAAACATCTAAGATTTTAAGCTTTGTCGCCTGCGCCGACCCTCGTATGCCTTTCAGTTTCTTACATCTTTGTGCCCGCAAATCCTCCAAGCATTGCAATGTTTCCATAGTTGGCAGCTCCTCTAACTCAGAGCAGTCGGAAACATATAGGATTTTAAGCTTTGTCGCCAGCGCCGACCCTCGTATGCCTTTCAGTTTCTTACATCCTTGTGCTCGCAAATCCTCCAAGCATGCCAATGTTTTCATAGTTGGCAGCTCCTCTAACTCAGAGCAGTGAGAAACATCTAGGATTTTAAGCTTTGTCGCCTGCGCCGACCCTCGTATGCGTTTCAGTTTCTTACACCTTCGTGTCTTCAACTTCTCCAAGGATGCCAATGTTTCCATACTGGGCAGCTCCTCTAACTCAAAGCAGTCGGAAACATATAGGATTTTAAGCTTTGTCGCCAGCGCCGACCATCGTATGCCTTTCAGGTTCTCACATCTCTCTACCTTCAACTTCTCCAAGGATGCCAATGTTTCCATGGTTGGCAGCTCCTCTAACTCAGGGCAGTCGGAAACATATAGGATTTTAAGCTTTGTCGCCAGCGCCGACCCGCGTATGCCTTTCAGTTTCTTACATCCTTCTGCCCGCAAATCCTCCAAGCATGCCAATGTTTCCATACTTGGCAGCGCCTCTAACTCAGAGCAGTTAGAAACACATAGGACTTTAAGCTTTGTCGCCTGCGCCGACCCTAGTATGCTCTTCAATTTCTGGCATTGGATTACCCGCAGATCCTCCAAACATACCTGAAAGTGCAAAAGCAAAGTGTTCACTCGTTAGACTTACGACCATAAATAAGATCATGATTTTCAACTGCATAATCTTTCGAATCACTTCAAAACACAAATGTTGAGCAACTGTAATAGCTGCTAAATATATAAACTTTAACCTCACAAAATTTCTATTTACATGTGATTCACTTTCTGAAAGTGCAAAAGCAAAGTGTTCACTCGTTAGACTTACGACCATAAATAAGATCATGATTTTCAACTGCATAATCTTTCGAATCACTTCAAAACACATATGTCGAGCAACCGTAATAGCTGCTAAATATATAAACTTTAACCTCACAAAATTTCTATTTACCTGTGATTCACTTTCGCAGTGCCACAATGTGTTTAATTCGCATTTGAACAGCCTTAGAACCCTTAAATTCTTCACTGAAACCCAGGATGGCAGGGAAGAGTGGGGACATCCCGTCCAGGCGAGCACTGATAGGTTTGGTGGCTTCACCTTCGTCAAAATGCGTTCCAGAAGAGAACCTCGCATCTGAAGAAATTGCAAGGTCCTGAAACTGCGTTCCAAGACAGCATTTTCAATATCTATCACGCCAAATACATCATCATCATCGGGAATTTCACCGTCAAGCATCTGAATTCCGCGGAAGGCTATTTCCTGTCCATGATTGAAAAACAATAGTTATTATTTTCACATTCAAGAATTGATCCCCCACTTTTATTGAATAACGCTTACTGAATTATTGAACACTTACTGATGAGTGGTGTGACAAACTATCGATGACATCCTTTGTCCGGCAAAGACGACGCGGCAACAAAGCCACCGCAACCTGTTTCCCCATATCTTTTAGGTGGTCGTGCATTTGTATTCTATTCGAAGCGTCCACTTCTACAAGAGATTTGTCCTGTAGATTTAGAAACCCCCGATTTCCCCTCCAGCCCGATGCGTTCCATATGTTTATTGCCGCATCTCTGTGATAAGATACCAAAAAGCATGCAATGTCTAAAAATATATCTTTTTCCTCTTGATTCAGTGAGTTATAACTTATTTTAAATGTTTCCTGTATGGCACTCGGAACTATTTGTCGAAGACTCTCCCATTCGTCTTCCCACTGAGATATTTCTCTACCATAAAGAAGTGCCCCAAATACCTTTAAAGATAGGGGCAATCAATTACAATAATCTACGAACTTATCCACCAGAGATCTAAACTCTGGGAGAGGAAATGGTTGGTTGAAGGCATGGAAACAGAAGAGCTCTAGGGAGTGCTCTTTATTAAGTCCTGATAGGCTATAAATTGATGAATTTTCAACTTTCGAGCTTCTCAAAACATTCTTATCTCTAGATGTAATCAATAATAAGGTCCCTGAATTGAGAACATCAGATTGGGGCAAAAATGCCTTCACCTGATTCACATCGTCTACATCATCTAGGATTATTAGGGCTTTACAAAATCTGAGAGGCTCTATGAGCATAGCTTTACCTTCATCTACACTGTTTACCTGCGTATCCAAGCCAGCCAAACTATTAAGAAGTTGACTCTGCAACTCATTTAAAGACCTATTAGTTGCATTATCTCTGACATCAGATAAAAAACAGCATCTATCATACTCTGATTTCTTCTTATTGAAGAATGCTTTAGCAAGTGTTGTCTTTCCCACACCACCTAACCCCACAATCCCAAAGATGTGAGGTTTCCCGCTCTGTTGTTGGGTCAACAGGACTGTATCTTCAAAATCTGTCAGTTTGTGATCCAAGCCTGTTGGATACTCGGCCACGTACAAGTCTTCCTTTGGGACCATTTCCAACAGACGTTTAACCACCTTATCGAGCAGTTCAAGCACCAAATCCTGGCTGGAAAAATTAAGTAGACCTAGTGAGAAACAAACGTCTATGCCTATTTATGCAAATATAAAATACAACTATATAGATAGGGAAAGTTTGAGTTTTTACCCATTGTACTTCTCCAGCTCGAAGCCACTCTTGTTTGCAACTTGATGGAGTGCATTTCTCCATTCTTCAATGATGTTGGGATCATGTCGCCCCTTCTTTTCATGAGTTTGTAGAGCTTCACCATAGAGGTCCAACATCCACCGAACGGTCGCTGGACTAACGCCGTAAAAGATGGGAATAATGGGAGCCCCTGACTGTAACATGAGTAGGAGCTCATTGAGGCACCAATCTGATTCAGCGTATCGAGGAGAAAAGATAGCCACGTGAACCCTGGCGTTCTTAATAGCGTCTGCCAGTTGAGAAGAAATTTCATATCCCTCTTGCATCTCCTCGTCATCGAGGAAAGCCATCAATCCTTTCTCTTGAAGGCGAAGGTAGAGAGACCTGGCGAAGGTTCTCTTCACATCAACCCCGCGATGGTTTATGAAAACTTTGTGGGGTTTGTTGGTGGAATGAGCAGCAGCGGAGGAGAAGGTGGAGGATGAAGAATACGATGCCATTGCCAAGAACAAAACAGAAATGAAGGTAGCTGTAATGGTTCGCAGAGTATGCAGAGAGACGATTCACTGTTTTAAAAGCGGAGAGAAATTGTAGAAGATTGGGTACTAAAAGGGCATGAGGAATTGTGGAAGGGAAGACTGGTATGCAGCTCTATCGTTCACCTGTCGCTGTCGTTTATGAGCCATGATTTATTAAAACACTCGTAACCCACATCGACCATAGAAAAATGGCGATATCCGACGCGTCTTTTTAAATCTCACAAGCATTGAAGTCAAAGATAAGACGCAGATGATGGACCCCACACGCATTCGACGCCTTTTTTCAAATGCCACCAGCATTGAAATCAAAGATAAGACGCAGATGGATCCCACACGCGTTGATGTAAAGTACTATTTTAAAAGACCCACACGCATTCACATGTGCTGTTTATCTGGCAACTCAAGCTTTTGCCACGTTTGAAATCTAAAACAATGTTCATTGGACCTTTTTAATAATACAGTAATTGTATGTAATTCTAAAAGTATTTTAATGTACTAATTATAAGTAATTTTAAAAGTATTTTAATATAATAATTATAGGTAATTTTAAAACTATTTTAAAGTAATATTTTATGGGAAAAATATTTTTGAGTTATAAATGATTTTTTCATATCTAATATTTAAATTTTAAAATAATATTTTATTATTATATAAATTAAAAAATATATATTATCTATTTTATTTTCAAAAAGATGGAAACAAAAAGAAGTGTATTTAAGAAAAACACTGAAATGAAATGAAATGAAATTGAGTGTATTTAAGTGTAGATAACTATGTTATAAATATTTCGTAAATTTATGCTATTAAGCAACAATGTAAATAATGAAATTATTGAGTGTATTTAAGTGTGCATCATTATGTTATAAATATTTGGTAAATTTATGCAGTTAAGCAATAATGCAAATAATGAAACTTAACAGTTTGGATAGAGTGTATTATATGTGTGTGTGAGATTTCCAAAATACTTGACACAATACTTAACACAATGCAATGGGAGAATACTTGACCAAAAAAAATTTCCCTCGTAGAGTTAGTGGTTTCTGTCTAGAAAATTATAGCAATTATAATATTCATAGTAATTATAAGGTTAATATTTACTAATATAAACTATAATATTAAATTTTAAAAAATAAATATTATTTAAAAAATTATAATGTTGAAAATTTTATATTTATTTTAATATTATTTAAAATTATTTTTTAGAGATTTTGATTTCATCATAATTTGAATGTTTTATTATAAGTTTTATATAATACAATGTCATGTCTTGTAGATAAACTATCTAGCTAATTTTCTACATTCCTAGTACAATTACAATGTTCAGGAGATATTTTTTTAGATATTGATATAATGAATTCTCTTATTAAAATTAATAATCTTTCAATAGATGTAACAAATGCATCGGATACCTATATCCCCTCCTACAGATTCTCCACTCACTCACTCGCGCAACAAAGTGGGTGTACTACATTCAACAATCTCAAATTTGAAACC
This sequence comes from Pinus albicaulis, assembly GCA_034641835.2. Taxonomy (NCBI): domain Eukaryota; kingdom Viridiplantae; phylum Streptophyta; class Pinopsida; order Pinales; family Pinaceae; genus Pinus; species Pinus albicaulis. The sequence goes on from CM076580.1 coordinate 1,523,264,742, forward strand.
AAATCCAAGGACATGACCTACTTTTGAATCTACCAACGTGTATTCAGAGTAGTTGTGGCACCGTGAATTTAAGCCTCAATGACAATTCCTTCAATGAGGCTCAAAATGCCCAAAGGCCTGAGGCATTTATTCGGCCTTGCATTGCTACAATGATCAAGTGCTAGTTTGGAAAGAATCATTTTTTACTTCATATGTAACGTTCTTGATCTGTATATCTTTCAAATATTTTTGAGGTAGCATTCCTCCGGGAATAACCAATACTAATAAATTATGACAATTATAACTCTACCACAATAATTTGTTTTGCTAAATCCCCAAGTGTTTAAGAATTTATGTTCCTTGTAATTCTTTGATGCCTTCACTAATATGATATTTGAAAAATATCCAAGTTGTGTACCTTGAAAAACCTTGTTTCTATTCAGCTAATACCCAATGAAACGAAAATACCCAATGAATTAGGATCCATGAGGTATCAGATAAACATATCTCTATACAATAATATTCTCATTGGTTCCTTGCCTTAGAATTTGGGCTAGTTGTCTAGGTTAGTTCATTGATATGTCTAGAAACTAGCATAGTGGTCCCCTTTCCCCTCATACATGTAAGGTGGGTGGCATGATGTATTTTCTTTCTCTTCAGAACTTTTTCAACAGGGGAATTCCCCAGTCATATGGGAATTGTTGGAGTTTAACCTGCTTTTGACTAGATAATAGCAATATGAGAAGCAACATGTCATCTCGTATTTGGGGTTTGCCCCTTACTACAATAGTAAATTTTGGTTTCAACCAATTTGATGGGTAGCTTGCATGAGATATTTTTAGTGGTAAGAATCTAGCAGAGTAGTTTGTGCAAAGTAATTGGTTTACTATCGCCAGAAATTGGAGAGGCATCAAAGATAATGAAGAGAGATGCAAGAAACAATTTGTTATCATGGAAAATATTGGCTAATATCGATAAATATTAATCATTACAATTTTACATCATGAAAGTTGATCTCGCTCATTACATCGGCCATGGACATGTCATAATGAACATTCTCATTTCATTTCATTGTGGGGAAATGTTGATTCTATTGTGTTCTCAATCAAAGATTGAACATTCTCATTTCATTTCATTGTGGGAAAAAGTTGATTCTATTGTGTTAAGAATCTCAATCAAAGATTGAATATTGTCACGTTTGTACCATTCCATTAGTTTCTAACCCTTTACAAATGGAATTGTTCCTATATTAAATGTACAAGAAGGTCCTTTTCATTATTAGCAAATCACCTATTAAGCAATGAACACAATGAACAATAACTTGAATAATATGTATGAATAACCATAAGAGTGTTGTTCAAAGTTTTTCCACATAGGCTAACATGTCTCTGTAGAACAAAACCTGGGTGGAAGAGGAATTAAACCTATTAGTTACCACTCAAGCTATTGTCCTTTGACTATAATGTTTCAAATTTTAAATAAATAATATAGGTGTTCAATTCTTCTTATATAGAACAAAATTAAACTTTTTATTATGTTATCACTTTGAGAAAAGCATGGTTGCGAGAAAAACTCTAAGGTAACCTCAAACCGCTTTGAGGTTGAAAGTTGGCCCTTCAGCTTGGAGAGGGATCTCTCCCTAAACTCAACTACCCAAGGTCACAATGATAGAAAGTTTGCAATAAGTCCTATGGCCATATTTATTTAAGAAAATTGAGGTTGGTTGGACTATGAGAGAATTTCACCATTGGGTATGCATTTTGACCCAATCAGCTTTATATAATCACAGTTTCAGTGAGAAAACACAAAAGTGAGGTAGTGAAAATTCCTTTGACACTTTTAGGAATGTGGAGGAAAAAGAAAACAGAATCAGTGTAATAATTAAGTGAAAAAAAAGTATTAAATACTGAGAATAAAGAAACTTGGAGCATAAACATATGAATCCCAATTTAAAACACTCATTATTTCATACCGTTTATGGAAAATATTAAACCAAGAAACAAACAGTGAATCATAACACAGGAATTTCTGCAAACTGCTCACATAGACTGCATTTATTATAATTTGATCACACAGTACATAAAAAAGACTATCCTTCAAAAGTTCCAACCTGTTTTCATTCTTTAAAGTCTGTCTTTATATATAAAAGACAAACTAAAACATTTTTTTCCTTCATTCTTAATTACAAATTGCTAAAAAAAAAAGGTAAAGTGTATTTCTCTAATACATGCATATAATATATTTTCCCAAGCCTATCTACATCTAATCCATAACAACGTGCTACAAACATGGTTGGAAAACTTGATCATAAACGATGATTGTTCCTCTTGCTTATTTTTTGGAACTTCTCCCTCGTCATCCTTCTAAAAATATCTTCAGTTGCACAACTCAAGTCAAATTGATGAATAACTGTCCATGAGTTTTTTCCTGGCGAATTACTGAAAAATGGGGTCCAGAGATCACTTTGAAACTCCAAAACCGTGATAGTTGTTAGAAAACAGAGAGAGGTTTTTTTAAATGGTTCCGTTACAGACAAAAACCTCTTTCAGTTTTGAAATTTTCGTTCTCATTTGTCTGTAAAACATGCCTGAAATTATTGTGTTGTACAGGAAAAAACAGAGTTTTAATCCGACCATTTTTACAAAAATGCGTTGCTACTCTCGTTCTCAGCGCATTTTCCTTTTTTTTAACTTTTAAAAATTACAATAACGTTGATATTCTCATCATCAATGTCCAAACATGCATACCTTGAAATGGTTGTAGCGAAATTTAAGTCCTTCATTAGTGCAGTGGAGTCACCAATGAATTCTTTGAGCTACAGATCCTTTTAATAGTGGAATCACCATGAATGTTCCAAACCTCTGGATTCCTTTGAAAATGGAGTAACCATAGAAAACTCTTGTAGCCGAACTGATATTCAAATCCATGTTTACTCTCAGAGATTTGATTTAAACAATCAAATCATTCGGGGAGAATGTATTTTTCGTTCCCTGGCAACGACACAAAAATGTTATCACTTAGAGAATATTTAGTGGAGAATAGTGTTGTTTAGCACTGGGTGTTCCTGATCGGGAATCCCACCTCTTTCCTTGAGAGTACTCTTGGAAGAGTCTTGCATTTCTTGGTCCACTATCAGGGATTTGGCCAAGCTTCTTCTTCTTCCAACTACAACTCAGATCCTGTTGAGGGTTTGGTTGTATTTGTGAGCAACAGCAAGTGGAGGCTAGATCTATTCAGATATAGACCATACTGGTGCCTCTTTTCTATGGGAAAGCCTTCTATCCCATTGGCAAGAGTGTATTATCTGTCTTGAGCTTCATATCTACAACTTGGCATCAATCCAAAGTCTACATCAAGCCTACATCACAGTTTATCTCCTTGTACTGCGTTATTTTGCAAGTGAAGAGTTGCAGGGTGTTTGGAAACTATCTGGAGGAGAGATCTCTGGTGTAAAGGAGTCTTCCTTGCACTGTGGTGATACATGGATTAGCCATATAATCCATTTATGTTTCAAATTTGATTTATTCATTGATGTATCTGCTTCAGATTTTCTGAATCATTCTGCAGATCTGGTGTAGTAGATCTCAGATCTACTCTATGTACTTCATGTTTTGCTGAAAACCCCAAGGGGGATGTAAAATAGAGACAATCTAGTGTACAGATCTGATATAGATCTAATATTTTGTACATAGATCTGTCCTAGATTTGAGTTGTAAACTACAACTGCTGTTTACTCATAAAAATAATGTTGTCAAGGCTTTGTAGTGAAATATGTTGTTGCAACACCTCTTTTAGAGGGGTTTTCTCCATAAAGTCTCTTTCTTTTTCCTGTACATTGATTGGGCTATACTGTAGATCTAATTTATCATTGTATAAGATATTTTTAAGCTGTCATATTGGCCTACTGCTACTTCTATCTAAAAATGCATTATTTTCTAGGCAATGTTCTTTTGTATTGACGTAGTCCCTTCTTTGGGTAGTTTTCAAGCCTTCCTAGGTGTGGGAGATTTGTTTAACCCACCTAGAGAGATTTTTTTTCTGATCTCCTCTTGGATTTAGGTCTTAGATACTCTGATCTAAGGAATCCAAGGGATGATTTCAAGAGTTGTAGCAGCCATTCCTGAAAAATGCATTTTTCAGGCATGCCTTGCTAGCAGTCTCGATTTTGGGATATTACAGTGCTATCAGATAAAATTTCTTGGCTCAGCCTATGAGCTTCAAGCAGTATGGAGTCTTCTCATGGGAAGGAGGAGATCTACAAGAGAAATCAAAGTAAACCCTTGTTGTCTGGAGAGAAGAGGTTCACAAAACTTCTATCTCAAGCTCTGCAGGGTATCAGAAAGGACATCAAAGAAATGAGGAGGGAAAAGCAGGGAGATCCCTCAATAAGATTTACAAGATCTATACATGAGGAAGGTTCTAAGTCCTAATCTCATGGATATGAGCATTCAGCCATATCACCAAATCTACAACGTTCTGTCAGCAACTTCTTCATGAAGAGGAAGGGAGGAGATGTGCCAAAAAGAGAGAATCACTTGAACTTCCAAGGGTATTGCAAGATCAAGGAAGAGGAGGATGGGGATATCAGCACAGTCAAGACAAGGGCACACCTAGATCCTCATGGAGAGGAAGAAGGGGAAATGGCTCCAAGGAGAGGAACTCTTGCACTCTTGCAAGAAGTTCCAAAGAATCTCACATATGGAGATTGTGGCACAATCCATGTGCAGCATGTGCCATCACCATCAAATGGTGAGATATCGAAGATAGAAGAGGAACAAGAGGAGGGAAAGCATCACATGATGAGTAGCATATACCCTTCTCTGTTTCAGAATTTTGATGCACAAAAAAGGCAAGAGGATCTATGCAATAAAGGCAAGGACAAATTAGTCCATACATCTATGTATCTTGCTCTATGCCTTGATGTCTCTCTGCATGAAGGCATTCCACCTGGGAGACCCCCTGATTGGAAGGAAGCTAAAGTGTTCTCTCAAATATATGCAGCAGCAACATATTTGTCTAAAGAGGGAACCTTGAGAGGAGCTACTACATCACTGAGAATCATTGATGAGGAGCTAAGCAATTTCCTGAAATTGACTTTTCTATCTTCCATCCATATGTCTGTGCTAGGAAGAAGAGATTCAAAAATCTGTGTTGATATGAGCATGGTATCAAAAGGCCACTCCATAGCCTTGGAGCAACAAAAGATACTCCAATATATGATGAAAATTTCTGAATATAACAAGAAGGTATTTCCATTATTGTATACAGGAGAAAAATTGTGGGAGTTTTGGAGGAGGAGAACCTTTCAGAAGGAGGATGACTCTCCTAAACTTCAATCATGTCTTGAGCAAGATCAGCTGCAAGAGGGGCAACAAAAGAAATTTTGAAATACTCCAACATGTGACTTTGACGTCAAGCATGTCAAGGGGGAGAGTCATCATATGCTAGATACTTCATTTCAGACTTCTACAATGTTGTTAATGTTGGGAAGCCTAGATCCTTATTGGGAGTCCTAACTCTTGATGGAATATTCCAAGGACCTCTTCACATGTAAGGTTATTGATGAGAAAATGATAAATAAGAGGTATAAAGTAGTTAATGGAGTCATTTATTTCTATGATCAGATCTACTTATCTAAGAACTCCAAACTCAAGGACAATCTACTTCATGCAATCTATGAGATCTTGATTTCCAAACCCACTAGCTTCATTAAAACATGCCATACTATATTGGAGGGATTCAGGTGGGAAGATATAAATAAGGAGATGCACTCTCATATGAGGATGTGCTTGGATCATTTTTTGGCTGAGGAGGAACATAGCTCTTGGAAAAAGACATCCTCAACACTTCCTTATTCATTGAGTGTGAGAAGGAGCTCATCCATGAGTTACTTCACTAATGTAAAACAAGTATATGGAGGGACTTGTATCTCTGAATATTTTGATGTGTTTACTATATGCTTGTATTTCTCTAACACTCATGTGCAGGGCTTTGCTCTAAGAGGGAGCATTATTTCTGATGGATCTCATAGGCCACTTGGGGCTATGAGTAATGGTGATTATGGCCATTCCTTGAAGGGTCTTGGAGGGATGATATACTCTTCATGGTGTAATTCCTTTACACCAACTATCATGCACTTTCTCCAAGCATGCAAGAAGGATGGGGCAACAAACAAGTGTTGGGGAGAACACTTGTCATATCATATTCCAAGGCAGTTAGGAGTAAAACTGCATTGGTTGCACTTGAGGGACCATTGTCCTTCTCCATTATTGCATATGGCAGCTAGCATGACTCTAATTCTAATTCCATGTGCTGAAATGGTTCTTGTCTTTGTCTGGAACATGGATGGATGGGAGACACATTGGTTGGATGTGTCCTTGGGGAAAGGAGTTTCCCACACTTTTTGCACTACATGCTTCAAGGGGAGCATGGGGTATTATATGGCCACTATGATGGACCACTTGTTTCTTTGTAAGGTGAGCCATATGATTATTTGGGAAATTCCTCTCATAAGTATTAGGGAGGAGTTTTTCTATGGATTTCCAAGCTGGGAAGTGATCCACTTCATTTGGATGATAGCATGGAGATGGGAGTCTTTCTTGGGTGATGAAATTCCCCATGATTGTCATCACTTCTATATTGAGGAGACAATGGATCAGCAAGGAGGTTTCCATATAGACCTTCCAGTCCTTCATAATGGGAGCCATTGGGTTTATTCACCAAAGGCCCACTTGCACATTGGGGAGGGACCATTGGGAGACAGAACTATTGCAGAAAATCTGAAACAATGCTGGAGACTATTGGATGAGGGGGCCACAAGAGAAGAAGGGGAGGTCTTGCAGCACTCACCTTATCAGTTTCTTAAGGACAAGCAACATCATGGAGGGGAGAACTGTAATATTCCCACTTAGCCCAAGCTAATGGAAATATTCAATTTTTCTTTGTTTTTTTTTTGCATTTCATGTTGATGAATAAAATGTAAAGGAGGACATGTAAAACTTCTGAAAACATCAAAATAAATCAATGCCCAATATGAACAAGGCTAAATATGGGCCATTTTATAAAACACACTTGAGTGTGAAAGAGGTTGATCACTTGAACAAGTCAACCATGACCATATCTACAGTGCAATGTAGATGCATTGAACCTCCTTGAGGGATAGTGCAGTTCTAGATGGAGGCTCTACATGTGAAAGGAGCTAAATTGATGAAGTGGTTTAGGTTTTGACAAGACTCTTATCTTATAAAAGGAAGGGGAGAGCAGCATGAGGGGGGTTGTTGAACACATTGTCTTGAAAGGATTTGTCTGTTTAGACACTTCTCATTCTCTATATGTTTAGCTAAGAATAGTGTTGTTTAGCACTGGGTGTTCCTGATCGGGAATCCCACCTCTTTCCTTGAGAGGCCTCTTGGAAGAGTCTTGCATTTCTTGGTCCACTATCAGGAATTTGGCCAAGTCTCTTCTTCCAAATACAACTCAGATCCTGTTGAGGGTTTGTTTGTCTTTGTGAGCAACAGTAATTGGAGGTTAGATCTATTCAGATCTAGACCATACTAGTGCCTCTTTTCAGTGGGAAAGCCTTATATCCCATTGGCAAGAGTGTATTAGCTATCTTGAGCTTCAGATCTATAACTTGGCATCAGGCCAAAGTCTACATCAAGCCTACAACGCAGTTTATCTCCCTGTACTGTGTTATTTTACAAGTGAAGAGTTGTAGGGTGTTTGGCAACTATTTGGAGGAGAGATCTCTAGTGTAAAGGAGTCTTCCTTGCACTGTGGTGATCCATGGATTAGTCATCTAATCCATGTATGTTTCAGATCTGATTTATTCATTTATGTATCTGCTTCAGATTTTCTGAATCATTCTATAGAGCTGGTGCAGTAGATCTCAGATCTACTCTTTGTACTTCATGTTTTGCTGAAAACCCCAAGGGGGATGTAAAATAAAGACAGTCTAGTGTACAGATCTGATATAGATCTAATCTTTTGTACACAGATCTATGATAATTTTGAGTTGTAACCTACAACTATTGTTTACTCATAAAAATAACGTTGTCAAGGCTTTGTAGTGAAATACATTGTTGCAACACCTCTTTTAGAGGGTTTTTCTCCATAAAGTCTCTTTCTTTCTCTTGTACATTGATTGGGCTATAGTGTAAATCTTATTTATCATTGTATAAGCTATTTTTAAGCTGTCATATTGGACTACTGCTACTGCTATCTAAAATTGCGTTGTTTTCTGGGCAATGTTCTTTTGTATTGCTGCAGTCCCTTCTTTGGGCAGTTTTCAAGCCTTCCTTGGTGTGGGAGATCTGTTTAACCCACCTAGAGAGATTTTTTTTTCATCTCCTCTTGGATTTAGGTCTTAGATACTCTGATCTAAGGAATCCAAGGGTTGATTTCAAGAGCTGTAGTATCCATTCCTAAAAAATGCGTTTTTCAGGCATGCCTTGCTAGCAGTCCCGATTTTGGGATATTACAGAATAGGAGCCCCATCCATAGTATCAGTCCAAACACCATAACTCTAAGGTTTACCTTGGATGCAATGAATAACATAAGGGATTATGCACATAACCTTTGAAATAAACAAGTAAGTTAACACTATGAAGCACCAATTGCAATGTGTAAAAGGATACTTTCATGAGAGTGAAGTAATAGTGAGTCTCTATTAGGAAAGCAATAGAAATATCCTTATTGAGGCGCATGAGAGCAAGTAAATATTCGTTAATTATCTAGTGAAATAGTTCACATAGACACAACAATCCCTAAAGCAAATAAAACACACATTAAACAAGACAAGTACCAAATCCAATGAAGTAGTTCAATTTCGTTAGTACTTATGAGCATAACATATACCACAAACATTTAAGAAAAATCTTACAACATTCATGATACATGTATGAAAATGTGGTGGCTCAATGAGCTTTTGATTATTCAATGAAAGATCCAAGTAACAATTACAATGGAAAGCCACTAGCTCTAGTAGTAGAACATTAAGTCACTTCTTGCTTCTCGAAGGAATGATCTTATCTCCTATGCCAAGCTAAAGAATCCAAGGCTATCTCTCCAAATTCTATGGCTACCAAAAGCCCTTTTCTTGAGTTATGAGGGTGTATTTATAACAAGAGGAATTTCATTTCATATCCTCATGACTCTTGAGCTTCCCTCATGACTATTGGACTTCCAAGCGACCCTTGAACTTCTACAAGACTCTTGGAATTTTCATAGTGATTCTTTATTCTACATGTGACTTTTCATATTCCACATGTGACTCTTGGACTTCCACACATTTAAATTTTTTTCATTTTTTGAAATACATAATTGCACTCCACATCATGTGGCAAGACCCATTGACACATATGAAATTGTGATGACACTTTTACGATCCATGACTTGGAAAAATATGACTTGGATCTTCATGATGATGTATCAATGCCAAGCTTCTCTTCTTGCTACTTCCTTGATGTCTTCATGACTGATCTTGCATGTGCTTCATCTTCATCCTCCAAGATGCCAATTGATATGGAGTCTTTATGTGATCTTGATATTTAATATTCTTTCGTGATATTTTTTCCCTTCATCTTCTTGCTTGATAATCTATTCATGGTTCCATCTCCACAAATTTATTTCTGCATGATCTCCTAAGCATCCTAATTAAGCATAATCCTGTCATATCAAGATTCAGTACCTACATATGGAATTCACACATGAAAATATGACATCAATACGAAAATATCCTAGTCTATATGATTCTCCATGAAATACTCTGACTGATCCAAAACAAAGTACTAGTATGAGGGGGAGGCCCAAGGATTGCATAATGCGTAGTTTTACGAGGAAAGAGTCAAGATTTGGGGATTATGAATGCACAATGCACATTATCAAGGGGTAAGAGAAGAAATATTATGTAGTTTAGGGAGTTAAGGAGACAAAAACGAGGCATTTCTCACTGAAACTGCACAGTGCGTAGTTATGGGATACAGGGAGGCACAATACTACATAGTTGGGAAAGTAAGTGAGATGGTGATGAAGGCTTGCTCACTGTGATTGTGAAATGTCTAGTTCTGGGAGGCCAATGATTGAGGATTTCATAGTTCAGCAAGTTAAAGTGATAGAAAATAAGAGATTTCTTACTATGACAGTGTAATGTGTAGTCTGGGAAGGATAATGACTACACAGTTGGGAAACTCAGTGAGACAAAGAGGCCACACCGTTGACTGAAACTGCACAGTGCACAAAGAGAGACTAGTTAGAGAATAAAATTTCATAGTTTCCAAGGGAAGGAGGTTGTCTGAGCACTATGATTGTGCAATGCACAGTGCTTGGAGGAAGTGATTGCGTAGTGTATAGTTCCAAGAGGTAGGACATGCTAACTAAGGCCCGATACTGTCCAATTTTCAGTTCTGGGAGACTTATAGGAAATCAACCAGTTGAAAATGAAACATTTACGACCCAAAATCAACATGTCCTCATCGAAACAACAACTGGACAACACTTACCTCCAAGTGCGACACTTGAGATACACTTTGCAAGATAAGTGACAACACAAACGAAACAATGCTCAAGACTTGGGCAATGAGTCCAATTCATGTCTCTATGATATATAGAGCACATTGGTACAAGAGAAAGCATCAAATATACCCTTCCAGAATGTACAAATGAATCCCTTTCAGTAGGTACGACACTTCCCTTACCAAAAGGTGACAATAAGAATAAGTGAAAATGACACTTGCAAAAGCTAAAGAAAGTGAAAGCGACACATGCTATAGTGAAGAGAACACAAAATAACCACTTATGGAATTGAAAGCAAGAAAAAACGACGATCGTAAAAGTAAAAGAAACACTTGTGAATTCAAAGGTGCAGAAAAGTACTAGTTGATAATACTAATTGGAATAGAAGTATGATTGCAACGGAAGTTAGAGAGATATTGTCAAGAGATGTGGTGCACTGATTGTCAGCATAGGTTGCATAGTGCGCTAACCTTATGGACTACGTATTTACTGTCGATAGTGACTGCACAAGCACTATAGCTGAGCATTGCGCAAGATCTATTTGTAGAGACTGCACAAGTCTTACTCTCAAGAATTGCACAATACGTGCATTACACTTTCAAAATATATGTGTGCTTGTGAATTCATCAAAGGCTAAACATGTGCAAGTAAGTGAAATTGACACTTAGAACCCGAGAAGAAGACATAAACACTTGCAAAACATTGACTGACCATGAAGTGTCTATAGGATGACAGATTTCAGGATCCTTAGTAGGCTCCAAAATTCAAGTATAGGAAAAAATTTGGAGGGTGTTGATTGTTGCGTCAACAATATCATATATATATATATATATATATCAAGTCTTGATATGCTTCAAATTTTAACCCCTCAAAATTTGCACCAAATTCCTATTGACTACTTTTGATTTCCCATATATCCATGGATAGAATGCTGTAGAACTCTTCAATTCTTTGTTCATATTATCCCACAATGTAGTCCAAAATGCACTAAGAAATATTGTGTTCCTATCTGAAACGATGCTCCTCGGTATTTGAAAGTGCACCTAAACTTGTCTAAATAACAATTTCACTACTTCTTACTAGTTGATGGTAATTTTATAGGGAATTAGAGGAAACATGTTGTTGAAATTGTCAAATATCATGAACAGGTCGTCATTTCCCTTCCTGGTTGTTGGTAAAATTTCCATAAAGTACATGGAATTGTTTTCCCAAGGACGCGTAGGTACATGCAAGGGAGGATATACACCTTGTTTCCTACATGCATTATGCTAAAAGTGATCAACATGATGAGATGAAGAAAAACCCAGGTGTCAGAATACTGAGATAATTCAAGGCATTGGAGATCAAGCTTAGGGGAAGGATGATGTGGTAGTAAAGTGATGATGTGGAAATTATCAAGAGGCTAAGAAAAAATAGAGACATATCTATTAAAAATCATGACAAGATCAGCAGAAACCAGGTTTCAAATTTGAAGGAGGTCAAGAATGTTGGAGAATTTCCCCTATTGGCCCAGGTCAATTTTTTAAAAGAAGAATTAATGCCAAGTCAATGTCAAAATTAGTCATTGATGTAAAAAAAGAAATCATTGGAAAAGTAGTCAACAAGCCATTAAGTCTGCCTTGGATGAGGAAGTTAAAATATGGACCTATCAACTAGCCATTACAACAGATTTTCCTCCAAAGGACCAATTCAAATTCACAAAGTCAATTTGTATGTAATATTCCAAAATGGAAAAGACTGGAATATAGAACAAAATAATGGAAATAACAGTGAATAACATTAACCAACATGTGGGACAAACATGGAGGCATTTTATTATGAATATCGGCAGCAAATAAGAACAATAGATATGGGCACAATCCAAATAATCAAGGCAAACAAGCCTCAAATGAACACATATGCCACAACATGGAATACAGATGTTATACAAATGCAAGAGAATCAATACAGCACATTTTTAGTGAGCGTAGCTGCTACTAGAAAATGTAATAATGTAGATCTCCTAATATATGGCTCAAATAATGCCAGGAATAGAGATCTAGACTCCCAAACACCTTTCCAAGACAACCCAAAAAGGGTTTCCGGAAACACCCAAAATACAAAATGGTGATCTACAACCTTAGGACTGAAGAATCACTGCAACTGAAGCACATAGAAGGAGGTGGCTGAAAATGATATGGAAATGTATATAAATCCTCTAATATATCCTCCAAGTGAAAGGTTGATCCCTTCCTTGTAGATCTAACCCTCCAAATAAAGCACTGAAACCTCCACTGCAAATACTCAACAAAATAACACAGTCTATGAGGGAAACTGCACTGTAGAAGGTGGTAATAGCTTGGTCTAGTGCCAAATGATGAAATAAAGCCCAAGTAACCTCCTTGCTAGCCTCCCAATGGAAAGGCTACCTCTCCACTGAAAAAAAACACAGAAAGTGGCCCTATCAATCCTCCACTTCCTTTGCCCTGCAACTCAACACAACCCTGCAAGAAACTGTGTTGTAGCTAAAGACTGAAGCTGGCATGAATGCTGGAATGTGGATATGCAGCTCACAAACCTCTCCTGAGTGGGCACTCGAATTCCCCCAAGGATGAGTGTGGGATTCCCGCTCGGGAACACCCTTGTGCTAAACAGCACAAAAGACTTCGCTAAATAGCTGAAGAGTGCAAGAAGTCATACAAAACAAAAAATAAGTAATCAACAACATGCCTCTCTATGGCTGCCTTCCCCTCGTTATATGCATTGTGAGCCTTCTCACCTTGGGCCCCACTCATTAAAGCCACTACTCTCATGGAGACTTCCTCCCATTAACACTGCACTGTCTCTCATTGATGATCCACTCTCTCCATACTAGCGCTGTTGATTTTTTCAAACTTGACCCCATCCACATGCTCCAACCCCTGTTCACACATGAGTGTGCTTTATCCAGCTATTAAGATGCTCCTTATTCACATTAGGAGTGATTTTATTCCTACTAAATAGATTTATGGGTCTCCCTACCCACTTATTAATTTATCTAAATGATAAAAGAAAAAATTAATATTCCAATTAGCTGTAAGCTAATTTTGGAATATTACAGTCCTCCCCTCCAAAATGTTGCTTGTCCTCAAGCAACTGCAAGGATAGAACTACAAATCCTCCTCTCCTCCTCCTGTAGCATCCTCATATGATAAGATTCTCCACTGAACAATATGCTCTCTCATCAATATGTCCCCTAGTTGCTCCTCCCAAGTGTACAAGTTAGCCTTTGGTGATAAACCCAAATGGCTCTCATCATGAAGAAGTGGGATATCGATGGAGGAAACTATATGATGTCTAGAGGCCTTCTTGAGGCATGGAATCTAAAAAATGAGGGGAAAATTCATTCCCATGTGAAGCTCCAATCCCCAAGCTATCATCCAAACAAAATGAGTCACCCTCCGAAGTGGTAACTCATAGAGAAACTCCTCCATCTCTTGCTCCTGCAATGTACATGGGCTATATGGCCAAACATGATGGACCGAATTGTCCATCCCACACTGTCTCTCTCTCCACTTATGATATGTGTAGAGTTGCTGTTAATTTTGGGCTGCAATAATGTTGCCTTCAAGAGGCAAAAAGGAAACTGGATTCTCAAAGACCCACTCTTTGGTTCTATGAACATTGCTTGCCCAAGCCATCCCACATGCAGTGAATAGAACATCATCACCATATGGCATCCAAATGAAAAATATACTAAGTGTTATGTGTAATTATGGATGGTGCTAATAGTTTCCCATGTGGTGAAAACGAAGTTTTTCTACTTGCTTCCCCTGATCATAGTGTGGCAAGTTATCTCCCCACAATTGGCTAGTTATGCATGTTATCTCATCTACCAGAAAGTAGTAAATGTCATTGTGTATCAACTGAGCATACCAAGAATATCACAATACTTTCCCAAAGCCATACAAGAAATGGCTATCTCCATCATAAATGTTGGTCTTAGAAAGACCATGAAGCCCAAATAGAAGTGTTACACCATTTTTTGGTCAGCTAACCTACTATCATTAGATGGACCCAAGTACATCATGTAAGACCAATTTTACTTCAAGTAAAATTTCTTTCACTATGAAAATAACTTAGTAAATCACCTTTATTAAGTTTTTTGTGGTCTAAACAGGAAACCCCATAAGGAAATATTAAATAAATATATATTTGTTTGATTTTCCTCAAGAAATAATTAGTTAAACAGTAGTTTAGTTAATATTTCTGGTTATATTTAACCCAAAACAAATAAATTAATTAGATAAATCATTATTTATTTGATTATTACTCAACCATATCCTTAAAATGATAAATAAATCATTATTTATTATTACTTAATCACATCCTTAAAATGATAAATAAATCATTTATTATTTACAAATAAGGGGATTTGACTCAAGTCAAATTCCTTTTCCCTCCAACAAATATAATAAATATTCCATAAAAGTTGGATCTAGATTTGGTTAATAATATTTTAATTATGCACCAATCTCTAGACTAACTCAATATTTTGTTATAAATAGAAGGGTTTTCCCATTCATTTTTCACCTTTTGTTGCCTAAAGATCACTCTGGATCTCAACTCTTGGTCTGGCTATTGATCCATTATCATAGCCATATTTTTCCATTTTTGTCTGGGTTTTCTACACCATCAAGAGAGAGGAATTCTAAATCTGAAGTGTTGAGGACTTACAAGAACCCATCCCATTGAGGAGAACAGGGAACAACCTCTTGAGTTTTCCTCCTAGGTGCCCATTAATAAAAATTACATTGGATATATTCTTGTCTTGTCTATTGGATCTATGGATTAAATCTTATTTTTCTACTGTTTAATGTCTTCTAATGCATAGATCTAGATTTTTGCAGCATTTGTCTTGATCATCTAACTACATATCTGAAGATATTAGCAGTCATTTATGTTGTTAGGGATGATTGTTATGCACAGCTAAAGTGGTCTTTTTTCGTACACTTCGAATCAAGATTCATACTAACAACTGGCGACTCCATAAATGGTAAGAGAATGGTAAGATTCATACTAAGAAGCTTTCCTTCTTGTGGAGCAATGCACTGTATATAAATGGTAAGAGAATGAAAATATTTTGTTAAGTGATCAATGAGTGCTAAAACAAAACTCTTACCATATACTAAGAGTAAGCTGATAATGAGATCCATGAATGATCTCTCCATAGTGGTCTGATATGTCTCCAAGAGACCTTGGTGAATGGAAAGGAATGAACAATGTGCTTCATGTAAAGCCTTCTTCTTGTGCTTGAAGATCCAAGTCAAGAAGATCATATCTTGGTAATAAATGTCTCCCATAACTCTCAGCTCCTACTTTCCCACCAAGTGCATCATATGTGAAGTGACCCTTGGAACACTTCCTCAATAGATAAATACTCCCAAGTGACAGCGTTGTTGGCCTTTGTGATAAGGCTCCTGTCATATCATAACTCCATCCTTTGACATGCCAAATGCCAAAGTCATCTGCCATAATGCTGCTACATATGGGAGACTCCTTCCTATGTGGAATTACCTCCTGATCCTCCAATGCTAAGGAGTAGCTCCTTTGCACCATGATTGTGCCATCCTCCACTCCTGAAACATCATGCAAGGTATGGGAGAAAATCAGCCCATACTCTCCTAAGAGTAACCAAAGCATCAATGACTCTTGCTGCCTTCTCATCTCATCACCATACAAGTCATGGAGTAACACCATGAAAGTTGACTTGTAGAATTCCCCATACAACCAAATCGTCTGCTGCCATATCATCGAGGTGCCATGCAATGCCCCAAACCATAACATTTTGTTTGACATAGGATATGTCACATGATGACCAAACTCTTTCAAGAGTAGCCAGCGAAGCCATGCCTCTTGCTGCCCTATGTCATAGATCTGCAAGTTACTCACCAACCCCTTACTCATCATCCTCACTCATCCATCCAAATGTGGGTGTCTTCTATCATACTCCAAATTGGTATCCACCTCATGGAGAATACCATCCTCCCAAATCTGATCACTATCTTTTCACTTCATGAGATGTTGAAGTGCAACCTCTTGGAGATCCCCATATAAATACCACTCATCAATGACCAAGTTGAACCCATAGGGTTCCAAATATGTTGTAGTCAAAATATTCCTTTTGAGCTGTAATGTGCTCATCAAGAAGGATCTATCATAATAATGGGAGATCTCATCCATCATAGGATGTCTCTCATCAACCATCTGCCTATCCAATTCTACAAAAGTGTAATGGTCATTAGAATGTCCCAATAATAGTTGGGCCCCCAACTCATCATTGCTGCTCAATGACAGTGCTGATGATATCCATGATGGTGCATTTGCAGTCTCATGATCATGCACAATGTTGAACACACAGTTCTACATTGGATCGATTAGGATTATTCTCATCCTATCCTCAAAAAATCTACACTCCAAACCAAAGTGTTGTGTGCAGCTCAACAATGAGATACCAGGATGGATATACATCTCCTCCTTGAACCAGTCAAGGGTGCTCTGCGCAGTGGCTCCAAATCAGCAGTGTGCTTTGACCCTAGGCCATGAAATTTCCCTGATGGCATGTCCCCACAACCCTCCATATGATGTGATGAAATAATAAGAAGTGGAAATGTTTTCATACCTTGGTTAAGATGATCCTTGGGAACATCTTGTACAGCTACAAGGGTTCCTCCTACCGGTGTGATGACTCCTCCAACTGCTGGTGATGGTGATGGTTGCTCCTCTACTGATGCACCAATGTTGGTATAAGTATCTTCCTCCTCATGCATATCCTGAATAATGCATGGGACTCTAAATGCCAAGAGATCAAGACCATCTTGCAAAGATGCAAGTGTTCCTTCTCCTGATGCAAGTACTCTTGCAACAAGTGGTGGTGGAAGTTTCTCTTCCTCCGGTTTTCTTCTATCAAACTTCCTGATTAGCCTTTGAGTAAAATATTCATAAGCGGTCACTCTTGCATGTTTCAAATTGTTGAAACACCAATTCTTTTCTTCACCCTCAAGATGCAGTGCTACAATCTCAACAACTTATCTTTCTGCTACTGGATGTAGTAGGAAGAATTCATCTAACTTCCTCCTCCAAGCCCTTGTTGTGCATGTGGATGACCCATCAAATGTAGACAATAGAAATCTATTGTATATTTTTCTTCTATGGTTGCTGCAAGGTCTCCTCTCTTATTTTATTTGAATAAACTGTTGGAGAGTTAGATTCTCCTTGAAAGCCCTTGAATCAGATTTTTACTCTGTAATATATTCACTTAGAGTCTCATGATCTAAGTTTCCTCCATCTCCATGCCTTTCACCTTCCTATTCGAAGAAAGTGGACATATTAGATTTCTTTGGAGCTCTATGCAATACCGGTTTCTTCTGATGCTGAATTAAGTGCATGGACCTTCCTCATCTTGAAACCCTCTTGAGGTCTCATTGCATCTCTCGCTTCTCATTTGCTTGACCTCCTTGGAGAGGTCTTTCATAGATATGAAAAAGATATGAGGCAAAGCTCATTCCTTCCATCATTGTATATCTCTTATTATTCTTACTCTTCTGATAGCATAATGGCCGAAATCCACAGGCTGAGCCAAGATTATGCTTTGATACCACTGTAATATTCCAAAATGGAAAAGACGGGAATATAGAAAAAAATAATGGAAATAGCAGTGAATAACATTACACCAACATGTGGGACAAACATGGAGGCATTTTATTATGAATATCAGCAACAATTAAGAACAATAAATATGGGCACAACCCAAATAATTAAGGAAAACAAGCCTCCAATGAACACATATGCCACAACATGGAATATAGCTGCTATATAAATTCAGGAGAATCAACACATCATAGTTTTAGTGAGGGTAACTATTGCTAGAAAATGTAATAATGTATATCTCCTAATATATGGCTCAAATAGTGCCGATAATAGAGATCTAGACTCCCAAACAACTTTCCAAGACAACCCAGAAAGGGTTTCCGGAAACACCCAAAATACAAAATGGTGATATACAGCCCTAGGAATGAAAAATCACTGCAACTAAAGCACATAGAAGGAGGTGGATAAAAATGATATGGAAATGTATATAAATCCTCCAATAGATCCTCCAAGTGAAAGAATAATCCCTTCTTTCAAGATCTAACCCTCCAAATAAAGCACTGAAACCTCCACTGCAAATACTCAACAAAATAACATAGTCTATGAGGGAAACTGTGTTGTAGGAGGTGGTAATAGCTTGGCATGGTGCCAAATGATGAAATAAATCCCAATGAGCCTCCTTGCTGGCATCCCAATGGAAAGGCTACCTCTCCACTAAAAAAAAAAGCACAGAAAGTGGACCTATCAATCCTCCATTGCCTCTGCCCTACAACTCAACACAACCCTACAAGAAACTGCGATGTACCTGAAGACTGAAGCTGTCCTAAATGCCAGAATGTGGATATTCACATCACAAACCTCTCCTAAGTGAGCACTCAAATTCCTCCAAGGATGAGTGTGGGATTCCCGCTCGGGAACACCATTGTGCTAAACAACACAACGGACTCCGCTAAACAGATGAAGAGTGCAAGAAGTCATACGGACCACAAAATCAATAATCAACAACATGCCTCTCTATGGCTGCCTTCCTCTCCTTATATGAATTGTGAGCCTTCTCACCTTGGGCCCCACTCATTAAAGCCACTACTCTCATGGAGACTTCCTCCCATTAACACTATGTTGTCTCTCATTGATGATCCACTCTCTCCATACCAGTGTTGTTGATTTGGTCAAACTTTACCCCATCCACATGCTCCAACCCTTGTTCACACATGAGGGTGCTTTATCCAACTATTAAGATGCTCCTTATTCACATTAGGAGTGATTTTATTCCTACTAAAGAGATGTATGGGTCTCAATACCCACTTATACATCTATCTAAAGGATAAAAGAAAAAATTTATATTCCAATTAGCTGTAAGCTAATTTTGGAATATTGCATTGTGCCCATATATGTGGACAAATGAAATTGGATGTGGACCAAGGGAGCTAGACATTAGAGGGATATTGGTACTATTTTTCTTTTCTACCATTGAATACCACTGCCAAATGGACATTGTGGCCTCTCTTGGGATTCTTAGACCAATTTAACCCTCCTTGGGAATTCACTAAATTTATTTTGTAATATTCCATGAAATGAAAAATTTGTTTTCCCATACTGTGGAAGACTGACAATATTTTTTATGAGGATAGTCAACCAATTGTTAGATATATTTTCTATAAAATTCTAGGCTCTTCTCCATTGTAATTATTGTTGTTCAGTTGAGACAAGTGTTATATAATAAAGAGAGCTCTTTTATTTTGAAAATATTTGCACTTTGTATAATTGTGGAGTGGCTAATATTAATATTCTTCTTGTTGCTATTGCTACTGATTATTATCTTTTATCTATATTCATTTTTCTAACTAATATATTTATCTAGAAACTAACGTTCTCTTCCATTGAGGAGCGAGTACACTACAAGTAGTAAAGCAACTAGGATTCTCAACTTGTTTGTTTTGGTTTTGCTAGTAAATCAATCTAAGAGTTCTAAACTACTTCAAAAGGGGGATTCATTATCTCAAAGGCTTCGTATTTTTTTGCGTAGAAAGAAAAAATGTTGGAGATGTCACAAAAAGAGGGTTGTTGCTTAGGGAAATTTAATTTACTTTCTCAAATTATCGATAGAGGGTTGGCACACTGCCTCATTCTCGTCTCTCATGGGCTAGAGTTGTAAGGGATAATTAAGAAAGGGGGTCAATTAATAAATAAAATGTCATAGGGTCATCATGAATTTATAAACTAAAGTTATAGAGTGAAAAAATTAAAAGTGATGGGAAACATTAGAAAAACACATAAAAATTAAAAGGAGGGAAACAAATTCAAATTGGAGAAAATTGAGGGAAATTGGAAAAAGGGGAAATCAAAAGATAGGAAATTGAGTTCCCTCTCCCCGTTATGCATTTTTTCTCTTGGATATCATATTGGAGGGCTTAGTGCCTTATTTTTTCCTTAGGAAAAAAGCCTTGGAGGTAAAATTGGTTTCACTAGATGATCATCCACCCTAGATAGTTGAAGAAGAGATCACTCAAATATATTTATCATTTTTCATTGTGGACAAGGTTAACATTTTCAAGAGTCTCATTGTGATTTATTTTACCCATCGAGGGATTCATTTTTCATCACATAAATTGTGATTAATTTATGGTGGAGCATGTTTATATTGACAATGATTAATTGCATGCAGAGAGAATTTTTTGATCCACTTCAAGTTCCTACTTGATTGGGGAGTTTCAAATTTGTTGTTTGTGGTTGATTGGTCGTTTAGGAAGACGATATATTGGTTTAACATGTTTTTTTGAGTGTACACGGGAGGGGTAGTTTGTTTTGCGTCGTTTCCAACACACAGGAGATGGACCATTGTTGGTTCAAGAATATAGTGGAACAAACAGAGGTTGCATTGACTACAAAGGGTGTAGTTGATCCAGGTGGATATTGCTGGATATTACAAAGGGTGTAGTTGATCCAGGTGGGTGCATTGACTTTGTTGAAGTTTGAAAAAATAAACAGTGAAATTCGCATCCAAAAATAATATGACAACACCTACACTAGTGTGGGACCATAGGTCAGACAATGATGGGTCCAAGCGATACATTAGTGTGAAATATAATTTATTTAATAAATTGGATATGTATCAAATTTAATTATCCCTTAATTAAATTGGAAAACAAAATGTAATCTTATATCATAATCAATTGTAATAGTTAACTAAGTGTGATAAACTCAGTTAACTCATGAATTTCGAGTTGAGGGTAGCTGGTGAGGCATGCAGAGTGATTCTATTAGTTATGAAGTTTGAATTGCAGTTGGTGCATTAGTTTAATGCTTGAGTAATCAGTTAACTCAGTTAGGTGAGTTAAAGTTAGTTGAACTAGTTGTAACTGTTTGTTACACTAGTGAGAGATCAAGTGAATTAAATAATATTTAATTCAAAATTAGTGATCTGCCATGCAAATGATGATTTACTATTAATAGCTGCATGCATGTCAATTCCAGGGGAGACCTAGTTGAGACAAAGGTTAAAGGGAAGTTAACTATCATTTGTGATATTAGTAGACTGCCCAGATGTAGTTAAAACACCACAGGATGCCCATGATACTCTGCGCCATTGAGGAAGGCTGAAATTCCTAAAGAATAGGGATTGCATTCATCAGGAATTGTGTGAGCAAGGCAGGGTGAAGACAGGTTGAGAATTGACTAAGTGTTGGCATGATTTTGTCTGGATCAATGTGAGATGATAGGAAGATTGCAGGAGACTCTAATGAGAAGAGTGCATTGTATTTGTTTCATGATTCCTTTTGGAATACAATATATGATAGAGGGGTTTTGATCAGTAATATTTCCCTAGGAAAATATCTGTGTTGTGGTTTGATTTTCTTCTTTCTTTACTTGTTTTGATTGGCGATCGTGTTTATTTTCCGCAATTGATTTGTAGAAGGATTCAATATCTTGATTTAGTAGATCGCATGATTGGATTGAATCCATTGATATACATTATTTTTGTATAATTTCTACATGGTATCAGAGCACTATAGTGGAGGAGAAGCTGAGTTTGTGACTGAATAGAATTCGAATTTGCAAAAGTATTCTTGGTGCGACAGGTGAGTCAGGATCGAGATGAATTTCAATAGCTTGAGATTGGAGTATTTAATCAAGGGAAGTTCCAATTATATTTTGTAGAAATACAAGATGGAGGTAGTACTGGATGAAAATGGGTTGAAAGAATTCATTGATAATGAAATTCCCAAACCCGGTGCAGCAGATACCGCAAATATTGATGCTTGGAAAAAGAAGGTTGCAAGGGCGAGGAGGATCTTATTGGAGGGAGTATGAGACCACATTTCTCAAGTCTCCATGGAAAAGAAACTCCATATTAAATGTGGAAGGCTTTGATAGATATGTTTCAGAGCAGTAGTGATCATAGAAAATTGGCACTGAAGGACAAGCTCAATAAAATCAAAATGGAGAAAGATGACACTATTCTGGAATACTTAACAAAGATTTTCCAATGTCAGGATGAGATTGGGAGTGTAGGAATTAATGTCATGGATGATGAATTGGTGAGCCTATCTCTTCTAGGACTTCCTAATAGTTGGCATAGTTATCAGGACTCTGTCAATGGGAGGGAGAAGATGCCAGATTGGGAACGACTTTGGTCGGATTTGGTGCAAGAAGAATTCAGGCAGAATACCAAGGATGGATCTTCATCTAAGGAAGATGATGAAGAAAATTGTGCCTTGGCTGGTAAGGCAATGAAGGGGAAGGGAAATAAATCATATTCCAAATCTAAGTTCGGCAAAGAAGGCAAGGAGCGCGACATGTCCAGAGTGAATTGTTTTCACTGTCACGAGCATGGACATTATGCCACTAATTTTCCACAAAAGAAGAAGAACAAGAAGGTTTCAGGATCTGCAACTGGTGAGGCTTTGGCCTCGAAATTTGAGTTGGACTTCTTGCTAATCGCATGCATGTTGTTAAGTGCAATGGGATCAGGGTGGTACTTTGATAGTGGTGCATGTTTCCACATGACAGGAGATAAAGAAATTTTCAGTAGCTTGGAGGAGAAGGACCTCCAGATGAATATCGAAATGGGTGATGACAAGTAGTGCAGTGCTACCGGGATTGGTATAGTTACCTTCCAGAGATAGTCAGGTAAACCCTTCTTATTAAAATATATAATGCATGTACCAGGCTTGAAGAAAAATTTAGTTTCAGTCGCAATGTTGGAGGATAGAGGCTATGATGTTGTTTTCAATGAAGGAAAATCTTTCCTTCGACACAAAGAAATAGGACAAGCCAAGAAGATTGGGATTCGTGTGAAGAATATCTATAAAAATAATGTAGATGGTTGCACAACATTGATGGGTAAAGCAGATAAAGTGGTGAGACGGGATGAGGGTGAGTTACACCATGGAGCTTTGAAGGTCATGCAACATATTTCTACGGGTCTTCCAAAGGGTACTCTTGCAAAGATAGACACGTGCAAGGGATGTACCATGGGGAATTGTGAGAAATCCATGAGATTGTCCCTTGAGAGGGAGCTTGATTTTCATGCAGATGAGGAACTCTTGGTTCCAAAGAATGAACCTCAAGATGTAAAGCAACCACATGCAGAGGATCATGGAGTGGCAGAAACCACTCAAGAAGAGAAATTTCAAGCAAGATGGGTAGAGGGATTACATGTAGCCATACCTCCAAGTGTGAGGTGGGGCGATGTGAAAAATTAATCCCAAGAAGAAATTTGGGTAGGGTCCTAGAGATGGTGTGTCTCATGGATCCAACCTGGCTACGAGGAGCCCATAATACAACAATAGCAGGATCAGTTAGATTGATGCAGTTAGATGTCAGGAGGACATAAATCAGAGTGACAGGTGTAGAAATTTGCTGAATAATGATTAATTATCCATTGAGACTATCCTGATCACATACAATTCGAATTTATATGCAACACATAATCTCTTCCACTCAGATCATCACACATGCGGAAATAAAACAAGCGATAGCATATCAATTCATCATACACATTAACACAGTATGTATGGGGAAAGCTTATAGCTGAAAACCCCGCAGCTATTGTGTATATTATAATGGAGAAATCATGTAACAAAATCAGTACAATACTCCTCACAAGTACTCAGTACTATCTCATCAAGTTACACACAAACTAGCTTGGTTTTGAACAGGTTACTGGTTCAAAACTCACCACCAATTGCCTTGCCTCTATTGCGCAATCATGGCCTGTCTATATAGAGATCCAAGGTTAGAATCTCCTTGGCTTGACAGCGCAATCATCATGGGAAATTCCTCCAAGTGTGGTGCAAATCTCATGCACAACTGATGTCGCCACTGATAGCTAACTCCACCCTTTCATCTACCTCTTTCACTGGTCTCCACTGAACTGATCATGCACTGTAGTGAACTGATGTGTTCTTGAGTTGAATAATGAGTTACTAATTAATGAATTAAATAATATTTAGTTCACTCCACTCATTACTAGTTGATTAGCTAGTTAAACTAATCTCAACCAGTTCAACTAAATTAAACCGAACACAACTCCACTAGTTGTCTCATTAACTCCACCAAACTTCTGCCACTGAAGTCCTAACTGAAGTCAACCATGCATGTGCCATCAAACTACATGGGAACATAATTCTCATCGATAAAGGCCACTTTGAGCTCGGGCGAAGTGCTCAAGAGAGTAAGCCGAAGTTTATAGTCCAAATATGTGGGGTAAACTGTGCACGGCTGCATTTTTAAGGATAGAGGTCTAAATATAGACTTTGACCTATAGGTCAAAAAATAGAGTTCCATCTATTTTTGCCAACATGACCAATACTCCAAGAATAACATACTGCAACCCCTGGACCATGCTCCATATGTCTAAAAATAGACATAGTCTAAAAATAGACTTTGCGCCAGAATTTGCCTGCGGGCCCACTTAGTGAAGGTGACTTCATTTCACTAAGCTCCATCATCTTGTTGCATTTTCAACAACAGGTGTTAGATACTGGAGTGAAAATCAGAGTTGACATCAATGCAGAGTGCATGGATGCAGATGTCAACAACACAGAGAGTCTAGTAGACATGTGCAGTAGGTACCAATAGTCAGAAGACTCTGATGACAGAATCATTATATTGATTCAATTGTTTGGAGGCTATTTAGTTTTATAAGTGTTGCATGCAAAAGTTGCATGTGTGAGAAACACTAGAGAATTGTTGCATGCAAGAGTTGCATGTGCGAGAAACACTAGAGAAGTGTTGCATGCAAGAGTTGCATGTCACGTGCAAGAGTTGCATGTCACATGCAAGGACATTCCTTTATTGTTGAGAGGGAGTGTTGAATTCTGCAACAAGAAACCATGAAATTGGCATCCAGAAACAATATGAAAACACCTACACCAGTGTGCGACCACAGGTCACACAGTGATGGGTCCAAGCGATACATTAGTGTGCAATTCAATTTATTTAATAAATTGGATATGTGTCAAATTTAATTATCCCTTAATGAAATTGGACAATAAAATGTAATCTTATCTCATAATCACTTGTAATAGTTAACTGAGTTTGATAAACTCATTTAGGTCATGAATTTTGAGTTGAGGGTAGTTGATGAGGCATGCAGAGTGATTCTATTAGTTATGGAGTTCGAATTGCAGTTGGTGCACTAGTTTTATGCATGAGTAATTAGTTAACCCAGTTAGGTGAGTTAAATTTAGTTGAACTAGTTGCAACTGTTTGTTGCACTAGTGAGATATCAAGTGAATTAAATCATATTTATTTCACAATCAATGATCTTTCATGCAACTGATGATTTACTATTAATAGCTGCATGCATGTCAGTTCCAGTGGAGACCCAGTTGAGACAAAGGTTAAATGGAAGTTAACTATCAGTTATGATATTAGCAGACTGCCCAGATGTAGTTAAAAAACCATAGGATGCCCATGATACTCTTTGCAGTTGAGGAAGGCTGAAATTCATAAATAATAGGGATTGCATTCATCAGGAATTGCGTGAGAAAGGTAGGCTAAAGACATGCTAAGATTGGCTAAGTGTTGGCCCGATTTTGTCTTGATCAGTGTGAGACGATAGGAAGATTGCATGAGCCTCTTGTGAGAAGAATGCATTGTAATTTTTTCATGGTTCCTTGTGGAATATACAATATGTGATGGAGGGGTTTTGAGCAGTAAGCTTTCCCCAGGAAAATATCTGTGTTGTGGTTTGATTTTCTTCTTTCTTTACTTGTTGTGATTGACGATCGTGTTTATTTTCCGCAATTGATTTGTAGAAGGATGAAATATCTTGCTTTAGTAGATCACATGATCGGATTGAATCCATTGATATACATAATGTTTGTATAATTTCTACACACTTGGACCCCCACCATTGTTTCTTTTAGTTTTTCAGTTTCCTTAATTGTAGCACAATTTACTATTTTTTTGTCGTTTTTCACGTCCTGAACTTCTGGAGCCGTTTTGAGGCCTTAACAATTTTTTTTGGAAAACCAGGGCCAACATAGGTCTTTGCCTAATGTTATCAGCTTGAAAGTTGTAGTCCTTAGATACATATTTATAATGAGGTATTGTGCACGTAAAATGAAGATCGTATGCCAAAGTTACGTCCCTAGGAAGTCGATGTACCCGTTTACCCAAATGGGGCCCATTGTTTTGGCACTTCATCTCCCAGGGTTAGGTTTTTGGATGTTTAGGGTTTTCCATTATTTATCAATAATAGATATGCCCTCGAGCCTCATTGAAACATAGTTCAGAGGCATGTAGCCACCCACTAAAAGGAAAAGACCCTCTAGCGAAGGTTATAAAGGAGGTTTTTAGTGTTATAAAATTGGCCAAAATTTTCAAAAACACATTTGCTACAACATCCATTTACGGCTACAAAGGTTTTGCCAGAATTTTTAATGGAATTTAAACACAACTAAAAAAAATGGGTGGCTAGAGGTTATTATGGATGTTTTTTTCATCGGTGCACTACTAAGGTGTCAACGCACCAGTGCGTGTCATATAGAAGGTAGCCTGGGGCGGTCGAAGGTGCATGCACCGGGCCGTCAAGGTATAAAACCACACTGGGGCACAGTTTTGGTGATACAACACACGGGGCTGTTCTAATTGGTCTTGGGATTTGTGCGGTGCCCATAGGTCGTCTCAACGCACCAGTACGTCGAGTTTTAGAAATGCTCCGGTGCGCAGTATCAGAAAAACACACCATTTGTTCTAATTCATATTGGTATTTGTGTGGTGCCCATAGGTCGTACAAATTCCCTAGTGCGTAGACTCACATAAATGCACTGGTGCACAGTATCACAAAAATACACCGAGATTTATAATTGGTATTGGTATTTTTGCGGTGCCTGTAGGTCATATAAACGCATTGGTGCCCTGTATTATACAAACGCATCAGTGTATAGTAACTGACACACACCGGTGTTCATTTTGTATTTTTTAGAAACATCGACCTGTGACAATGAAATTATTGTGATTTTTAAAAATTAATTATTCATCAAAAGTCGACACATCTTATAACAATATTCATATTAATTAAATTTTTATTAATGCATTTGAATGTGATGTTTGGATTAATTTGTTATATTATATCATAATTATTGTGATTTTTAAAAATTATTATTCATCAAAACACGACACATATATATCTTATAACAGTATTCATATGAATTAAATTTTTATTAGTGCATTTGAATGTGATGTTTGGATTAATTTGTTATATCATATCATCAAATTTCACATCTTTTCATTATAATATTTAATCATCCTTAAATTTAATCAGTGGTGTTACATTTCACAATGACAATGGAGAACGCAATATACTAAATTAAAACACACACACACACATATATATAAGACAACCTTTGTCATACAAAATGGGACAGTTATTGGTATCCCTTTGTCTTTCAATTGGGACACTATGTCCATTACAATAAACAAAATGTCTGATTTCACAGACAAATATTTCAAAAAATACAACGCCTTGCTTTGATATCCAAACATAGTGATCATCATTATTTGCTTGAACTGTTGTCACTACTAGAGCTACTTCCATGACTTGGGTTATTTTCAGGAATGTGTTGTTCAAGGTGTTGATTGTTTCCTTCTTCTTCACCTTCCATCTACTAACATAAAAATAAAATGTAATGAGTGTATATACATTGGTGAGAATAATGAAAATTGCAAAAATTGCAATATGTAAATCGAAAAGAAATGATGTACCATAGCAACAATTGACTCATGAACTATACACATTCTTTCAAACCATGTAGTATGCCATCTTTCAAGATTTCATATGTTGGCACAGTTCCATACTTTGTTTCTTGCAAGTTTTATACCCCATAACAAATGATATATTTAATATAAAAGATTTTTTTTTATATTAATTATAGACGGAGCTAAGTAAAACAAGATCGATAGATGTTTACAAATTCCTTTTATGATTTGTTGGTCCCTATAGAAAATTAAACAGATGTGAATTAATATATTGTTTGACACATGTTATCTAATAATTTTAAGTATATTATTAATTAAAATTAAAAAAAGAAACTCATATTGGATTGTTAGTATTTTTTTCATTCACCTGATTCATCCTTTTGCAATTTTTCCACCAAGCTTTTACGCTCTTTTGGTCCTAGATTAGAAATAATATTATCGAGCTTCATCATTTTGTGGCTCTGCATGATACACAGTAAAAAATACATATTAGTTAAACTTACATATAGTTCAAAAATAATATTTTTGTAAAGAATTTACAAATAACTTGTCTTTTTTGCTTTTCTTGATGTGTTATCAGTATCTTTGTTACTTGATATCTTCTCAGCCATTTCTTTATCAATATGAAACCTGTACCATATTGTGGTGGTGGATTTGATGAACGGGCGTACGAAATCACACCAGTTTAAGGGGTGTGGTTTACCCCTATAAACTATTGGTCACAGGCAGAAAGTGGTGGAGTTCAAAAGCATATAATCTAGAGGAAAAAATATGCAAATGTATGCTCAAAGTAAAGTAAAAACTAAAACACAAATATACAGAAGCTATTGAAGAGAGTTAAAATGATAAAAATGTAAACGATGGCTCAAAGGCCTCTTCTTATTAAATGTTTGAAATAGAGAAGAAATTTTACCCACTTTCCAAAGGGCCCCTAGGCAATGGCTCTAGGTCCTGATGCAAGGATGTTGGTTTCCAAGATCTGCCTCCGATGCAGTCTCCCTCTCTCTCCACTGTGATGGACAAGGATTTTTGGGTGGCCAAAAATCAAGTCCCCTCTATCTCCAGCTCTGGGTCACACGCTGCCGGTATTGCTTGGGAAATTCTGGCCAGCATAACAATGTGATCACCCTTTCTTCATATCTTGGTGGCTTTATATAGGGGATTTCAAATCCTCCTTCCCTCCCTTGGTACATGATGGATGGTGACCCAAGGGAGAGGTATGATTCCATTGTGTGCTCCAAATATTCCTTTGTGTGCTCACATAGTGTCTAAGGAGGCGATGGTGGCTATCCTTATGTGGCTTCATATAAGGATTAACTATCCTTTGCTTTGTGTGGTCCCGAAAAGTGACATTTTTCTATTTCTAGGAATGCGTGCTTATCGGGTAAAAAAGCACGCAGAAGGCTCTCTTCTCGAAGGATTAAGCACGCAATTTAGCATTTAATACTAGTTCAAATCTGATTTTCTCAAAACCATGGAGGGGAGGCTCTACTGACCAATGCAGACATTTATCATGTGCAGGGTGAGGTGATGATAAATGCAGTCAGGTATGAGGATCCTATGGTTTATTTCTAATGGAGAAATGATGTCAGGATATGCAAAGTTTTCTGGGACTCTATCATGCTGGGGGTAGAATGATACCTACTCCAGAACCTTCAGTGGATGGTGTTGTAAGTAGTTTGCGGGTTCTTCCTGAAAAAAAAAATACCTCAAGTGAAAGAATCTTCTTTTCATCAAACATTATTGAAAGCCATGACATTTTTTAAAAAAGGAAGATGGGAGGGTGCATACCTGTCGACGCTGAAAAATTATTTTTTCAGGAGTGTGAATGTGTGGCATTGCCTCTGTTTGTTGAGAGCTGTTACTTAGCTCCTAGTTTTGATTTCAGTTGCAGTTGCCCCCAGACTGAGATCATGGGGGGGGGGGCATTGCCGGTTATTGCCCCTGGTCTAGGATCTTCCGAATACAGATGACTGCTGCCTAGGTGACCTTAAGTCAAAGACCCGACCAAGCCATCTGCAGTAATCAATGTGCCTCATAACTTAAGAGGATGAGCCAACTAGGTTCCCTTTTCCCTAGTTGGTGTATGGTGGCTTGGGGGGAGGAGGGACAAATGGTTGTCGATTTGATGACCTTCGTTCCTCCTATAGGTGCCAGATGGTACAAGGTTCATTTCCAGATGCTTGGGTGGAGGGATCCTTTTGATAGGATCGCTCAACCGCATGTAAGGCATCCCTATATCATGGTATCTCTGGAAAATGGTGGGTATAGTGCCCATAGTTGCCACATAGAGCACATGCATGATTGGTACGCAGCGGTTTGCTTACACCTTTGGTGGTAGGTTCCTTTTTACAGGAACATGGTGTCGAAATGTTTGCTTCAGAGCCGAGGAGTGGTTTTAAGTCATCCAAATTCTAACATATGTGGGTAGGGTGGCCTATAACATTTCATATGGCGCAGACTAGTGATTCCCTTTGAATGGCAGGGGTCACCATCTTCTTTCCTCTATTTGTGGTTTTCTTGGCCGTGATAACCGTTTTTGCAATAGGAACTTCCTTTACGGGGGAAATCTTGATCGTTTCTTGGGTAGGTTGGGGCTCCTAAGGACTGAGGGGCTTTAACCCTATGGTAGTAATGTTGGTATCTCCTGTTCTAGAAGGGGGAATGAGGTACTAAACTGGGAACGCCAACAATATGTTGGGTAACACTAGTGTTTCCAAAACTTGCTGGGAGACGAAGCCAGCTGGGGGGTAGAGGAAATGAGTTTGGGAGGTGGTGTAGGCTAGAGAGGCTATCATGGCTGATGCCTCAGTGTCATTACTGCTTGAGTCTGTGTCCTGACTAACCTCGGTGCTTTATGTGGACATCATGCACACCAGGGCCCCTATGGCATCGGGCGATGCCTCAGGGATAATGGGAGGATCTCCTAGGAATGATCCTAGGACGGACGATGGTTTGAATTGGCCAGGGCCATATTCTTGGTACCGTGAAAGACCATCTGCGGATGTATCTACATAGGGTATAATTACATTCGTGTTGTTTAGGGGACACTTCTCGTTATGTGTCAACTAGTCTACAGTAATGATGCGATCCTCATGGGAGAACATCATAATGCAGAAGATGGAGGAGGCTATGGCGGACATGGCATACATATAACTCCGCCCAAGGAGTATATTGTAATCCAAGTGAGCGTCCAAGGCTTAAATGACTATGTGGACCGTCTTGTCGGCTAAACAGACCAGGACATTTTGGTAGAGGCGGACATGGGTCGAGGGATGACCGTCGTAGGCTCGAAGCATTATGACCGAGGGTTTATTCCGGAGAACTCAACTTCTGCCAAACATTTTTTGACATGATGCATGTTGATGTACCCTTGTTAATGACACATCGATGAATAGTAATATTCTGGACCGATCTGGGTATCTGGAAGGCGACCATAGAAGGAAGCCTAGGGGTGGCTTTTTCTAAGTCAAAAGCCATCATGCATGTATCTTCAGGGTCGATAGAGCCTAATGCAGAAAGTAGGGCTTTCCATTTCTTCGGCACGAATACAGTACTTCCAACATGGACATATCAGTGGGTGATTGAGCTAAATCGTCCACAATGCTATAATTATGGGCCGCTTTGGAGTAGTTACCTTCTCGCCTATTAGGTCCCTTTGCCATCTTTGGCAATGGTTCTATAGGCATCTTTGAAATGGTCAAAGGTGTAGTCAATGCACTAGTACTAGCCCCTGACGTAGTGGAGTCTGGTGGGGTGTCGTAACTGCGATTTCGTGTTTGGAAAAACATCTCTCCCCCAGTCATGTATATTTTATGGCTACTTTTCCCGAAATCATCTAGGTTTTTTTGCTGAGTGCTAACCGTCCCTTGGTGGGGGAAAGGTTCTTGCATAGCAACGGGTTGCTGGGAAGATCCTCCTTGTCCTCGGTTACTCTGAAGCCTTTTTAGCTCGGGGATATCGGGACAATGGTGAGTATAGTGCTCGTACTCACCACATATTGAACAAGAATGGTTTGTTCACAGAGGTGGCCTTTTTCCTTGTCGTTGGGCTTGGCTCCTGGTTTTGATTCCTGCTAGAGTTTCCTCTAGCCTGGGATCACGGTGGGAATTTTTGGTTGCTACCCCCTTGTCCAGGGTTCCCTTTTGGCTTGTTTTTTGATTTTTTTCTTAACCACATTAGGAGGGTATTTCTCCTGGTTATAATGGTGTGGTTGATTTTGGGACGGCTGCAAAAATTTCACCTGTGCATTGGTTTTCATAGGTGTGTTGTGTGCTTGGGACCAGGCATAACACTGTCCCCTGTTTTCACCTGGTCGTTGGGGGGGAGCTCTTTTGTCAGCATTTCTTTCTGCGTACTGGGTCCCCTCAGTTGGAGGATAGGGTCCTCCTTGGTGATACGCTTGCGCCTTACTAGTAAAATCTTGCTGAGGCATATGATGACTTTGAAATCCGGGTTGAGACATGTTCTGGGTAGAATTATGTGCGTAACTAGGATTGTGACTACTGTTGCCTAGGTAACCTTGGGTCATTGACCCAATTAATCCATCTGCAGAATTCGATGCACCTGGAAATTCTTGATAAGTTTGTAGGCACGGGGTGCTAGGTAGGATATTGTAAATGTATCCTGACTGTGTATAAATCAATTCAAGCTTCTAGGCTTTACTGATTGCATCCTCTTCGAATGTGGGGTATTGTTGCGCCACATCATTTGAAATCTCTGCCGTCAGAGTTTTCAAGAATAAATCTAAGAGGACCCGATCGTCGAGTTTAGCTTTGCATAAACTACGACACCGCCTCCATTCATGAAGATGGTAAAAGATATGGACGATGAGGGTTTTTCTAAAATGAGTCAGTAACTCCATTCCCGAATCATGGTGAATGGGTATCTGAAAATAAGTGAGGAACGCAGTAGCAAGGGCGATAAAGGTTCCATGTGAAGTAGGAGGTTGCTCCATGTACCATTTCACGGCTACTCCTGTAAGAGTGTGTTGAAATAGCCTCAATCGAATAGTGTCGTCGATGATACTATTTGATGAGCACCACAGGTGAAAGGTCATTACGTGATTACCTGGGTCTTCCACTTGCTTTCCTTAGAAATTTGGTATATCCGAAGGGAGCTTCGTGGGCATGGGATTTTGAAGATTGCAACAAGAAACAATGAAGGAGGTATCCTGAAACATCATTCCTGATCCTAGTTGGAAAATAATCACCTAAACTAGGTAGGGCCCACACAGGTGATTTTTTGTCGCAAAGTCTATTTTTAGACATGTCGATCATATTCTATGAGTTGCAGGATGCTATTTGTGGATGGTTGATCAAGTTGGAAAAATAGATGTACTTCTATTTTTAGACATATTGGGTGGAGTCTATTTTTAGATTGCCAGTGTAAAAATAGATATGTCGAATATTATTAGATCTTAATAATATTTGGACTCTAAACATTATCTTATTCTCTTGGAGCACTTCAATTAAGTGCACAGATGTGGCACAGGAGTTGACAGAAGGAATTACACTATTCCCGAGGGTTAACTGGAGCTATTTCATGGAGGAATTCAGTTAGAACTCATGTGACAGAGTTTGATGGAGTTGTAGAAGTAGTTCATGGAGTTGTATTCAGTTTAACTCAGTTAGACTCAGTTGAGCTAGTTGTATCCAGTCTAACTGAATGATACACTAGTGAGAGTGGTGTGAATTAATTAGTTAATTAATTCACTAAATATTAAATCATTAATCAAATAAAGAATACATCAGTTAACTACAGTGCATGGACAGTTTTAGTGGAGACCAGTGGAGAGATAGGTGAAAGAGAAAGTGTGACTATCAGTTGTGACTATAGTGTTGCATTGTTTGCACCAAAAATTTAGTGGAGATTCCTTTAAGGATTGTGTGAGAAAGGTTAGAGCAATTAGAGTTCATCCAAAGCCATTCTTCAGCAGGGATTGCGCAGTAGAGGCAGGCTAGCAGGTGGCAAAGATCGGTGCATGGATTTGCAAGATCGGGCTTGATTAGTGTGTAGCGATTGGATTGTACTGAGAGCTTGTGATAAGATTTGTATGAGGATTGTTACATGATCTCTATGACATATATTATATACAGATAGTTGGGGTTTTTAGCTTCAGGCTTTCCCGTTAAAACAACTGTGTTAATGTGTGTGAATTTTTATGGTTTCATGTGTGTATTGCAATTGATTTAATTTCCGCATGTGATGATCAATGGTGGAATAGATTCTGTATTGTGCATGAAGTTAAAATAGTGTGTGATCAGGAGAATATTGGACATATGCATGCGTAGTGCATATAATTTCTACATGGTATCAGAGGGATATTGATCAAAGTGATTGCAATTATTGAAGCGGTTGAGTTTTGTGCTGGTGGAATTCAAAATTGTTGCAGTGTTTTCTTGGTGTCGAAGTTGAGAATTCATTGAAATGTCTTTCAACAGGTTGCGATTGGAGTATGCCCTTGAGGACAGATCGAATTATATTGCAAGGAAGGACAGGATGGAGGCAGTGCTGGAGGATAATGTAATGTTCCAAAATTTTGTGGAACATTAAAAACTTTTGTTTTTGCTTTAGGAGAAGAATAAATGGGTGGGAAAACCCATTGATAATAAAAATCTGAATAAGGAACCCTTGTAATGTGCAAGGGGGTCAATAGATAACTAGATTTCACACCCCATGTGTGAAAAGAGACAAATTACAGATGGATAATTCTAGAAGAGGCTAAGTTGACTGCGTAGATAGAGAAGATAAGATTCCCTTGGTGGGCTAGTGCAGTTTGCATGAGGAGGAGATCATTCTAGAGAGGAAACCCTAAGGCGTGGGGCCCGTGGAAAAGCATATTTCATTTGTTTAAAAGGAGAATGACGCATCCATTCTCATTCATGCTTTGATTATCATTTTGCTTGTCCTCTCAAACAAGAGCATTCTCTGGTTGTTTAGCTGAGATGCAGTGCTGCTAGCACTGGGTGTTCCCGGGCAGGAATCCCATCTCTTCCATAGAGTAGCTCTTGGAAGAGCTTGTTCTTCATATTCCCCATATTCTGGCTTGAGGCCAAAGCATTTCATTCAGCTCCAGCGTAGTCTCCATTGGTGGTTGAGTTGTGTTGCTGGATGTTGCAGGGGAGGGTTTCTCAACATCACTTCCGGCATTGTATTTCAGAGGAGAGGAGTCTCCATTCCTTTGGGAGATTAGTGAGGAAGTTTCAGATCTTCATTCCATCATCCTTGGCATTAGGGAAATCATTTTCCATTAGCAGAAGAGCATCCCTCTTCCTTGACTGCGTAGTTCATAGAGAGCATTTGCAGTGAGGGTTGCAACATTTCAGTGGGTGGTGAGATCTTCAATGAAAGGATCAACATTTCATTTCGAATATTGAGAAGAGGAGTTACATTAGAGATTGTATCATCTTCAGCAAGGCTCCTCCTAGTTCTAGTTTCTATTGAGTTGCAGCAGCTACCCAGCAACTTCGACATTTTGGTAAAAATGCCATTTTGTCTAGTTTCCATCCAATCCTTTTAGAGGATTGTTTTATTGTATTTTCAGGGGTTGAGACCTGTGTTCCCCTTCCTTATTTGAACTCACATTGTTGTATCATTCATGTATATGTATTTGCTGCAGCAGTACCTTCTATTGACTGCGTAGTTTTAGTCACTAGCATTCTTGTTGTGAGATATTTCCATATGCATGTCATTGAGGGTTTCTTTGCTCAACTTGAGTGAGTGATTCCTCAAGTATTTGTATATTTACTTTGCTGCTATATACATTTGGTGAATATTCATGCTTTCATGTACATTGGTTTCCAGAAATAACACTGCTATGCTAACATATGTTCATGTGTTGATGTAGCCCTCTTCATTGGGCATTTTCTGAAGATAATCAGGTGGAGGAGGCTTGTCTCAAGCTCCTAGAGGGATTTTTTTTTAGTCCACTTCAGGATTTCAGCTCCAGACAGATATATGTGAAGAATCCCAGAGCAGGGATCAAATCCTACTACCTCCATTTCTGGAAAATGCATTTTCCAGGCTTGGGTTGCCAGCCATTCCTACTAGGAAATTTCACATATCTGTAGACAGAGTCTGCAAAGGGCCAGAAAGCCTCCGGATCTCACCCTTCTTTAGAAGGTGACATATCCGATAAATACCCCCGTAGTCCATCTCTGGCACAGACTTGTGATATTTCTGAAAAAGGAATATTACGGTGGTATCAGAGCATGATCTCTAGCCCAGCCTGTGAGATCAAGCTATCAGAGCATCTTTCTTGGCTCAGCCTGTGGCCTTCAAGCCCAAGAAAGAGAATAGAAGATGAAGAGGATGAGATTGATCTCATCCATTTTTTAAAAGAGGAAGAACCTCCCCAAGGAGGAAGAGAAAACAGAAAAGGAAGATCCCTGCGCTTCCTATTCTCATCTAGAAGGAAATAAAGAGTTGAGCAGGAGAGAGGCTCCATCTCTTGGAAGAAAGGAGAAGAAAATATTCACAAGTCTTCTTCCCAAAACTATGCAAGTCACACATGAAGATTTCAGAAAGGTTAGGAGGGAGATTGATGGAGAATCTCAAAGAGGGTTCGAAATTGAAGGAAGCCCTAAATTTGCACATGGTGAGTGTAAGCATGCAACCACACACCATGATGAACAACGCAGTAAAAAGCCCAACATTTCTATAAGGGAGATGAAAGAAGGAGGAAAGGTGACTAAGGAGGAAACCCTTAGTGATTTCTTGGGGGAGTGTGAGTCTCACACTTATGAATTTAGAAATCAGCCCAGTTTTTCTGAGTTTTGCAAGAGCAAGGTGAAGGGGAAGGAGCAGCAAGATAGATTTCATCTATCTAATTTGGGAGATTCACCTTCATATTTAGCCAAAGATTGGGTGGAGGAGCCAAACACCTTCAAACAGCAGCACCACATTTCAGAAAAAAAGATCTTCAAGGTTGCAGCGCTACAATTGAGAGGTAAGGCTCATGCATGGTGGAAACTTGAGTCCATTACTTTTGAGAATGCTAGAGCTTCATCTTATGTAAGCTTCACTAAGTCATTGGTGAAAAGATTTGATTAGAACATTCTTGAAGCTCATGTGATGGAGTTAAACCAAGGGGCTCAAACAAAACCCTTGCATAGAAACGCAGAACCACCTCAAGGAACAATTGGAGGGGCTGAGAACTTGCATCAAGCCTTGATGGAGGCCAAACTTTCATCCCACACCTTTGAGAAAAAAAACAAAGAGCTCTCTTTTTTAGAGGTGGATCAGATTATTAGGATGTTGCCCAACTTTATTGCAGAAATAGAGGGCAACAACACTGCCAAATCTAGAGATCATCTAGTACCTCATGCAGAAGGAGCTTTTTCTCCAAATAGATGGATTCTTGTGTCTTTGCAAGAAGGTCCCCAGGATCTCATGCATGGAGATCAAGGCACACTTCATGATTCACATGTGCCATGGAAGATGAGGTGTAAAACCATGAAGGTTCAGGAAGAAGATAGAGGAGAGACCCAACACCATGTGATGAGGAAGGCTCATCTCTATCCATTTTTTGAGGTCATTACACCTAGGAAGGTGATTGAGCTGTGCAGTGGAAGCATGGACAAGGTTGTTCATCCATTTACACAGTCATCTTCAAATGAGAATGTCTCATTGAGTGGAGACATCCCACCAAGGAGGCCACTGGTTTAGAAGAGGAGGAAAGATGCTTTAGACAGTGAGGCATCAATCACTAATTTCAGTAGTGTGGAGGCCTTGGGATAGTTTGTTGCAGCGCTGGGGGTTTGGGGTAAAACAAAAGCAAAGGGTAGCATCCCCTCACTATCATTCTTACCCACTCTCCTTTCAGTACCTGTGCTGTGGCAGGGGAAGCAAGGGAGGGACAACAACCTTCCCACTTGTAGAGTTGGCATGGGAGAAGTATGTGCACACCATTCTTTGGAGGAATGGGCATAGTCAATTCTTTTCCTTGGGAGGAAGAGGAGAGATTCATCTATGAGTTTCTCGCTTTGCATGAGCAAAAAACATGGTAAGGGTATTGTTCATTTATATGATTTACATGTTGATTCCTTAACCATGTATATGTAGGATGATGCTCCAAGGAGGAGCATTCCTTGTCAAAGGCTCCTTGGTCTACTTGGGGCCAAGAGCATAGTTGATGATCATCCCCTTGATGAAATTGGGGGAGATTTGTATTTTGGAGGACATGCCCACCATGCATCATACATCATTCATTTTCTCCAAATGCATGAGGAGAATGTAGCAGCAAACCGGTGGTTGAGGAACCACATCTTTTGTCATTCTCTATTGCAGTTTATACTCAAGCTGTGTTGGTTGCATATGAGGGATCGTTGCCCCACTCACTAACTAAATATGGTAGCCAACATGACTTTAATTATGGCTCTCTATTCTGCTATAGATCACACTATTGTTGGGAGCATGATTGGAAGAAGGGCATATAGGATGGATGTGTCCTTTGGGGGAGAAGATCCCCATACTTTTTGCAAGGCATGCTCTAAGGGGAGCATGAGAGATGATGTGGCCACCATAGTTCAACACTTATTTCTTCTTGAGGTGAGCCATGAGAGTGATGGGGAGTCATATGATGATGTTGATCTCTTTCCCATCACAAAGGAGAGACATTGGGCAAGACTGATTCACAACGGAGGAGGGAAGATCTTTGGAGATCCAAACTTCATCTTGCCATTTGAGGGCAACATTTCTGCAGCCCAAGAGCAGCCTTCACTCTACACTTTTCATGAGTGGAGGGGAGAACATCGTGGGGTAGGTTATGATGCCTACCACTTTCAGATTTTCAGCCCACCTTTTTTGTTGGAGCTCAAGGTGGAAGAAGATGTTCAACAGTTGCCTTATCTAGAGGTGACTAGATTCTTGTGGATGATTGCTTGGGGATAGAGGATTCACATGAGGGGAATTTTCTTCCCAATTTATTTTGACACCATGCCTCAAGGAGACCTCTAGAAAACCCCTTATTTCCTTCTTGAGTACGCTCCATGTTCATGATGATGGCCACCCTGGCTAGTTTACATTACTTGAGAGGAGCAGTATGGAGACTCTTTGTTGATACAACATCTCATTCTTCACGAGGAGTACATCATAAGTAGATGTTACAGCTGGAGGAAGAGGACATCCTACATTTATATCCTTACAAGTTGCTTGAGGGGAAGCAACATTTGGGAGGGGAGGACTATAATGTTCCAAAATTTTGTGGAACATTAAAAACTTTTGTTTTTGCTTTAGGAGAAGAATAAATGGCTGGGAAATTTAAACCCATTGATAATAAAAATCTGAATAAGGAACCCTTGTAATGTGAAAGGGGGTCAATAAAGAACTAGATTTTACACCCCATGTGTGAAAAGAGACAAATTGCAGGTGGATAATTCTAGAAGAGGCCAAGTTGACTACGCAGATAGAGAAGATAAGATTCCCTTGGTGGGCCAGCGCAGTTTGCATGAGGAGGAGATCATTCTAGAGAGGAAACCCTAAGGTGTGGTGCCCATGGAAAAGCATCTTTCATTTTTTTAAAAGGAGAATGAAGAAACCATTCTCATTCATGCTTTGATTATCGTTTTGCTTGTCCTCTCAGACAAGAGCATTCTCTGGCTGTTTAGCTGAGATGCAGTGCTGCTAGCACTGGGTGTTCCTGGGTGGGAATCCCATCTCTTCCATAGAGTATCTCTTGGAAGAGCTTGTTCTTCATATTCCCCATATTCTGTCTTGAGGCCAAAGCGTTTCATTCAGCTCTAGCGCAGGCTCCATTGGTGGTTGATTTGTGTTGCTGGGTGTTGCAGGGGAGGGTTTCTCAACATCACTTCCGACATTGTATTTCAGAGGAGAGGAGTCTCCATTCCTTTGGGAGATCAGTGAGGAAGTTTTATATCTTCATTCCATCATCCTTGGCATCAGGGCAATCATTTTCCATTAGCAGAAGAACATCCCTCTTCCTTGACTGCGCAGTTCATAGAGAGCATTTGCAGTGAGGGTTGCAACATTTCAATGGGTGGTGAGATCTTCAATGAAAGGATCAGCCTTTCATTTCGAATATTGAGAAGAGGAGTTACGTCAGAGATTTCATCATCTTTAGCAAGGCTCCTCCTAGCTCCAGTTTCTATTGAGTTGCAGCAGCTGCCTAGCAACTCCGGCATTTTGGTAAAAATGCCATTTTGTCTAGTTTCCATCCAATCCTTTTAGAGGATTGTTGTATTGTATTTTCAGGGGTTGAGACCTGTCTCCCCCTTCCTTATTTGAACTCACATTGTTGTATCATTCATGTATATGTATTTTCTGCAGCAGTACCTCTTATTGACTTCGCAGTTTTAGTCACTAGCATTCTTGTTGTGAGATATTTCCATATACATGTCATTGAGGGTTTCTTTGCTCAGCTTGAGTGAGTGATTCCTCAAGTATTTTTATATTTCCTTTGCTGCTATATACATTTGGTGACTATTAATGCTTTCATGTACATTGGTTTCTAGAAATAAAGCTGCTATGCTAGCATATGTTCATGTGTTGATGCAGCCCTCTTCATTGGGCATTTTCTGAAGATAATCAGGTGGAAGAGGCTTGTCTCAAGCTCCTTGAGGGATTTTTTTTTAGTCCACTTTAGGATTTCAGCTCCAGACAGATATATGTGAAGAATCCCAGACCATGGATTAAATCCTGCTACCTCCATTTCTGGAAAATGCATTTTCCAGGCTTGGGTTGCTAGCCATTCCTACTAGGAAATTTCACATATCTGTAGATAGAGTCTGAAAAGGGCCAGAAAGCCTCCGGATCTCACCCTTCTTTAGAAGGTGACATATCTGGTAAATTCCCCCGCATTCCATCTCTGGCACAGACTTGTTATATTTCTGAAAAATGAATATTACAAATAATGGGTTGAAGGAGTTCATAGATGTTGATATTCCTAAACTGGGTTCTAGCGATGCAGCCACACTTGACGCATGGAAAAAGAAGGTAGCAAGGTGTCAAAGGATTCTGTTGGAAGGTGTGAAGGATCACATTGTGTCCAGCCTTCATGGTAAAGCCACTCCATTCTTTATGTGGAAGGCTTTGACAGAATTGTTCCAAAGCAGAAGTGAACAGAGGAAGTTGGCACTTAAAGACAAACTTAGGAAAATAAAAATGGAGAAGAATGACACTATTCCGGTATACTTGAAAAATTTTGTCCACTACAGGGATGAGCTTGGGAGTGTAGGAGTTAGTTTGGATGAAGAAGACTTCGTGATCTTGGCTCTCCTTGGGCTTCCGAAGAGTTGGCATAGCTACGAGGACTTTGTCAATGGTCGAGAGAAACTGCCAGGATGGGAGTGAGTTTGGCCGGATCTTGTGTAGGAGGAGATAAGGCGGAGTACCAGGGATAGCTTTTCATCAAAGAATGATGATGAAGAGGATTGCGCTTTGGCTGCCAAAGCAAGGAAAGGAAAGGGGAAGAAAAATCCTTCTCAATCTGGTGCAGATGGCAAAGAGCGTGACATGTCCAAAGTGAAGTGTTTTCACTATCACGAACATGGGCATTTCACCACAAATTGTCCACAGAAGAAGAAGAACAAGCAGGCTACTGGAGTTGCAGCTGGTGAGGCTCTTGCCTCGCAATTTGAGTTGGACTTCTCATTGATCACATGCATGGTGTCTAGTGCATTGGGATCGGTGTGGTACTTTGATAGTGGTGCTTCCTTTCACATGACGGGAGATGTGAACCTTTTCAGTGACTTGGTGGAGAAATATCTTCAGTTGCATGTTGAGTTGGGCAACAATGGATGATACAATGCAACCGGAATTGGTACCATTACCTTTCAGAGGGAGTTAGGTAAACTCATTCTTTTACAAGATGTAGTGCATGTTCCAGGTTTAAAGAAGAATTTAATCTCAGTCGCAATGTTAGAGGATAAAGGCTATGATGTTTTCTTTAGTGAAGGAAAAGTTTTCCTTCAGCACAAAGCAACAGGACAAGTCAAGAAGGTTGGGATTCGAGCAAAGAATCTCTACAGACTTGAAGTAGATGGGATTCCTACGAAGCTTCCTACTGTTGGGAAGTGCAAAAAAGCCATGCAATTGAAGCTTGAGAGGGAGTTGGATTTGCATGCAGGTAAGAGTGAACTTCTGGATGTGGAGCAGCCACAAGATGAGGATCATGGAGTGGAAGAAACCACTCATGCAGAGAAATTTCGTGCCAGATGGGCAGAGGGAGTGCATGTAGCTATACCACCAGGTGAGAGGTGGGGCAACATGAATGAGTAATCCCAAGAGGAGATTTCTAGGTAGGATTCATTGAGATGGTGTGGATATCATAAATTGAACCTAGATACGAGGAGCCCACAGAGCAGCAGTAGCATGATTAGTTGGATTGATGCAGGCAGATCAAAGTGACAATGTCGGATACTGGAGCACGGTTCAGAGTTGACAGCAAGTGCAGAGTGCATGGGTGTAGAGTTCAACAGCGCAGTGGTTCCTGAGGACATGTGCAGTAGCTAAGCAGAAGTCAAAGACTTTGATGATAGATGCATTAGACTGATTGAGTTGTTTGGAGCCTTTTCAGTTTCAGAAGAGTTGCAGAGCATATGCATGGAGTTGCATGGCGCTTGCAAAGGTTGCAGGGCAAATGCATGGAGTTGCATGTTGCATGCAAAGACAATCCTTTCTTGTTGAGAGGGAGTGTTGAATATTGCAACAAAAAAAAGTGAAGGAGGCATCCTGAAACATCATTCCTGATCCTAGTTGGAAAATACTCACCTAAACTAGGTGGGGCCCACACAGGTGATTTTTTGTCGCAAAGTATATTTTTAGACATGTCGATCATATTATATGAGTTGCAGGATGCTATTTGTGGATGGTTGATCAAGTTGGAAAAATGAGTGGACTTATTTAGACATTAGGCGGAGTCTATTTGCATTTTGATCTAAAAATGATAATATCGTATTATTAGCTCTTAATAATATTTGGACTCTAAATATTATCTTATTCTCTTGGATCACTTCAATTAAGTGCACAGATTTGGCACAACAGCTGACAGAAGAAATTATGCTATTCCTGAGGGTTTACTGGAGCTAATGCATGGAGGACTCAGTTAGAACTCAAGTGGCAGAGTTATGACACAGTTGGAAGAAGTAGTTATGGAGTTGTATTTAGTTTAACTCAGTTAGACTCAGTTGAGCTAGTTGTATCTAGTCTAACTGAATGATACACTAGTGAGAGTGGTGTGAATTAATTAGTTAATTAATTCACTAAATATTAACTCATTAATCAACTGAAGAATACATCAGTTAACTACAGTGCATGGACAGTTTTAGTGGAGACCAGTGGAGAGATAGGTGAAAGAGAAAGTGTGACTATCAGTTGTGACTATAGTGTTGCATTGTTTGCACCAAAAATTTAGTGGAGATACCTTTAAGGATTGTGTGAGCAAGGCTGGAGCAATTCGAGTTCATCCAGAGCCATTCTTCAGCAGGGATTACGTAGTAGAGGCAGACTAGCAGGTGGCAAAGATCAGTGCATGGATTTGCAAGATCAAGCCTGATTAGTGTGTAGCGATTGGATTGTACTAAGAGATTGTGATAAAATTTGTATGAGGATTGTTACATGATCTCTATGACATATATTATATACAGATAGTTGGGGTTTTTAGCTTCAGGCTTTCTCGTTAAAACAACTGTGTTAATGTGTGTGAATTTTTATGGTTTCATGTGTGCATTGCAATTGATTTAATTTCCGCATGTGATGATCAATGGTGGAATAGATTTTGTATTGTGCATGCAGTTAGAATAGTGTGTGATCAGGAGAATCTTGGACATATGCATGCATAGTGCATATAATTTCTGCATGGGAGGCCATGAAGGATCGTGTGCGATAGGGACATTTGTGAGCTTGGTTAAATTGGGAAGATTCAATGAAGCTAAGAAAGGTGACTGAGAGGTTGATGCCATGGAAATGTGTGAAGACACAAATTTCTGGTTAGAACAAAGGTTAGTCTGTGACGTACCTTGATGTGTGTTCAGCTAG
This sequence comes from Pinus albicaulis, assembly GCA_034641835.2. NCBI lineage: Eukaryota > Viridiplantae > Streptophyta > Pinopsida > Pinales > Pinaceae > Pinus > Pinus albicaulis. The sequence goes on from CM076580.1 coordinate 1,523,309,046, forward strand.
CTTCCCGAATGGGGCACACTCCTTTGCCCACCAGGGTTCGAGGGAGGAGTGTTGTGTGGTGTGGTGTTGGGAGACCGACTAGGGTTCCCAACTATGTTTGCTCCAATGAAGGATGAACCAATGACGGTGGCAGTGTTCCGTCTTTGACTCCTGAATGGAAAAAGACCTGGGACCCATCCCTGTAATGGGGGGAGGTCCAAAAGACGCATGGATCGACGAGGTTCCATTGGGACCATTCAGGTGTCAACCATGTTATGTTTTGGAAATATTTAAGAGTATAGAGTCTATGATCATAACAAATTTATGGCCACATACATAAAACAAAGAGAAAATTAAATGAATTTGTCCTTTACCTTAATCTATGTGATCAGTCAAGCAAAAAATATGGTTTTTTGGTTGTTTACATGTGATACTCAAAATCCTAGAAGACCTATGCATCCTCACACACTCAAAAGTAACTGGGCCTTGAGAATATTTCTTGCGAGTGCTGGCACAACGTCTTGTAAGAGCTGGTGACGCCCCCAGTCAGCCGAAGAGAATCCACCAAGGTAAGGGTAGAGGGTCTGGCGCTTGCCTGCACCATCACCTATAAGGTAAAGGATGCCATAACTTTTTGCCACTAAGAACCACCGTCCCACATGAGCATTCGAGTCTTGGGCTTCTTGGTAGTCAGCTAACAGTACCGAGTATCAGCTGAGTTAGATAGCCCCAACTGATATTGCATGCACTGCGCCTAAGCCTAACCCCCCAAGAATCGGGTCTCTACCGCGCTCAGGTTTTCTTTTCTGTGGGCTGATAGGTGGATTTGAAGCTCCCTAAATGCACAACTTCTATGTTTCAATATGAAGTATGATTAAGGCAGCTTATTACATGCCTGCCCCCTTGATCCTAACTTAAACTATAAATTCTTTTGTGGCCCCTGTGGGGAGAATTTAGTGAGTTTGGTTAAGTTAGTTTTAGGTGTCTTCCTTTGCTTAGTGTGTGAGTGTGTGTGAGACTATGGTGAAAAATCTTATAGTTTTAACATATGGATATCGGTGATCCTTTACAAAATTCCCCTAGTTAAACTATGTGATGTTGTTCTTGGCTCAAATGGAAAACATTTGCGGATAAAGGGCCGCTTTCAAATTTTCCTAGTTAATCTATGTGACTAACTAAAGGGAGATGGCGAATTGTAAATATAGAGCATTCATATTCTTACATAGGATCATCGAATGGTGCAAAGATAGCGGATATTACTTGTTGTAATTGGCAAATCGATCCTAGTCCCGTAATCCCTAATGCACAAATTAAACTAAACTAAACAATTTCTACACTAGAAAATAAAACTAGCTTACTTGGACTAGTTTATCTAAGTGTGCATACCAGAATTTGCAAAACATAAATCGTTCGGAACACAATGGTTAATTTTCCCCCTACTTAAACTATGTGAATATTTTTTGCAAAAAACCAACTTAAATGAAAACTAACTCTAAGCCTACAGAAGGCAGCTAAAAGTAAGTTTTCAGAAGCTGTGGGGTATCAACACAAGTGTTGGAAGATACATTAGGGGATGCCTAGCACACTTACAAGCAGAAAAATGTAGAATATAGAGAAAAAAATCTCATTCTGTAATTTTCACGGAAAAGGCTCCAACAGGTGCGCTTTCCTACGCGCAGGACAGTCCTGAACGCGTGCACTGCGCGTCTGTGAGAAGAAAATGCACACAAAAATCCTGCAAGTAAAAAGATTAGGAGCTGCCTTCTTTAGTCTGTCACTCCAAGTGAATCTAGGGACTGTAATATGGATCAGAGGACTATCAGTTCCACTCTCCAATGTAGACAAAGGTGTCCTGCAAGAGATGGCACAACCACATAAACTTGTAAACTGTTAGTGGAGTTGCCAATCCTGTGGTGGTGGATTTGATGCACGGGTGTACGAAATCGCACCAGTTTAAGGGGTGTGGCCTACCCTATAAACTATTGGTCACAGAAAGAAAGTGGTGGAGCTCAAAAGCATATAATCTAGAGGAAAAAATATGAGAATGTATGCTCAAAGTAAACTAAAAACCAAAGCACAAATATACAAAAGATATTGAAGAGAGTCAAAATGATAATAATGAAAATGATGGCTCAAATGCCTCTTCTTATTAAATGTTTGAAATGGAGAAGAAATTTTACCCACTTTCCAAAGGGCCCCTAGGCAATGGCTCTAGGTCCTAATGCAAGGATGTTGGTTTCCAAGCCTTGCCTCCGATGCATTCTCCCTCTCTCTCCGCTGTGATGGACTAGGATTGTCGGGTGGCCAACAATCGAGTCCCCTCTATCTCCAGCTCCAGTTCACACACTGTTGGTATTGCTTGGAAAATTCTGGCCATCATAACAATGTGATCACCCTTTCTTCATCTCTTGGTGGCTTTATATAGGGGATTTCAAATCCTCCTTCCCTCCCTTGGTACATGATGGATGGTGACCCAAGGGAGAGGTATGATTCCATTGGGTGCTCCAAATATTCCTTTGTGTGCTCACATAGTGTCTAAGGAGGCACTGGTGGCTATCCTTAGGCAGCTTCATATAAGGAGTAATTGTCCTTTGCTTTGTGTGGTCCCGAAAAGTGACATTTTTCCATTTCCAGGAATGCGTGCTTATCGGGCTAAAAGGGGCACAGAAGGTGCTCTTCTCGAAGGATTAAGCGCGCAATTTAGCATTTAAGACTAGTTCAAATCTGATTTTCTCAAAACCTTAGAGATTTTAAATACTTCTTGATTCCATAATGTGTTCCTGCCCCATAAATCCTTAGGCTTGACATTAATTAATGTCATATTATGCTGTATGATTTTCCAGTGTTAAAACATATCATTGATTAATATATTTTATAAATAAATTGTCAAATTTTCAGGTAAAAAAAGAAATCTCAAGAAACCGGTGCACCCTTCATGGTGTACGCACCGATGTCGTTGCGTAGTGGCCTTATAAACACACTGCCAAAACAATATAACACACCGTACGGTGCTCTATGTCAACAACGAGCACTGGTGCATTACATGTTAACCATCGCACTGATTTACACAGACAAAATAATACAAATAGTCCAGTGTTATTTTTTGTAGCATAAATGCCCTGCAAAAACAAGGGACCACCATACGGTGCTCTCTATGAACTAGGAGACTTGGTGCGGTGCATTATATGTTACATGGTGCACCGATTAACACAATAATTTTTTTTTTGCGAAATAGCATGAGCGCGGTGTGCCATAATGAAATAGCGCACACGTGCCCTATTTTACATATGGTGCACTGATTAAAAAAAAAATTGTATTTAGTTTTTTTATCACGCAGTACTTTTGCGGTGCGCTAGGATAATCCAGCGCACTGGTGTGCTAGGTTACACTTGGCGCACTGATACAAAAATTTCTTTTTTTTTAAAATTCACGCAAGGGCTGACATGGATTGGGATCTGAATATGCAAGTTGTCTTGTGGGTTGGATGTGTTATGCCTATATATAGCAATACAAACCCTATAAATCTAAAATGAAAAGCCCTAATTCTGAAATCATAGAAACAGGGAGAAGAAAGGGCAGAAAAAGAAGAAGAAGAAGAAGAAGAAAGAAAGAAAGAAAGAATGTAGGGTTTAAGGTAAAAATGGATTTTATTTATTTATTTTGTTTCTGAAAATGAAAAATAAATTGAAATTTTTTTCTTACTGCATTAAAAAAACTACAGAAAAAATAAAAAAAACAATAAACTTTAATCACGAGATCGTTTGAAATTCTATGCTACAGGGTTTGAATCACAAGAGGTTTGGAATTTTGATTGTCTGAATACTTCTGTTTGAACATATTTCACTGCTCCATAGTGCTCTCATGCTCTATTGCTCCAGATATGTCTCTTGCAAATCTCTACCTGAATTTTTTTGCAAAAATGGTGAAATAATGAAAAGTGTTTAGTATTTAAAGAATTGTTTTATGAAATTAGATTTTCGAAAATATTTTGCTTCCCATTTTTCAATTTACCGCTTTTTTTTTTCACTTAAAGAAAATATAGTTGCACTTTTTTTATTTGCGATTATTTGTCACTAGTGCGTCACTTAATATCACCGCACTAGTGCATCCGTTTATAACACAACACTAGTGCGCAGTAACAAAAATGCACCGGTGCAGTGATCTGTATATTAGCACCGATAATAAGAAGTCCATTTTTAAGGCACTAAAAATACTTTTAGGTGTGTGCACCAAAATTTATTGTTGATTTTTCTCAAATGGAGGGAGAAAATATGATAATTATATCGAATGGAAAATTCTTCAAAATCCGGCTCATTCCATAATATTTCTCAAAGTCCATCGCAAAGTTCTCCCTATCCATCTCGAGATGTAATATTTACTTCAAATTTTATTTATATTTTCATTATCTAATTGAATTTATGTTTTTTATCCATGTCAATCATGCACAAATTAATTAAATTGATAATGTATACAAATTTGCAGGTTCATGCAGATTCAGAATCGAGTTCATATGCACAAAATATTCAAACAGCTCCAAAATGTCGGAAGCTCTTATCAGGAGCAGCATATCGCAAGGCGCATTTGGTAGATGAAATTGGACAGCCGCTTCACCCTGCCAATTGTAACAATATTGTATCTTCTAGCCACAATCCTAGGAAAATGATGGTAATAATTATAGTTGTTTGGTATATTGATTAATGTAATTATTTCAACTTCAAACTAATTAATCATGCAATATTGTCAACGTGGTTACTAATTGATATCATATATTTTGTACTAATCATTTTCAAATATATTTTTTTAAATTATTATGATTCTAGTGATGATGAGCGACCTACCTACCATTTTTCGTTGCACCCCACGAAAATTTCAAATCGAAAGAATACTGAATTAAGAGAAAAAATCGGAGAGGAATGATACCAAGAATGGTTGAATCAACCACCAATTCAATTCCCGCTACATCCAGATTCACCAATTAGGAATGACTATAGCAATAGTAGTTCTTCACAATCTGGCAATGGAGGTAATCAAATAGAGGTTGGTATGGATGATTACTTAAGGGATACGACTGCCATGGAGACAATGTTGTTAGATGCATTCTAAAACGATGATTAGCTAGGGGATGATGCTCATATTGCTGACACCTTTTTCGAAACCCTTAAATTTTTTTCCACCACCCCTCTCTTTGGACCTAGCAGTCAGTCAAAGTCTACCCAGTTGGGGACAACGATGTTACTATACAACTTGAAAGCAAAGTTTGTCTTTTCGAATGCATGTTTGTCGGAAATTTTGAGGTAAGTTACCATAAATTCCTCCCTTATATAAATTTGAGAAATACAATCAGTACACAATGAAAATTACAAATGGTAAATTTTATGAACATTAATAATTATATCGGCATTAATGTACATTTATTAATATATTTTTCTATGATCACCAACTACAGGTTATTCAAAGATAAGGTTCTTTTGAGTGATAATGTCTTGTCCGGTAGCTGCGAAGAGGCAAAGAAATTGTTGAAAATGTTGGGTGTTGAGTACATATCATATCATGCATGTCCAAATGATTGTATTCTATATAGAGGAGAATATGCATACAAGGAGATATGTCTGAAATGTGGGCATGACAGGTATGGTAAACCAAAAAAGAAGGGAAAATCACGTATTGGTCCTCCTTTTAAGATATGGATGGAATGCCTCACACAGAAGTGAGTTGGGAGTTATGTGAATCCCAACTTACTCAATAGCCATGAAGCATATAGAGGATACATGGCCCGAAAAATTAAAGGATGAAGTACGAAGCCTACAACTCATCATAGCCATGGATGGTGTCAACCCATATTCCCTCCATAACACCAACTATTATGTTTGGCCTGTAGTAGCGCTCAATAACATTATCCCCCAAAATTTTCCCATGAAGAATGAACATCTTATGTTGGTTCTCATAGTCCGTGGTAGAAGACAAGTGAAGAATATGGATGCCTACTTACAACCACTAGTAGATGAATTGAAGGAATTATGGGATGGGATAAATGTATATGATATATCAAGATCCATCACAAAAGAGAAGAGTTTTACGTTGTATGGCATATGTGCTTACACGACACATGATTATCCAGGCCTAGGAGTTTCTCTAGTAAATTACATGTTTAATTTCTTGATTTTTTGTATACACATAACAATATTCTTTCACATATTAGTTATTTAATTCGTTGTAATTGTTCTAATATTCATGATATTCTTTAACATGCCATGCATATTAATTGTATGCAATAATCTCGCAGGTCTTGTAACAAAATGGTATTTTGGATGTAAATGTTGTGGACCTTCTATGAAAGCTAGATGGTCCAAGGACCTACGAAAGCCAGTGTATGATTGCTCCAGGGTATTCCTCCCAGAAGAACACAATTACAGAAGAGCATCATCTGCTTTCAATGGTAACTGAGAGAGAACCCAAAGGCCTCCAATAATGACACCAGCTGAATGTTTTAGAGCATATGAGAGAGAGAAGGAGAAGGAGTTTATAGAAATATTTGATTCAAATGGGGAGCCTATGTTTGATGATCCATAATTCTTCGACACTTATGTTGAGAAATTTCCCATTGGGATGAAAAGGAAATCTACCTTTTATAATCTCCCATATTGGGAGCATCTTAATATTACCCACTTATTAGATCCCATGCATATATTTAAAAATGTTTCATCTTCTTTATGGAGGAACATATCATCGAAACAAAGTGATACATTGGATGTTAGGGAAGATCTTATTACTTCAAAAAATAAAAAGAAACGTTGGCCAAGACGATTAGAAAGTACAGGATTAGAGGCAGGTGCTGGTCCCTCTAATTGATGGTATTTCAAAGAAGGTGATGTCCCATGGATTTTAAAAAAATATGACCTTTCTTTGGCAAAGGAAGTTATAATGGGTGTGAGGGTTCCATCTTCATACAGGTATTCAATACGGTGCTGCTTCACCATGGATGACCATTTGTCGAGGTTGAAATCACATGAACATTTGAATCTTATAAGAGTATGTATAATGTCAAAAGCATGATTTTATTATTTGTTATATTAATAAAATTTATCCCATGCAGGGATCATAAAACATAACTAATTTTGTATATTATTGCATGTGTTTATAACTTTGCAGTGTCATTATCCTTTGTTCATGTGTAGATGTGTGAAACATGAATTCCCTCAAGACCTAGGATGTGCCATATCTAAATTATTTGCATTTTTACAATGGATCATGTCAAAGGAGATTCATGTGGCTAGCATTCCACAGTGGCGTCAAGAGATAGTTGAGATTGTTTGTATGTTTGAGAAGGAATTGCCAACGAGTTTCATGGACTTGCAAGTTCATCTTCTAATCCACCCAGTAGATGAGGTTGAATTAGTTGGGGTGGTTTTTTGTCGTTGGATGTTCTTCTTAGAGAGGTACATGAAGAAATTGAAAGATTTTGTTTGACAAAGGGCAAAACCCGAGGGGTCTATGGCAGAGGGGTACATATCATATGAATCTTTCTATTATGCCAGTGAGTACATCAAGCAGATTGACAACAAACCAGATGTGGTGATTTGGGACGATGAAAGGGATGAAGACAAAAGAGAAGGGGATTTTCCCCAAACGAGTGGAAAAAATCGCTTGATAAAGAGTAAGCAACTTATAATTAATTTTCAAATTTACACAAAGTAAATATTCATGTTGAACTTTGATATAATGTATATTTTGATCTCCATGTACTATATAATGTCGGTTTGATTTCATTAGCGAATGCAGAAATTGAAGCAATCAATAAATTCGTTCTTTACAATTTTGAAGTGACACAACCATGGGTCGCATTGTACGAACAAAAGAGGATGAAATGGGATAGTGACAAGAAAGAATTCAGACGGTTGAATGGTAGAAGTGTGCCTTATCCTGATCATTTAAAAGAAAATATGCCAAAAATATGCCCTAACAGTTGGGTTGCTGACCAAGTTAGAGAGAAATAGGGTGCAACCGGTCATTACCCACGTGCTGAAGAGGATGCGCTAAACGTAGGGATTGGGTGCAATAACTCGGTAATAATCTATTTAATTTATATGTACATTTGAAACTTATAAGATGTTTATATTTCATATTTTAACTATTGGGTTACTATAAGACACATGACACTATGATTTTTTTAAATTTTTTATAATAGGTGCATTTGTTCCCATCTATGTGGGCATATGGACACCATTTTCGCACAAAAAATTTCGATGCTGGGAACATCACACAAGACTGTGGAGTGGAAGTTGATTTCGATCAATCTAGTCGATCTAGCCACCATGATCAAAACCTAGTACGAGGGATGTTAGGTTATGTCGGAAAGATACACGAGATCATTGAAGTGGATTTCTCTTCTTTCCAATGCGTTATTTTTAGGTGCAAGTGGTGGGACACCTTTGATTGGAATAATGTAAAGGAAGATCACGATAGCAGGCTGGTATGTATCAACTTTATAAAGATGTGGGATGAAGCTAAGGAGCCCCATGTTTTCCCCAAACACTGCAACCAGGTGTTTTTTTACCTTGATGTGTTGGATAGGGATTAGTGGTTCATATTGAGCCATGACCCTAGATCAAAACATATTTTTGAGAACAAGTGTTATCATGCCATGCGAGCTGGAAGATAATGAGGGTGATCATGAGAACCGAGAGTCATATGGTACATGTGTTATTTGATCATCAATATTTATACTTTTTAAGATGGTTTTTTTGAAACATTATAGTATGTATTTTGAATTAATTGGTAATTTGCATTGTGTTAATTTTAAAATTTTAAAATCAATATTTCACTTGATAATTTGCAATTATGTTGATCTCAAAAACAATGGCGTACTACTGTATAAAGTTCTTTTTTTTGTATGTAAGATCATAATAAAATAATGATAATTCTAAAGCACATGAATTTATTTGCATTATTTTCTAAACTTTATTATGTTACAATAATTCATATTATTCTAGATTTATTATTTTACAATTATTTAAAATTTTACAAATTTACAAATTTAAAATTTTTAATAAAATCATTTCACATTAATACAATTAAAATTTTACAAATATTTTACATACAATTACAATTACAATTGCAATTAGAATTAGAATTAGAATTACAATTACAATTTTAGAATTTTACATATATACAATTACAATTTTACAAATTTAAAATTTACAATTACAATTACAATTTTACAAATTTAAATATATACCATTGCAATTAAAATTTTAGAATTTTACATACAATTACAATTTTATAACTTTACATACAATTAGAATTACAATTTCGTCAATTTTATAATTGTACATATATACAATTACAATTAAAATTACAATTACAATCATTTCACAATAAATTAAATATTACAATTACAATTAAAATTTTACAAATATTTTACATATAACAGTTACAATTAATACAAATACAATTACAATTTTAGAATTTTACATACAATTAGAATTACAAATATTACAATTTTACAATATCATGATCATTTAATATTAAATTAATTATTAAACATCACGATCATGATAACCATCGTACAAACATCATATTTGACTAAAAAACACATTCAAATTTGCTAATATCATCTTGATCATGTTCATCTAACAAAACACAATTAGCATTATATAACATCATCACAACACCAACATCAAATATACATCTCATGTGAAATAACTACTATCACATACACATCTATCTGCAAGCTGCACATTAAATGAACATATCTAACATGACCTAACAACATCATGATGATCACCAACATGTAAATTAAGTACAACTGCAACATGAACATAAAATACATGGACCATATTATATATATATATGGCCCATGTATTTTATGTTCATGTTGCAGTTATATATGTGTGATCGCATCATGATAATATTGTTAGATCATGTTAGATATGTTCATTTAATAATAGTAATATTATGTGTGTATATATATATATATATATATATATATATATATATATATATATATATATATATATATATATATATATATATATAACTGAATAATGTAAAAAATATACAACTGTAATATAAATGTCATATATTAGCTGGTGGTACATCATCAATAGCAGTACTAGTCGAGGCCTACTCAGTCAATGGTGCAGCCTCGACAAGCTCAGTCGATACATGTTGATCATTACGTGCCTCCTGATCTGGTACTAGTGCCTCATGCAGAATCAACCGTCGGTTGTTCATCGTGATGACTGGACATGGTCGATGGTCCAGCTTGCTCATGATCATCGTGATGACTGGACATGGTCGATGGTCCAACTTGCTCATGATCATCGTGATGACTGGACATGGTCGATGGTCTAGTCTGCTCTCCATGATGACTGCTGCTTGATGCTAGTGGAGGTTGCTCATCTGGCATGGCACGAGGTGAACGATGATCACTCCCATAATTGTGATCATCAGATGATGCGTCAGCGCTGCTCGCGGACTGTCGATCACATGCTGTGTCTCGACCACACCTATAACATGCAAGGGTCCTCCTCAGCTGCGTAACTAAGGTTGTAGCTCCTACGACATGCCGCATCAGGATGTACATGTCACGCAGCATGCCCCTCCCCAAATGTACCAGCCTACCATCGGCCTATATATCTATCATAGTAGAGGGCTTGATTCCCGCCTCAACAATCAATGCACAGAGTTGGTCACCCAACTCCATCCTCAATCTGTTATATAGCCTACCGCGTTTAGCAAAAGGCGGTACTAGTGCGCCAGTAGGAGTAGGTCTCTCTGCACTGGCCTCCTGATGATCATCAACATCTAGCATATCCTGATCATCATCAGGATCCACACCTAGATCATGTGGTGGTGCTGGCATGTCCTCGCCATCAAAATACCCAATGTCTGCAAAATATATACAAGTACACAACAATAATTAGACAATTTCATTACATAATTAAATAAAAACAAGTTAAAGAACATGTTAGAATAAATTTAAATAAAACAATAATATTGCCTCTATCATCTGGCGACTCATCATCTGTGAAGAGGATGTTGGCACACCCTCGCCAATGCAAACCAGCTTAAGGACAAGGGACCATAACGAAGGGATTCTCATCAATACTGGCTAGCAACTCCAGTGCATCATGCGATATCCTCACGGAAAATATAGTCTCACCCATCTTGGGCATCATCTGTCCCCACATGTGCATCCATGCCTCAAACATTGACCTATGAGGCTGCCAAACAAAATTAGGCCTCCTATCTGGAAATCTCTCAAAAAATAAATATAAAAGCTTTGAAGTAAAAGGGAAGTTGACCCTCCCTTGTGCATCATCATGGCATCTATCTAAGGTTGTACAAAACTACCGCAAAAAAATGGTAGACCACATGACAAGCTGTGGCTCCTGTACTAAAGAATCAACATAATATAGAAGTGGGCAACTAATGCGTTGCTCATCACTGGTGTTGTGTGAAATGGTCGAAATCAGAAGTAAGAGGCACCTCACCTCCTCACTACCAAATGAAGCAATACGTAACTGACCTCTGGAGACCTGAAAATATGAAGGAGACAATATATTTGCGTTAATGTATCTGTGGGAGTACACCAACTAAATCCCTACTTCATAGCCAACTGGAACCTCTGGGAACGAGGGAAAATCCACCCCTCTCCTCGATAGCTCTGTAATGAAATATATGTCCTCCTCAGTGGGCGCATACCACTGGTTAGGACAAACCCGGAAAGCCTATAGGTGGGCATTCCACCTTTGGATAAGATGTCTCAAGAAAAAATCATGGGCCTTTAGGGAAGTAGCCTCCTCATAGAACTTGAGGAGGCCTACCTGCCTTAGGAGCCCCTAGGTAGTTGTTATAATAGGGCAAGGGTATGCATCTCTCTCCCTCTCTCATGCCTCCCACAGGTGAACCATATTATATTGGTCCACCTGTTGTTGTTGTTTTTCCCTCTTTTCTCTCATTTCACGTCTCTGAATGATTGACATATTAAATAATTTTTTATATTAAATGAGACATGTATTTAGGAATATACATATATAATTTTTTTTTGGAAAAAAAAAATAGTTGGTGCGCCAAAAAAAACAGGCATGCACCGATACTGGTGCGCATGTTTTTTGTCACGCACTGGCGGCGATGCAACATAAGCTCTTTAGCACACTGTTGACTATGGATCGTGTCGAGAGAGCGGTGTGCTGACCAAACTCTATGCCCCGAGGCATATAGTTCGGTCAATGCACCGACCTCCTGACAACATTACATAGTCAATGGTGTGGTATTTTACTAGACCGCACTGTTGACCCTGTCGAAATGCAGAATGCGGTGCGCTGACAGAAATACCCACCCCAAGGTGGATGTTTAAGTTAACGCATTGCATTGTCGCTATTCCACAGGGTCAACGGTGCGGCCGGGTAACCGAATGAACCACACCTTTTTAAAATTTTGGAATAGCACGGTGTGCCATACGGTACCACCCTAGAACCGATGAGGATACTGTTAGCACCGGTTGTGGTGTGGCCTATAAATTTATAGGTAGCACCGTGAATCGATGCGAGCCAAATGACTTGAGCGTGTTGCGCGACAATTTTTTTTTCTTTCTTTTAAATGGTTAATTTTAAGGTAATTTGAAATTCTAATCCGATAAATGGCTTAATTATGGAAAAACAAGAAAAATACCTGTACATTTGGCTGTCGAGGAGGCATATTGGTTGTAGAATTTGCAAAATTAAATATGCCCACCGTTTTGAAAAATTCAAGCTAGAGATTGGTGGGAAATGCATAACAGCATTGTGTGCAATTGGTGCAATGGGAGCACTGATGTTAGGGCAGCTCAGAAAAGGATAAATTGCATTAGTGCTTGAGAGCTTTGGAGCACTGAGAAAATTGAAAAATGCGATTTTTTTGCCGTGATTTTTTTAATTTAACCCTCTTCCGGTACACGGGGTTTTTATAGGCCAACCGATGCAGTTTCTTAAGACTGCACCGGGCAGTTTCTATTTTGGCATGGGGATTTAGGATGCACCACTGTGTAATCTTTCTAAAGCACTGGTGCGCTACAGTAATAAGATGCATCGGGTGGGTGTGTACGGAGCCCACGGTGTCTGGTGTGCCAATGTTTTGTGTGCACCAGTGCTTTCTCTTGTTGAACGCACCAGTGCGGTATAGGATGATAAGCGTATTGGATGAAAAACATTCGTAAAATCCTGCACCTACCAACTTCCTCTAGTAACCTCTGCTAGAAATGGATTTCTGGGGTATTTTTATAAGGGGTTCCTCAAAAATATCCGCTAGAGGGTCTTTTCCTTGTAGTGTCCACATCTCTTCTCAGAGATAAGATACCTTCACATGAGCTAGTTTATTTCCATTCTGTCTGTAAGAAAATGTCAGTTATTTGATATTAATGAAATGAAGTTTTATTCCTGCTGCATCTCTGTAATTATGTTTATTTTTGTATTTTATTGCATTCCTACAAAATTCCAAATCAGTGGTATCAGAATGGTATTCTCTTTATTGATATTTCTTTGCATGTCCCCAACAAGATCAAGGTATAAGGAGTTAGGGCTCGATCTAGTTGAACCTTTGCAAGATCAGCTTGAAAACCCCAATGACCTCCCATGGAAGAAGAAGATAAATACGAGGGAGCAAGTTATATTATAAAAATATTTCTTGAGGAGGCCCTCAAGAAATAGAGGAATGCGATGATGGAAAATTTTTCCCAGATCCTTTAATGACAACCCAACGGTGACGCATCTTCATCCGAAAACCACTATGGAGGCAGCAATCCCTTTAAGGAGTTCATGATTTTTCCAATAGGGAGGCATCAATCCCACATTTGAAGGAAAGATAGATGTAAATGCCATAGATAAATGGTTAAATATGTTGGAAGGAGTTCATGATTTTTCCAATAGGAAAAATATTACTTTTTCACTCTTGAAAATCGGCCCCACGTCAAGGACTGGTGGGAAACCTACTGTGAGAGGAAGGATGAGGAGGAACCCTCACTATTATCGACCACATTCAATTGGAATTATTTCCGAGACACCATTAAGGAATAGTACTACCCTTTCAGGAGCTATGATGACAAGTATATACAATGGACTACACTGTGATAGCAGAGGGATCAAGATGTGAATGAGATGAGGAATATTTTCCATGCCATGCACACAAATATGGGTATCAAATATTCTGAGAAACATATGGTTCTCAAGTGCCATGGTTGTTTGCACAAATAAATTTAAGAGGAAATGGAGTTCCTAGAAATCTCCTCGCTTGGTACAGTATACCGATATGTTGCAAAAATTGAGCAAAAATTCAAGAAGAATAAGCAAGAATTTGGATCTGCGAATTCAAAGTAGAGCAAAGGTGCCCCCAATCCACAGAGAAAATGACAGAGCCATACCGGGACCCCATAGGGAAAATCCTTGAAGCCGCAAGCCAAGGGTGACAGGAAGGAAAAGAAGGACACCGAAAAGTGGTGTGAGTTCCATAAAATCCCCACTCACAGCACGAATGAATGTCACACAAAGTAGGAATTGGTGGCCGAGCTGAGAGACTCAGAGACATATTCTTGTTCTTATTTTGAGTTGAAACTAGACAAGGGTAAGTAGGTCAATGATGTCGAACCCACTGTGATGATAGCCACCAATAAGCTCTAAAAGGCAGAACTCGGAGATTCATAAGAGGGGGAGTGCCTCTTTCACTCACATATGTGGGTGAAGGGCTCACTACTACAATTCATTGTCAATAGTGGGAGCCAAAAGAACCTCATTTCAGAAGAGGTCATGAATTTTTTGGGCATGCTGACCACACCACACCCACAACCATACACAATCGGGTGGCTTCACCAAGGATGAGATCTCCGCGTCAGCCAACAGTGTTACCTTCATTATAGCATCAAACCCTTCATAGATGAGGCATTGTGTGATATAGCTCCTCTTGAATTTTTTGATGTATTATTAGGCCAAACATACTTGTGGAAGCTTCATTTCGTGTATGAGTCTAGGCCTCGCACTGTTATTATTTATTTTGGTAATAAGTTATATAGGATACCAAAGGTAGCCTCGCCTACTGGTATCTCTTTGATATTTTCTAAGTAATGGAGTAAGATCATCTCCCAAACTAGAAAATTTGTTTTCTTTATGATTCGCTCTCAAGGTAAGGGGAATATTATAGCCACATCCATGGCCCCCGAGAAGGGTTCCTCCACACAGTAGAATTAGGTGGATACGGTCGTGGAATTATACAGGGACATGTTCCCCTCACCCAAAGGGGTACCCTTGCACTGTCAGGTCAAGCATTCAATCGATCTGACTCTTGGAGCACCACTACCCAAGGTGCCAATATATCTCCGGTCCATTCCGGAAAATGAAGAGATCAAGCGGAAAATCCAGGAGTTTCTACAAAAAGGGCACATCCGACCAATTTCCTCTGCTTGTGGGAGCATGATTGTACTTGTACAGAAGAAGGATGGGACCTGGAGGCTCTGCATTGATTATCGAGAACTAAAACAATTAATTGACAAGAACATGTATCCACTCCCATGGATTTATGACCTTCTGGACAAACTCAAGGGGGGCAAGTATTTTAGCAAGATTGATCTGAATTTTGGCTATCACCAGGTTCCAATAGAGCCCACAGATGTATGGAAGACCACCTTCAAATCCAAGGAGGACCTTTTTGAATGGTTGGTTATGCCCTCCAGGTTAACAAATTCCACTACTACATTTATGAGGCTAATGGATGACATCTTGCATCCCTTCAGCAAATCAATCGTAGTTTTTTATCTAGACGACATCCCGGTATTTAGCAAGAGTTGGGAAAAATTCTTGCAACATATTCGACAGGTCCTTCAAACCCTTCGGCAACAAAAATTGTGGCAACTTGGAGAAATGCACCTTTGGCATGAGCTAGGTCCAATATCTGGGTTACATCATAGATGAGCGTGGCATACATGTGAATCCGACTAAGATCCAAGTCATTCGGGATTTCCCAGTCTCGACCACTCTAACAGAGCTTCGCAATTTTTTGGGCCTTGCAATTTTTTATCAGAGGTTCATGTTGGGATTCTCCCATGTCACTTGGCCTTTGAGTCTAATTACTAAGGGCAGGGCGAAAGAAAAGTTTTCCTAGTCTGAATCCCAAAAAAAGGTGTTCATTGAGTTAAAGCACCACCTCTGCTCTGGAGTAGTACTCACACTTCAAACTTGCAACAACCATATGAAATTGAGACAGATGCCTTTGAATATGCTATTGGTGTAGCCCTCACCTAACATGGGCATCTAGTGGCCTATCATAGTGAGATAATTTCTGATATAATTTGAAAGTACCCCACCTATGATAAAGAGATGTATTCCATTGTGCAGGCTTGTGGACAATGGAAGCATTACATTATGGGGAAGGAGACGGTCATCCACATCGACCTTTTCCATTTATACAGACACAAGGGAAGTTATATAATGATCTCCATCAGAAGTGGTCTACATATCTACAACAATTCCACTTGAACATTAAATACGAAAAGGGCAACACCAATCATGTTGCAGAATGCATCAGTTGACCCCTAGTTGTAGGACTGACTACTGTTCTAAAATCTTATGGCCATGAGACCTCTGGATGGCCACAACTATACAAAAATGATTCAGATTTCTCCTCCACATAGTAGATGCTGGTAGATGGAAATCAAGTTCTTGATTTCCACCTCCATAATGAATTATTATGCTACTTGGGCCACCCTTTCGTTCCTTCAAGCGAGCATGCCAAGCTGATTTGGGAGGCACACTATAGTCGGGTCACAGGACAATTTGGCATGGAGAGAACCGTGGTGGTACTACAAAAGTAATTTTATTGGCCAAAACTCCGACTAGATGTTGGGAAATATATCAGATCCTGCCTGCCTACGCCATCACCAATCCAACCATCAAGAAGCAAGGCCTATATACTTCTCTTCCTACACCCAATGAGCCTTGGGAATCCATCTCCATGGACTATATGTCTGGCCTCCCTTCTTCCAAGCATGGTAATGACTGTGTATTTGTGGTCATGGATAAATTTTCTAAGATAGCTATATTGGCGACATGCAAGAAGAGTATCATGATAGAGGACACTGCCAAACTCTTCTTTCAACGAGTATGGGTACATTTTGGGGATCCTACGGATCATTATATCATATCGGGATAGTAGGTTCCTAAGTTCATTCTGGTCAAGCCTCTGGATGCTATTGGACACCAATATCACCAAGTCGACTGCATTTTGTCCCCAAACCGATGGCCAGAAAAAGGTCATCAATAGGATGATAGTGCACATACTCCGCATGTACAACTCCAAGCATCCAATAAATTGAGATGAGAGCCTCCCCTATGTGCAACAAAATTATAATATACATCTCCATAGCTCACCTGACCGCAATCCCTTTCAAGTGGGTCTAGGATTTCAACCATTGTGTCTGATTAATGTTTCCATACCTCATGCGACTACAAAAAAATAATCTACACATGTATTGTCTAAGGCTGATAAATAAACCATATTTATTGTATGTATCCAACACATCCACTAGCAGGTTCATGACATATTGGAGAAGTCAAATGCCAAGTACAAGCAATGACATGATCAACATCGGGTGCCACACCAGTTTCAGGTGGGCGACAAAGTTTGGTTACATTTGTAGAAAGAACGCCTAACTGGAGCTCATCGGAAGCTCAGACCACTCTGATATGGGACTTACACTATTATCAAGGTTGTGGGAGACAATTATTTTGATCTCAACATTCCCCCATTCCTTGGCCTGCACCCAATGTTCAATGTGGACCGCCTTCGGCCATACTTTGCACCATTACTGGACTCATTAGACATTGCAGAACAACTAACACCAACAAAGCTAAACCCCGAATGCATGGAACATGCCAAAATTTATCGGATCATGGAAATGTAGATCAAGAACACTTTCCAACAGAATATCCAGCTTTATCAGGTTGTCAGAGCTGTCCAACTCCTGCACCAATGAAAGTGGCTCATCAGGGACCAAGTTTAGCAGAAGTTTCCTCATCTCATGGAGGAACTCAACACAATGGGGACCAATTCTTCCTAAGGAGAGAGGATTGATCTAGGTGCATATTGGTAGCCACACACCTATTCCACTTGGACCCCAACCATTGTTTCTTTTAGTTTTTAAATTTCCTTAATTGTAGCAAAATTTACTAATTTTGGTAGTTTTTTGAGTCGTAAAATTTCGGAGCCATTTTGAGGCCCTAAACGACGTTTTTTGGAAAAATTGGGGATAACATGGGTGTTTGATTGATATTGTCCACTCGCAAGTTTTATTCCTCGGATAGATATTTATAATGAGGTATTGAGCGTGTCAAACGAACATCGCATGCCAAAGATACGTCCTTGGGAAGTTGATGTACCAATTTACCCAAATGGGGACCATAGTTTTGGTGCTTCATCTCCTAGGGTTAGGTTTTTGGATGTTTAGGGTCTTGCATTATTTCTCAATAATCAATATTCCTTCGAGCCTCATTGAAATACAGTTTAGAGGCATGTAGCCGCCACAACTCTTTTAAGAGATAAGCTACCATCGCCCAAGCTAGTTTATTTCCATTCTGTTTGTAAGCCTATTTTAGTTATTTGATAATAATGAAATGAATTTTTATTCCTACCACATATCTACTTTTATGTTTATTTTCGTATTCTATTACGTTCCTGCATAAGTCCAAATGAGTAGTTGATTTGTATGTAGCGGGATCATGGCTTTTATATGCATAGGAAATCCACACCTATTGAGAAAGATGACAACAAGGTGTTGTATGGGCACATTGTGGTTCCGATAACCAAACAATAGCTATTACCTAACATTGAGAGAATCCATGTGGGACAAGGGGAAAATATCAATTAGATCATGGCCATTTGGGTCTCAGAAGGGGTGTAACAACCATAAGAATAGGAGAAACTTGTCGTTAGTGGTCACTGGATGTCAGGAAGGGAAAATTAGTGTATGTGAGGCTATAAGGGAGCACACTAGGCAGATAAAACATCTTTCTTGGTTGAAAGGTGGACATGAGGAGGGTCGAGCTATTGTTATGTGTCTATATAGGTGCATAGGAAGGTTGTGTGGAATGGAAGGGGATAATTGGGTTATGTAGAGTGAGTGCATGAAGTTAACCATTTGATGAAATCCTCTTCTAGCCAATAAAGGAGATACCATAACCATTGTATGAGCCATTACATAGTCCAAGTCATCATTTTAGAGGGTTGAGAGCGTTAACAAGGTGACAAAAAGATAATATAAATTTGTAAAATTCTTTTAGTAACAATCACATGCAATGGAACATGGTCGACGCATTTCGAACCAACCAGTGTGGTTCATCATCAGGACTATGTGAGAGATCAGATCGGGACATTAAGTTTAAATAGATGTAGAAATGGCTCAACTAGCGGTTAGGATAATGACTAGTTTGAATTTGAATATTTATTTATTTTATTTTATTTTATTTTATTTATTTATTTATTATTATTTTTTTAACAAATAATAACGGCTCGTTACATTTATTTTATTTTTTGAATAAAATTTTTAATATATTTATTCAACTAATTAATTTATTAGTTAGTTATTTAACGAATAGTGATAATAATATGTATATATGTATATATCTCTTATTTTATTTAATTGATTTAATTATTTAATAATTAATTATTATTATTAATTCATAATTATATATTATTTTTAATTATATATTTGACTATTTATAAGAGCCAACGTCCAAGGAAAAAAGAAAATTATAACCAACAACCTATCTAAGAATCATACAACGAGCCAATATATATATATATATATATATATATATATATATATATATATATATATATATATATATATATATATATATATATAAATAAATAATAAATAAAAATAAATAAATAAAATAAAATAAAATAAAATAATAAATAAATAAATAAATCAAGAATATAAGGCAGGAATCTAGCACCTGCTGATATTCCAGCTGTCATCTCTATTGAGATTAATTGGTCTTTTTTCAATTTCTAAGGCCTCTCTCAACTTACGATGATGGAAATGGTCGATCCTATGACAGCCTGTCTTCTATGCAAGCATGTGTTGAGATTGCAGCAAAGAGATGATCGGCTTAGTGGAAAGAAGTCGCCTTCACTAAGTGGGCCCACATGGAGGCTATTTTTGGCGCAAGTCTATTTTTAGACATGTCGATCATATTCTATGAGTTGCAGGATGCTATTTGTGGATGGTTGGTCAAGTTGGAAAAATAGATGGACTTCTATTTTTAGACATACTGGGCGGAATCTATTTTTAGATTGCCAGTCTAGAAATAGATATGTCGAATATTATTAGCTCTTAATAATATTTAGACTCTAAACATTATCTTATTCTCTTGGAGCACTTCAGTTAAGTGCACAGATGTGGCACAGGAGCTGACAGAAGGAATTACGCTATTCCTGAGGGTTAAGTGGAGCTATTGCATGGATACTTCAGTTAGAACTCATGTGACAGAGTTTGGTGGAGTTATTAAAGTAGTTGATGGAGTTGTGTTCAGTTTAACTGAGTTAAACATAGTTGAGCTAGTTGTATCTAGTCTAACTGATTGATACACTAGTGAGAGTTGTGTGAATTAATTATTAATTAATTCACTAATTATAAACTCATTAATCAACTAAATAATACATCAGTTAACTTCAGTGCATGGACAGTTTCAGTGGAGACCAGTGAAGAGGTAGGTGAAAGAGTAGTGTGACTATCAGTTGTGACTATACTGGTGCATGAGTTTGCACCACACATTGATGGAGATGCCAATGAGGATTGTGTAGTACAAGCTAGGTGGTTTGAAGTTCATTATGAGCCATTCTTCAGTAGTGATTGCGTAGTAGAGGCAGGCTATCAGGTGGCAGAGATTGGAGCATGTGATTTGCTAGATCGGACCTGATTAGTGTGTAGCAATTGGAGATTGTACTGAGAGCTTGTGAGGAGCTTTGTATAATGATTATTACATGATCTCTATGACATATAATATACAGATAGTTGGGGGTTTTCAGCTTTAAGCTTTCCCATAAAATACTGTGTTCATATGTGTGATTGTTTATGGTTTTAATGTGCGCATGCGATTGTTTTTATTTCCGCAATTAATGATCAATGGTAGAAGATATTATGTATTGTGCATGAAGTTAAAATAGTGTGTGATCAGGAGAATCTCGGTGAATAATATATCAGTTATTCAAATTTCTACATGGTATCAGAGCGATATTGATTGTTGGAGCAATTGCAAAACATTGAAGCGGTTGAGTTTTGAGTTGGTGGAATTCGAATTTGCAGTAGTGTTTTTCTTGGTTTCAAAGTTGAGATGTCTTTCAAAAGATTGCGATTGGAGTATGCCCTTGAGGGCAGCTCAAATTATATTGCATGGAAGGACAGGATGGAGGCAGTGCTGGATGACAATGGGTTGAAGGAGTTCATAGATGCAGAAATTCCAAAACCTGCTTCTAGCGATGTTGTCGCACTTGACGCATGGCAAAAGAAGACAGAAAAGTGTCGAAGAATTATGTTGGAAGGTGTAAAGGATCACATAGTGTCTGGACTTCATGGTAAGGCTTCTCCATTCTTGATGTGGAAAGCGTTGACAGACTTATTCCAAAGCAAGAGCGACCAGAGGAAGTTGGCGCTCAAGGATAGACTCAGGAACATAAAAATGGAGAAAGGCAATAGTATGCCCAAGTACCTCACGAAGTTCATCCAATGCAGGGATGAGATAGAAAGTGTGGGGGAGACTGTATATGATGAGGAATTGGTGAGCTTGGCTCTCCTTGGGCTTTCGAAGAGTTGGCATTCCTATCAGGACTTTGTCAATGGTCGGGAAAAATTACTAGGATGGGAGCGACTTTGGTCGGATCTTGTGCAAGAGGAGATAAGGCGAAGTACCAGGGATAGATCTTCATCAAAGAACTCAGATGAAGAAAATTTCACTTTGGCTACCAAAGAAAGGAAGGGGAAGAGCAAGAAGAATGCTTCTCAATCCGGTGTGAAAGGCAAGAAGCAGGACATGTCCAAGGTGAAGTGCTTTCACTGTCACCAACACGGACATTACACCACTAATTGTCCACAAAAGAAGAAAAATCATGATGCTTGGGTCTAGCAGTTGAAGTACCCTTTCCTGATTGAGCTGGATTTTTCACTGATCGCATGCTTGGTCTCAAGTGTTATGGGATCAGTATGGTTCTTGGATAGTGGTGCGTCTTTTCACATGACTGGAGATTGAGATTTGTTTTCAGATATGGATGAGAAAGATCTTGGAGTGCACATCGAGATGGGCGATGATGGTAGATACAGTGCGACCGGTATTGGTACCATTTCCTTTAAGAGGGAGTCTAGTAAACCCTTCGTATTGAAGGATGTGATGCATGTTCCAGGATTGAAGAAGAATTTGATCTCTGTGGCGATGTTAGAAGACAAGGGGTACAATGTTGTCTTCAGCGAAGGAAAGGCTTTCTTCTTGTGATGGGCAACCCCAGGCAGCCCGGAGGATGAGGTTGAACTTAGAACCTTTATCGGTTGCGAGTAGATGGCTCTATGCAACAATGAGGCAAAGACGAGAGGAGTGGTGAGCCAGGATGATGGCGAGTTGTGGCACCGGAGATTGGGCCACCTTCACCATGGAGCTTTGAAGATACTGCAGTAGATTTCTACTGGGCTTCCTAAGGGTACTCTTGCGCAGTCAGATCGGTGCAAGGGATGTACCTTGGGAAAATTTGTGAAAGTCACATTTCACGAGAAGGATAGTCGTGCCACGACGATCTTTGAGAGAATTCACAGAGACGTGTGTGGACCTTTCTCAGTAGCTTCGACAGCAAAGCACACGTACTATGTGATATTTGTTGATGATTTTTCTCATAAGTGCTAGATCTTCTTCATGTAGAAGAAGAGCGAGACATACTCAAAGTTTTGTGAGTTCAAGGCACTAGTTGAGAAAGAATCAGGGAAGCAGGTGAAGGCTCTTAGGAGCGACAATGGTGGTGAATTCGACAAGCGGAATTCAAGGACTTTTACGGCGAAAATTCGAAGAGAGCTCATAGCACCTCATAACCCACAGAAGAATGGGGTTGTTGAGCGGAAGAACAGAACGATCGTGGGTGTTGCACAGGCGATGTTGCATGATCAGGGCCTACCCATACACTTGTGGGCTGAGGCATGCAATGCTGCAGTATATGTGCAGAACCGTTGTCCTCACAGGATACTTGGCATGAGTACACCCGAGGAGGCATTTTCTGGTAAGAAGCCTGATATTTCCCATTTGAGGATTTTTGGTTCACCTGTTTACATTCATGTGAATAAGGATACTAGGAAGAAGCTGGAGTTGACTGTAGAGGTTGGGATATTTGTGGAATTTTCATACCCCAATATCGTGTGTATTTTCCCAAACAATTGTAGGCTGATGATAACATTGAATCTCAAATTTCATGAAGGAAAACTCGCAGAAGTGTTCGCTTGAGAGGGAGCCACACTTTCATGCAGATGAGGAGCTATTAGTTCCTAAGGATGAGCCTCAGGATGTGGATCAACCACAAGAGGAGGTTCATGGAGTGGAAGAGACCACTCATGCAGGGCCAACCATCAGAGGGCGGAAGCACACTACAGAAGCTGAGCGACTGGCTCAAGATGCAGAGAAGGTTGTAGGAGCACCTACATCACAACACAGATAGAGACAGTCTCCTGACCGGTACACTGGATACATGGCTCTTATGAGCAAGTGTATCATGACAGAGCCATCCTCTTTTGAGGAAGTTGTGGAGGATCTCGCATGGGTATATGCCACGGTGGAAGAGTATGATTCGATTGTCAGAAACAGTGCATGGGAGATTGTCCCAAGGCCGGAAGGGAAATCAGTGGTGGGTTCGAGATGGATCTACAAAGTTAAGCAAGCGATCGACGGGAGTGTGGAGAAGTACAAGGCAAGATTTGTTGCCCGAGGCTTTTCACAGATATAGGGGATCGATTATGAGGAGACCTTTGCACCTGTCGCAAGGTATTCTTCCATACAGATGATTCTTTCTCTCTTAACGCAGATGGGGTGGCACATTCATCGGATGGATGTGAAGGATGTGTTCCTCAACGGAGTCATTGAGGAGGAGGTGTACTTAGAGCAGCCCGAAGGTTTCGAGATCTTCAGCAGCGAGTCGCATGTGTGAAGGCTCAAGAGAGCGCTATATGGGTTGAAACAAGCACCTCGTGCTTGGTACACATGGATAGACAGTTATTTCACCGGACTTGGATTCTCCAAGAGTAGAATTGAATCCCGGAACCTATACCGGATGTGGTGGAGGGTAAGTTGTTGATCATTGTACTTTATGTAGATGATTTGATTTTGACAGGTGATGAACTATTGATACACTCATGCAAGGCTGATCTTGCAAAAGAGTTTGAGATGAAGGACTTGGGAAATTATTTCCTAGGATTGGAAATTTGGCAGCGCAGTGATGGAATGTTTGTGTCTCAAGGAAAGTATGACCCTGGAGATACTGGAGAAGTTCAACATGCATGGCTGCAAGCCTATCGACACTCCTCTACCTGGTGGTTGGAGGAAAGAGGATGCTACATCGGCAGAGGTAGTGGATGCCACTTTTTATCGACAGTTGGTGGGGTCACTTATGTATCTAGTCAATACACGACCCGACATATGCTATGCTGTTAACTAGCTTTCACAAGCTATGGTTAAGCCTACCAAGCTCTACTGGAAGGAAGGCAAGCATGTATTGCGATATCTCAGAGGCACATCGGGATATGGATCCTGGTACAGACAGGAGGATGAGTTGAGGCGGCATGGCTTCACAGACCGGTATCATAATATCAGATATTGTGTGCAACGGAAGATCATGTTACTTTCATACATTCCCACGGAGGATCAGGATGTTGATATCTTGACGAAGGCGCTCACCAGGAGCAAATTCGAATACCACAGAGGCAGGATAGGGGTGGTAGATAATCCTTATATTTTTGAGAGGGAGTGTTGAGATTGCAACAAGATGATGAGCTTAGTGGAAAGAAGTCGCCTTCACTAAGTGGGCCCGCAGGCTATTTTTGGCGCAAAGTCTATTTTTAGACTATGTCTATTTTTAGACATATGGATCATGTTCTATGAGTTGCAGGATGCTATTTGTGGATAGTTGGTCAAGTTGGAAAAATAGATGGATTTCTATTTTTAGACATATTGGGCGGAATCTATTTTTAGATTGCCAGTCTAAAAATAGATATGTCGAATATTATTAGCTCTTAATAATATTTGGTCTATAAACATTATCTTATTCTCTTGGAGCACTTCAGTTAAGTGCACAGATGTGGCACAGGAGCTGACAGAAGGAATTACGCTATTCCTGAGGGTTAAGTGGAGCTATTGCATGGATACTTCAGTTAGAACTCATGTGACAAAGTTTGGTGGAGTTATTGAAGTAGTTGATGGAGTTGTGTTCAGTTTAACTGAGTTAAACATAGTTGAGCTAGTTGTATCTAGTCTAACTGATTGATACACTAGTGAGAGTGGTGTGAATTAATTATTAATTAATTCACTAATTATTAACTCATTAATCAACTAAAGAATACATCAGTTAGCTATAGTGCATGGACAGTTTCAGTGGAGACCAGTGAAGAGGTAGGTGAAAGAGCAGTGTGACTATCAGTTGTGACTATACTGGTGCATGAGTTTGCACCACACATTGATGGAGATGCCATTGAGGATTGCGCAGTGCATACCAGGTGGATTCAAGTTCATTTAGAGCCCATCTTCAACAAGGATTGCGCAGTAGAGGCAGGCTATCAGGTGGCAGAGATTGGAGCATGTGATTTGCTAGATCGGGCTTGATTAGTGTGTAGAAATTGGAGATTATACTGAGAGCTTGTGAGGAGCTTTGTATAATGATTGTTACATGATCTCTATGAAATATAATATACAGATAGTTGGGGGTTTTCAGCTTTAATCTTTCCCATAAAATACTGTGTTCATATGTGTGATTGTTTATGGTTTTAATGTGCTCATGCGATTGTTTTTATTTCCACAATTAATGATCAATGGTAGAAGAGATTCTATATTGTGCATGAAGTTAAAATAGTGTGTGATCAGGAGAATTTCGGTGAATAATATATCAGTTATTCAAATTTCTACAGCATGATGGTTAGTCTTTCTGCATGCTCAGTTAAGGTGGATGAGCGAGATCTTCTATGTTTGATGTTAGTAGCATGCTCACAGATCCTTTGATTAATAGACCGACCAGTTTCACCAATGTAAGGAGTCCTACAGGAACAAGGAATGATGTAGACACCTTTTCCATCTCCAGGGTCAATCAGATCTTTAACCAATTTGAGATAACTACAAATCGTGTTAAGGGGCTTGAAATACGAAGACACCTTATGCTTCTTAAGGATCCTAGCAATGTTATTAGTGGTACCCTGAATGAATGCAGGCAGACATTGCCAGACCATTCACTAGGATCTTTTTATTTTTAACTAAAGGACCTTTTTCCACTTAAGGAAAGCTTTAAGGCCTTGTGACATACTGTCACCATTTTTACAAAAGACATTCAACGGATGGGTCTTTTCCCCCTCAAGGTGAGACTCATCAGAGATTCTCAACGCCCTTAACAGGATTCGCAGTTCTCTCAAATCGGTTAAAGATATGATTTATCCCAGAGATGGAAAAGGTGTCTACATCATTCCTTGTTCCTATGGGACTCCTTACATTGGTGAAATTGGTCGGTCTATTAATAAAAGGATCTGTGAGCATGATGCTGACATCAAACATAGAAGATCTCGCTCGTCCGCCTTAGCTGAGCATGCAGAAAAGACTAACCATCATATTTGCATAGAAGATGCTAAGGTCATTGCTAGGATTGACCATTTCCATCATCGTAAGTTGAGAGAGGCCATTGAAATTGAAAAAAGACCTGTTAATCTCAATAGAGATGTCGGCTAGAATATCATCAGGTGTTGGATTCCTACCTTATATTCTTGATTTTTATTTATTTATTTATTGATTGATTATTTTTTATTTATTTATTTTTATTTTTATTTATTTTATTTTATTATTTATTTATTTATTTTTGGCTCATTGTATGATTCTTAGATAGGTCGTTGGTTATAATTTTCTTTTTTCCTTGGACCTTGGCTCTTATAAATAGTCAAATATATAATTAAAAATAATTTATAATTATGAACTAATAATAACAATTAATTATTAAATAATTAAATCAATTCAATAAAATAAGAGATATATACATATATACATATTATTATCACTAGTGGTTAAATAACTAACTAATAAATTAATTAATTGATTAATTAGTTGAATAAATAGATTAAACATTTTATTCAAAAAATAAAATAAACAAAATAAATGTAATGAGCCGTTATTTGTTAAAAAATAATAATAATAATAATAAATAAAATAAATAAATAAATATTGAAAGTCAAACTAGCCGTTATCCTACTAGCTAGTTGAGCCATTTTTACATCTATTTAAACTTAATGTCCCGATCTATTCTCTCACATAGCCTTGATGATGAACCACACTGGTTGGTTTGAAACGCATCGACCATGTTCCATTGCATGTGATTATTACCGAAAGAATTTTACAAATTTATATGATGGATCACAAAAGCTTAGATTCCAAAAAAAAGATAATATCAAACTTGTGATAGTAATTTTGAGATACCCTTCCAAGTAACAAAGGCTTAATATAGTTTGAGAAGATGAAAATTCCAGATTGAATTAATAGCTTCAAGTTCCAACCTTAAATCAAGCTAAGGACTATCCATGCACACATTTTTAGTCCATTCATTGAAATGAAAACTTGACATCCTTGTCTATATATATTATTTTTATTTATTCTATTATCTTTTAGTAGCATTTTTCATTCATACAAAGCCACAATAAAACCTAAAAAAAAAACAAAAACAAATCATCTAGAATTCAAAACAATTAGGCACACCGGAAATTTTTACAAATTTTACTCAAATTGGCAAAGGGAATTACAATGGTATCAAAGTTTGTAATTATGCCAGCTTGTGGGTCAAGTGGTTGAATGTTTCCTAAAGGCATAGACTACATCACATAATAAAGGAAACATATAAGGGGAGGTAGTCCTTTCCCAACAGAATCAGATTATAATGAAGGGAAAAACATGGGGGACATGCATGAACAAATTATGAACAGCACCTTGGACATATTGAATGATCTAGCTTAGGGAAAACAAAATTTGGTTCAACTAATCACACAATTTGTGACAAACAAGCAAGACCAACATGCGAACAACCATGGAGTAGGTGGGTCCAATGGACATAATAGGGAACAATGTGAAATTGGTAACTCCCCTAAACTTGGACAAAAAAGGTGGGAAATAACCTATTTACCTCGAGAATAACAACCCCTATACCTATTCTACTTAATTTTACAGATGAGCCGCAAACAGGGAACCAAGAAAAATTAGGATAGAATGAAAGATTTGATGAATACCTATGGGAATATGAGTTACTTGGACAAGATTTCCACCAAGTTATTCCATTATAAGACCTTTTCCTGACTAAACATCGAAGCAATCCCAAAATATTGATTTGATGAGGAAGGTGAGAAAATTTTCAATACCTTCATTTGATGGGTCCTTAAGATCCATAGAAAGAGCTAACTTGACACTTATTTCTAGATAAATCCCATGACCGAAATAGATGCCATCAAATTTTCCACTCTACGTTTAGAAGGAGGAGCTCATGAGTGGTGGTACCATGGATTGGTAACTCTAGGGCATATTAATATCACTTCTCACATGGAGTTCATGGAGTAATTTATGGACCTATTCAACATGAAAGACCCTAAATTGATTTAGGGACTTGACTCAAATCAGACAAATAAGAACAACTAGAGTCTACATTCTATAGTTTCAGAAGATGGTAGTATGGGTAACTGATGTGTATGAAAAAAGATTGATTATGTTGCTCATTGATGGTCTAGTCAAACCCCTTCATATATGGGTCAAATATTTCAAACCAAATACTTTATATGATTCTTTTACCAAGGCCTAAGACATGGAGGAGGTAATGCTAAAGTCGAAAGCCCGTATCAAGCCTTTCATCCCAGAAAAGAACAAGGACAAGAAGCCATTCCATATAGGAGGAATAGGGAAGGCTAAGATGGATGATGTCGTCTACAATGAATTAAGGAAGAATAAACTATGTTTCAGCTAAAAGGAATTGTGGGAGCTAGGGCATAGATTCATGGGAAAAGGGAAGGTGCATTACATTGAGGTACTGTTAGGTATCGAGGAAGAAGAGGAATAAACAGGACAAGACCACATGTGAATTGTGGGACTATCACTCCACTTTACAAAGTTCCATGGTACTACACCTTCATAGTCAAAGAGACAATACATGGCTAGAAGATCACAACGTTAATTGTTGGTGGGGAAACCCATAATTTTGTTGATGCTGCTTTAGTGATAAAGAGGGGAATTCCCACTAATAAGGATTTGATGTGGTTGTAGCATATGGGTATAATATTACATGCACACACATTATTCCCTAGTTATATGTAAACTTGGGTAGCTACTCATCGAAAATTTATTTTTACATAGTTGACTTAGCAGACAAAAATTTGGTGCTAGGAGTACAACGGATATACTCCTTAGGGTACATCCACCAACTATCAGATTATGAAGATGGAATTTAAAAGGAAATATGGGAAAAAATTATTTTTCAAATTTTAAGGTGCATGTCCAATGGTGCTCTGAGAGTAATATCAACAAAAGGGATGGAAAGGGTCTTTTGACAAGGATAGGTAACATAGGTAGTAAAGTGCCTCATTACCACTCAAGATACTACAAGTAGCATGTTGAAAATGCAGCAAGATGATGGAGCTTAGTGAAATGAAGTCGCCTTCACTAAGTGGGCCCACAGGCAAATTCTGGTGCAAAGTCTATTTTTAGACTATGTCTATTTTTAGACATATGGAGCATGGTCTGGGGATTGCAGTATGTTATTCTTGGAGTATTGGTCATGTTGGTAAAAATAGATGGGACTCTATTTTTTGGACCTATAGGTCGAAGTCTATTTTTAGATTGCCTCTCCTTAAAATAGGGAAGTCAAATACTATTTACCCTTAATAATATTTAGACTATAAACTTCAGTTTACTCTCTTGGAGCACTTCAGTTCGAGCCTTGGAAGTGGCTCATGCATCTGACAGAGGAATTACGCTATTCCTAGGGTTTGATGGCATCATGCATGGTTGACTTCAGTTAGGACTTCAGTGGCAGAAGTTTGGTGGAGTTAATGAGACGGCTAGTGGAGTTGTGTTCTGTTTATTTTAGTTGAACTAGTTGAGATTAGTTTAACTAGCTAATCAATTAGTTATGAGTGGAGTGAATTAAATATTATTTAATTCATTAATTAGTAACTCATTATTCAACTCAAGAACACATCGGTTCACTACAGTGCATGATCAGTTCAGTGGAGACCAGTGAAAGAGGTAGATGAAAGGGTGGAGTTAGCTATCAGTGGCGACATCAGTTGTGCATGAGATTTGCACCACACTTGGAGGAATTTCCCATGATGATTGTGCTATCAAGCCAAGGAGATTCAAACCTTGGATCTCTATATAGACAGGCCTGGATTGCGCAATAGAGGCAAGGCAATTGGCGGTGAGTTTTGAACCAGTAACCTGTTCAAAACTGAGCTAGATTGTGGGTAACTGTATGAGAAAGTACTGAGTACTTGTGACGAGTATTGTACTGAGTTTGTTACTTGATTTCTCCATTATAATATACACAATAGCTGCGGGGTTTTCAGCTATAAGCTTTCCCCATACATACTGTGTTAATGTGTATGATGATTTGATGTGTTATCGCTTGATTTTATTTTCGCATGTGTGATGATCTGAGTTGAGTTGAGTGGAAGAGATTATGTGTTGTGTATGAAGTTCAAATAGTATGTGACCAGGATAGTCTCGGTGGATAATTAATCATTATTCGGCAAATTTCTACATGGTATCAGAGGTATTGAAGTTCAGATTGATCATCATAATGATTACAAACTTATTTCGGTAGACAGAGTCTGCATGCGGGCCAGGTAGCCTCCGGATTCATCTTTCTTCGGAAAGTGAAAGGTCTGGTAAATGCCCCTTGCAGTCAATCTCTGTGCTAGAAATAATTTGTTCTCACAGATCTAGAGCGGTTGAGCTTTGAGGTGGAATTCGAAATTTTGCAGCAGTTTTTGTTTTCTTGGTGCCAGTGTTGAAAATGTCTTTCAACGGTTTGCGACTCGAATATGCTCTTGAAGGCAGTTCGAATTATGTTGCATGGAAGGATCGCATGGAGGTAGTATTAGAAGATAATGGTATGAAGGAGTTCGTAGATACGGATGTCCAAAAGCCCACTGATCCTGCTGAAGTCGAAGCATGGCAAAAGAAGATGGCGAAATGTCGAAGGATCCTGTTGGAGGGCGTCAAGGATCATATTGTATCCAGCCTGCATGGAAAGGCTTCTCCATATTTAATGTGGAAAGATTTGATGGATCTATTCCAGAGTAAGAGCGACCAAAGGAAGCTGGCACTCAAAGATAAGCTCGGGAACATCAAGATGGAGAAGGGCGACAGTATCGCCAAATACCTCACGAAGTTCACTCAATGCAGAGATGAGCTGGGAAGTGTGGGGGTGACTGTCGAAGACGAGGACATGGTCGACCTGGCTCTCCTTGGTCTTTAGAAGGCTTGGCACTCATATCAAGATAGTGTCAATGGTCGGGAGAAGCTGCCGGGATGGGAGCGCCTTTGGGCGGATCTCATGCAGGAGGAGATAAGGAGGACTACTCGAGATGGATCTTCATCAAAGGGAGTTGATGAAGAAAACTACGCTTTGGTTGCCAAAGCAAAGAAGGGGAAGGGTAAGAAAACCTCTCATTCTAGTGCAAAGGGCAAGAAGCAGGATATGGCGAAAGTGAAGTGTTTTCACTACCATGATCACGAACATTATGCTACCAATTGTCCAAAGAAGAAGAAGAACAAGCAAGCGGGAAGATCTGCAGATGGAGAAGCTTTGGCTTCACAGTTCGAGCTTGACTTTTCACTGATTGCATGCTTTGTTTCAAGTGTGATGGGATCGGTGTGGTTCTTGGACAGCGGTGCGTCATTTCATATGACGGGAGATCGGGAGTTGTTCTCAGATCTGGAGGACAAAGATTTGGGTTTGCACATCGAGATGGGCGATGATGGTAGATACAGTGCGACTGGTATCGGTACCATATCCTTTCAGAGGGAGTCTGGTAAACCCTTTGTATTGAAGGATGTCGTGCATGTACCTGGATTGAAGAAGAACTTGATCTCTGTGGCGATGTTGGAGGATAAGGGGTATGATGTGGTATTCAGCGAAGGAAAAGCCTTCCTGCGCAGTAAGACTACTGGAGAGACCCGGAAGATAGGGGTTCGGACCAAGAACCTTTATCAGTTGCAGGTAGATGGCTGCGCAGCTATGGCATGCAAGGCGGGAGAAGTGGTGAGCCGGGATGATGAGGGCGAATTGTGGCACAGGAGATTGGGCCACCTTCACCATGGAGCTTTGAAGATTCTGCAGCAGATATCTACTGGACTTCCTAAGGGCACTCTTGCGCAGTCAGATCAGTGCAAGGGGTGTACTTTAAGGAAGTATGTGAAAGCCACCTTTCACGAGAAGGATAGTCGCGCCACGACGATCCTTGAGAGAGTTCACACAGACGTGTGTGGTCCTTTCTCGGTTGCTTCGACAGCAAAGCACAAGTATTATGTGATCTTTGTTGATGATTTCTCTCGAAAGTGCTGGATCTTCTTCATGCAGAAGAAGAGCGATACATTCGCGAAGTTCTGTGAGTTTAAAGCACTGGTCGAGAAGGAGTCGGGGAAGATGGTGATTGCTCTAAGGAGTGATAACGGTGGTGAATTCATCTCGGCTGAATTCAAGGAGTTCTGCAGCGCAGAAGGGATTCGGAGAGAGCTCATCGCACCCCATAACCCACAGCAGAACGGGGTGGCTGAGCGGAAGAACAGAACGATCGTGGGTGCTGCACGGGCGATGTTGCATGATCAGGGCCTACCCCTTCACTTGTGGGCTGAGGCATGAAATACTGCAGTGTATGTGCAGAACCGTTGTCCTCACAAGATACTTGGCATGAGTACACCGGAGGAGGTGTTTTCTGGCAAGAGGCCTGATATTTCTCATCTGAGAATTTTTGGCTCACCTGTCTACATGCATGTGACGAAGGATGCCAGAAAGAAGCTGGATCCGATCGCAGAGGTTGGAATATTTGTGGGGTACACTGATACACCTCACAACTATCGAGTGTATTTGTCAGACAGTCGCAAGACTGTTGTGCGACGGGATATCAAGTTTCAGGAGGAGAAAGCCATGCAGTGTTCGCTTGAGAGGGAGCTACACTTGCATGCGGATGAGGAGCTGTTAGTTCCTAAGGAGGAGCTTCCGGATGTGGATCAGCCACAAGAGGAGGTTCAGGAGGTGGAAGAAACCACCCAGGCAGCGCCAACCATCAGAGGGCGCATGCGCACTACAGAAGCTGAGCGACTGGCTCGGGATGCAGAGAAGGTTGTAGGACCACCTACAGTACAGCGCAGACAGAGACAATCACCGGATCGGTACACTGGATACATGGATCTTGTGAGTCAATGTGTTGTGACGGAGCCATCCTCTTTTGAGGAAGCTGTGGAGGAACCCGCATGGGTTGATGCCATGATCGAAGAATATGATTCGATCATCAAGAACAGTGCATGGGAGATTGTCCCAAGACCGGTTGGGAAATCAGTTGTAGGTTCGCGATGGATCTACAAGGTGAAGCAGGCGGCTGACGGGAGTGTGGAGAAGTACAAGGCGAGATTTGTCGCCCGTGGCTTCTCACATATCGAAGGGATCGATTATGAGGAGACTTTTTCACCTGTCGCAAGGTACTCTTCCATACGGACGATCCTTGCTCTCTCAGCGCAGATGGGGTGGCACATTCATCAGATGGATGTGAAGACTGCGTTCCTCAACGGAGTCATTGAGGAGGAGGTGTACATAGAGCAACCTGAAGGTTTCGAGATCTTCGGCAGTGAGTCGCATGTGTGCCGACTCAAGAGAGCACTGTACGGGCTGAAGCAAGCACCTCGTGCTTGGTACACTCGGATAGACAGCTACTTCACTGGGCTTGGATTCTCCAAGAGTGAGGCGGATCCCAGCACATGCCCGGTGTGGTGGAGGGGAAGGCTGACCCGATCATCATCTTGTATGTAGATGATCTGATTTTGACTGGCGACGAGCAGTTGATACTTTCATGCAAGGAGGATCTTGCACGAGAGTTTGAGATGAAGGACCTGGGCATCCTTCATTATTTCCTGGGATTGGAGATTTGGCAGCGCAGTGGAGGACTGTTTGTTTCTCGGGGCAAGTATGCCCGGGAGATTCTGGAGAGGTTCAACATGCAAGGCTGCAAGCCTGTTGACACTCCTCTTCCTGGTGGTTGGAGGAAGGAGGATGCTACTTCAGCGGAGGTAGTGGATGCCTCTGTCTATCGACAGTTGGTGGGGTCGCTTATGTATCTGGTCAATACACGACCCGATATATGCTATGCAGTTAACCAGCTTTCGCAAGCTATGGTTAAGCCTACCAAGCTCTTTTGGAAGGCAGGCAAGCATGTATTGGGCTATATCAGAGGCACATCGGGATATGGTCTATGGTACGGATAGGAGGATGGAGCGAAGCTTTCTGGCTTCACTGATGCAGTTTGGGCAGGGAGTCCAACGGACCGGAAGAGCACTTCTGGAGGAGTTTTCAGCATTGGGTCGACAGCAGTTTCCTGGTACAGCAGAAAGCAGAGATCCGTGGCACTCAGTTCAGCAGAGGCCGAGTACATGGTAGCTAGCTTGGCTGCATGCGAGGCTATTTGGATGAGGAAGATCCTCGCAGGTTTGTTCAGGTTGCATTTGGAGCCTACAGTGATCTACTGTGATAACCAGAGTTGCATTAAACTCTCGGCTAATCCAGTATTTCATGATAGATCCAAACACATCGACATCAGGTACCATCATATCAGAGATTGTGTTCAGTGGAGAATCATGATGCTTTCATATGTTCCCACGGAGGATCAGGATGCCGACATCCTGACGAAGGCGCTCACCAGGAGCAAGTTCAAATTCCACAGAGGTAGGATAGGGGTTGCAGATAATCCATATCTTGCTGAGAGGGAGTGTTGAAAATGCAGCAAGATGATGGAGCTTAGTGAAATGAAGTCGCCTTCACTAAGTGGGCCCGCAGGCAAATTCTGGCGCAAAGTCTATTTTTAGACATATGGAGCATGGTCTAGGGGTTGCAGTATGTTATTCTTGGAGTATTGGTCATGTTGGTAAAAATAGATGGACCTCTATTTTTTGGACCTATAGGTCGAAGTCTATTTTTAGACTGCCTATCCTAAAAATAGGGAAGTCAAATATTATTTACCCTTAATAATATTTGGACTCTAAACTTCAGTTTACTCTCTTTGAGCACTTCAGTTCGAGCTACAGAAGTGGCTCATGCATCTGACAGAGGAATTACACTATTCCTAGGGGTTTGGTGAGCTCATGCATGGTTGACTTCAGTTAGGACTTCAGTGGCAGAAGTTTGGTGGAGTTGATGAGACAGTTGGTGGAGTTGTGTTCGGTTTAACTTAGTTGAACTAGTTGAGATTAGTTTAACTAACTAATCAACTAGTAATGAGTGGAGTGAATTAAATATTATTTAATTCATTAATTAGTAACTCATTATTCAACTCAAGAACACATCAGTTCACTACGGTGCATGGACAGTTCAGTGGAGACCAGTGAAAGAGGTAGATGAAAGGGTGGAGTTAGCTATCAGTGGCGACATCAGTTGTGCATGAGATTTGCACCACACTTGGAGGAATTTCCCATGATGATTGCGCTATCAAGCCAAGGATATTCGAACCTTGGATCTCTATATAGACAGGCCATGATTTCGCAATAGAGGCAAGGCAATTGGCGGTGAGTTTTGAACCAGTAACCTGTTCAAAACTGAGCTAATTTGTGTGTAACTTCATGAGAAAGTACTGAGTACTTGTGAGGAGTATTGTACTGAGTTTGTTACATGATTTCTCCATTATAATATACACAATAGCTGCGGGGTTTTCAGCTATAAGCTTTCCCCATACATACTGTGTTAATGTGTATAATGAATTGATGTGTTATCGCTTGATTTTATTTCCGCATGTTTGATGATCTGAGTGGAAGAGATTATGTGTTGCATATAAATTCGAATTGTATGTGATCGGGATAGTCTCGGTGGATAATTAATCATTATTCAGAAAATTTCTGCAGCACTTCTAGCAACATCCGGACATATAATTCATATTGGATAAGCATGGGAATGTTTTTGGGGAGATTCCTCAGGGCGACCACTAGACCAATGGTTTGAGAATACTATTGAGTTGGAAGATGGAGCAAAACGGTCATGATGACTCCTTACGGGCATCAAAAGAGATTCCAAATATGAAAATAAAATCATAAAAGGAGTTATTAGACATGGGTCACATTAGGCCTAGTTCTAGTCCCCGCCGCATCCTTGTTAGCATTGGTTAGGAATAAATATGGTCCAATCTTTGATGTTCATTAACTAAAGGGCCTTAAATAATAAAATTATTAAAAATAGATATCGAAGCCCATGGATAAATGAATTGTTGGACAAGTTGCATGTGGTAGTGTTCTTCTCTAAGATAGATCTTAAATTAAGGTACCATCAAATTAGGTCCTGGGAGAAATATGTGCATAAGAAATCATTCAAATGCCTTTTTTGGCACTATGATCATGCCATTTAGGTTAAGTAATGTGTAAACCATGTTGCATTTGTGCATGAATTATATTTTCAGTTAGAAACTGTGTAAGCATTTGTTGGTATTCTTTGGTCACTTGTTAATGTGCCCCCAAATTAGACACAAATTAAGGCCCACCTAAACATTCTTAGGCACATAAAGGCTATATTAAATATTTCCTTATACACTTAATAATGATTTTTTATATTCAATATGTTCTTAGGAAGGTTTAGAGATAATTGCATACTATGTGCCTAATATTATTTATTTTTGCAGAATATTGAGAGAATATTGAGTAAATTCTAAATGAGATAATATAGGGAATTTATCCCTACTACAGGATGGACCAATATTGGATAATAAATGAAAAATGTATCATGAAATTATTGACAAATTATGGAGCTCCACTGATTGAGAAAATATAGGGATGTGTTCCTTGTCATTTAATGAAGATTCCTAGTGTTGGGAACTAGATCCACTTTTTGAGGGATTTTGGAGGGGAAATTTTCCTCCTTTCAAGGAAAATTCTTCCCCATCTATTTGTATAAGTACCAATTTTAATTTTCCTCTAGGGGCAGGTATTTATTAATCTTATTGTGGACAAAACTTTGTATTTAGCAGCTCCACTTTCATTTCTAGCAGGGATGTAGTTGGATTGATTCAAATAATGAATTTTGGTGCCATTTTTAGCTTCTAAAGCTTGGTTTCCTTCATAGGACTCTGGGTATCCTTGGGCTTGGTGATCCCAATAGCCTCAAAGCCGTGCTACACAATTTATTTATCTCCTTTGAATGTCTTTTTCACTTGCATCTCTTGTTTCCACATTTACTATTCATGCTTCTTTTGTTGTAGGTCATATTGGTTACATAATCTAAGTGAGTTTGTTTGAAGTTTATTTAAAAATTCACAAGAATTATGCATCCTTATAACAAATTTTAAAATTTATACTCATAATTGAGCTACTTGGATTGGTTTACTAGTTCACAAATATATAATTTCTGGTAGTCTCTTGTAGAAAAATAGTAGTAATTTTCTGCTATTTTTTAGCGCATGTTAACGAGGCTATTTTGGGTTGATTTTTATTGAATTTATTCCTAAAAATATTTAAGTTAATAAAAAATTTACCCTATATCATATGCACTTGATTATGTTAGACATTTGGTACGTTAACTAGTTCACTGATTCTTGAATTTCTAGTTTTTGGAGTAGTAATTTTCTGCTATTTTTTGCCACATGTTAAAAATGGTAATTTTGATTTATTTCACTTGGATTGGAGTCCTAGGAAATCCTAATTTAAAAAAAAAAAAAATTACCCCATCTCATTTTCATTCTATTTTCTTGGTCATTAGTGAGATAACTCAGAGGACATACTAGTTGGAAGACTAGGTATTTAGTCTTTTCAAGTATAAAAATCATAATATTTTTATTGGGTGTTAGTTTAAGTATTTGAATCCTACCATTAGGGATTAGAAACCCTCTTTTCATATCATATTAGGGTCTCATTCAGAAATTTTATCATTCCACAAGTTATCATTCCAAAATTTACTCACTGATTGTAGCCCTAAAATAAAAAATTTCACTTTTTCCTAAATTACCATTACTTGGTGCCTCATTTTCATAATATGCTAAATGTACATCAGTCATGAAGTCTAAGTCATCATGGCATCATGAAATTAGGTCATTCAAGGTTTCATTAGGTCATTAGGGTTTCCAAGGTCCAAATAAAACACCATTTCCATTGCAAAATGCCAACAAGTAAGGGAGTCATCAAATAACATCTCTTCACCATATGAATATGATTTGCAAAGAGAAATTCTTGTTTCAACATGTAATTTTTGTTTTAAGATATAATTTTTAATTTTCATTATGTAATTTTATGTCATTTAAAATGTAATAAGCTCATGATTCCCAAGCTGCCAACTCAAGGTTCCACATGTCAAAGCATCAAAATGTCAAATCCTAGTGTTCTCTAAGCTCATCAGATGATCAGATATCAAAGAAAAAATTCAAATGCAAAGGAATAGTTTCAAAGTGAAAAGTGAATGAAAATAATAGAAAATGGGCCCCAAGGCCCAATTCATTTAAATGATCAATTATAAATACCGCCACAAGACAAGAAAGAAGCTCATTTGCTCTTGCATCCATCGAGCACACACTCCCTTGGTTTAGAAATCCGAATTGCAGGGTCAGAGGAAAAATTTGTGTGGTGTTGCGCTCTCTAGAGGGTGGTGCTATGCTTTCTCAATAGGCGTTTCACTTTTAGCAGTTAGCGCTACACTTTTTACTGAAGGGCGCTGCGCTTCTGGGCAAGGCGTTGCACTTTTTCCCAACTTGCCCAAAAAGAACTAAGACTCAAGAAAACTCTTCAAAACCTTCAAAAATTTCTTCTAACACCATCTAGCAAGTAAGTACATCATGTTTATTGCCTCCTTGCACTCCTAAGCATTGATTTCATAGTGTTCTTGTTCCTAAGTAAAATTCGCATTTGGTCTAGTGAAGAAACCTTAATTATATTCTTGATTCCCAATTTGATGCCCTTTAACCCTGAAATCCCTTCCTACATCATTATTAAATCTATCCCTACCCCTACACTACCATTTCCTAGACCCTAAATCCCTTTCCCCTAAAACCTTAAGTCCTAGGCTTCTAAATTTCCTAGGCAACCACTTCCTCAAACTTGTAATTTAATTGTCATTTCCAACTCCCTTAACATTTCAACCTCCTATCACTTCCCAAAGCTCCATAACCCCTTCCCCCATATCTCTAAATTTTATTAGACTTATCCCTATTCCCTAGACCTATCTCCACTCCCCATTCCCATCCACCTCATCCCCGGGCTTTCTTGGCCACCAAACACTATGGAGGAAGATAAAGACTATATGGAAGAGGAGGATAGACAAGAAGAGGAGGATACATAAAAGAGAAGGCCTCAGAAAGGAGGAAGAGTCCTAAGGCTGGAGCCCACCAACACAAATGATCTGATGGCCTCTCCTATGATTGTCACTTGTTTTGAGATTCAGAGGGTCCAACATCATCCTATGTTGAGTAGAGTCTTCATCTTAAACCTCAGAGACAATCAGGTGACCCTTGCAGGTGTGACCTTCATTGTATCTACATCTATCATTGTTGCTACCACAGAGATTCCAA
The DNA here is from genome assembly GCA_034641835.2 of Pinus albicaulis. Lineage (NCBI taxonomy): Eukaryota > Viridiplantae > Streptophyta > Pinopsida > Pinales > Pinaceae > Pinus > Pinus albicaulis. The sequence continues at coordinate 1,523,349,037 of CM076580.1, forward strand.
ACATGGGTTAGAGGTTGTTTAAATCCAAATGTTTGGAGGATTAGTATTATGAACCATTCATCAAACTAAGGTACAAAAATGAGAGGAAGAGGGTCTTCCCTTTCAGATACCTTCTTGATAGGTATGCCCCCATGATGCAAATCATCATGAAGTACTTCTCTTGTGAAGGAAGGTTCTCTAGGCTCTACACATACCATATTGGACTTCTTATGCACTTCACAAGAGTAAGATTGCTCAATTTCCCATACTATTTATTCAAGAGCATAGAAAAAATGACATACATTGTACAAAGGAGAGATTATGACCAGAAGATGAAGAGCCTTTTTCACCATTATCTCATCAAGATCATTGCCCTCCATCAACTTAAATAGTTGCATATTTCATGGGACACCTTCATAGCCAATGATATCTTCACAACTCCACAAACCTAGCATGTTGAAGATATGTCTTCTTCATCTCATCCTATTGTATCTATTCCTCCATCTCATCCTACTGTATATATTCCTCCATCTCATCCTACTATATCTATTCCTCCATCTCAACCCACAACACCTACTCCTTCATCAGCTCAGCCTACTACACCCATTTCACCACCATCATCACCATTTCAGGATCAGGTTGAGTCACCTAGAAGAGTTATGATCAACAAGCCTAAAGGGGATGAATTGGGCACATTGGCTAGAACTTATCATAGAGGGTACATGCAAGTGTTTTCTCCAAGGAAATTGGAAGGGACCTTTCCTTATTCATTAGCAAATAAGGTACATAAAGGTAAACAAAAGATGATAGAAGCATATGAGCATGAGGAATCCATGCAAGAGGATGGTGATCCTCATGATGAGGAAGTATATTTTGAACTTGTTGACTTGGATGAGCATGATTATCATAAGCTTTCCAATGTGATTTTCAAGGAGAAGGATGCCCAAATCAGGGAGCTTCATACCAACTTAGAGAGATCTAAGTTTGTCATTTATTTTCTTGAGCAAGAGAATAAGCAACTGAAAGATAAGCAAATTCTCATGGAGTTGGAGCTGTTTAAAACAAAGAGATGTAAATATATGATGAAACCTAGTGACCCTAACCATGATGACACCCAAAGTAGCACAAAAATACCAAAAACAAGAGGTCTTAAGAGGGCTTTACAACAACAAAGAATTGAAGATGAAAAGCTGACTTTTGAGGAAAGGATTGCTAAGGAGTTTGAGGATAACAGAGAAACATGGCTTGAAAGGGTCAACATATATCTTGAAAAACTCCTCCAAAGGGAAAAAAAGGACAACAAGATGCTCAAGAACTTATCAAATTGGTACATTACAAGGAACAAGGTTGCTAGCATCAAACTTAGGCAATTGTAGGAAAAACACAAGCAAACCCTAGCCAAGAAAAAAGAAGGGGAAAAGCTTGATATCATTGCTGAGGCATCACTCATTGCCTAACACACCTCATCATCCTTCCACAGAATAAATTTTTGAGAATTTTTAGAAAATTTTGAAGTTTTTTGTACTTTGGGCAATTTTGCACAGTTGCACTAGAAAAAGCGTAGCGCCCTAGGCGGTGCGCTTTTTCTAGGGACCTCCAATGACCAAAATGAAAGCACCATTGGATTCGGAAGGCTAAATACAGTCAATAAAACAAATTTACAAAATTTTTTTGGGTGAACAAAGAAGTCAAAAAGTCAAAAAATACCCAAAAAATCACATTTCTGCCTTGTTTTGGAGGTTGGCGCTGCACTTTTGACCAATCTTGGGAGAATCAAATTTTGGAGTGTAAAATATTAATTTTTTTGAAAATAAGAATAGATCTAGAAACTAGATAGGACAGGCTTTGAAATGAGCTATCCTGATCTCAATTTGGACACTGGGAACCCCTTCAAAAGTGGAGCTGATGTTGGCGTTGCGCTTCTTACACTAGCAACGCTTTTTACCAATTTTATGAGTTTCCTGATATTTGTAAATTTTCTTATTTTTTTCAATTTCACCTTGGAAAATGATGTTTTGACAATGTAATTTAAGGATGTAAATGTAATAATCATGTTTTTACACTTACTTAGGGGTAAATACATTAGGTGAAATTTTTTGATGATATGTAATGAATCAGTTTCCAAAAAGTGAGGGTTGAGTCAGTTTGACCTCCCTACACTCTAGGTTTTAGTTCAGTTTTTTATGGAACAACTCCTTAGCTCATGGATTCGACCCCTGAGGTTGGGATAAATTTTTTTAGGTCTATATCTTGTAATTTTTGACTCATTTCATAGGTTGGATGTTGTTGCATTGTTCAAAGACTCTAGTGTATTCAATATTTGGCAAGAATTTAATGAAATAATTGCAATTATTTCTTTGGGATATATGTGGTATGGAAATTCAACATTATTTTTTATTTTGTTGCATATGTATGAATGTCTTGTACTCTCCATGATCCATTTCATTTCTATTATATGTTGATTTTCAAGTTAATAAGCAGAATACATCTTCTATGCTCTATTTTGGAAAGATCTTCATAGTTTGTCTCATTTCTTTAGTTTAGAAAGAATACATGCATTTTATTGCTCTTTCTATCACCTCATATTCCTGATCCATCCCACTCAAAAACCTAAAATGTTAGACTTCCTACCTACCTTGCCCCATTGAATAGACTGTAATCCTAATCTTATTTGCCCTGACCTAGCCTCTTTGACCTAATTCACCCATCCAGAAAACCAATTCAAACAAACAAACCCATGTACTCATACCTAACATAGAACCCTAATTCATCCAACCCTTTTGGCTGTGATTTTTTGGAGAGCGCCCTCTCTGATTTGGTAGGGCTAGCTACCAAGCTAAAATATTAGTATGTGGTTACCTCTATTTGGAATCTTTCTCAACCTTAGAGATCCAGTGGAGTGATAACATACTGGCATCGTTTCCGGGGAACGAAATATTTATTTTCCCTGGGGTACGACAAGAATCATTGGAATTTGATCCTTTGGATGATAGGATTAAGTTTCAGAAAGGCTGTATGGATAATTACAGTGCCAAGATTTTAGAGATGGCTTCAAGAAGATATACTAGAGAAAATTTCAATCCTGATCTAGCTAATCTAGTCGAAGATCCAGAGAAGCTTATCTGGAAGCATAGATATCAAGCTACAAATATTCAGTTAGGTCCAATCCCATTGTTAAGATCTACTTCACTGCCTACTAAAGTACTATCTCTCGAAGATATACCATTTGATCTAGAATTTGAATTGTCATTGTATAGATATAAGTCTGAAACCTCTCTAGCCGACATAGTCTTTGATCCTTTAAGACTCTATGAGGTCAAGTAATTATCTGAGTTAGATCTTGGTTCTATGAAACTTGAAGACAAATTGGTTTTTGAAGAGATAAAACCTGAATTAGACCTTGACATCAAATTTTGGAGCCAATTCTACCAACAAGAGTCAATACCTGTCTCGACTCAGTCTCAATCAATTGTTTCTTTTTCATATACACCCTCAACCTCATCATTTATACCTACTACTTCAATACCTACAAATGCTATTTCACTACCTATTCAACCAACTTATCCCATTGTCAATCTAGTACTTCACTTAGTAGGAATCATGGCTAGATTTTCCCCACTTATATTAGCTGCTCAATTGAATGATTTACGTTAGGGTTATGGCGAGAGACTCCCCATGTTTGATGAAAATTCTCCCATAATTGCAAAACAACACATTGTCAAAGTCACTGACTTCATAGACTTGGAAGAAGTAGATTATGACAATGCTAAAATGAGAATTATAGCCCAGAGGATCTCTGGATATGTCAAAAAAAAATTTAGATCCTTGACTGCAAACTCCATAGCCACTCCAGAACAGTTGATTGATGCATTTATAGCTTGATGGGAGGTGAAGAAAAGCATTTACAGTTGCTTTCTGAGTATGAGAATATAAAGGGAAACCCTAATGAATCAGTCCAGGATTTCAATACTTGCTTTAATAGAACTTATAATGAAATTCCCGTTGAGATCAAGCCTCCCCCAGGATTAACTCTCATATGTTATCCAGATGCATTTGATTCAGGCATGACATACCAATTAAGGGAAAGAATTCCAACTACATTAGTAGATATAGAAAAGAACGCAATCAGTGTTGAAGCAAATCTACTGATGAAAAGAGCTAGAACAAGAGGTAAGAGAAATGTCACTATTAAATATTAACCATCCACCTCATATTCTGATGCCAAGATTGACACATTGATAAGGAGTATTGAAAGAATGGTTGACAAGATTTCCATCATTGAAAGACATCATGAGGTCAGAAATACTAACTTTAGAGGCCAACAACAACCTCAATTAAGGATCAAGTAGAGAGAACAACGGGCTCCTGAGAAACCAACACAATAGCAACAAATTAGGACACCCTTGTAGCAAAACTATGCTCAAGGAATAGAAGAAAAATATGAAGACGCAATTGTTGAGGAAAATATCCTTTTCAAGGCTGATGGCTTGCCCATGTTTTTGAAGGAAGATGAAGAATATTTTTAAAATAAAGACGAGCCTAAAGATGAAGATATTATCCTTGTCAATGATCATGAGTTGGAGACCAAATTTGATGATTATCAGTGGGGTTAATTGAATGCACTTAGTTGACAACAAAGGCATCACTCACTAAGGAGCAGGGATGTGCCGATTAATCCCATTAATAAAAGGGCATCTCAATAGAAGGATACTCAAAGAAAGTAGAATCCTCTGGGTAGTCAGAGTAAAGGAAAAGAGGCTGTAGTCATGAATCAGAACAAGGCAAATCAACCATCCACGATTTCAACAATTAAGGAAAATGACAGTCAGAAGAAATAATCTCCATCAAAGGACCATGCTGATAAATGAGACATCATCATTAAAGAGGTAGAAAAATCCACTCCTTTCAGCCTAAAATCTGAAATTTCAAAATTGAAAGTGTCTATACCTTTGAATGAGCTTGTTAAGAACAACCAATATAAGTCCCATGTTGCCAAAATTCTTAAAGTAGATCATTTTTCTGACACGGTAAGTGTCAAAGATGATCAGCCTGAACTTATTTTTTGTCCTGCTATTGGCGATCAGTTAGAAGATAGCAAGGTTCCCCCATTCTATTTGAGTCTAAGAATCCACAAATGCATTTTACACAATTCCATGTTAGAATCTGGAGCCTCCCATAATCTAATGCCAAAAGCCATTATGGAAAAGTTGGGTTTATATATCATTCATCCCTTCCATGACTTATAATCCTTCGATTCAGGTAAAGTCTGTTGTATTGGCCTTATTAAGGATTTGGTAGTCTCCCTAGAGCATATTTCAATAAAGAATGCTCTAATGGATGTGGTGGTAGCTAACATATCGCCACGATTTGGCATGTTGCTATCAAGATCTTTTGGGGGGGGGGGGGGGAGGAATTGAGAGGCACATTGCAATTAGACTTTTCTTATGCAACCATCCTAGTTTTCTGACAATTGAGAAAGTTGTACCGAGAAACAAAGATGAAAAATATTATCACAAGAAAATAAAAGCCTAACAATCATCCAATAATTGTTGTACATACATATGTAGAGTCATTTATTTTGTTTAATGATAGCGACTTCAATGATGTAGATAGCCAGCATGTAGAAGTAGAAGATGTTCCAAAGATTCATAATTTCATCAGAAAATTTATAGAAAAGGAAAAAGAGAATCTGTCGAGTTCAATAGAATAACCATCAAATGAGGTAGAGAAAAACTCAAAACAACCATTAGATAAAGCAAAAGGAAGTCCAGAACAACATGAAGAAACAATTCAAAAATTTGAGCCAAAACATAAATCAAAGTTTCAACACTTGGAGGATGAAAATGGTCTGTGGTCCATGGACTTTGATGGTGCCTTGGGGAAATACGGGGCAGTCATTGGAATTTGGGTTCGCAACCCTTTCCACCAACCTTGTAAGGTCCCCACGAATTTAAGATTATGCTCATATAAGTTATATTTTTATTTCACTAACAATGAGGTAGAGTATGAAGCACTGATTATTGACCTAAATTTTTTGACGAAATTGGGTGCAAAAATAATTTCAGTACGTGGTGATTCAGAACTTGTGATAAAGCAAGTTAAAGGTGAATATCAAGCTAACCATCCACGGATGAGAGCATACAGGAATGTTGTACTAGATATTTTGAAATTTTCTTCAGAGTATACATTTTCAGTTGTGCCAAGGAGCCAAAATCTCAAGGCATATTCATTGGCTACAGCTGCAAGCAATTTCAAAATACCCATATTTTCAAACAGGAAATTTGAGATTCATGTGAAACATCGACCCAATATTCCCGATAACTTGCGATATTGGCAAGTATTTTGGGATGATAAGCATGTAAATAACTTTCTCTAAGGTGAGGCTGAATTCGAGAATTGTTCCATAGACTAAATTTGCGACAAAGATAACCAAGACATCAAAGCAACTCAGGTGGATGTACTACAGCTGGAAGACAACAACATTCCAAAAGGTCTCATACCTTTGGAAGAATTGTTTGACCAAGAGGACGTATAAAGGAATCCTACATTGTTTCCTACAGAAAAAGGTGTGGAGGACGTGAACATCGAGACAACAGAAAGGCCAAATATGGTTAAACTTTCCAAGTCTTTATCTGTTGAGGTAAAGGCTAAATATGTTAATTTACTTTCTTAATTTTATGATATTTTCACATGGGAATATGTAGATTTAATGGTGTATGATAAGAACATCATTCAACACACCATTCCGATTAAGTCCAATCAAAATCCCTTTTGGAAAAAGTTGAAAAGGATCAACCTGAGATTGCTGCCATCAATTGAAAAAGAGGTGAACAGAATTTTCAAGTCTGGTATTATTGTTCCTATCATATTTTCTGATTGGATTTCAAATTTGGTCCCAGAAAGAAAGAAGATTGGAGAGATACGGATCTGCATAGATTTCAGGAACTTGAACAAAGTATCTCTGAAGGACAATTATCCACTTCCTAAAATGGATCACATCCATTAAAGAGTTGTTGGTTCTTCCCGGATGTCACTGTTGGATGGCTATTCGGGATACAATCAAATTCTAGTGCACGAGGATGATCAAGACAACACGAAATTTGCTACACCTTGGGGTACGTTCAAATATGAAAAAATGTCGTTTGGTCTAAAAAATGCAGGGGTCACGTTTTAGCGGGCCATGGACATATCATTCGCCAATGAAAAATATGTTTTCTTGGTTGTGTATTTAGATGACATGATAGTGTTTTCACATTCTAATGATGAACATTTGCATCATTTAATAATTTGTTTTGAGAGATGCAGGAAATTTAGAATCTCTCTCAACCCAAATAAAATATTTTTTTCCATGGAGGAAGGAAAACTTCTCGGTCACATCATCTCGAAGGATGGGATTCAGATTAACCCTTCTCATGTTCAAGCAATTCAGGAGATTGATTTCCCTCGCAGCAAAAATGAAGTATAAGCATTCAATGGTAAGATGAATTTCTTACATAGATTCATTCCTAATTTGGCTGAGCATCTTAGAGAGTTGACAAAGATGTTGAAGAAAGATAATGATGTGAAGTGGTTTGAAGATGCCCATAAGTCCTTCAACGTAGTAAAGTTTGCCTTGACCACTGCCCATGTTTTAAAATGTCTCGATTATTATATTGATTTCATAATATTCTCATTTTATTCTAAGCATACCATGGCAGCAGTATTGATGCAGAAAAATGATAAAATTGAGCTGCCAATTGTATTCTTCAGTCGCAACATCAGAGATGTAGCCCTTCGGTACAACATCATAGAGAAACATGCTTTGGATTTGGTTAAAGCACTAAAATATTTTAGAGTTTACATATTACATCCACATACTCTTGCCTATGTGCCTAATGCAGCTGTAAAAGAAGTTCTCATGCATACAGACCCAAAAGGTAGGAGAGGGAGATGGGTAAAATATTTACTAAATACGACCTTGAGATTAAGCCCACCAATATTATCAAAGTTCAGGGCTTAACCAAGCTCATGGCTGAGTCAAACCTCCATGCTCTAGACATCAACCTAATTTTAGCCTTATCCGACAATGAAGAAAAGTAAATCCCATTCAGATATCTTATATATTTTTGTCATCCCCATGATATTATGATATTATTTATGTTTTGCAACATCTAAACCCTCCTCCAGGAATGACTAAGAGTCAAGGCAGATCTTTGAAGCTCAAAGCTTCCAAGTATTGTGTTATCACTCATAAAATTGTGAAACACTACTTGACATAGTCATATAGTTCACTCATCAAAAGAATAAGGTCCCATTAAGCCTTTTCAAGTTGGTATAGGAAAATTTCATTTTTTACATATTTAGCTTATCCTATGGTTCAAGGTCACCTCCATTTGTGTCATGTCATGTCCCATCAATCCTCATATGGTTTCAGTTTTCATTCCCCAAGAATTTAAATTTAAAAAGGGCACTTAAGTCAGTTTTTCAACTTTTTGTAGTGTTTTATACAACAAAAAACAATTTTCTCTATGAAACTGCCTAATAGATTCATAGCAAAACTATCAAAAGTTAAACTAATCACGCTATGAAAAATTGTTTTCTTACCTGTCTTGTCAAACTTGATGTTATCACTCAAAAAATAATAATTTAAACATAATTTTGACAAGGTTACATAGGTTCATGGGTCAAAATAGGGTTTTAGGAGTCATTTTAAGTTTGATCAAGGGAAGTATTAAATTATTTATAGTTTGAGCTTACCCTAAGGTTTAAACACACTCATTTTCAAACTCCATGTCACATCATTCATAATTTTCTAATTAATTTCATTTTCCAAAGGTTTTTGTACCAAAAGTTCCAAATTAGCCAAGAAACCACAGTTTAGTAGTGCATTACACTGTAAAAAGTCACTTTTTGCTACGAAACTGCTGAAAGTTTCGTAGTGAAATATGAAGCAAAATTTTGTTTTCTAACTTTGAGAAGTCAACTTCAAAGGTGGTTTCTGGGAAAACAGAAAGGTATTTTAAGACACTGAGAGAGGTTATTTTCAAAAACATATAAAATACAAATAACCTCTCTCACGTTTCTCACAGGTGTTATCAGTTTGGAGATACAAGGATTTCTTTGAAGCCTTATTTAAAAAAAAACAGAGTTTTCTTGTTTTACACATGTTTTGAAAATGTAGTTTATGGACAGATGGAGATGTGTTTAAAAAACCCAAGAGAGGTTTTTATTCTAGATATACTGAACTAAAACAACCTCCTTCAGGTTTTCAAAATACATCATGTATTAGAATATATAAGCTTTGTTCCAAGACCTATTTTTGGGGAAAAAATAGGAAAAATCTGCAAGGATGTCTTAAATATGAAAGGTGAGATTGACACCTCAAGACTCTTAGGTGAGTTTATTTATGGTTGTTTGAGGTTTATGAAATGATTAGCTATGATTTTTTTCCACTCACAGGTTTCAGTTTTCAAAATTATGCAAAAATCTGCATTTTCAGCAATTTTGTAGTGCCTCCAGGCTTGAAGGGCAGCAAAGCACTACGAAACTGATGTAGCTGCGCTTTTGTCTTCCTGATCAGTTTTAAAGGGTGTTAAGGGCTGAAAATTATATGAGACATGTGTTGAAGGATGATAAAGCTGATGCAAGAGGAAAGAGTTATAAATTTTGAGGATAAAGGCTTGTTTTAAGGCGCTACGAAACTGCGCTACGAAACTGCATTACTTTCGTAGCGCACTGTGTTTTAGTATTTTTAGAAGGTTTTGGAGCAGGTTTTGGATAGTTGGAGGATATGAAAGAGTTAAATACCATGTAAATAAATTATTAAAAACTCAAGGACCACGAATTCAAGACCAAATGACAGCCAAAATATTCAAAGAAGAAGAAGACCATTTACCTAAAAAACAGGGTTTTGTTTCCTAGTTTTAAGGAGGTCTGTTAAGTGGTCACAAAGTGGTGAATATCATCATCTAAATTCGACCATGTGACAAAATACATGTCAAATATTTAATTTATTTAAGTAGATAAGGTTGCTATAGATAATAATGAAGAGTTTGAGTCCTATTTGAAATAGGACTGTCAAGTAGGATACGTGTCTGTTTGTCATAAATTTGATGTTTTATGGTTATGCAACGTGTCAGTATGCAAAAATTCGATGTATCTAGCCTAGAGGCAGATCGTATGATGTTTTAACATGTATTTTAAAGGCCATGGGGTCGAATTTGTTAATGGTTGGAGATTTTTGGCAAAATTGCAGCCTATTGTAAATTCATTGTTTCAGCAATACAGAGATAGTGTTACTTGGCCAACTTGAGATTCTGAAGGAGTTTTTAGTGCTTACTTGTTCTATATTTACCTTTTATGTATCTATCTTGCAGTGGTTTTCATTTATATTACTCATAATTCATCCTTGTGATGCTCTGAATTCCTTTATAAGTGAATTGACTGTGTATTTCCTTGTCTCATGTGTGTGTCCTACTACTAAAAACTCTGACCTTCCTCAACTTCCATGTCAAGTAGATTCACTGATCATTGAAATTTTGAATCCATAAGCTCAATGGCTACATATTGATATTATTTTCAACGTACAGGTTGGATATGTTATCTCAGAAGACTATTTGATTGTAAAATTATTGGAGTTTGCTGCTATACACAATAACAACACAACTTTTCTTCACCTGAGATTCTTATTATATTTCAATGAGTTTTTGTCCTATATTTTGAAAGGTTTTCTTCAATGTCTTAATTCTTATTACTCATAAATCATGATTTTTCATGCTCTGGCTTCCTTTAAGTATTAAGGTATGGTATATCTCTCTTAATAGTTTACCTTCAATGTCTTGATGTCTCATCACTCAGAATTCATGTATTACATGCTCTGACTTCCTTTGAACCTCAAGCTATTGAAAACCTCCTGTATGTCTTGCTCTTTCATTGAAATATTTACAAGCCTCAGCTTCCACAAGGAAAGCCTTGTTATTGAGATCCCTATCACTGACTCCATAGCCCAATGGTAGTAAGCTCTGATCTTTTCAACCTACAAACATATAAAAACAATACATAAATCATAGAGTTAGCCATCTATTTTTATCATTAACCAATATCATAAACCCCCTTGAGAGAGCCCTCTTAGACTGAAGAGGCTAAGATTCAATTAGAAGTGGTTTGAAATAGTTACACTGAAGTTGTATGATGAGCAACCAATCAGGTATGATTTTTGTGATAACATTTTGGCGTCGTTGCTGGGGACCGAATGTATAAATTTTCCCTGGGAAGAATGAAAAAGTTTCAGTTCTAAGGTCTGAGAGTAGCAGACACTTAGGCACATATTAGCTGTGTTTCTACTCTGGCGACTCCACACATCAAATAATTAATCGGAAGGTGACTCCATTGCTTGAATATCAGTAGCTTGATGAAGTTCCAAGATGAGTTCCATTGCAAGAATAAATTCCAGGTATGCACCTATGAATCGGTCTCACATCCCTGGTTTTCCAAATCCTATGCCAAAGGTTGAATGGCTAATTGATCTTCCAATATTTAAAGATGAAAATAAAGACAATGTTTCTCTTCATTTGGTTAGATTTCATATGCATATACACAGTCTTAAGGTTCAGTTTCCTGAGGATTGTCTCATGAAGATGTTTATGGCCACTTTAGAAGGAAAAACATGGTCTTGGTATGAAAGCTTTCCAAATGGTTCATTATATTCTCTTGTTGATTTCCATGTTGAATTTTATGAGATGTATGAAGAGTGACATCCCTCCTTATTGCTGGTCAAAGATTGATGTAAACGCTGTGTGAGTTTTATTGAATATTTGGAGAATTGTTATGAAGATGATGAGTTCATGGATGAGGAAATTTTAGAGGCCCTTCATGACAATCCCTTTCATCACCAAGAAGAAAGGATATCCTCTCTCTTGGATGAAAATGAAACCCAGTAGGAGTTTATTTATGAAAATCATGTTAGATCCTCTGAGTTTGATGAAAAGTTGCAACAGACTTGTCAGTCTTTTGATCATCAGGAGTAAGAGAACCATTGCAAACAACAAAAGGAAATATTGGAAGATAATTACTATAACTCTCAAGTAAAGGAAAAATTTGATTCTTCATGTTATTTCTTGCATCAGTCTACATCAAATAATGATCACACTAATGAAGAAGTGGGTGAAATTTTTTTTTTTATCCTTGTCTTCTAATCTAAAATAATTTGAGTGCAAGTCAGAAGTTAAGATTCAATTTGTGGATGAAGTTGCTAAGAACATTGAAAAGGACATTGAAGTTTTAGAAGGTCAAATTCAACCTTATAGGCTTCATGATCAAGATCAATATTTTCAAAAGTTGTTAATGCCAGAAAACAAAGAGAGGGTGCTGCTACGTTTCTCCTTTGAGTTTGAGTAAGAATACACTATTTTTGAAAATCAATTTTAATAACAATTTGATAGCACACAATTGAAATCTTATGTGGTTGAGCAAAGCATATATGAGTTGTCTAAAGTTGCAGAATGTCTTGAGAATTATCAAATAGATTATGTCTTCCATGATCCTATAGTTGACTACATGAAAGAATTCTACAATTAAGATTTTCAATTATATTTTCATCATGAGGATCAGATTCATTTTATGTTGCCTTGGTCATTTCAGTATCATTCTTACTGTTGGTTCAAGCGCAGTCAACAAGTTCAAGTGTCAGATCAAATCAATGACTAGCTTCATTGGAATTTTCATGTTGCTTGAGTTAAAAATGGAGATTGCAGATGTTAGGGTAGGTAGGAGTGTGTGAATAAGCTCAAATTTGACTGAGAATATTTTCAGTAGGTACAGATTTGGTTCTTCTGCAGTGACCATCAAGCTTGAGCCCGAGGTGAAGGCCATAATATTTTGAAGAATATTTGGTAAAATTTCAGAGTTTTTATTTCCAAGAAGATGGATAGCACTGGAACTACATGTTCTTTAGTGTACCATAGGGGCACACCATCCCAAGTGGAGCCACTATTATCACTCAAAAAAAATAAAATCAAACATCATTTTGACAAGGTTACATAGGTTCATGGGTCAAAATAGGGTTTTAGGAGTCATTTTAAGTTTGATCAAGGGAAGTATTAAAATTTTTATAGTTTGAGCTTACCCTAAGGTTTAAACACACTCATCTTCAAACTCCTTCATGTCACATCATTCATAACTTACTGATTAATTTTGATTTTCCAAAGGTTTTTGTACCAAAAGTTCCAAATTAGCCAAGAAACCACAATTTCGTAGCGCATTACACTATAAAAAGTAACTTTTTTCTACGAAACTGCTGAAAGTTTCGTAGCAAAATATGAAGCAAAATTATGTTTTCTGACTTTGCGAAGTCAACTTAAAAGGTGGTTTCTGGGAAAAAAGAAAGATATTTTAAGAAAATGAGAGAGGTTACTTTCATAAACATATCAAATAACAATAACCTCTCTCATGTTTCTCACAGGTGTTATAAGTTGGGATATACAATGATTTCTTTGAAGCCCTATTTTCAGAAAACAGAGTTTTCCTATTTTACACATGTTTTGCAAATGTAGTTTATGGATAGATGGAGATGTGTTTCAAAAACCCAAGAGAGGTTTTTCTTCAAGACATACTGACCTACAAAAAAATCCTTCAGTTTTGAAAAATACATCATGTATTAGAAGATATAGGCTCTGTTCCAAGACCTATTTTTGAGGAAAAAACAGGAAAAATCTGCAAGGATGTCTTAAATATGAAAGGTGAGATTGACACCTCAAGACTCTTAGGTAAGTTGATATATGGTTGTTTGAGGTTGATGACATGATTAGCTACAAGTTTTTTCCACTCACAGGTCTCATTTTTCAAAATTATGCAAAAATCTGCATTTTCAGCAGTTTCGTAGCACCTCCAAGCTTGAAGGGCAGTAAAGCACTACAAAACTACTGTAGTTGCGTTTTTGTCTTCCTGATCAGTTTTAAAGGGTTTTAAGGGCTGAAAATGATATGAAACATGTGTTTAAGGATGATAAAGTTGATGCAAGAGGAAATAGTTAGAAATTTTGAGGATAAAGTCTTGTTTTAAGGCGCTACGAAATTGCCTTACTTTCGTAGTGCACTGTGTTTCAGTCTTTTTAGCAGGTTTTGGGGCAGGTTTTGGATAGCTGGAGGATACGAAAGAGTTAAATACCATTTAAAGAAACTATTAAACACTCAAGGACCACGAATTCAAGACCATATGACAGCCAAAATATTCAAAGAAGAAGAAGACCATTTACCTAAAAAACAGGGTTTTGTTTCCTAGTTTTGAGGAGGTCAGTTAAGTGGTCAAAAAGTGGTGAATCTCATCATCTAAATTCGACCATGTGACAACATAATTGTCAAAGATGTAATTTATTTAAGTAGATAAGGTTGTTATAGATAATAATGAAGAGTTTGAGTCTTAGTTGAAATAGGACTGTCAAGTAGGATAGGTGTCTGTTTGTCATAAATTTTATGCTTTATGGTTATGCAAGGTGTCAGTAGGAAAACATTTGATGTATCTAGCCTAGAGGTAGATCATATGATGTTGTAACATTTCTATTAAAGGCCATGGGGTCGAATTTGTTAAGGGTTGGATATTTTTGGCAAAATTGCAGCCTATTGTAAATTCATTGTTTCAGCAATACAGAGATAGGGTTACTTGGACAACTTGAGATTCTGAAGGAGTTTTTAGTGCTTACTTGTTCTATATTTACCTTTTATGTATCTCTCTTGTAGTGGTTTTCATTTATATTACTCAGAATTCATCCTTGTGATGCTCTGAATTCCTTTATAAGTGAATTGACTGTGTATTTCCTTGTCTCATGAGTGTGTCCTACTACTAAAAACTCTGACCTTCCTCAACTTCCATGTCAAGTAGATTCACTGATCATTGAAATCTTGACTCCATAAGCTCAATGGCTACATATTGATATTATTTTCAACCTATAGGTTGGATATGTTATCTCAGAAGACTATTTGATTGTAAAATTATTGGAGTTTGTTGCTATACACAATAACAACACAACTTTTCTTCACCTGAGATTCTTATTATATTTCAATGAGTTTTTGTCCTATATTTTGAAAGGTTTTATTCAATGTCTTAATTCTTATTACTCATAAATCGTGATTTTTCATGCTCTGGCTTCCTTTAAGTATTAAGGTATGGTATATCTCTCTTAATAGTTTACCTTCAATGTCTTGATGTCTCATCACTCAGAATTCATGTATTACATGCTCTGACTTCCTTTGAACCTCAAGCTATTGAAAACCTCCTATATGTCTTGCTCTTTCATTGAAATATTTACAAGCCTCAGCTTCCACAAGGAAAGCCTTGTTATTGAGATCCCTTTCACTGACTCCATAGCCCAATGGTAGTAAGCTCTGATATTTTCAACCTGCAAACATATGAAAAAAATACATAAATCATAGAGTTATCCATCTATTTTTATCATTAACCAATATCATAAAACCCCTGGAGAGAGCCCTCTTAGACTGAAGAGGCTAAGCTTCAGTTAGAATTGTTTTTAAATAGTTACACTGAATTTGTCTGATCAGCAGCCAATTAGGTACGATTTTTGTGATAACACTTGATATGAAGTGTCATTCCATGATTGGAGGAGTTAGGGTGGAGGTCATTCGAGTCTATTATGGTTAATTAAAAGGTAAAAATCTGTGTCTGAGGTCATATAAACCCCCTGGAGAGAGCCCTCTTAGACTAAAGAGGCTAAGCTTCAGTTAGAATTGTTTTTAAATAGTTACACTGAATTTGTCTGATCAGCAGCCAATTAGGTGCGATTTTTGTGATAACACTTGATATGAAGTGTCATTCCATGATTGGAGGAGTTAGGGTGGAGGTCATTCGAGTCTGTTATGGTTAATTAAAAGGTACAAATCTGTGTCTGAGGTCATCATTACCCTTTTTGGCATACATGTGTCAATATTAAACTATGAGTTGTCAGTTAAACCATAAAATCTTACCCGATTAGTCTTTTTGTCACACTCTACTTTATCTTTGCATGTAATTGCATTTCTAGAGAGCTGCTTCTATTGGTCAGGGTTGTCACTGATGTCAATATCGCATTTTTTGTGATGAAAAATTCTTATGATGTGTGATGTTTCCTAAATTTCCATTGTTCATAATACCCTAATGATGATGTCCTTGAACTAACCATGAAGATGCCCTAGATCCTTGATGATTTCCTACCTTTAATAAGGAAGTCTAAAGGTGCCATGCCAATCATGTGCCTATAATTGATGCTCATAGTGATCTAGCCTTTAAGTGCCAATGATGTATCTAATATACAAGCCCTTGATGACATATGGAGGACTATACATGAATGACCTTAAATTGATGAAATATAAATCTTGTGATGAGCTCTCTCAATTGAAATTAATGGATGATGCACTATGACATGGTTGGTAACATGATTGATGCTACAGTATCACACGTAGGGACATAAATAATGATGACATGGACAATGATGGGAGATATGACATGAATAACCTCACCATACTTAATGACATATAATGACATTGTTGGATACATGACAATGGATAAGCCATTAATGACCTCTTGTTGTCCTAATCACCTTCTGCACTAAAAATTCCAAATAGTCATAAAGAAAATTATTTTTTGACATCTTTAAGACATAATTCAAAATGTCCCCTTCACCATCTTAAAGAGGACTCCTTCCTCTTTCCAACGAGCCCTCATATGCCCCAAAAATCCCCGTGGTTAGGAAGATATTGATTTTTAAAATTGTGCAATAATTATTCATGTTTTTGAGCCGACCTTTCCTAGTTCTCATGTCGGCCTGCCTTAGTGACGTGTCTCCTCACCTTAAATGCAAAAATAGTATAAATACAAGTCATATTTTCTCATTTTATTCATCCATTTAGGTCAAGACCTTAGAGAATAAGAACAAAAGGATAAAGGAGGACGAAGAGGATAGGAAAACATTGTTTGGGCAATTTTTTAAGATCAGATCACTGTTTAAATCCCTGAAAGGCATATAAGGAACTGGGACCCTTGTGACAGTGAACCAAAATTAGAAGGATGCACAAATTATGTATTAAAGGAGCTCGTGTTTTCTTTCTGGGCTTGGATCTATGTTAGATAGCATGGTACAGTCGTTGTAAAGTTCAGAATTTCGATATCTCTAAAATTTTGAAGAGTATTTACAGAGTTCAGACCTTCTTTAGTGGGTATATCTATGGTCATACTATAGTGGTAAAAACTGTAATAATATTTGTACCTATGGCTTATTACTTCAACAATAACCCTTGACACTATGTGGACTATCTTCTGATGCAGCTACAAAACTCAGATCTGTTTAGGTTAACACTCCTCGGAACTGTTGATATATCTTCCTTACCTCAAATCAAGAAACCATAGATCTGTTCAGGCTTTGGATACCTTGTAACCTCAGGCCTAGACAAAACCTACACCTCAAGCATAAAAAGGCTCAGATATATAAATATTGTCTCCACCTCAAGCTTAGATAAATGAAGGACAATCTTGTAGTCATTTTTGTGGAGAGCTTGGACTATTAGTAAAGAAGGTCTAAAGGGTATGTCCTATAACTACATATATATGTATATATCTGTGCTATACGAGTGAAGGAGGAAACAAATACAACACCAAGGATAAAAACTTAGATAAATTCCTGCACCTTGAGGTTTCAGTGGTTCACTATCGAAATAATTCTGGTGACATCATAAAGGCATATGCGGCCAGTGGTGGAGGCCTAATAAATTAAGTCATTGTGGCCAATCATTCATGCTTTCATGCTTTTGGATATAGCTCAAACCTAAGGTATAAGACCTACTCAAAGTGTAATTTTGAATATTGATCTTGGAGGAATACTTTGAAAGTAGTTTTGAGGCCTAGGCTATAGGAGAAGTTTTGGGAAAAACTCTTGGAACCTTGATTGAAGGAGTAGAAATTTGGAGTACCTTTTGAAGCACTATTGGAGAATTATATTGAAGACACATTGAATATTTGTGGAGATCATTGGAGGCAATGATGCATTGATGAAGAAATGATGAGGTAACCTTGGAGAAATTGTTTGGGTAATATGAAGAGCAACAGTGACACCTTTTGAGAAGACAAGGTTGTCATTGATGAAGTGATTTGGAGAAGGCAATGTTGGCTAATAGATTGACAAGGCTCGGTGTAGATCTTATTAAGAGTCGTGAATTATAACCAAATATATCTTGACGAATTGAAGCAAGAGGTTGGAGCCTCATAAAGACAAGCTTGGTTCCTTGATAGATAGGGTTGGAGCCTTAAAGGATAGGAGTCCTCAAGAAACCAAGTTGGAGCCTGTACTAGAGATAGGGTTGGAGCCCTTGAGGTCGGTGCCTCAAAATTGACAAGGTTGGAGCCTTGAAAGTCCAAGTCGGTTCTTGGCACAATACAAGTTGGAGCCTGGAAGATTGGAGTCTTCATCTAGGGTTGGAGCCCTATATCATTATTGTACTTGAATTATTGTAAAGAATAAATTAATAAAAATATTTATTCCATCATTGTTCATTTTGTGTTCTAAATATAAGTGATCTAACTGGTAAAGTTAACAATTGAAAAGAAATATTGATTCACCCCCCCTCTCAGTATTTCCAACAATTGGTATTAGAGCCAGTACCTTCACTCAAAGCCTAAAAACTTGAAGGTTGATCACTAGAACACAAATGGCATAGCCAAGGAATAAATTCTCCAATCCTACTAATGATGTATCTTCCTCAACCATTGAAATTGAAGCCAACCAATTTGTGAAGGCTCCATTGTTTAATTGAAACTTTGATATATGGGAGGCAATAATGAGGAATTTCTTGAAGCCTCAAGGAATTGAAGTTTGGAAATTAATGATTACTGATGACATGATGGACGAAGAATCCAAGGAGTACAATACAAGAGAAATGAAGGCAATTTTGAATGGGTTACCAAATCTGTGAAGGCCAATTTTGAAAAATGTTCATCAACAAAAGTCATATGGGACAAACTTCATGATCTTCACTCAAAAGGAGCATTGAAAATGATCTCTAGTCAAGAAGATGATGGAAAACAAGAAAGAAGTCCAGAATCCATCAAGGAAGCTGAAGATAAGAGAGATGAAAACAAGGCTAAAGAAGACCTAGAAGATGAAGAGAACAAAGAAGAATTTGAAGAAGATCTCTTGAATAAACTTATGTCTTCCATGTAAGATATTAACAGGTTGAAAAAGGAAAATGAGGAACTTAAGAAGAAATCGCAAGATGGTAACCAAGACAAGAAAAGGAAGGAAGTTGACTTTGTCAAGCTTCAAGTACAAGAAACAGATGAAGAGCTCACCAAACTTAAGGAGGAATTTCATTAAAACAAAAGAAAGCATCATGAAGAATTTATATCTATGAAAAATCAATTGGATAAGGAAAAGAAAAGGGAAGAAGATTTGTCAAGCCACATTGAACAAAGACTTAAGAGCTTGAACAATCTTGAAGCAGAGATTGGTCAATACAAGGAAGAGGTCTCCTCTCTTAGATCTCAACTAGAAGAAGCAAGGAAACAAACACAAGGAGCTGAGAAGGTGATGGAAACTTTTGCATTCATAGAAGCAAAATTTGATGAAGCAGAAAAGGAGAAAAACACCATGTTATGCCAACTAGAAGAAAAGGATGAAGAAATATTCAAACTAAAATTAGACATCAGTCTTCTCAAGGCCCAATCATGTGAATAAAGCAAGATGAAGGAAGAAATGGAGATAGATCTATCAAAGAAGGATGAATAATGCAAGAAAATGAAAGAAGAAATTGATATCCTTAAAAAGGAAGTTGATCATCTGAACAAGAGCCTCAAGAGCTCCCAAACCCTAGATGACATCTTGAGTCATCAAAGATCTCCTCTTGGTAAATTAGGTCTTGTTTATGCATGTTGTTGGAGTGTGTTTGGTGCACGTATGTATGAAATCACACCAACTTAAGGGGTGTGGTCTGTTGGGTATACGACCAAAGTCCCACATTGACTAGAAGTGGGGAGGATCATGGGTATATAAGGATGGACAAATATCTCCATTGGTATGAGGCCTTTTGGGGTAAAGCCCATAAGCAAAGCCATGAGGGCTTAGGCCCAAAGTGGACAATATCATACCATTGTGGAGATATGTGGTGTCCAAAATCCTTACAAGTGGTATCAAAGCCATGCCCCGAAGTTAGCGAAGTGGATGAATCCTCGAATGCCGAACGAAGGTGGTGGGCCCCGGTAATATCACGATGGGATCCATGGATGAGCTCGGTTAGACAGGCGGTATGCTCCGGATTCTTCATGGAGGTGTCCTGGTCCCAACACGGTGAAGAGGAGTTGACCTGGGATAGAGCAAGCTCTCGAGGCAGGTGGTGCTCCATGTAAGGCGTGTGCTTCCAACGCATTGGAGCAGAGAATCCTAGTTGGTAGAGAGTGGACGGATGGATAATCGTTTGAGGGGAGGCTCGATGTTCCTTTGTTCGAGGGGAGGATTGTTGGGTATACGACCAAAGTCCCACATTGACTAGAAGTGGGGAGGATCATGGGTATATAAGGATGGACAAATATCTCCATTGGTATGAGGCCTTTTGGGGTAAAGCCCATAAGCAAAGCCATGAGGGCTTAGGCCTAAAGTGGACAATATCATACCATTGTGGAGATATGTGGTGTCCAAAATCCTTACATGGTCTACCCACTTAAGTTATTGGTAACAGGCAGAAAAAGAAGTGGAGTCAAGCAAGTTAGTGGAACAAGCTAGAATCATAAGCATACTAGATAGCATGCATATATAAACTAAAACTAAACTAAAAACTAAAACAAATAAATACGAGCTCTGAAAAGAGTCAAACGACAACAATAATACGAATGGTGGCTCTTGGCCCCTCGTATTGAGTGTTGGTAAGAATAAGAGTGAAACTTTACCCTCTTGCCAAAGGGCCCCTAGAACATGGGTTCTAAGTCCGGATGCAAGGATGTTTTTATCCCAAGCTTGCCTCGGTGCAGTTTCCCTCTCTCTCTACTGTGGTGGACTGAACTTGTTGGATGGCCAACAATCGAGTTCCCTTTATCTTCAGCTCTGGATCACACACTACTGGTGTTGCTTGGGAAATGCACAACATAAAAATGTTTTCACCCATTCTTCATCTCATGGTGGCCTTATATAGAAGATTTCAAATCCTCCTTCCCTCTCTTGGTACATTGTGGATGGTAACCCAAGAGAGGGGTATGATTCCTTTATGTGCTCCAAATATTCCATTGTGTTCTCACTTGATGTCTAAGAAGGCATTGGTGGCTGTCCTTAGGTGGCTTCAAGTGAGGAATCACTTGTCTTATGCTTTTTGTGGTCCCAGAAAGTGACATTTCGCCACTCCTAGGATTGCGCGCATTTCAGGTCATAAGGCATGCAAAGGCGCTCTTCACGAAGGATAATGCGCGCAAAAGCATTTAGGACTTGTTCAAATTTGATTTTTCCTCAGACCTTAGAGATTTTTAAATACTTTCCAGATTTTGTAATGTCTTCCAGTCCTGTAAATCCTTCCTCTTCACATTAAATAATTTCGTCTTCTATTGTATGATTTTCCAGTGTCAACAGTTTCCCCTAATGTGTGAGGTCTAGGAAGAACTATATAGCCAGAATACATTATAGTTTATTTTTTGTATATCGTGTGTAGAGAGAGAGAGACTTGCATGAAGCTTGGAATTGAAAACACCCTGCACCGTTTCCAAGAATGACCATGTCCTAAGGGACCCCTGTAAGCAAATATAATACAATACATATACAAATTTTCTACGAGGCGGGCATGTCCCATGCTCGTGATGTTGTGGATAGTTAAACAAATCTATTTGACATATATATGTTATGTCTGTATCACTGATATGGTAGTGATCTGGTGGTTGTTGATGACGACTGTCAACGCCCTCCGGGGCGTTTTTTATTTGACAATAGGTGGAATGTGGTACCCATATGCGTAAACTTGGTATGGCATATAGCTACGCATTGTACGCATAGGCAATAGTTGGGACCTTCCTATGTAAGCATTGTTGAAAGAGACACTTATGGAGGCACGGGTCTTCGACAAATTTGAACAAAGTGCAATGGTTGTAAGGTACGATACCATCTTGACATGAGAGATTTTGTTGTAGTAGAATGTCAAGAGGATTGATGACATCTATGGGCAATGATGTCTCCCATAGTGCCACCTGAGGATGCCCCTTTTATGAAGAGGGGTAATCCAAGGTACCACTTCCTTTTTGGAAAATGGGTGTTGAAGTTGACAAAAAGGAAGCCTCAACCGACCGAGGGATCGCCAACATGAGGGATTGGGGACCTGGATGTGATGGGTTTAACATAGGCATGTTGGTGAGGGGTGACTAAAAATTGATGATGGGGATTCAGTGCCCCAAGGTCAGAGTATACTAAGCATCTTGGCAACAGTCATAGTTATTTCTGATGGGGAAATCCCTGGAGTCAGTAGGACTTCCAGGGCAAGTATAAACTGGCTATGAATGTCATGGTGGCTTGTGCATGGGGGTGTAATACTCTGACCAAGGGTGTTCAGGGACTACTACCGTGGGAGAAAAATATGGATGGGAGGGTGAAGGGACATAGTGCACCATTCACATTCTTTGTACACTTACCAAAAGAATAAAATAATGGGGTTTGGTTTGTACAAAACACGGAGACGGGTACCCAAAAACATGAAAGTGTTCACTCATTGATGTTGTGAGGAAGGTGTTTTGCTGAGGGTGGGGGTCCCATTGGTTGGTCTCATGTGTGGGGTTGATGGAGAGAATGAAAAACTATCGCAGATGGGATTATGCTAGTGGAGGTATGGTGGGCCAAATGTGAGGCGCGGTAGTGTGATTTTGATCTTCTTGTACAACCTGATTGTTCAGGAAGGGGGTTTTAGCTTGTATGGTAAACTTGACCTTATGAATGGTGAATAGATGGGCATGAGGTTCTTTCTGGACTAAAGTGGTATGGCCATGGCATCACTTTTGGTGTGATATATGGTCTATTGTGGGTGACGAGCACCATGGAGGGGAGGCTCTATCAACCAACGAGGATGTTTATCATGTGCAGGGTGAGGTGATGATAAACACGATCGGATATGAGGACCCTATGGTTGATTTCTGATGGAGAAATGATGTCAAGATATGCAGAGTTTACTGGGACTCTATCATGCTGGGGGTATAATGATACCTACTCTGAAACTTTCAGTAGATGGCGTTGTGGATGGTTTGAAAGATTTTTCTGAAAAAACAACTACCTCAAGTGAAAGCATCTTCTTTATCAAATATTATTGAAATTCATGAGCTTTAGAAAAGAAGAGTGCACTGGAGGTACGTCAGGCCAAGTGTCAATATGGTGCTCTACAATATTAGGACCAAGCCCAGGCATTTATGAGTAGTCCCACTCGAAGATATCTCGATACTTTTGTAGCAATTGGGTATAAGAGGTTATTTATTTTGGAGAGCATGCTACCCCCAGTGAGATTTCTTCGACCTTTGCAGGATTTTGGGATATCTTCACCTTGATGGTAGGTGATATGCTTGACATATTTCCTTCCTTGAACGCATTGGGCGTTGGGATGGGGTTTTTGAACCAATCGACTTTCCCCAATGGAAGGAAATATTTTGATTCGATCGCATAGATCTCTTGTTCTTTTGTCTTGTTAGGACTGAACGTGTGCTTGGGGATAAAAAGCGATCGGTGATGCATTGCATCCCATGGATAATCTGGCTCCGTCATAGCCTCTAGGATATCTTCATCTGAATGAAATAATGACCCAAAGGGGGATTGTTCTTGTGTAATGTTATGCTGAATGGGGTTAATCCGCACAGAGCTAGTTTAGAGACACGAGAAAGGTTCCATCATGGATGTGGTGGAACCAGACGCGATCAACAGAGTGTAGATAGATTGGGTTTTCACTGTCATAGGAACAACTAATCTTGTAGTTGCAGCTGAATCGACACCTATGGTAGATGAGCAGACAGATCGAGTCATGGTGCCAATACATGATGATATGAATCATATATGGTGTGTCGTGTCGTCGACATTGGTGGGGGCAGAATCTCCCCAATTGATCACCTCTCAGTTGACAAGAATAGGATGGATATGTCCGTCACATCCTCTTGGGTTATTGAAATATTCATGGATTCCAAGCCCATGCCATCTTCTCGGGAGAGGCAGACTATGGTTGATCGCATACAGGCTAGTGTTGTGTGGAATATCGGTATGTAGTGATAACGACGTACCAGGTGGTTGTCACCGCATATTTGACATGAATATGGGACGTCCAAGTTGGCATGGTATACTATATGGACTGGATATCATCATTCCAACATTTCCAAAGTTGGGCATTCAATGATGAAATGATCATGTTCATCGCAAAGTACGCACCATTCGATTGGGGGAGGGGGTCTGGCGGGGGGAGCCTTCCAGGTGATCGCCATTCTTCCTGTAGGTATAGGACGGTACAAGGTTCATTACTGGATGCCTGGGTGGAGGGATCCTCTTGATAGGATCACTTGATGCCGTGTAAAGCATCCCTATATCATGGGATCCTTGGGCAATGATGGGTATAGTGCTCGTAGTTGCTGTAGAGAGTGCATGCGTGATTGTTATGCAGTGCTTTGCCTTTACCTTTGGTAGTAGGTTCCTTTTTACAGGAATGTGACGTCGCGATGTTTGTCTCAGAACCAAGGAGTTTTTTTAATTCATCCAACTCTGGACATATATGGGTAGGGTGACCTATTACGTCGCCTATGGCGTAGACTGGTGATTCTCGTTGTATGGCGGGGGTCACCATCCTCTTTCCTCTCTTCTCGGTTTTCTTAGCCGTGATCACCGGTTTTGTAATGGGAATTTCCTTTGCACGGGTGGTTTCAACCGTTTCTTGGATGGGTGGGGCCTCCTCGGGACTGAGGGGCTTCAATCCTGTGGTAGTGACATGGGTGGCTCCTGTTCCTGCAGGGGGAATGAGGTACCAAACTAGTATTGCCAATGATATGTTTGGTAATATCAGTGTTGCCAAAATTTGCTAGGAGATGAAACTAGCTGGGGGGTAGAGGAAATGGGTTTGGGAGGTAGCATAGGCTAGAGAGGTTGTCATGGCTAATGAATTGGTGCCATTACTTCTTGTGTTTATGTCCTGACTAGCTTTGACGCTTGATGTGGACATCATGCACACTGGAGCCCCTGTGACATCGAGCGATGACTTAAGGATTATGGGAGGATCTCCTAGGAATGACCCTAGAATGGATGATGGTTTGAACTGGACATGGCCATATTCTTGGTACCATGAGAGAGCATCCGAGGATGTATCTACATAGGGTAGAATTACATCAGTGTTTTTTATGGGTCGCTTCTCGCTATGGGTCAATTGGTCTACAGTAATGATGTGGTCCTTATGGGGGAACATCATGATGTGAAAGATGGAGGAGGCTATGGTAGACATGGCGTACATATAACTCTGCCCAAGGAGTACCTTGTAGTCCAAGTAAGTGTCCAAGACTTCGATGGCTACTGTCTTTCTGGCTATGTAGACTGGGATGTTTTGGTAGAGGCTGATGAGGGTTGATGGACGACCGTCATATGCTCTAAGCGTAATGACTAAGGGTTTTAGTTCGGGAGACCCTAACTTCTGCCAAACATTTTTAGACATGATGCATGTGGATGCACCCTCGTCTATGACACATCGGTGAATTGTGATATTTTGGACCGACACTGGTATCTAGAAGGTGACCATGGAAGGAAGACTAGGGGTGGCTTTTTCTAAGTCAAAATCCATTGGCCATGTATCGGCAGGGTCGATAGCACCTAACGCGGAAAGTAGGTCTTTCCGTTTTTTTGGACATGACTGCAATACTTCCAACGCTGACATAGCAGCAGGAGATTATGCTAAATCATCCACGATACTATAATTATGGGTCACTTTGGAGAGATTCCTGCTCTCCTATTGGGTCCCTTCGCCATTTTTGGCAATGGTTCGATAGGAACCTTTGAAATGGTCAAAGATGCAGTCAGTGCACTGGCACTTGCCCCTGACATATTGGCATCTTGTGGGGTGTTGTAATTGAGATTCCATGTTTGGAAAAACATCTCTGCGCCAATCATGTAGATTTCATGGCTGCTTTTCCCGGAGTTGTCTGTATTTTTCTGATGAGTGCTTACCGTCCCTTGATGGGGGAAAGGTTCTTGCATCACAGTTGGCTACTGGGAAGATCCTCCTTGTCCTCAGTTACTCTGTAGCTTCTTCAGCTCAGGGAGATCAGGACAATGATGAGTATAGTGTCTGTACTCACCACATATCGAACAAGAATGGTTTGTTTGAAGAGGTGGCCTTTTTCTCTGTAGTTGGGCATTTCTCGGCTCATGGTTCTGATTCCGATTGGAATTACCTCCAACCTGGGATCGCGGTGGGAATTGCTGGTTGTTGACCCCTTGTCCAGGGTTCCCTTTTGTCTTGTTTTTTTATTTTTTCTTCAACACGTTAGGAGGGTAGTTCTCCTAGTTGTATTGGTGTGGTTGGTTTTGGTATGGTTGTACAAAGTTCACCTATGCATTGGTATGCATAGGCGAGTCTTGTGCTGGGGATTGAGCATAATGCGGTCCCCAGTTTGCACCTAGTTGTTGGAGGGGAGCTCTTCCGTCAGTGTTTCTTTCTGCGTACTGGGTCCCCTGAGCCGAAGGATAAGGTCCTCCTTGGTGATACGCTGGCGCTCTATTGGTCAAATTTTTCTAAGGCATATGATGACTTTGAAAACCAGGTTGAGGTATGTTCTAGGTAGAACTGTATGTGTAACTTGTTAGTGTCAGTATTTGCATACTTCCACCAAGGATCAAAACACATTTGCATGTTCATCTTAGGTGTCCCATTCTGAATAAATTTTTCATCATTCCATTAGGTCATGATATAAAAAATTTCCACAGGTGGTTTTCCTGGTCAAATAAGCTTCCTTCTCCCTCAAAAGATTCATATTTCTAGTTCATTCCCATGTCCTTTGAGCATAAGAATACCTATGAAATGCTATGTTTTACTTGAAAATATTTTAAGTCAAAATTTCATTCAAAATTAGGTAAAAAAGAAGAAGTTTCATTAGGTCATTAGGATTTTGCATTTATCAAGGTCTTTCCTTCATATCAATGAGGTTAGCACACATATATGAGAGGGATTGAATAAGATCATCATGATGGTTTCATTTTACTTCAAAGGTTGTAGTTTCAATTTCATGATTTTTTATCAAAATTCTATTTTGATAAAAAAGTAATTTATGTAATTTATTTTATTTTTTCAAATGTAATTTTATGCTACTATATGTAATAATTTAATCTCAAGCTGTCACAATGAACATGTCAAGCCTCAATGAGAAAATGAAAAGCCAATTTCATGACTTTAGTAACCTGCAAAGAAAACAGTGTCAAAGAGTATTAGTGAGAAAAGGAAGAAGACTTCAAACATTAGAAAAGTGGATATTCAAAATTTAATCAAAATCCACATGGCTATAAAAAGCCCATCAAAAATTTCAAAAGAGTCATTTTTGCCTCTTAAAACATCAGAAGCATTCAGAAAAGGAAACATTTGTGAGTTTTTGAGTGAAATTCTGCTAAGTTTCTCGGCACTGCGTGTTCAGCACTTGGCACTGCGCATTTGCACCGGCACTGCGCCCTTGCTCGAAATATTCAATGCAATTTTTCAAGGCGTTGCGCGCTTGTAGACTGGCACTTTGCATTTGCAGAAGTGTTGCACACCTAGCCAGGGAAGGTTGTTGAGTGATCTAGCAACCCAAATCACCTCAAAACTTCTTCAAATTTTTCCAAAGTCCTCCAAACAATCCTCAAAGAAGTAAGTATATATTTTAAACTTGTTTTTAAGCTCTTTGGTCATTCTTAAATGAATTTAAATGGAAACCCTAATTACAATTTTGTGATCACAGTTTTTACACTTGTTTCATCCTCCTAAAAGAATATCAGTCATAAACAAGGTATTTTCATTGATTTAGGGTTTTATTGATCTAGTTTGTCCCTTCACTCATTCCCTACATCCATTCCCTTTCACTCATTTCTCACACTCATTCCCTTCACCTTTCAAGCTTGTCATTTAATCCCTTTTCCCTCATCTCATTTCACTTGCACCCTAGGGTTTCCAAATCATAATTTGAAGATGTAAGAAGAAGAAGATAGTGGCAGTGTTGGTGAGGCACAAATGCCAAGGAGAAATGACCATAAGGGAGGGAAAATAAATAGGTTTTAATCCATCACCACAAGAGAAATTATGTCCTCTCCTCTCACTGTTTCTTGCTTTAAACATGTGGGTTTTTTTGAGTTCTGTGAGAGAGGGAAACAAGTCCAAAATCACCCAGAGTTAACAAGATTATTCATCATCAATATACATGACAAACAGGTCAATCTTGTTGGGGTTACTTTTGATATTTTCACTAATTCCTTTTCAACTGCTACATGGATACCTAGTGTGGGAGAGAGGTGGTTTAAACAAGAAAACCTGGATATGAGTTATTTTGAACCATACCTCAAACCTAGGTATAAAGATCACAACAAGATCATTTTCCTTTTTTCTCATCTCCTTGACCGGTATGTGCCCATGATGAGGATAATAATGAAATACTTCACTTGTGAGGGAAGTCTTTCCCACCTCTATTCATACCATATCTGTCTTCTTATGCATTTCACTAGAGTTAGAATGCTACATTTTCCTTATTATCTTTTCTGTAGCATTGACAAGATGGCTTACATTATGCAAAAGAGAGATTAAAATCAGAAAATGCAAAGCCTATTTCATCATTCACTCATCAAAATGGTGGTCATGCATAAGCTTCAGTAGAAAAACATTCCATGGGATGCATTCATTTCAAATGAGGTTTTCAATAACCCACCTATTCATCATGAGTAGAATATACCTTCATCATCTCATCCTCCCGTATCCACTTCTCCATCACATCCCGCTACTCATAGATATACACCCACTCACATCCACCCTCATGTTGATCCTACCTCATCACCTTTCTACAACCCTTCACCATCACATCATGATACCGGAGCATCAAGCAGTGAAAGGGACATTAGGGTAACTGGCACTAAAATGATTGATATTAAGCCATTTCTTTGACATATCAAAGAGGCCACAAGCGTTTGTTTGATTCACATGGTGTGAAAGGGGCCATGCCTTCTTCATCAGAAAAACAGGTAGACAAAGGCAAGGAAAAGGCTACAAAGCCTATCATTATTGAGGAGGAGGACAAACATGAAACTGAGCAGGAGTTTCAGTTGATTGACCTTAATGATGAGGATGAGGTTAGAATCACCGATGCATTGATCAAAAGAAAGGAGGAAAATATTAGTGAGCTTCAAGCTAATATTGGTAAAGCAAGGAATGTAATTAACTTTCTTGAGCTAGAGAATCAGCAGCTAAAGACAAAAAAGACCATTAGTGAGGTCAGGGCAATCAGAGCTTAGAGAGAGGCCGAAAAGGCCAAGGCCTTGCTGGATGAGACTTTGGGCAGATTTTATGACACTGATAATGAGGAAGATCAGCTTCCTAGATAGATACTGAGGACCATTGGACTAAAGAGGGCTTTAGCCCAAGAAAGCAGAAAGAGGAAAAATTGGCAGAGCAACTTACTCAAAGTGAGTTGCTTGCCATAGAGACTAACAGAGACAAAGAGTCTTGGCTTGAAAGAGCCAATTTGCATCTGGAGGGCCTGTTAGAGAAGGAAAATAAAGACACTGATATTCATAGGAAGATGGCGAAACATTATGCCATGAGAAACAAGATTGCAAGGGCCAAGCTCAAACGTGCCCATGCAAAGATTCGGGCTTTGACCGAGTCAAAGTAGAAAGAGAAATTAGAGATACCTGCTATGGTCTCTCACCATGCCTCTAACCTCTAAATCAATAAGAAAATTCACAATTTTAGTACATTTTTACAACCTTGTACAAATTTTTATTTTTGGGATAGTTTAGCATGCAGAAAACTTGCTAAATGCACAACGCCACTGGCACTGCACTCTTTTTTGGGCCATCCAAATGGAAAATTGTCAGCATATTCATGTTCCTAGTGATGGTTACATCAACCTTATAAAGTTTCAGGATATTTGGAGCAAAACTGGTCCCTCAAAAAGGCCAAAAACCATAAAAAAATCATGTTTCTGCCCTCTTTTTGGCCTTGGTGTTGCGCGTTTACCAGTATTGGGAGAACAGGTTTTTGACAAGGCAGATGGAAACCAAGACCTTTCCAATGAGATATCATGGAGCGGATTTGGACAAGGGGAAGACCTTCAAAAGTGGCTTACAAAACAGGTCAAATTTTAAATCATGACGCTGCTTGTTTACTAGGAAATTTACAATTTTACCAATTTCATCAAATTTTGAAGTTTCACTTATGTTTTAATTTTCACTTAGGTAAATGAGAAATTTACCATTTTAAATATCTTAATTTAATTTTACCTAAGTAATATAAATTAGGTAAATAATTATTTTAATTCAAATCTATCTGTTCTAAAATATAGGAATGAGTCACTTTCCTCATCCTAGACTCTAGCATTCAGTTCAGTTTTTGGTGTAACAATTCCCTCACCTCATGGATTCGACCCCTGAAGATGAGATGAAGTGGTTTGGAAGTATATAAGGTGTAATTTTTCAGTCTTTTTAATGGTTGGCATGAGTTGAAGAGTTTGTATTGATCAAGTATCATTCTAGCTTTGAACATTAACGGAAAATTGCAGCTATTTTCTTGGGATCCCTATGGTACGAGTTTTAAACATTGTTTTTTCTCTGTGATTGATTTTTTAGAATGTATTGTTAATTCATAAGGCATTTCACATCTATAATATACTTGATTTCAAGTTTGAAAGAAAGAATTCATATTTAGTTATGCTCTGTTTTGGGAAATTAAGTATAATGTGTTCAATTTCTTCAGTTTAAGGAAAATACATTTTCAAATGCTTTCCTTAGCTCCTCACTAGTCTATTCACCTCATTTAATCCTATTTGAATGTTTAAAACTTTTATCTACTTTTCCCCATCAAGAAGACTGCAATTTCATCCTTCTGACCTTGTTTTATCCTCTTGACCTAATTCTGGTTCAGTGAGCCAAACCCTAAAATCAAAACCAAAACCCCTTGTTTTCCTTAGCTATCTTAAAATCCTTTAAATCTAGCCCTATTGGCTATGATTCTATCGAGAGATCCCTCTCTGACTTGATAGGGATAGATACCGAGTCCAAAGTTTGGTTTTCGGTTACTTTAGGATTGCCTACTTCAGCCTGGATCCATCCGAGTGATAACATAACCAGGGTTTTGACTATTGCTACCTAGGTAACCTTGGGTTACTGACAAAATTATTCCATTTGCAGAGTTCGATGTGCCTGGTAATTCCTGATAATTTTGCAGGCGCGGGGCCTTAGGGAGGATGTTGTAAATGTATCCTGACTGCATATAAATTAGCTCAAGCTGCTGGGCTTTGCTGATGGCATCCTCTTCGGATGTGGGTCTCTATTGCACCACATCCTTTGAAATCTATGACGTAAGAGTTTTCAGGAAAAAATATAAAAGAACCCAGTCATCAAGTTTAGATTTACATAAACTATGACGCCGCCTCCATTCGTGGAGATGGTCTGAGATATGGACGACAGGGGTTTGTCTAAACTGTGTCAGTAGTTCCATTCCAGAATCATGGTGAATGGGTAACTGAAAATATGTTAGGAACGAGGTGGCGAGGGTGCCAAAGCTTCCATGTGAAGCTGAGGGTTGCTCCATGTACCACTTCGCGACTACTCTAGTCAGAGTGCGTTGAAATAGTATCAATCGAATAGTGTCGTCAATGATACTGTTCGATGAGCACCACAGGTGGAAGGTCATAATATGATTACCTGGGTCTTCTTCTTGCTTTCCTTCAAACTTTGGAATATCCGAAGGGAGATTCATGGGCATGGGAGACCATGTAGGGTTGTGTATGATGGGGTCATTTGTTAGCTTGGTTAAATCGGGTAGATTCAACGAAGCTAAGAAAGGTGACTAGGAGGTTGACGCCATTGCAATGTGTGAAAACACAAAGTTTTGGTTAGGAAGAGGGTTGCTCTGCGACATACCCTATTGTGTATTCAGCTGGCTTCTTGAATGGGACGCACTCCTCTGCCCCCTATGGATCATGGGAGCAGTGGTATGTGGTGTGGTGTTGGGAGACCGACTAGGATTCCTAACAAAGGATGCCCCAATAAAGGATGAACAAATAATGGTGGCAGCGTTCCGTCTTTGACGCCTAAATGACGAAAGACCTCGAACCCCTCCCGATAATGGGGGGAGGTCCAAAAGACACCTAGATCGACGAGGTCCCGTTGGGTCCATTCTGGTGTCGAACAAGTTTGGTTTTGGAAAAATTTGAGAGGATAGAGTCTATGATCAAAGAAAAATTCTTATCACATACATAAAACAAAGCGAAAATAAAACAAATTCTCGCTTTAAATTAATCTATGTGATCAAGAAATAAAAAAAGTGGTTTTTGTTTGTTTGCGTATGATACTAAAAATCCTAGAAGACCTATTCATCCTCACATACTCAAATGTAACAGGGCCTTGAGAAGATATCTTGTGAGTGTTGGCACAACGTCCCATAAGAGCTGGCGAGACCCCTAGTCAACCAAAGAAAATCCACCAAGGTAAGGGTAGAGGGTTTGGCGCTTGCCTGCACCGTCATCTATAGGGAAAAGATGCCCTAGTTTTGGTCACTAAGTACCACCGTCCCATGTGAGCGTTCAAGTCTTGGGCTTCTTGGTAAGTCATCTAAAAGTACTGAGTATCAGCCAAGTTAGGCAGCCCTCACTGATACCTACCCACACTGCGCCTAAGCCTAACCCCCTCTGAAACGGGTCTCTGTCGCGCTCGGGTTTTATTTTCCATGGGAGGAGAGGCGGATTTGAAGATCCCTAAATAGTCAACTTCTATGTTTCAAGATGAAGAGTGATCAAGGTGGCTTATTGGATTCCTACCCCCTTGATCCTAACTTAAGCTATAAATTCTTTTGTGGCCCTTGTGGGGAGAATTTAGTGAGTTTGGTTAAGTTAGTTTAGGTGTCTTTGATTCGCTTAGTGAGTGAATGTGTGTGAGAAAAAAGTGGACAAGCACATAGTTTGAATGTGTGGAGATTCGATGATCCTTTTCAAAATCCCCAATTTAAACTATGTTGTAATATTCCCGGCTCAAAAGAAAAACATGTGCAGATTATGGGCTGCTTTCTATTTTTCCTAGTTAATCTATGTGATCAACTATAGGGAGATGGTGAGTTGTGAATAGGGAGCATTCATATGCTTACATAGGATCACCAGAGGGTGGAAAGGTAGCAGAGATTACTTGCTCTTCTATAAACAATTCAATCCTAGTCCTGAAAATCCTAGTGCAAAAATTGAACTAAACTAAAAAAAAATTACACTAGAAAAAAGAAACTAGCTATGCATGCGCGGTCTTGGGCCACTTAATTTGGCTAGTTATCTAGGTGTGTTGGTACCAAAATTTGCAAAAACATAATTTTTTTTTGGAATGCAAATTATTTTTCCCCCTACTTAAACTATGTGTGAACTTTGCAAAAATCAACTTGAAATAATACTAACACTAAGCCTACAAAAAATAGCTAAGAGAGAGCTTTAGCAAGTTGCGGGGTACCACAACCAGTGCTGGCAGGTGTATTAGGGGCTACCAAGCACTTTACAAGAAGGAAAAGATAGAAATAAGGGAGAATTTTCTCTTTTTATCTTTTGCGCGCAAAAGGCTGAAACAGGTGCAATGTTTGCGCGCGGGTCAGCTCTGAATATGCACCCTGGGCGCATCTGTGCAAAGAAAAAGCGTGCAAAGTCCTGTAAAAGAAAATTTTTGAGTTGTTCTGCTTCAGTCTGTCACTTTGGATGAACTAGGTACTAAAAGAGAAATCAGGGGAAATTCAGCTCCACTCCACAGCACAGACAGAGGTCTCTGCAAAAAAAAGGCACAACATATAAACTTGGTAATAAACGTTAGTGGAGTCGCCAATCCTGTTGGAGTGTGTTTGGTGCACGTATGTACGAAATCACACCAACTTAAGGGGTGTGGTCTACCCACTTAAGTTAATGGTAACAGGAAGAAAAAGAAGTGGAGTCAAGCAAGTTAGTGGAACAAGCTAGAATCATAAGCATACTAGATAGAGAAATAACATGCATATATAAACTAAAACTAAACTAAAAACTAAAAAAAATAAACATGAGCTCTGAAAAGAGTCAAATGACAACAATAATATGAATGGTGGCTCTTGGCCCCTCTTTTTGAGCGCTAGTAGGAATAAGAGTAAAAATTTATCCTCTTGCCAAAGGGCCCCTAGAACATGGGTTCTAAGTTCTGATGCAAGGATGTTTTTATCCCAAGCTTGCCTCAGTGTAGTTTCCCTCTCTCTCTATTGTGGTGGACTGAACTTGTTGGATGGCCAAAAATTGGGTCCCCTCTATCTTCAGCTTCGGATCACACACTGTTGGTATTTCTTGGGAAATTTTGGCCAGCATGACAATGTGTTCACCCATTCTTCATCTCATGGTGGCCTTATATAGGAGATTTCAAATCCTCCTTCCCTCTCTTGGTACATTGTCGATGGTGACCCAAGAGAGGGGTATGATTCCTTTGTGTGCTCCAAATACTCCATTGTGTACTCACTTGATGTCTAAAGAGGCATTGGTTGTTGTCCTTAGGCGGCTTCAATTGAGGAATCACTTGTCCTATTCTTTGTGTGGTCCCAAAAAGTGACATTTCACCACCCCCAGGATTGCACGCATTTCAGGTCATAATGCACGTAAAGGCGCTCTTCATGAAGGATAATGTGCACAAAAGCATTTAGGAATTGTTCAAATTTGATTTTTCCTCAGACCTTAGAGATTTTTAAATATTATCCAGATTCTGTAATTTCTTCCAGTCCTATAAATCCTTCTTCTTGACATTAAATAATGTCATCTTCTGTTGTACGATTTTCCAGTGTTAACACACGTGAATCTTCAAACAAGAATGATGCAATCCCTAATGCTTAAAACAAAAAGGGCGTGGAAAATCTTGGAAGAAATATTGATGCCCTCAGTTCCAGCAAAGGAAGAAATAAGAGCCAAGATGACATTGTAAGAAACCCTACTCCAAGAAGATATGATGATGGTGTCAGGAATGCTAGAGGCAATAAATTTGAGCAAAGGATCCCAAGACAGAATTATTTTAGAAGTACATCAAGGCAATCTCCATCCTCCAAGTACAAAAGTGTATTTTTTTGGTTAATTTTATTCTTGTACAAATTTTGGGCACATGGAAAAATATTTTAGGGCATATCACAAAGACAAATATAATGGTCCCCGTCAATCTCCTAGAAGCAATTTTGCAAGAAGAAGTAATGATTTCTTATTCATGAACAAGATGGAGTGCTTCCATTTCCATAACATTGGACATATGGCAAGTGAGTGTAACTTGACTTGGGTCCCTAAAACCATGACAACCAAGCCAGAGAAGAAAATTACACAAGTATGGAGAAGGAAGAAAATTGGATCCGAAAGTCTCATAGACACTCAAGAGTACAACACATGTTGTTGATTTGATGATGAAATCCTTGGAAGATATGATATTCCATGTTTCGATGATGAGACTCTGCCAAAAATTAGATCACACATACTATTAGGGGGAGCTTGTGTTTCTTAACCATTCTTACAGATGCTATCCGTAAATAAATCCTTGATGAGTCACACATGGAAAATCTTGATTGATCATATCTTAAAGTAACTCCATTGAAGAAAATTATAAAATTATGAACATGTCTTCTGCTTAATCACCAAGAAACAATATTTATTTCTTGAGAAAAAATAAGAGCTAGAGAAGTTTATGCAGGAAGGGGGAGTTGGTTCATCTCATGAAGAAATGTAATCTATCATGGACCACATAGCCAAAAGGAAGAACACCATGACAGGGGGAGAAACATACTTATGAATAATTATTATCGATGAAGAAAATATGATGAAGAGAAATATCTTGATAGGGGGAGTACTTGGGAACCTTGTTTGCCATTGATGTCAAAGGGGGAGAGAATGTTCAGAAGGAAAGAATATTGCCATCAATGAAAAAGGGGGAGACTGTTGGTCAAGGTTGTCATTGATGTCAATATCGCATTGTTCATGATGGAAAATTCTTATGATATGTGATGTTGGCTAAATGTCCATTTATCATAATACCCTAATGATGATGTCCTTGAACTAACCATGAAGATGCCCTAGATCCTAGATGATGTCCTTACCCTTAATAAGGAATTCTAAAGATGTCATGTCAATCATGTGCCTATGATTGATGCTCATAGTGATCTATCCTTTAAGTGCCAATTATGTATCTAATATATAAGCCCTTGATGACATATGGAGGACTATACATGAATGACCTTACATTGATGAAATATAAATCTCGTGATGAGCTCTATGGATTGAAATTAATGGATGATGCACTATGACATGGTTGGTAACATGATTGATGCTACACTATCAAACATAAGGACATACATAATGATGACATGGAAAATGATGGCAGATATGACATGAATGACCTCACCATACTTGATGAAATATAATGACATTGTTGGATACATGAAAATGGAGAAGCCATTAATGACCTCTTGTTGTCCTATTAGTATGAATCTTAATTTCAAGCGTACGAAAAAATACCGCTTTATCTGTGCATAACAACAACCCTAACAGCAAATATGGTTGTCAATAACTTCAGATCTGCAGTTAGTTGATCAAGATAAATGCTGCAAAAATCTAGATTTATGCATTAGAAGACATTAAACAGTAGAAAAAATAATATTTACTCCATGCATCCAATAGATAAGACAAGAATATGTTGAATAAATTTTTGTATTAGGGGCACCTGGGAGGAAAACACAGGAGGGTGTTCCGATTTCTCCTCAATGGGATGGGTTCTTGTAAGTCCTTAACACTTCATATCTAAAATTCCTCTCTCTTGATGGTGTAGAATGTTAGTCATCAGTATTTTTCACCTGTTGATGATGACTAGTTTTTAAAGCCAATTTTTCTAGCAACTAATCTCCAATTTGTCAAATTTTCCAGTTGGAAAACACCCATAAAATTTTTTTCCCTCCTACCTTTTCAATCAGCCCATGATGAGATAAAACCTAATTGTCAAGCCCTATCTAGCCTCAGTCATACAAACTGGTCCATCAGCTCCAAAGAGAATACTCCAAATCTGTCCAAAAAGTCTCCCCTAAGTCAGGCAGTGGCGCTTTAAGCAATTTTCCCTTGGAAAACTATTCTAAAGCCAAAATAACCTCTATCTAATATCAACCAATCCTATATGACCTTCCTATTCTACAAATAAAGCTTGATTACACCCTTAGGTCGCGCCACTAAAAGACCTTAATGTCTCAGCAATGCATATGCCATAGGTCAAACTGATATTAGGTGGATTTACAATGTTTCAATGTCTTTTTCAAGAGCAGAGGTGTACCAGTGTTCCAAAAGACATTATTAAACTTAACATGAGAAGACAGCTACTTCTCATGTGGTTTTGAGCCTGGAACGCAAGTACTGGACAAAGAGTTATTTCAATAAGCTCCTACAAACACAGTCAAAAGGTTAGTGACTTATGAATAAAAAGTAATACTCTACAGATACTGGTCAGGTTGCTTCTGATGTCTAAAGGTGCATAAGGGTAGTTTAACAGCAGGATTACATGTCTCAGAGAAATTCCCATCATGGCATATTGTCAATTTGTCACTGTTATTTGCTTAAGCATGAATAGGCAGTGAAAGGAAAGATGGCATTGTTTGAAAGCAGATGAGATGGTATCACTGAGAAAACCTCCTCCATACATGAGCAGAGGGTTGAATGACTGAGAAAACCTCCTCCAAACATGAGCAGAGGGTTGAAAGACTGAAAAAAACTCCTCCATACATGAGCAAATGTTCAGGTCATTGGTTGAAAACCTCCTTCATTTTACAAGAAGAGGGTTTGGCAATGTGATAAAGGCCTCCTTTATCTAATAAGCAGAGGGCCAGGAATACAGGTATGGCCTCATTTAAAGGGCACAAAGCTAACAATGATGCAAAATGCCTGAAAAACTTGTTTAACACCTTGTCTCCAATAGATGAAGACCATTAACACAGCAGTAGTGTCTCAAAGATTGATTATAAGGTTTCACTAGTTGAAAGGCAGAGTCTAAGTGCAGTGGGAAACAATTGAAGGATTATGAATAGAAAAATGGTGTTAAAAACAGAGGGAAAGAAGTGGTGTTTTAAAAGGTGCTTACATGAGTTTCACTGTTAAAAAAAAAAATTGAAATACAGTGTGAAACTAATTGGATGATTATGAATGGAGAAATATTGTTAAGCAGTAGCCAAGGAGTGATGTGTTGATGATTCAAAGAAACTTTGCTTTTCTTGTCTATGAAGATCTTGTTCAAAAAACTCATCAAAATGGACAAGAAGGTAACCTAAGCCTGGCTTCTGAAGGAGGCTTTGCAAATAGACACATAGAGACAGTATGTGTAAGAAATGATGTGGCAAGTGTTTTGAATTCAGAAACAACACTCAAAGCAAATGAAGCATTCCACTGTCACAAACAAAGGCCTTTTCTTTATGAAAACATGTAAAATACCTTGCTGTTGCATTTGATTGTAGGAGGGGTTTTTAAAGGAGTTCCTTTTAATAAATAGATGATGGTAAAACCTAGGTGAATACAAATGAGTTTCTTCACCCACAGTCAAAAGAAAATCTCAAAGGGCACCTGACAGTTTGATTAACTCCACAGTGGGCATGATTATCATCAAAACACCAGGAGAGCATGAATTGTCAAAGTAAGTTTTAGAGTGGTGATTTATCTCCTTCCAAGATATGGAAAAGGATGCCTCACAAATCATTGATATGTCTTTGAGCAAGGTTTTTCCTTTAAGGGTCAGAAATAGGCAAAAAGAGACAAAGTTTCTTCTTTAATGAGAAACATTGAAAAGGAAGTAGAAGGGGTCTGTTGTTTCTTAAAGAAACCTTTTTACTTCAACAAGAGCCATCACTATAGTGTCATTCAAAGGTCAACCACACCACTTTGTCATTAACTTGAGCAAAGATGAGTCTCTGTTATATTTTAAAAAGGACATTTGCTTTATGTATGGTTATGACCGAAAAGCCTTTTAAAAAAAAAGGGCATCCAAAACCCTTGCAAATAGATACGATGTTTGAGTTCATATAAGAGGTGGGGAGGCTGTTGCAAAGCTCATTTTGCAAATTCAAAACTCACCAACTGCTCCCCTGGCTGTTCACCAGATAGAGCAAGAAGTTTCGAGCAATTTCTAAGCTTTTTAAGGCCTAAAGCCTACGCGGCGCGCCTGTAAAAGCGCGCAGTCCGTTTAGCGAAGAAATTACAAAGGCTTTATATAGTTGCACGACGCGCCTGTAGCGCCGGTCACCACTGCCCGAAGGCTGACCCGACAGCTTACACAGCACGACTCTCTTCCATATGAACGTGCCACTCGCTCAAAGGGCCCTTGAAAAGCATCTTTTGAGCTGCCAAATGATCAACAAAGGCCCTTGAAAGGTTTTCAAGGTATTCTCCAGTCCCCTTGGTGCATTTGAAATTCTAAAGGGGTGTTGATACCATGTTTTTACAAAGACTAAAATAGTGATTGAAGAGTGGATTTCTTGGTAGAAAATCAAGGTGGTTTATTACTGTGTTGCCAAATATTGTTACAGTAGAAGGCTAGGGTGTGTTTATATCAGTTTCAAAAGGCCTAAAGCTGCTTTCAAGAAAAATGAGAAACCATATACTAATGACAAGACATAAAACACAGTGGTAGAGGTTTTCAAGTTGTTGTAAGGTGTCTTAACAGTGATAAAACATAATTAATGTCTGTTTGCAAAATCAAAGGTGAAACAGTGTTTATAAGGTGAAAGCAGTGTTTGAAAGGTGAAAACAGTGTTTGTAAGGTGAAAACAGTGATCATGATGTGAAAGTTTTGTCAGTTCAAAAAGTGACCTATCTGTATGGTAAAAAAACAAACTTTGTGCAGATTCCATAATCCAAAAATCAAAGTCTGTGATTGAAAGGTTTTCTCTAGATAAATCATGGGTGTTTTTGTCTACCTTTGTATAGAAACTAGTGAACAGCAGAAGAGCATTGTTTGGGGAAGGGTGATTTTGTTTTTGTCTAAATACAACGCTGTTTTGTTTCTGTCAAAACACAAAGGATCCTTGTTCAAATAACAAACCACAAACATCTCTTTTCAAAAGACTCTGCCCAAACACAGTGATAAGATTGAGTTTGTTTCATTTTGACAGATACTTGTTGTTTGGCATAAAGAAGACAAAACAGTGACTGATAAGGAGGACAGAGGTGTGGTTGAGAAAAACATTTCAAGGGCCATTTGAGACAACTTGGTTTTTCAAAGAACATTCAAAACAAAAATGCCTCCTAGGCAAGACAGTAGAAGTGGCCTTCACAAGAGGTTTGAGCCTGTTTCAACTGAAGAGGTAAATGCCCATCCATCAATCCTGTTTAACTTTCATGAGGTTGGGTGTCTAGAGTTTTTTCAAAGGGTGCAGGAGGTGAAAAGCTATTCCCCTTTGACACATCTTTGTGCGTTGAGATTTCAAGAGAAGCACTTTCAGCTGGTAGGCTTGGATTTTAAGTTCTCTCCTAGGTCGATTTCCAAGGCCACCAAAATACCTTATGTCGGAGAGAAGTGGTTTAAACAAAGCCACCTAGACTCAGAACATTACAAACCTTTTCTGAAGCTTGAGCAAAGAGACACATGTCCATCCATTTTTCCTTTCTCATATCTGTTGACTAGTTATGCCCCCCTCATGAAGATAATCATGAAATACTTCACTTGCGAGGGAAGATTCTCCCGAGTCTATTCTTACCATGTCTGATTGCTCATGCATTTCACAAGAGCCAAATTGTTAAATCTCCCTTTCTTCCTCCATAGAAGTATTGAGAAAATGGCCTCCACTGTTCAGAAAAAACCTCCTTCTCACATTAGGGGAATTTTGAGGTCTAAAATGGGCCTCCTAAGGAAATTATAAAATAATAGTGGAAAAAATCTAATAAGATTTGATGACATCATCAAATTTTAGAGGGAAAAATGAAAAAACTACTTTTTCAATTCATATTTTCAACTTATCTCCCAAAGTTTTTACTCAAATTTCAAGTGAGAGTACTCGTTGTATGCGGAATTTAATTCCCCATCCAAGGAGTACCCATGTTGCATACTTTCGATGGGTCCTACTACACGAAAAATGAGAAATACATAAAAAAAACGTGATTACAATCATGTTTTTTTATGTATTTCTCATTTTTCGTGTAGAAGAGTTCATTGAAAGTATGCAACATGGGTACTCCTTGGATGAGGAATTAAATTCCGCATCCAACGAGTACCCCCGCTCGAAATTTGAGTAAAAATTTTGGGAGATAAGTTTAAAATACGAGTTGAAAAAGTAGTTTTATTATTTTATTATTTTTTAATATTTTTACTTTTTACTCCAAAAATGGTGAATCATCCATTATGGATGACATCATCATCTTGAATCCTATTGGTTGTTATAAAGTTTATTTTTGTTGTACATTTTTCTTATGAGGCCCATTTTAGACCTCAAAATTCCCCTAATGGCACACAACTTGCCTCTTCCATCACTCCCTCATCAAGGTTATCATTCTTCATCAGCTTTAGAAGAAAGAAATCTCTTGGGATACTTTCATTACACATCCGGATTTCGCCACTGTCCCTTCATTTCATACATCTCCTTCACCTTCCACTCACCATCCTTCGCCTTTTTCAAGCAAGCCCATTCCCAAGAAGCTCAAATTTCCCATTGAACAAGAAAAAGAGCATGATGAGGAAGAAAAGCATGAGCAAGAGGAGGAAGATGATGATGAGCAGCATCATGATGAAACAGGGCAACAAGGGGAAGAAGAACACAGTGAGGCAGAGCAGCAAGGGGAAGAAGGGCATGATGAAGAAGGGCATGATGAAGAGGAAGATGATGATGAGCAGCCTCATGAAGAAGAAGGGCAGCATGATGAACAAGTGCAGCACAGTGAGGAAAGGCAGCCACATGATGATGAACAACAACAAGGTAAGGAAGGGCAGCATGATGAACAAGTGCAACACAGTGAGGAAAGGCAGCCTCATGAAGAAGAAGGGCAGCATGATGAACAGGTGCAACATAGTGAGGAGGGTAGCCCTCAAAAATAAATGCAAGAGGACAGTCAAGGCATCCATGAAGAAACTCAAGACAGTGGCAAGAATGATGAGGAAAGTAACAAGGGCAAAGAGCCAATAGAGCATGTGCTAGCTGCCTCTCCTAGGCAAGGGGCCATGCTCTCTTCTCCAAAATTGGCCAAGCCCCAGACATCAAGGAAAAGGGTGCCTAAAGCTGTAACTCCAAATGTTACTAGGGCCCTCCGAAGCAAGGGGAAATTGCCCAAGAAGCCCATTGTTGAAATGCCCAAGAGGAGGAAGACTAAAAGAGCCACCAAAAGCAAGGGAAAGGAGAAAGAAGAAAGCAACCATGAAAAGGAAAGGGACTTCGACATAATTCAAATCCAAAGTGATGATAGCGACAATGAAGTCCGAATCCTAGAAACTCTCTTGATCAATAGAGAAAACCAAATTGATGCTTTGAGGACTGATCTAGAGAGGGCTAGAAACTTCAATCACTTTTTGCAAATTCAAAACAAATAGATGAGTGTCCATATGGCGGTATATGAGACACGGGCCATCAAATACAAAAAAGAGGCCTCCAAGGCATAAGTGAGATTGGAAGAACTCATGGGTGAGTTCCATGAGAGCGAATATGAAGATCAGCCTAGGAGAAAGAGGCCAAGAACCATGGGGCTCAAAAGAGCCCTTGAGAAACAAAAGGAAGAAGAACCTGCCCTTCTCCAATCTACCCCTCTCACTACATCGTTCACCCAAGAGATAGAGAACAATCGAGAAGCATGGCTTGAGAGGGTAAATGATCACTTGTAAAAGAAGTTGGAGAAGGAAAATAGAGATTTGGACCTTCAACGGAGGATGATTGGGCATTATAAGAAGCTAAATCAGTTTGCCCGACGGAAATTGAAGGCCACATAGGAAAAACTCAAGGAGGCTCAAAGAAGGCACCCAACACCAAAATTGAAGAAAGAAACCTCAAAGCTCCAAATTTTGGCCTCATCTTCACAACATGTTTCTGAAAACCCTTGAGGGTCATGCTCGCCAAATTTGGGCGAAATTCAATAAGTTTTGGTTTTTTGTCATTTTTGGGTTTTTGGCTAAAACTCATGGGCATCGCCATTTTAGTTTGGGGCATCCTAAAAGGATGAAAATGGTATCATTGGATGCCATAATTTCAGGGGCATATACTCAGCGATTTTCAGATCAATTGAAGATGATTTGCTTCTCCAAAATGGATAAAAACACTCGCTTTTTCTACACTCGGCCCCGTTTATCAGCAAGGTCTATTTTTTGGGTTTTTACACACAGGTCAGTTTTTGATGGAATTTTAGTGGTCATTTTGGAGAAAACTAATAATTTTCAGAAAATAGACATTCATAGATTTCCAATGAGCCATCATAGGACTTGTTTCGACATCGGGAAGGCCTCCAAAAGTTGCCGGCAAGTCAGAGGACTTTCTACTGATATATTTCTTAAGTATTTTTGTAAAAAATGAACCTTTCAAAAGTGACTTTTTCTCATGTGTGTTTAGCTATTTTTGTACATGATTAGTTATGAAAAGTCAATATATTTTCCTTTTTTAGCATTTTTGAGATATTTTATTAGATATTTTGTGCCTTGGG
Organism: Pinus albicaulis; assembly: GCA_034641835.2. Classification (NCBI taxonomy): domain Eukaryota; kingdom Viridiplantae; phylum Streptophyta; class Pinopsida; order Pinales; family Pinaceae; genus Pinus; species Pinus albicaulis. The sequence continues at coordinate 1,523,392,825 of CM076580.1, forward strand.
CTTTGCAAAGCCTCAAGGACAAAATCATATATTTTGGATAGGCCAATGAGATTGCAAGTTGAACTAGGAGGTTTTCCTCACTTTGGCCTATATATTCCAAAGGATTTAATTGTAAATAAGGCGGAACTTGATGAATAGAAGCAATATATGGTTATACAAGCTTGGAAGAAATACTTGTCTCATGCATTTGGAGAGTTTCCTGAGTGCTTTTGGATGATGAAATAGGACTGTTGTTGGATTCCATGACTTGGTAGAATGGTATAGTGTCTCTCTCTCTATTTTGTTTCTTAGTTTTCATTCATAATTCCATGTTATTGCTTGCTATAAGATAGTAGAGAATACATTTGAGACATGCCCTTGGAGGCACCTCAAATTTCTTGTTTCTTTATAGCTTCTATGTTTTATTCATTCTTAGTCATATTAAATAATCCTTGATTGCTCTTTGATAACTAAAGAATATTGTTTACTTGTTTCATTTATGGTTTTATGCATGCTAAGTATGATTCATGGTATGCCCTAATTACTCATGGCTAGTCCTAACTCTACCTATGAAACTTCTCTTTGATTGATTATATTGTCATTTGTTGAACCAAGGAGGTCTTGTACTGATCTTGCCCTTTGCCTAAAACTATGCAATCTTGCTTCAAAGTGCCCAATAGCTTGAAATACTATGTTTAGGCATTCCTTCATAGTGGTTTGAGTTGTTTGTTTGTCTTAAATGTATTTCCCCAAAGTCTAATAGCCATTTCCTAAATTTAGAGAGTCATATATCTCTATGCATAGCTTTCTGTGCATGGCTTGAATGTTTATTTCTATGCATTGATCAGTTTATAGTTACATTTCTCATGATTAATGGTTAGGCCTACTATGTTTATGTCAGCTATTTAACTATTTATGTTTGAAATCCTTTGTTCTTCACAAATTTAATGTCCATCTCACTCCATTTTACCCAAATATCCATTTTACCTCGAATCAAATCAGCCCTTCAGCAACCTTGTATCACCATCTGAAAGCTTTCTTGACCTATTCGACCCCATAGCCCAGTTGATCTGAAATATTTTTACCTATCTTAGTATTTGATCAGTTCATCCCTCACAACCTAAAAACCAAAAACATACTTCATAACTAGCCTAAAATCAAGAACACAATAAGCAAACACACAGATATCCCTTATACAAATAGAGAGAGCCCTCATTGAGTCCAGGAAGGCTAGGTCCTTGGGCTCCAAAGACTGGTTTGATGTTACATTGTCATTTTGCTTGCCAATCAGCCAAATCACGAGACACTAACATAGAAAAACCAGACAAAAATGATAGAAAAATATGACTATGATGGTGGATCAATAGTCAAACCAAAAGTATATATCCAGAGTGATCTTTAGGCATCAAAAGGTGATAAATGAATGGAAAAACCCTTCTATTTATAACAAAATATTGAGTTAGTCTATATATTGGTGCATAATTAAAATATTATTAACCAAATCAAGATCCAAATTTTATGGAATATTTTATTATATTTGTTGGAGGGAAAAGGAATTTTACTTGGGTTAAATCCCTTTATTTGTAAATAATAAATAAATAAATGATTTATTTATCATTTTAAGGATGTGGTTGAGTAATAATCAAATAAATAATGGTTTATTTAATTATTTATGGGTGATTTAGTCATATTTAACAAAGAATATTATTTAAATAAGGTTTAAATAACTGTTCTTTAGGAAATAATAAGATAAATAATGATTTATCTGATTAATTTCCTTGTTTTGGGTTAAATATAACCAGGAATATTAATTAAACTGTTGTTTAACTAATTATTCCTTGAGGAAAATCAAACAAATGTAGATTTATTTAATATTTCCTCATGGGTTTTCCTGTTTAGACCATAAACAACTTAATAAAGATGGTTTACTAAGTTTTTTTTCATAGTGAATGCGATTCTACTTAGGGTAAAATTGGTCTTACATGGTGTACTTGGGTCCATCTAATAACAATGAGTTAGATGACCAAAAAATGGTGTAACAGATTTCCCCCCAGCGTGCAAGCGTTAGGAGCTAATCATATGACCGAAGTAGGTTGTAAGAACTCGATCACTAGATGTCGAAGGGGAAGTCAAAGAGAGAGGATTATAAGGTAGACTAAAGTTCTGAAAGAACTAGACCCTGAGGAGGCGAGAATTACAGGTGCGACAAGTCTCTTTGATGAGTGAGTACCTGTGCTATAGGCGGCAGGGGATTCATACCTATGCCCGCTGAGGTAAAGTACAAACAATGAGGCGTCCAAAAAACCACAGGGTGAAATAATATAATGTATGTTGGCATAAACATGAGCCAGATAAATAACATGATAACGAATCCCACATACATATTGTGCCTAGGATAACAGCCAGGACTTGTACAATAATATCTAAGTACATGAGATATAAATACAAGCTAGATGCCCATGTAAACAAGAAAGGGCTCTGAAAATATAACTTATATATGCAATCAAGAAGGCATTGCAAGCGGCTGAGGCCGGCATCGTCAAATCTATGGAGCTACATCTAAGGCTAAAATGAAGAAGTCATCCAAGTATGTGGGTGGCTACCTGTAGGGCCACCCCCTCATGAGGGCTGGGACATCTCACACATACTTGGGAATCACTGATATCAGCTGCTGCGTCAGTGAACCATCAAGTATACGGATCTCGATCATGCTGAAAGGAGCTGGAGCTGAGAAAAAATCCAAGTCAAAGGGAAATAAGGAGTCCCTTTTCCTGATCCGGGGTGTCGAACAAAAATGGAAGTTGGAACCAAGGTACACCACCCTCTAGACCAATCTTCTGGAATGAATGAGCTGATGTTGACAGAAAGAGGTCTGCCATAGGTGAGGTAATAAGGGATCCTCAACTAAGGCACGAGATAAAATAGTAGAGCGACTGACAGACTGAAACCAATGATGATGATGAAATGGAGGGTACTGAGTAGCGAACGAACAACTTCCCTTGTTAGAGCATAAAGGGCATGGATGTCCTGGCAGCGACTGACACAACATCATGAGGGATAGGGGATAGTGGGGCTGGAGGCCATAATTTGTGATACGATAGAGGGACCAAGCAATGAAGGATGGAGGACTATAGCGGGATACAAGGGGACTTGGGATAGACTTCATGAATGGAATGATGACTCAACTTGGATGCTCTAAACAAGGGTGACTCGATGGTGTTGCCACACAGAAAAAGAGTCCAATGGGGACCATAAAAGCATGAGTCCAAGATGGTAACTCACAACGAAAGTCGACACAAGCATGGAAAATTATGGAGGCGAAGTGGTGCCCCTAGTACGAGTGTTGCAAGTGAAGAAATTCGATTTTGAGGAAGGGTGAAGTGGCGCTTCATGGGAAAAATGTGTCCCGATGAAGTATCAAATCACTAAAAACTAATAGATACCCATTTGAGGGCTCGGTGAGAGCTTTCCAATGGTATAGACGGTTTGGTAAACTAAGCTATGGTTGGGTCGCAGTAGGCGAAAGAAAAAACAAGGGTTTCTCTTTTAATAAGGCATTTTGCCTCCAAATTCACTCATTTGCATGTGGAGTTGTGGTGGACGTAGAGAGAAGAGAAGGCCCTAAATCTTGCGATGATTGTAGCAGACAAACCGACCGTTGGAATTGAGATTCGTCAGTTGCAAGTAAGAGGCCTAACCCTACTCTTTCTTTTCAGTGGATTGAAAGTTAAAAATAGGTCCCTAAGGCTTAGGAATAGACCCCTCCTCCTCTTCATGGTTGGGTAGCAGGTTTTGGGTAGAAAAGTGCGACCTGTCCTAGGTTTGGGCCTGAAAAGTGTGCCCTGTCAGGGAGGGGTTTTTCTGTTCTGGTTTTTTTTGGCTGAGCACTAGGTTTTTGTGATGAGAAACAATATTTCCTATCTACATGCTAACAAATATGATGGTTTTGTGTAGATATGGAAGAGTTACGGATCAACTAGAGAGAGAGAGACCTGGGAGAATTACGGTATGAGATCCGGGAGGATCAAGGTGTCCGCAGTGCTTTGGCCAAGTTTGGGGTTCTGAAGTTTGTGGAGAACCCTTTGATGAGAGTTGGGGAGCCCTTATTGGCCCATATTGTCAGCTATTGGGACCCGGACCATGAGGTCTTTATAGTGCAGGGGCACCGGATCGAGATGATGGTTCAGGATATATATTTCTTGACTGGTCTCCCTCCACTTGGGATGGTAGGGAATACTCAGCCAGTATTATCACATGGGCAGAATATCATAGAGTTTTTAGAGTGCCATTGTCGACCAGGTCTCCAAGTTAAGGGGACTCGGATACCCATTGGGTATTTGGAGAGGTTAGAGACCCGTGCTGTGGCCGCAGCGGTGTTGCGTATCCTGGGAAACCAGGCACTCCATCACATCACTGGGGGGAAATGATGCTTGTGGAGAGTGTCTTGAGTGGGACCTACTATGGGTGGGCCCAGATGATGTTTTCGCCGTTGAAACAATAGTTTTTCGTTATGCAAGTGGCAAGTGAACCATGACTGTGCATATGGTACAGTTTTGTGCTCGTTCTTCTTTGAGAAGATCCCGACACTTTGACCTTGCATACAGCTCCAAGATGGGGGCCCGAGAGAACCTAGGATGCACCGATGGGGGCGATTACTATGCAGAGGAGGAGGTGGAGCAGTTGGACAGGTGTTCCGTCCTGATTTCTTTGTTCATTGGGATCAGATGCCACTATATATAGACGACTATCCCTATAGTGGGATGAGTTATTGCGGGGACCCAAAACTGCCACTGCCGCCTAGTCGAATATGGGGACCTGATGGTAAGTGAAAAATTGCTAATATTTTATATGCATGTAAAGGTCTAGAATATTTTATGTGGTATTGATTCTTTCTCTTTTGGTATGCAGATACAACACCGGTAAAACCGACCGGATATAGGGGATGACCTGCAGCATCGGGGACCACAGGTCCTAGTGGAGTGAGGGCGCAGCAAAATGAGGATGCAACAGCTCTCTTGGAGGAAATCTGTCATAGATGTGAGAGGCTTTTGACCGGTGTTTCAGAGTGTGGTTGGCAGGACTTGGATGACCAGTACATAGAGCCATGTATTGGTCTACCCTCTGAATGGCGAGGGGTCATGCGGCGTATGGCAATGGCTGGACAGGGTCTGCATGATATACAAGCTGCAAGAGTAAAGCCATTGGCTCAGGATCCTCCAGATAGTGATTAGTATGTAGGGGTGGGTGGTGCCCCTAGTTTTGAGTTTTTTTAACATGCTATGGGCATGTCATATGTATCCGAGTAGATGAACTCGAAAAACATTTTATATGAAACATATTATGGCTATGCATCTGGTGATATTTTAATGTTATTATCTTGTGTTAAATGTGTGTGCTAAATGCCAATATAGAATATGATTTGCAATGCTATCTACATAGTGATTTTGTGCTCTAAGTACATGACTGAAAGTAATGATTTCAAATTCACGCATCAAAATATTCACTTGTAAATATCATCTGAAAAGGATAGGATTATGCACACGATAGACACCATTCAATTGCATGACAAGAAGCAGGGAATCTAAACGAACATGAAGGTGGAGGATGAGATGTGAAAGGGCATCGGATAATAAACCCCGCACTGCATCGTATTCGGCCTGATTATTGGTAGCAGTACCAATGCATGCACCGTTCGAGAGAACAAGCGAATGCAAGCGGGTAAAAATGGCCCAACCTGCCGAGGCTAGATTCCGGGAGTAGCGACTTGCACCATCGGAAAAACTGATATAAGGTGTGGACAGGGGGTCCATCTGAAAGGTGCCACAAGACAATAAATGGGATGATGAAGAACAATGCAGGCAACCTAAGTGCAAAGTAGAAATCGAACGCATTCCGCGGAAAGGAGTGATCTGGGTAGGATGTCTACTACTCACTTGCCGCTGGTGAAGGGGAGTGTGGGAGCTACTGGAGGCGTAGTTTGAGCTCAGGCTGCATAATTCACCAAAGGTACAGATGATGGAATCTCTTTTATGGGCGGGAAATATGAAGTGAAGGGTGGACATGGCTTCCATGATGTCATCGTCACAACAGGAGGTGTAAGGACAGGAGGAAGGGAGACCACATGACGTGGTAAGGCTACCTGACTCATCATCATGAGAAGCAAGGTTCACATGCGCATCATCACGGGGAATGACGTAAGAACAAGCAGATAAGGGATCTACTAATTTTGAGCCCTGAGGGATCGCTAAAGGGAGGTCAAGCGAACCAACAGGAGAAGACTCAAAGGGAGCTTCTACCAAGGGTCTCATGAATGATGATAGGTAGAGGATGGTGACTGCATGTTCCGTCATCTCAACATCAGGAGGGGGAATGTAAATGGGAGCGGGTAAACCCTCAGTCTGGCCTGTAGCATACTGTGCAAGTCCGGGAGAAGCAGATTGATTCTGTTCAATCTCGTACTCCTGAACTACCTCTAAAGAGGCATGGTAATGCGTAAGGCGGGGACAATGATGAGAGTAATGGCCATGGAGACCACACAAATAATAAGGGTGTTTAGTGTGAATAGTCTTGGTGTTCTTGGCTACAGTCGATGAAGAAGCAGAGGTTTCAGGGATCGTAGACTCGGGGAACACGATATTAACCGTGGGCTTGATGCGGGGCAACTCGGGACAAGTATGGCTGCCATGACCGATGACATCACACAAAGCACATGGCTTTGGAGGCAGAGGAGGTGCAGGGTCATTCAGGGCAACCTTGTCCTTTGAGGCCCTTTTGCAAGCTCTGCCCTTCTTACCCGAAGCGGTCGCCACAGGAGGCGGTTCCTATTGAGGTGGCTGGGGCACTATGACAACGGGAGAAGTCAAGGGGACTGGTTGAACCGAGGTCAAAGCAAGATAAGGTTTAGGTTGACCTGGTGGGGTAGCGGTTGGTGGATCAAGGTACCAGAAGGGAATCCCTATGGTCAACTTAGGAAGAGAGAGGGTGGCCATGACAAGTGTCGTATAGATGCCTGGTGGAGGGACTAGGAATGGTATCTGACCGGAGGGGTAATGGCCAGGCGGGACGACTCCTAAATGGTTAAGGCCTGGAGGAACCGTTCCAAGATGGTAAAGAGGCTCATGAATACCAGCTAAAGGGCCAGGAGGAGGAGGTCCAGAAGGCTACATTGAAGGGCCTGGAGAAGGCTGTGGAGGGTGAGGACGCTGTTGACTAACCGAGGCGGGCCGTTTGAGAGAAGCCCAAGACGATTGCATCATGCAAACATTTGATGAGCTGGGATTAGAGATAGGAGGAGGAAGACCAGGGAATGTACCAAGCAATGAGGAATCTTTGTAGACTCTGGGCGAAACACTGGTCCAAGGGTCAACGGTTTGCTTGTTGGCCACTGAAGAGATAGTGGACTCAAGGGAGGTCTGAGACTTCAGTTCGTAATACATCAACCAGTCAATGGTGACTATCTTTCCATCATGAGGGAAGGAAATCTTGCGGTGAACCACAGAAGGGATAGCAGACATCGCATAAGTGTAGCTACGACCCAATAGAATGTTGTAATCTAAGGGGGCATCTATGACTTCTACGTCAACACAAACAGTCTTGCCCGCAAGAGTAATAGGACAATTGCAGAATAAGCCAATGGGATGGGAGGCGTGGCCATCCCACGCTTGGAGGGTGATCGTGGAAGTAGCCAACTCAGGTGATTCGAGTTGTTTTGAAACCGAAGAAGACATCACACAGGTGGATGCCCCCTCATCAATAATGCACCGAGAAACATTGGCATTCCGGATCTTGACTGGGATTTGGAAAGCGACGGAAGCTGTGAGAGGAGGATGTTATGATCGGTCAACATCAAAGACAATCAATCAATCTTCAGAAGGATCTACAGTGTCCACGGCAGATAGTAGAGCTTTTCTTTGTGAAGGGCACGATTGGAGGAGTTCTAGTGTTGAAATAGCAGCAGGGGATTGTGCCAGATCATCTACTATGCTATACGAATGGGCGACTTTTACAGAAGCAACATTTCGGCATAGTTTTCCCTTAGGGATCTTGGTATGAACCTCCGCCCTAGGCTGAGGGATCTTCAAGGGGCCATTAGGTGTCAAAAGAGGCTCTGTAGCAACCAAAGGAGGTGGCTCGGGGACAGATGTAGCAGGAGGCTTGTTGTACTGACGGGACAAAGTCTGAAGATTGATGTCAACAGTTGGCAGTTAATCAGAGTTCATCATGAGAATATGGTAATCGGAGGTACCGGATGGAAGAGGTTAAGTGGCCACCTGACCTTCAGGTGGTTGGGTAGCCACGAATCCTTGCTGAGGGAAAGGATCAGTAAGCACAGCCGGTTGACTAGGTGTAGGACTGGGAGGAACGGAAGGGATGGCTTGATGTCCTCTCAAAGCTTCTTGAGACTCCCATAGCTACTGCATATGGGGCAAAAGAGGACAATAATCTTTGTAATGACCATAACCACCACAAAAAGAACAGGTATTATTTGTGTGAATAGGCCTGTCCTGCTTGGGCTGAGTGCCCTCTTGCTGGTTCATAGTGTTAGGAGCATTACCTTGGTTAGGTCCAAAATTACTGGGGGCAGTTTGAATTTGAGTGCATTTCCTGTTCTTTTTTGAGGGAGAAGGATTAGTCGCGCTTTGCTGTGCATACACCTGCCCCTGAGGGGGCGGTGGTTGCTATTACGGGGTTTGAGAAGGCAAGGGAAGAGGAGGTGATAATGCTGGAGGAGCTAGAGCACCAGCCTATGGATACGGGTAATAAGGAGGTTGGGTAACAGTGTGGTAAACAGGAGGTTGGGAAAAAATAGGAGGCATGTCGTATCCTAGATACGTGCTACTAGGAGGGGGAAAAGTGCAGGAGGTGCTGGCGCCTCCCTGAGGAAAACGATAGCCCATGGGAGGTTGAGCATATGGATTAGAGAGCACTCCAATGATACCGTCGGATGCATGAGATGCCCCTGGTGCATTGGCACCACCAGGTCTGGGAAGATCAGGTAGAACGGTATAAACATAACCCGACTGAGCGTAGATCAGGTCATATTTTAACGCAATTTGGAGAGTGGCTTCTTTGGTTTGGGGAAAGTGCGATGTGACATATTTTCCAATAGGGGGAAAAAGAGATCTAAGGAAATAGTCCATGTAGACACAGTCTTCGAAGGTAGGAGCTCGACATAGGCTCTTTCTTCTCCGCCATTCCTGGACATGATCAGAAAGGTGGGTCGCAGATGATTGACGGAAAGAAGTCAAGAGTTTGGTATCAGTGTCGTAATTAAGGGAAAGCTGGAAATAAGATAGAAAAGCCTAGGAAAGAGTCGAAAAGGTGGTATGAGAGGAAGGAGCCTGATCAACATACTACTTAGAAGCTTCACCTCTAAGCGTTCGTTGGAACAGCCGAAGACGGACAGCGTCATCGGTAATGGAGTTAGACGAACACCACATGTGGAAAGATCGAACATGATTTGAGGGATCTTCTCCATGTAGAAATTTGCTGAATAATGATTAATTATTCACCGAGACTATCCTGATCACATACAATTCGAATTTATATGCAACACATAATCTCTTCCACTCAGATCATCAAACATGCGGAAATAAAACAAGCGATAGCACATCAAATCATCATACACATTAACATAGTATGTATGGGGAAAGCTTATAGCTGAAACCCCGCAGCTATTGTGTATATTATAATGGAGAAATCATGTAACAAACTCAGTACAATACTCCTCACAAGTACTCAGTACTTTCTCATAAAGTTACACACAAACTAGCTTGGTTTTGAACAGGTTACTGGTTCAAAACTCACCACTAATTGCCTTGCCTCTATTACGCAATCATGGCCTGTCTATATAGAGATCGAGGTTTTAATCTCCTTGGCTTGATAGCGCAATCATCATGGGAAATTCCTCCAAGTGTGGTGCAAATCTCATGCACAACTGATGTCGCCACTGATAGCTAACTCCACCCTTTCATCTACCTCTTTCACTGGTCTCCACTGAACTGATCATGCACTGTAGTGAACCGATGTGTTCTTGAGTTGAATAATGATTTGCTAATTAATGAATTAAATAATATTTAATTCGCTCCACTCCTTCTTTAGTTGATTAGCTAGTTAAACTAATCTCAACCGATTCAACTAAATTAAGCCAAGACACAACTCCACTGCATGTCTCATTAACTCCCACCAAACTTCGCCTTGAAGTCCTATTTGAAGTCGATATAATATGTACTCACAAACCCAATGAAATAAGCGTAATTCCTCTGTCAGATGCATGAGCCACTTCCAAGGCTCGAACTGAAGTGCTCCAAGAGAGTAAACTGCTATTTAGAGTCCAAATATTATTAAGGGTAAATAATATTTGACTTCCCTATTTTTAGGATAGGCAGTCTAAAAATAGACTTCGACCTATAGGTCCAAAAATAGAGGTCCATCTATTTTTAACAACATGACCAATACTCCAAGAATAACATACTGCAACCCCTGGACCATGCTCCATATGTCTAAAAATAGACATAGTCTAAAAATAGACTTTGCGCCAGAATTTGCCTGCGGGCCCACTTAGTGAAGGCGACTTCATCTCACTAAGCTCCATCATCTTGCTGCATTTTCAACACTCCCTCTCAGCAAGATATGGATTATCTGCAACCCCTATCCTGCCTCTGTGGAATTCGAACTTGCTCTTGGTGAGCGCCTTCGTCAGGATGTCGGCATCCTGATCCTCCGTGGGAACATATGAAAGCATCATGATTCTCCGCTGAACACAATCTCTGATATGATGGTACCTGATGTCGATGTGTTTGGACCTATCATGAAATACTGGATTAGCCGAGAGCTTAATGCAACTCTGGTTATCACAGTAGATCACTGCAGGCTCCAAATGCAACCTGAACAATCCTGCGAGGATCTTCCTCATCCAAATAGCCTCGAATGCAGCCAAGCTAGCTGCCATGTACTCGGCCTCTGCTGAACTGAGTGCCACGGATCTCTACTTCCTGCTGTACCAGGAAACTGCTGTCGACCCAATGCTGAAAACTCCTCCAGATGTGCTCTTCCGGTCCGTTGGACTCCCTGCCCAATCTGCATCAGTGAAGCCAGAAAGCTTCGCTCCATCCTCCTTTCTGTACCATAGACCATATCCCGATGTGCCTCTAATATAGCACAATACATGCTTGCCCGCCTTCCAAAAGAGCTTGGTAGGCTTAACCATAGCTTGCGAAAGCTGGTTAACTGCATAGCATATATCGGGTCGTGTATTGACCAGATACATAAGCGACCCCACCAACTGTCGATAGATAGTGGCATCCACTACCTCCGCTGAAGTAGCATCCTCTTTCCTCCAACCACCAGGAAGAGGAGTGTCAACAGGCTTGCAGCCTTGCATGTTGAACCTCTCCAGAATCTCCCGGGCATACTTGCCTTGAGAAACAAATAGTCCTCCGCTGCGCTGCCAAATCTCCAATCCCAGGAAATAATGAAGGATGCCCAAGTCTTTCATCTCAAACTCTCGTGCAAGATCCTCCTTGCATGAAAGTATCAACTGCTCATCGCCAGTCAAAATCAGATCATCTACATACAGTACGATGATCAACGGCTTCCCCTCCACCACAATCTGGTACAGGTTTGGATCCGCCTCACTCTTGGAGAATCCAAGCCCGGTGAAGTAGCTGTCTATCCGAGTGTACCAAGCACGAGGTGCTTGCTTCAGCCCGTACAGTGCTCTCTTGAGTCGGCACACATGCGACTCACTGCTGAAGATCTCAAAACCTTCAGGCTGCTCTATGTACACCTCTTCCTCAGTAACTCCATTGAGGAACGCAGTCTTCACATCCATCTGATGAATGTGCCACCCCATCTGCGCTGAGAGAGCAAGGATCGTCCGTATGGAAGAGTACCTTGCGACGGGTGCAAAAGTCTCCTCATAGTCAATCCCCTCGATCTGTGAGAAGCCACGGGCGACAAATCTCGCCTTGTACTTCTCCACACTCCCGTCAGCCGCCTGCTTCACCTTGTAGATCCATCGCGAACCCACCACTGATTTCCCAACCGGTCTTGGGAAAATCTCCCATGCACTGTTCCTGATGATTGAATCATATTCTTCGATCATGGCATCAACCCATGCGGGTTCCTCCACAGCTTCCTCAAAAGAGGATGGCTCCGTCACAACACATTGACTCACAAGATCCATGTATCCAGTGTACCGATCCGGTGACTATCTCTGTCTGCGCTGTGCTGTAGGTGGTCCTACAACCTTCTCTGCATCCCGAGCCAGTCGCTCAGCTTCTGTAGTGCGCATGCGCCCTCTGATGGTTGGCGCTACCTGGGTGGTTTCTTCCACCTCTTGAACCTCCTCTTGTGGCTGATCCACATCCCGAAGCTCCTCCTTAGGAACTAACAGCTCCTCATATGCATGCAAGTGTAGCTCCCTCTCAAGCGAACACTGCATGGCTTTCTCCTCCTGAAATTTTATATCCCGTCGCACAACAGTCTTGCGACTGTCTGACAAATACACCCGATAGTTGTGAGGTGTATCAGTGTACCCCACAAATATTCCAACCTCGGCGGTTGGATCCAGCTTCCTTCTTGCATCCTTCGTCACATGCATGTAGACAGGAGAACCAAAAATCCGCAAATGGGAAATATCAGGCCTCTTGCCAGAATAAGCCTCCTCTGGTGTACTCATGCCAAGAACCTTGTGAGGACAACGGTTATGCACATACACTGATGTATTGCATGCCTCAGCCCACAAGTGAAGGGGTAGGCCCTGATCATGCAACATCGCCCGTGCAGCACCCACGATCGTTCTGTTCTTCCGCTCAGCCACCCCGTTCTGCTGTGGGTTATGGGGTGCGATGAGCTTTCTCCGAATCCCTTCTGCGCTGCAGAACTCCTTGAATTCAGCCGAGATGAATTCACCACCGTTATCACTCCTTAGAGCAATCACCTTCTTCCTCGACTCCTTCTCGACCAGTGCTTTAAACTCACAGAAATTCGCGAATGTATCGCTCTTCTTCTGCATGAAGAAGATCCAGCACTTTCGAGAGAAATCATCAACAAAGATCACATAATACTTGTGCTTTGCTGTCGAAGCAACTGAGAAAGGACCACACACGTCTGTGTGAACTCTCTCAAGGATCGTCATGGCACGACTATCCTTCTCGTGAAAGGTGGCTTTCACATACTTCCCTAAAGTACACCCCTTGCACTGATCTGACTGCGCAAGAGTGCCCTTAGGAAGCCCAGTAGAAATCTGCTGGAGGATCTTCAAAGCTCCATGGTGAAGGTGGCCCAATCTCCTGTGCCACAGTTCGCCCTCATCATCCCGGCTCACCACTTCTCCCGCCTTGCATGCCATTGCTGCGCAACCATCTACACATAGCTGGTAGGTTTCTTTGTTGAACCCCCCTATCTTCGGGTCTCTCATTAAGTGGGGAAGACTTTTGCTCGGCCAGAGAGCCACATCACATACCCCTTATCCTCCAACATCGTACGGAGATCAAGTTCTTCTTCAATCGGTACATGCATAGCCACTGACTACGAGGTTTACCGGACTCCCTCACGAAGGATATGAAATGCAAGTACTGGTCATGATGTATCTACCATCATCGCCCATCTCGATGTGCACACCTAGATCTTTGTCCTCCAGATCTGAGAACAAATCCCGATCTCCCGTCATATGAAATGACGCACCGCTGTCCAAGAACCACACCGATCCCATCACACTTGAAACCAAGCATGCGATCAGTGAAAAGTCAAGCTCGAACTGTGAATCCAAAGCTTCTCCATCTGCAGATCTTCCCGCTTGCTTGTTCTTCTTCTTCTTTGGACAATTGGTAGCATAATGTCCGTGATCATGGCAGTGAAAACACTTCACTTTCGCCATATCCTGCTTCTTGCCCTTAGCTCCAGAATGAGAGGTTTTCTTACCCTTCCTTTTCTTAGCTTTGGACACCAAAGCGCAGTTTTCTTCATCAGCTCCCTTTGATGAAGATCCATCTCGAGTAGTCCTCCTTATCTCCTCCTGCATGAGATCCGCCCAAAGGCGCTCCCATCCCGGCAGCTTCTCCCGACCATTGACACTATCTTGATATGAGTGCCAAGCCTTCGGAAGACCAAGGAGAGCCAGGTCGACCATGTCCTCGTCTTCGACAGTCACCCCCACACTTCCCAGCTCATCTCTACATTGAGTGAACTTCGTGAGGTATTTGGCGATACTGTCGCCCTTCTCCATCTTGATGTTCCTGAGCTTATCTTTGAGCGCCGGCTTCCTTTGGTCACTCTTACTCTGGAATAGATCCGTCAAAGCTTTCCACATTAGAAATGGAGAAGCCTTTCCATGCAGGCTGGATACAATATGATCCTTGACGCCCTCCAACAGGATCCTTCGACATTTCGCCATCTTCTTTTTCCATGCTTCGACTTCAGCAGGATCAGTGGGCCTTTGGACATCCGCATCCATGAACTCCTTCAGACCATTATCTTCTAATACTGCCTCCATGCGATCCTTCCATGCAACATAATTCGAACTGCCTTCAAGAGCATATTCGAGTCGCAAACCGTTGAAAGACATTTTCAACACCGGCACCAAGAAAACAAAACTGCTGCAAAATTTCGAATTCCACCTCAAAGCTCAACCACTCTAGATCGTGAGAACAAATTATTTCTAGCACAGAGATCGACTGCAAGGGGTGTTTACCAGACCTTTCACTTTCCGAAGAAAGATGAATCCGGAGGCTACCTGGCCCGCATGCAGACTCTGTCTACCGAAATAAGTTTGTAATCACTGTGATGATCAATTTCTGCTTCAATAGCTCCGATACCATGTAAAAATTTGTTGAATAATGATTAATTATCCACCAAGACTATCCTGATCACATACAATTCAAATTTATATGCAACACATAATCTCTTCCACTCAGATCATCAAACATGCGGAAAATAAAACAAGCGATAACACATCAAATCATCATACACATTAACACAGTATGTATGGGGAAAGCTTATAGCTGAAAACCCCGTAGCTATTGTGTATATTATAATGGAGAAATCATGTAACAAACTCGGTACAATACTCCTCACAAGTACTCAGTACTTTCTCATGAAGTTACACACAATCTAGCTCAGTTTTGAACAGGTTAATGTTTCAAAACTCACCGCCATGCATACTCTGTTAACGCAATCATGCTTTGTCTATATAGAGATCAAGGTTAAGATATATCCCAATGACGATGAGTCATCATGGGAAATTCCTCCAAGTGTGGTGCAAATCTCATGCCTGGCTTGATGTAAACCCTTTGATAGCTAGACCCCACCCTTTCATCTACCTCTTTCCATGGTCTCCTTTGACGTCCATGTAGTGGTGATGTGTTCTTGAGTTGAATAATGAGTTAATAATTAATGAATTAAATAATATTTAATTCACTCCACTCATAACTAGTTGATTAGCTAGTTAAACTAATCTCAACCGGTTCAACTAAATTAAACCGAACACAACTCCACTAGCTGTCTCATTAACTCCACCAAACTTCTGCCACTGAAGTCCTAACTGAAGTCAACCATGCATGAGCTCACCAAACCCTTGGGAATAGTGTAATTCCTCTGTCAGATGCATGAGCCACTTCCAAGGCTCGAACTGAAGTGCTCCAAGAGAGTAAACTGAATTTTAGAGTCCAAATATTATTAAGGGTAAATAATATTTGACTTCCCTATTTTAAGGAGAGGCAATCTAAAAATAGACTTCGACCTATAGGTCCAAAAAATAGAGTCCCATCTATTTTTACCAACATGACCAATACTCCAAGAATAACATACTGCAATCCCTGGACCATGCTCCATATGTTTAAAAATAGACATAGTCTAAAAATAGATTTTGTGCCAGAATTTGCCTGTGGGCCCACTTAGTGAAGGCGACTTCATTTCACTAAGCTCCATCATCTTGCTGCATTTTCAACACTCCAGCAAGGCCTTCAAAATTTGGGATGTCTGAAGGGAGATTTGTTGTCATAGCAGGCCAACTAGCGTCATGGTGTATAGGGTCGTTTATCAATTGGTCGAAATCGGGGAGGCTAAGGCCTACCATGAAGGGGAGTAAGGGTGCAGTTGGGGTAGTGTCCGTTGTGGTCCCACTAGTGGTATTCCCAGCATGAGGGCCGGGGTTACCACTAGCATTAGGTCCTGCACCAGACATGGTGAATGTGACAGGGGGAGAACCGAAGACAGAATGGGAAGGAGAACCCAAAGGACCAGAAGAAGAGTCGGTGTGCGGACTCAGTGGAGGACTAACTCGAATCCTATGTGGAGGAGTAAGTCTTCCTACCAGAAACTAAGGATGAAGGCTGAGAAGTCTTCGAGATGAATGCCTTGGTGGCGCAATTATCATGACACAAACACGACACAAAGGAAAAAGAGATCGACAAGGGCAAGGAGGCACAGGATCAACTGATTACAATGTAAAAACAAGGGTAGAAAGGTGCAGAATCAATTGATTTCAATGTTTTAGAGTCCTTTCTTAGTGATGTTAACCAAGCCCTTTCTCGCTTAGGGTGTGTGTGTGAAGTGTGTAAGTTTTAATTTTTAAACCTAGACATTTGTAGAGAAAAAGAAAAAGTGTGATGTATAGCTACAAATAAACCTGCAAATAACAGTATATAATCCTGCAAAACAAAAAATAAACAGCTAATAATGCAATGATCTAAACCCAAGGAGGCGGGCCTCTCAACAATTATTCTATAGGTGAGCAAAAAAATAATCAAAACACATGGAAAAACCCAATAGATCTAAGGTTAGGAGGGACAGGGATCTAAAGGACCAAATCTGCTGGAAAGTGGTGCAGAAACAACAACAAATCAGAGGAAAAATTGTTGTAAAAAGAGGTGGTGAAAGGCTATTTTTAGGAGGGAAGCAGAGTGGACCCTAGAGGAAAACTCAAACAAAGCTAAATGAGGAGATTTGGATGGATAACAAGCCAATATGAAGTGGATCTGAAGGTGAGGTATCAGATCTGAAAAAATGGCTGAAGACTGAAATTTTAGACAACCTACAACAACAAAAACTCTTCCACAAAAAAGTGGAGAGTACTGAAGCCCTAAGGGGCTAGGTTCCCACTTATTTGATCAAAACAGAACAAGTACAGGTTCAAAATGGGTGGAGACAGAGGTTAGACAACCTTGAACAAAGGCTCAAACAAACCCAGAAAACTTTCAGAAAAATTCCCGCAAAAAGTTTAGGTCGCAGTTTTTGACCTGTTTTCAGCAGAGGTCGCACTTTTTGGGTTGTAAGGTGCGCCCTAAAGGTCCAGGTCACAGATTTTGGGCTGAAAAGTGCGACCTATACCTCTGGCACTCTCGGCGGTAGATTTCAGAAAAAATTGTCGTCTCAGCTGTAGCTGATGTCTGTCACATGCGCAATAGGTCTGAAAACACGTGGAAGTTAGAATTTTTATCGTTTTATGGTTTTATAGGTTAAAAAAAACATCAAGAAAAGAAAAAACAAGGGGATGAAGAGAAATCCTAGGGTTTGAAGCAGCTGGATATGCAAGGATCAGAAAAATGACAGCGGTCATAATCATAAACCCATGTGGAGTCGCCAGTTGTTAGTATGAATCTTAATTCCAAGCGTACGAAAAAATACCACTTTACCTGTGCATAACAACAACCCTAATAGCAAATATGGTTGTCAATATCTTCAGATTTGCAGTTAGGTGATCAAGATAAATGTTGCAAAAATCTAGATCTATGCATTAGAAGACATTAAACAGTAGAAAAAATAAGATTTACTCCATGCATCCAATAGACAAGACAAGAATATGTTGAATAAATTTTTGTATTAGGGGCTCCTGGGAGGAAAACACAGGAGTGTGTTCCCAGTTCTCCTCAATGGGATGGGTTCTTGTAAGTCCTTAGCACTTCAGACCGAAAATTCCTCTCTCTTGATGGTGTAGAAAACCCAGACAAAAATGATAGCAAAATATTACTATGATGGTTGATCAATAGTCATACCAAAAGTATAGATCTAGAGTGATCTTTAGGCAACAAAAGGTGATAAATGAATGGAAAAACCCTTCTATTTATAACAAAATATTGATTTAGTCTAGATATTGGTGCATAATTAAAATATTATTAACCAAATCAAGATCCAACTTTTATGGAATATTTTATTATATTTGTTGGAGGGAAAAGAAATTTGACTTGGGTTAAATCCCTTTATTTGTAAATAATAATTAAATAAATGATTTATTTATCATTTTAAGGATGTGGTTGAGTAATAATCAAATAAATAATGATTTATTTAATTATTTATGGGTGATTTAGTCATATTTAACAAATAATATTATTTAAATAATGTTTAAATAACTATTATTTAGAAAATAATAAGATAAATAATTATTTATCTGATTAATTTCCTTGTTTTGGGTTAAATATAACCAAGAATATTAATTAAACTATTGTTTAACTAATTATTCCTTGAGGAAAATCAAACAAATGTAGATTTATTTAATATTTCCTCATGGGGTTTCCTGTTTAGACCATAAACAACTTAATAAAGATGGTTTACTAAGTTATTTTTCATAGTGAATGCGATTTTACTTAGGGTAAAATTGGTCTTACATGGTGTACTTGGGTCCATCTAATAACAATGAGTTAGATGACCAAAAAATGGTGTAACATGTCCTAATCACCTTCTGCACTAAAAATTCCAAACATTCATAAATAAAATTATTTTTTGACATCTTGAAGACATCATTTCAAAATGTCTCCTTCACCATCTTAAAGATCACTCCTTCCTCTTTCCAACGAGCCCTCATATGCCCTAAAACTCCCTATGGTTAGGAAGATATTGATTTTTAAAGTTGTGCAATAATTATTCCTGTTTTGGAGCCGGCCTGTCCTAGTTCTCATGACTACCTGCCTTAGTGACGTGTATCCTCACCTTAAACTAAAAACTAGTATAAATACAAGACGGATCTTCTCATTTTAGTCATCCATTTCGGTCAAGATCTCATAGAATAAGATCAGAAGGATAAAGGAGGCCGAAGAGGATAGGAAAACATTGTTTGGGAAATTTTTTAAGATCAGATCATTGTTTAAATCCCTGAAAGGAATATAAGGAATAGGGACCCTTATGATAGTGAACCAGAATTAAAAGGAGGCATAGATTATGGATTAAAGGAGCTCGTGTTTTCTTTCTGAGCTTGGATCCGTGCTAGAGAGCATGGTTGTAATATTCCCATTTTAGCACATAGCTAAATGGAATATTAAATTTTGTTTTTATCACCTAGCAGCCAAATAAATGGGTAAGGAAGCCCATGCTCATTGAAAACCTGAATAAAATCCCTCATAATGTGAAATGGATCATTAGAGTAGCTCTATTTTGCACCCTCAAGTGTGAAAAGGGGAAAATGCATGAAGACAAGGCCAGGTTTGACCAAGTCAACAATGATGCCATAGGAGGAGTGGATTACTTTGGAAGACAGCGCAGTGTGAATGAGGAAGAGGAAATTTGGTGGAGAAAACCCTAATGAGTGGGACCCAAGGAGAAAGAGCTTGCACTTGCTTAAAAGGAGGGCAAGGCAACCATTGTCATTCATGAATTGGATTATTGATTTCATTGTCTATTCAGACATTGTGCATCCTCCTATTGTTTAGAAGAGTTGCCGGGGAATTCCTATTTAGGATTCATTCTCCTTCTTGAGGGGCTTCTTGAGGGATTGTTCTTCATTCTCCACATTTCTTGGCTCAAGGCCAAAGCCACCTCCTTCAGTCACATCGTTATTCTTGAAACAGGATAACTTTGTGTTGTAGGGTGTTGCAGTGGAGGACTCCACAACATCATTTCCTTGGCTCATCTTTCAGAGGAGGGAGCTTCTATTCCTCTGGGAGGTTAGTGAGGGAGATTCCCAAGCTTATTTCATATCATTGGCATTAGTAAAAGTACTTCCCTTCACCAACAACGCAGTCCCTTCTCTAGATTGCGTTATTTCTGAGTGCAGTTGCAGTGGGGACTTACTCCACTATTTTGGAGGGTGAGATCTTCAGGGATTGGATCAGGCTTTTACCTGAGAGATCCTTTGGATGAGATTCAGCCATCATTTTCAGCATCATCAGCTTTCTTCATCTATTTATATTTTCTGAGTTGCAGTTGTTGCCCAACAAATCTGGAATTTTTGTAGAATTGCCATTTTGTGTATAATTCAGCCAATCGTTCTAAGGATTGTGTATTATTGTTTCCAGGGGTTGAGATCTTTCTCCCTCATATTTGTTTGAGCTATACATTATTATATCCATGTATTGACATTAGTTTGCAGCAGTTATACTTCATAGACTGCGCAATCATAGCTTGGCTTATCATATGTAGCAGTGCATTCATGATTATTGTACTTATGTCTTTGATGATGGATTTGCCTAAGCTTGAGTGATCATTTCCTCAATATCTTGTACACTTTCTGCTACTATATTATTAATAATATGGCTATGAGATCTTATTGCATTTTCTAAATTTGATGTTATTCACTGCTATTTCCAACTCATGTTTATGTATTGTTGATCTCTACATTAGTAATATCTTAAGATATTCCCAATAGTGTGGCCGTTCCAATTTTGGGATATTACAGTGGTATCAGAGCATGATCTCTAGCTCAACCTATGAGTCTTAGCGAAAGAATATTAAGATGATGAAGAAGATGATCTTGCTCTCATAAATTTTCAGATCCAAAGAGAACCTCTCCAAGGAGGTCAAGAAGATTGAAGAAGGAGAAGAGGAAGGACCATGCACTTCCTACTCTCACAAAGAAGAATACTAGAAGCACGAAGAACACTTGGAATTCAAAATTCTAAGTGATTACCTTGCTCAATACTGAGCTAAACCTAGAGCCTTCCAAGAGACTCTGGCTTTACCACAATTTATTCAGCAGAAAGAAGATAGAAGACCCCACAACCATGGGATGATGAGAGGCAATAGATTTCTGTTGTCCACATTTGATGAATCACTCACATGTGCAGCAGAGGTTTGGGTGAAGAAGCTAGAGGCTTTATTCCTACTACATCTTGTAGTAGACAGAGAGGCTATAGAAGTTGCAGCGCTGCACCTTGAAGGTGAAGCAAATATTTGGTGGATCAGCCATCTAAGCCATGCAAGGGTTTCAACTCTTGCTGATTTTTCTCAAAGAATGATCAGAATATTTGGCAAAAGGAGGGAGGAGCCCTAACCACCAGTTGATAGGGCATGTACCAGCATTTTTGAGACCATGGAGGAGCAGCCTTCATCTTCAACAATTTGGGAGGCCAACACTTATGAGGAGGAAACTCTTGCAGCCCTGCAAGGAGTTTCCACATTTCACGAAGGTATGATTAAAAATCCATCTCTTGTCATTTCAGCAAACACTTTAGATGGGTCTACATCATTGCATGCAGTTGACCTAGAGTAGCAGAATAGCACTACGCTGCACAAGAGCAGTGATGGAAAAAAGAGGAGCCATTCCTCATGTGAGGACTCAGAAGACAACTTCATTCAGGAAGCCATGAAGGATGCAGTGAGAAGAAGTAGACATCTAGAGATAAGAAACTCTTTCTCCTCTCTATATGACACTCTCTCAATGAGCATGCCACAGCTCAAACAGATACTTCTACTGGCAACAGATCCAAGGCCTCTTTGGTTTTGGAGGACCATGCATGCGGAGGAGATCTCAAGGAGAGATTTCAGTGTAGGTGCACTCCCACACATCATGGAGTTCAAGATTATTCAACAATTTGAGGAGGTTCTTCCCTTCTCACAGGATCAAATAGAAGATGGAGGACATCTTTTGATGGATAACATCTCTCATGACTGTGTTGGACATTTCTTGAGCCAAGCACATCATGATGGGAGGTTTTTGCCTACCACCTATTTGGGTCCTTATAGGGTCAAATTGATCCTTGGGAATTGCATTTAAAGATCCCATGAAATGCAGAAATCTGATTTTGGATGATGGTAGCCCTCATGGGAGGAGTACCAAGATGAAGGGTGGAAGGAGACATCCACAATTGATTGAGTGGATGTGGATGGTGAGCAAGAAGCTAGTAAGCTACTTGCAAATTTATGATACTGGGCAGCAGGAGGCTTGGCTGCACTGGTTACTCTTGAAGGAGTTTGTCCATCACTCGGCATACACTCTTTCCAAGGGTATGAGGATGGAGAAGATGTGGCAGGATGCTGGCATCATGGAACAGCAAATAGTATCGATGTATAGTGATGATGCAACATTCATATCATTCACTATGTCTTGTATGATGAGAGCATAAGGAAGCAACAAAAACTTTTGTTGTTTGGGTTGTTCTTCGGGGAGCAAGGGAAAATTTTCTCTCATTTCTTGTACGATGTTGCAGGAGTAGGAGATGGCACTATCATGGTGAAAAGGGGATGCTCCTTGGCCTTTGAAGATCAGGAATTACTTCCACCCTGGGAGAAATTCTGTATTTGCAACAACATTATTGGAGGACTGCCCATTCATGTTGAGGAAGCTGAGGGCAACAGTGCTGTTAGATCTGGAGCTGATCTAGCACCTCATGCAGAGGAAGGAGGAAATCTTGCTCCAACTACAAGAATTCTTATATCATTGCAATAAATTCCCCAGGATCTCATATGTGGAGATCAAGGCACAACTCATGTTCTACATGTGCCATTGATGATAAGGTGTGGAAACATGGAGATACTAGGAGGAGATAGGGAGGATGACCATCATCATGTGATGAGGAACACACACCCCTATCTATTTCATGAGGTTGATGCACCTGAGAGGGAGACTGGATTGCATAGTGAGAGCAGGGACAAGTTTGTCCATTCATGTGTACAGTCTACTCTTGATGAAGATGTCTCATTACAAGGAGGAATTTCACCAAGAAAACCACCATACCAGCAAAGGATGATAGATGCTTCACATTTTGAGGCACCATTCAGTGATTTCAGAGGAGTGGAGACCTTGGGAGGTATTTTTACAGGACTGAGAGTCTTGGGTAGGCTCAAGGAGGAGAAAGGCATTCTCTCAACATCATCTTTACCCACACTCATTTTAGATTCTGTGTTGTGGAAGAAGCAACAAAGGAAGGATAGCAGCCTTCCAACTTGTATCTTTGGTAGAGGAGATGTCAAAGGAGAGGAGGACCATGTGATAGATGTTCTTCATAAGGGATCATCGGCGCTGTCACTATGGAGGATAGATCCATGTTGGAGCTGCGGGTTGTTGGTGGAGTATTCCAAGGATTATTTTACTTGCATGATATTAAAAAATCAACATATGAGGAGATGCATGGATCATGTGTAGATGGAGGAGATAAATAACTCTTTGGAGGAGTTAGCATAGCCACCTCTTTTCTCTTTGAGGATGAGAGGAGACTCAAGGCTTTGGGCCACTCCATTTGCCTGAGCAAAACTTATGGTAAGGGTATTGTTTATTTGCATAATGATTTGTATAATGTATATATGCATCCCTTAACCATACATGTACAGGATGTTTCTCCAAGGAGGAGCATTCCTTTTTCTAGACCCCATGGTCTACTTGAGGCCATGAGCCATATTGGTGACCACTCCCTAGGAGGACTTGGGGAGGAAATGTATTTTGGAGGACATGCTCACCTTGCACCATACATCATTCACTTCCTCCATACATATGAGGAGAATGGGACAACAAACAAGTGGTTGAGAAGCCACACTTTTTATCACACTCTTTTGCAGTTGAGGGTCAAACTGCGTTGATTACAATTGAGGGACCATTGTCCTTCTCCCTTGCTACACATGACAGCAAGCATGGTTCTCATTATGGTTCCTTATGTTGCTGTTGTTCTTATATATTTTGGGAGCATAATTGGGGGAATGGCACATTCGTTGGATGTGTCCCTTGGGGGAGAGAACTCCCACATTATTTGCATTGCATGTTCTAATGGGATCATGAGAGAGTATGTGGCCACTTCAGCAAAAAAAAAATTTCCATTTGCGGTGAGCCATATGATTGATTGGATGCCATATGACGATGACTTCCAACTCATCACATATGAGATGGTTTGGGACAACATGTTTAATAACGTTGGAGGAGAGATCCTTGGAGGTCTAAACTTCATCTTGCCACTCGAGGGCAGCATTATTGTAGCCCAAGATCAACATATACATTGCACTTATCCTAAGTGGAGAGGAGGACAGTGTGGGGTAGACTATTTTGTCTACCAAGATCATATTTCCAACCCACCTATATTGCAGCAGCCAAAGGTGGAAGATGATTTTCAGGAGTTGCCATGTTGGGAGGTAACTCATTTTGTATGGATGATTTCTTAGGGGATGGAGGATTAATATGGGGAAGATGTTCCTTAACACATTTAAGACTCCATGCCTTGGGTGGAGATTTTCCAGTTCTATCCTTGCAGTTGCTTGAGGACAAGAAACATTTGGGAGGGGAGGATTGTAATATTCCCATTTTAGCACATAGTTAAATGGAATATTAAAATTTTGTTTTTATCACCTAGTAGCCAAATAAATGGGTAAGGAAGTCCATACTCATTGAAAACCTGAATAAGATCCCTCATAATGTGAAAGGGATGATTAGAGTAGCTCTATTTTTCACCTCAAGTGTGAAAAGGGGTAAATGCATGAAGACAAGGCCAGGTTTGACCAAGTAAATAGCGCTGCCATAGGAGGAGTGTATCACTTTGGAAGACAACGCAGTGTGAAATAGGAAGAGGAAATTTGGTGGAGAAAACCCTAATGAGTGGGACCCAAGGAGAAAGAGCTTTCACTTGTTTAAAAGGAGGGAAAGGCATCCATTGTCATTCATGAATTGGATTATTGATTTCATTGTCTATTCAGACATTGTGCATCCTCCTGCTATTTAGCAGAGTTGCCGGGAATTCCTGTTTAGGATTCCTTCTCCTTCTTGAGGGGCCTCTTGAGGGATTGTTCTTCATTCTCCACATTTCTTGGCTCAAGGCCAAAGCCACCTCCTTCAGTCACAGCGTTATTTCTGAAGCAGGATAACTTTGTGTTGCAGGGTGTTAGAGTGGGGGACTCCACAACACCATTTCCTTGGCTCATATTTCAGAGGAGGGAGCTTCTATTCCTCTGGAAGGTTAGTGAGGGAGATTCTGGAGCTTATTGCAAATCATTGGCATCAGGCCAAGTACTTCCCTTCACTAACAACATAGTCCCTGTCAGCCCCCTACGAATTCCTTGACAAGCAAGCAAGGGGCTAATTGGTTTTATGAGCCTTCAAGGAATGCATTTCCCTTGAAAACACATCATCCTTGAAGCCTTTTATTTTCCCTGCCTTTGATTGTTTCCTTATGTTGTTCTTGAGTCAATAAGCCTTACTAATGATAAAATTTGTGCCTCGAAAGGCCTTTATTTGCCCCTTGTATCTCTGCAAAACTCTCCATTTTATCCCTTTTCCCTCTTTTCAAAGTCCCCTTTCCATCCCAAAATTTCTCCCTTAGTCCTCCTAAATCTCCCCAAAATCCCCTTTAATTTCTACCCGTACCCTTTGTTTGGCCAAATTCCCCTTTTTTTCCCCTTATCGTTCCCCTTCCTAACCCCAAATATTGCATTAAAGGGGGTAAAAACCCACTTTTAAAATTATATAATAGGGCCTAGCCCCTTTTCCGCCAGCCCCTAACCACTTCCCCATGTGACCCGCACCCAGGACCAAGCATTTAAGTCCCGAGCGCTTATCGCAATCGGAGCTGTCGGGCAGGCAGTTTCCTTTGTAACATCGAAAAATTCTAATGCGATTGGGTTTTGTTATCAAGATTCGCGATGTATTATACACCGTCAATATGTTATTCCGATCTGATGGTTGAACGCCAATCGCACTCCCCGCCCCATCGCAATCGCAAAGGTTTGGCCGTCCCCCCCGATTGTGATCTCTGATCTAATCTACACCATCTGTCTGTTACTCCGATCGGATGGCTCAGTGCTGATCGCATCATCTCCCCGACGCCCCTCTCCATCTCCCTCTGATCGAATGTGGGACGTTGATCTGGTCCCCAGATCTAACGGCCAGCGCTCAATCGCACTCCCACTTCCGATCGCAATCGGAACTTTCACCATGCCACTCCTTGTTCCCCCCCGATTGCGATCCCCCCATAAAATCTCAGCCGTCCATTCGTTCCAAGATCCAACGGCCTTAGATAAATCACACCATTGCTCAATCAGATTGTCGACCCTCCCATTTATCCCCTCCAATTAGATCGTAGCCATTGATCTTCCTCCTGAGATCCGACGATCTTAAACGAATCACCCTCCACCCATGACTGGGTCCCACCACACCAAACTGTTTCATGTGTTTTCCGCATCTTTCTGTGTATTGCGTTCAAAGGCTCAAACCTGGGTTTTGTATTGATTGCATTAAAGTTTCATTTCGCCCGGCCTCCGCGTACTTTTCTCCACTGTCTCACTGCATATTCCTACCATTTTCCAGTACATCCATAGCAAACCCTACCAGTCACCGTTCACACCATATTGCCGCATTCTCCATCGTTGTTTCACTCGGGACCACCATTTCTGCCACCGCTATACCGCCACCTTCATGATCCTCTGCTCCATCCACTCTCCCATGCATTGGACTTCATAACATAGTTGTGTATTTTGCAGGATATAGGCGGTGGACGCCGCCGTGGTCCACAGTCATTGTTACAGTGGCACAAAGCCAAAGAAAGATCATTTTAGAGTCTAAAAGTACAGAAGAGAACCCGGGAGAATATCTGAACACAATTTTCATTAAAAATATAGAGTTTGACCGTGCAAGGTCCTTCCCGGCACAATCAAAGCCCGATTTTCGTTGACAGAGACGGTCGAAGCGGCAAAGAGTATCAGTACAGAGTTAAGGCATTCCTATGCACATCAGCAGAATTTTCCTGCCTGAGAAAGGATAAAGAGCCCATATTTTTCCCATTGTTTACCGTGTTCCCGAAGAGATTTCAACCCTGACTGCAGTCCTGAAGCTATCAGAGCATTTGTTATGCAGCATGGCACACTTCACTGTCATTCATTTTCCTTTTTGTTTATTCACCGGAAGTACTGCAGAGTACTACATCCAGAATGCATCAAAGCCATACCAGAGTGAACAGAAGCCTGAAGAAGATCATTGTTTCGTTCAAGGCATGCCAGAGATAAATGCACATAGTTTAAAATTGAATGGGCTTCGGCCTTCTTTCTCTTCTGAGTTTTAATGCTTCATTTAGTGTTTCACCTACCTCCTCCGCTCATCTTTCAGCTATTAAAATCAAGAGGAAACTCATTGTAAAGGTTGTTGATCGGTTATCAGAGAAATTACAAGTTGTTTCTTTTGAGACATAGTCTTTGTGTAAAGTTGTAAGATAGGAAAAAGAGGATGTTTTCAGACTGAATATTCAGCCATTGATAATGTTGTACTTGAATGGTGTTGCTCTTTAATATGACAAGCACATTTCTTTGGATCCTGATCTAAAGCTACGGTGATGTTTTCTTGTCTCTGTGTTTTATTTCATTTCATTTCATTTCTACTGGCTTGCATCAGAAATCTGGCATAGGATTTACCCTTGTTAGGTACCCTATGTTTCTGCTCTCCTTGCCTTCAATGTTTTTCTGCTATATGTGTTATCTAAGGTTTGGTTTCAATTAATTTAACCAGTGTAGTGGATGTTATTGCCTGCTAGCTGATGTATGAATTAATGGATCTATTCTTAGATGTTCTTGTTAGGATTTAGCTGGAAGGTTTGGGAACACTAGGGATTAGAGTTAGTTTTGTCCACTAGGATCCTTGTGCGACCAGCTGGCCTTTCCAAGATCCCTCAAGCTGGGGGCCAAAGCATTGAGAGTTCAAAGTCTCTCTCTGATCTTAGGTCTTTAGTTTTGTATTCTCAACCTTATTTGTTTCCTCCTCTCTTACCATTTCATACCAACTATCAAATTTAGGATCCAAAGCTTTAGATGACTAGCCCAACTGAAAGCCTGCACATTGGATAGCAAGTAAACCCTTTCCTGACTCCATTTCCCAATGGTCTTGAATTTTCCATGGAGTATCTCTCCCTTGCCTAAAATCCTCTTTGCTCGTCCTTGTCTCATATTGGACCCTTCTTTCCTGATTCCCAACAACCAAACATACCGTCAAACAAAAAAACCCTGTGCCTATAACTAGCCTAATATCTTAGTTTCGAGCTCCAATGACATATACCTTTGACAATCATAGAGAGATCCCTCTCTGGACCCAGGAGGGCTAGATCCTGAGGTCTAAAAGTGGTTCTGATGTTGTCTCATCTTTTGGTCTTGCCAACCTGTCCAAAACATGGGAACCCCAACATAATGGCGACTCCGCTGGGGATTTTCTAAGTATTTCCCATCTTAATACATCACAAGAGCCTCAGAAACCTACAATCTCTAGTTAGGTTGGTAGTGAAACACTTCCATTTGCTATTCTCTTCCTATCCCATTTTTTGTGTTTCTCCCACACTCTTAGATAGAGTCTGGAAAGGGCCAGGTAGCCTCCGGACCTCATCCTCTTTCAAAGGTGACACATCTAATAGATGCCCTCCCAGTCAATCTCTGTTAGAGTTTGTTGTGTTTTGAGGATATCCTTGAAAAGGGACATCTGATAGGCACTGTGGTAGACAGTTTACCCCCCCCCCCAAAAGTATCCTAAACCTTCCACCTGGCGACTCCATAGCTCCTAAAGATCAAAGACTCCACTGGTGATCAGCAGGCCTGCTGATTATCTTGGTTTCACATAAGACTCCACTGAGAGACCAGCCTTCATTACAACATCAGATGCAATAGTAGTAACAAGTAGGGTTAAGCTGCTTGGTTGGAAAACAACATTCTGGCTTCAAGGACCATTCACACAAGAGCTTATCCCAATCCAAACCCACCTGAAATAGTTGACAACCCTGAGAGAATCACCAGGAAAACTTCTGCATCTAGAAAACCAACTATTTCCAAACATATCCATAGAGCTAACTCTACCCCAGAAGACCTCACAACTCTATTAGTCCCACCTTTTGACCTAGACCCTCAAAACAGACTACCAAGAACTAGGTCATTCAGCGATCTAGATCAGTCAGACCTTGAGCTCCCTAATTCACCACCTCAAAGTGATAAACATGTCAGGGATAGAAACACCCCTCCATCTACACCTCCTGATATTCACTTCCTTCAAAACTTGGGGCTCTTCCACCCTAAATATGCCCAACAAGATTCTGTTGGTCCCAGTATCCCTGTCATCCGTATACCAGCTGCTTAGGTTAACCCTCTACCTCCTCAGAATATCATCATGGCAGCTTGGTATGCACCTCTGGTTTTACCCCAGCCTCTAGTACCCTTACCCAATGATTATCAATCAAAGATCCCACACTTCACTGCAAAAGAGTCCATTACAGCTCAGCACCATGTAGATAGGATGGAAGACTCTTTTGACTACATGGAAATAGATGATGATACAGTCAAAATGAGAATCTTTGCCCAGAGCTTAGGAGGTGATGTGAAGAAATGGTTCAAAAGCTTACCTCCTAATAGTATCCAAGACCTTCCTTCTTTATATCAGACCTTCATAAACAAATGGGAAGTTAAGGCAAACCCTCTCCAAATCCTAGCAGAATACAAGAACTTGAAAAGAAATGTAGGAGAGAGTGTCTAGGACTACTCTACAAGGTTTAACAACGTTTATAATGCTCTTCCACCACACATGAAACCTCCCCTAGGTATGGTTTTAGTAAAGTACCCTGAAGGCCTTGATGCTGACATGGCCTACCAGCTTAGGGAGAGGGATTACAACACATTGGAAGACATGCAAAAAGGAGCAGTGAGTGTAGAGGCAAATCTGATTAAGAAAAAAGCAAGATTGAGAGCTAAGAAAAGGGTAACATATAGAGATGACAATATAGCTTCCACATCTGACCCCAATTATGACTGCATGTCCAAAAACATGGAGAAGCTATACCAAATGATGAAAAAAATGGTTGTCACAGTTAGTAACCAAAACAGAAATCAAAACCATAACTAGAACCAAAACTTTAGAAGAAACAATGCCACTCCCAACAGACAAAGAGAATCAGATCAGCAAGTTATTCCCCCATTCCAAGAGAACTTTCTCGATGAAAACTAGGGAATCATGGAGGAGTCTGAGGGAGACACAATGAACATGTTTGAAACTAAAAACTCAATCCACAACTATTATTCAGAGGAAGATCAGCCCTCACCCTCATACTGGGATGAAGAAAGATTAGAATCTGAGGAGTACAGACTAGGATTTGAGGATGCCATCATGCAGGTCAGAGAACAATATGAACTCAGAAGCAAAAAGAGCCTAGACACTTCTAAACCAAAAGCCTCTGAGGTTACTATTAAGAAATGGCCTGAGAAGTCTTCTAAAGTAACTGCTGAAAGTAACAAATCAACAGCTGAGAGTTTTGGGAAAAACAAAGAAAAAGACAACCAACGAATTGATAAACAAAGCCAACCAACTTGCAGCACTAGCACTACAGTTAGTGCTCCTGATAAAACAGTTTCTAACACTATACATAGTGAGAATCAGCCCATTGATACAACCACCAAGGTAGTGGCTAACAAAACAGAGTTGAACATTCCAAAGAGTCAGTCCACTTTCAATTTGGAGAGTGAGATTGCAAAAATTAAAATCTCTGTCCCACTCTCTGAGCTGGCCACTCAGGATGTATATAAAGGCCAAATTTTGAAAGCATTAAATTTAGGTGAGAACAGTGACACTGTAAATCTGAGTGATGATCAACCTTCCCTCCTTTTTGGTCGCAAGATTGAGGGAAAGTTTCAGGAAGGGGTAGTTCCCCCTTTTTATATCAGTCTCAATATCCATGACAAGATCCTTCACAATGAAATGCATGACTCTGGAGCATATCACAACTTAATGCCTAAATTAGTGATGGAAAAGCTAGGCCTAGAGATTACCTGCCCCTACAAAGATTTATATTCATTTGAATCCAGCAGGGTAAAGTGTCTTCGCCTAATCAAAGACTTATGTGTGAGCTTGACCCAAATCCTAGCTAAATGTATGGTCATGGATGTTGTAGTGGCAGATGTGCCACCTAAGTATGGCATGTTATTATCGAGATCATGGGGAGCCAAGCTGCAAGGCAGAATGCAGATGGATGGGGCATATGCCACAATCCCTGTTTTTAGCCAACTTAGAAGACTGTACAGGGAGGCACAAATGAAATTCCTAGTTAGTAGCCTTGAAAAGCCTGAAAACTCTCCTCTGTACTCTGTACACATAGACCTGGACTCCTTTATCTTCTGCAGTGATGAATCTTTGGGAGAGCCAGAACCAGAAGACATAGATGCAAATAGAGGATTTAAGACTATGGATTTTAACATAATGGATACTCTAGACTTAGAGGAAAAGGACATAGAAAATTTTGAACAGTGCACTGAAAAAAAAAATCAAAGTGGACTGGAAACAGAACATAATCAACCAACTAGTCACCTATCTGATTTCCACTCCCATTTTGAAAAACAAAATAGCCCACAGCCTAGTGCAGACCCTATAATACAACATGATAGCGAACCCAGCTGTAGGGAAGGAAATGATGACGAAATGAAAAATGAACCCCTGTGGGAAATGAACTTCGATGGGTCCTGTACTAGGAGAACAGCGGGAGCAGGGGTGTGGGTACATAACACAGGGAGTGACTACACAGAGAGCCATGCTATCAACCTGCACTTCAAATGTACCAATAATATTGCAGAATACGAGGCTCTTATCCTGGGTTTAAATTTGTTGAAGAAATTAGGAGCCCATAGGATTGCTGTGCAAGGAGACTCTGAGTTGGTTATCAAACAAGTGAATGGTGAATACACAGCGAAACACCCTAGGTTGAGAGCATACATGAATGATGCTATGGATATATTGAAAACTTTTGTGGAATACAAACTAGTGTTTGTCCCTAGGAGTCAAACCGTAATTGAAAATGGATTAGCCTGCATAGCTAGTTCATACCCTAAGACTCCCAGTGACCAAAAAATCATCATTCAGACCAAATTTAGACCTGTAGTGCCAGATAATGAAAAATATTGGCAGGTTTTTGAAGGTGATAAGCAGATTGAGGATTTTCTGATAGGCAGGAATGAGTTTGAATTTTATGATTCAGATTCTAAGTCCGAAAACAGCTACCTAAATGAAGAATCCTCTGACGAATAAACCCCATCCTACGACGCAGAAATAAACACTTTTAATGAAGAAACTGGATATTCCATCACAGAATGTGAAAACGCAGAAAATGAGGAAGTGGAGGTGTTGCAAGCCAAAGATAAGAACATAGCTCGAGGTCTGGCACCTTTAGAAGACCTTTTTTACTTTGATGATGTAGCAAAAAATCCCACCATAGAACACGCAGACCCTGATGTTGAGGATTGCAACATAGGCACTGAAGATAAACTGTTACACAGTAATTTGTCACCGTCCCTACCATTCCCCGTCCCGCACAATGGAGGACCCATTTTGTGACCTGTGAACATTGTCATGCCTTGAAAACATCATCAAATCATTCCTCTAAGCATGAGCTTCAATTGCCCTAAAGACATCTCCTTGCAAAAAATCATGAAAACATCTCCTTTTGCATTGGCGCTGGCAGACAGTTCATCACTCGCGCCAATGGGGAAAATCCTACAAAGAGGCCACGCCAACTGGCGCTCTGTTCCAGAGCAGTAGTCGCACCAGCCAATTTAAGGAGTGTTTTTTAAATAAAGATGGCAGAAGTTGTGTTTCAACAAACTTAGAAACCATTGCCTATCTTGAGTTGGGAGGTTTGGCTGCGGGAGTTCCATGGAAGGGAAGTGGTTTGCCACCTCCCATGGAACCTTCCTTGTTGATAGGGCCAATCCCACAATAATAGGGATCCCAACTCCCTCCTTCCCCATCTATAAAAGCCTACTCAATTCCATGGCAAGCTAGTCTTGAAGTGCCTAAGCTTTGAATCTCCAAATTCCCAAGAGCCTTTGTGCTGTAAGAGCCCTCTTTCTTCCCTTAAGGCCAACTCAAGTAAGGAGACTATCGTCGAGAGACTCTAGAGAGGTTTTCCCTTTCCCTGGCGAGCTTTGCGAGACGTGAAAGACTGGAGACCCATCCGAAGGAGACCACGACGTCAGAACATTGGTTGTAATCTCTTTCGATTGTTATTTAATGAATGATTACGATTATGGTTCCACTCTGTTTTCAATTATGTTAATATGAGTAGTATCCTTTTTTACTGATATTTAGTTGCGTATGCTGGATTTTATGCTTGTATCTGTTTGTTTCTTGCATGTGCAGGTGTCCATCCGCGGAGATCGTGGAGGATCGTGATCTGCTGAGGCTGAGGAATGGGAACACTCTCTTCTTCAGATTGTAGCATTGGATTCCAGGTAGGCCTCCATCTTTGGTCTTTTCATTCGTAACTAGGAACTTGCGTCGTAACATTTTGTGATTGTTGCTAGACCCCTGCTGGGCTAGCAGGGATCGCCTCTGTCCGCAGAGGGGATTTACCTCCTCAACATAAACCCAAAATGGTCAAATTGGCTAAGTCCTTACCTGCAAACATGACAAAGAAATACATTGACCTATTCAAATAATTCATTAGTGTGTTCACCTGGGGCTATGAGGATTTAAAGGCCTATGACACAAATGTTATACAACACAAAATACCTTTGAAAGAAAATCAGAAGCCCTTCATAAAAAAGCTTCGCAGAATGAACCCAAAGCAATTACCTGCAGTCGAAAAGGAGATTAAGAAGATGTATGAGGCAGGTATAATAGTTCCTGTGAGGTTCTCTGATTGGGTATCAAACCTAGTAGCTGTGAGAAAGATAACAGGAGAGATCAGATTGTGCATAGATTTCAGAAATCTTAACATAGACTCACTCGAAGACAATTACCCTTTGCCCAGAATGGAACACATTCTTCAGAAGGTAGTAGGCTCAAAAAGGATCTCCCTGTTAGATGGTTTTTCAGTTTACAACCAAGTTTTAGTACTCCCAGAATATCAACTCAAGACTGCTTTCACCACTCCATGGGGCACCTTCATGTATGTGAAAATGCCTTTTGGACTGATGAATGCTGGCGCAACCTTCCAAAGAGCAATGGACGTAGCCTTTTTAGATGAAATAGGACACTTCATTGTCATCTACCTAGATGACATAACAGTATACTCCAAGACTGAAGAAGAACACCTAGAACATCTGAGAAGAGTGTTTGAAAAATGTAGAAGGTTTGGTCTGTCATTGAATCCTAAAAATATTGTATTTGGGCTGCAAGAAGGCAAGCTTCTTGGCCACTTCATATCCGAGAAAGGGATTAGGATAGACCCACAAAGAGTTGAGGGAATACTACAAATCACATATCCAAGAAACATAAGAGAATTACAGTCCTTCATTGGGAAGATCAACTTCCTCAAGAGATTTATTCCCAACCTAGCTGAACACCTTAGGAATATGAAAAAAATGTTAAAGAAAGGTGTAGGATTTAGGTGGACTATTGGGGTGAAGAAATCGTTTGAATCAGTAAAACTTGCACTCAGCTAGGCCCCTGTCCTAATCAACCCCGATTTATCAAAGGATTTTCTCATTTTCTCATTTGCATCCGAGCATATAATAGCTACTGTCCTTCTGCAGAAAAATCCAGAGGGAATGGAACAACCCATTTCCTTCTTTAGCAAAGCACTGAGAGATGCACCCTTGAAATACAACATAATGGAAAAACAGGCCTATGCTCTGGTTAAGGCCCTGAAAGACTTTAGGGTGTACATCTTTCACTCCCACACCATAGCCTACGTGCCTCACATAGTAGTCAAAGATATCTTGTCCCAAGACCCAGATGGGAAGAGGGGCAAATGGATTGTCATGATCCTAGAATACGAACTTGAGATAAAACCCACCAAACCGATCAAAGGTCAGGGCTTAGCTCGACTAATGGCCGAATCAAATCTGCAAGCCCTTGACATTAACATGGTAGATACCTTCGATGAGCAGCAGGGATTGCCTGATCCCACTGTTGAAGAGAAGTTTCAAAGCTCTCCTTGGTATTCTGACATTCTGTATGTGCTTACGCACCTCAATGCCCCTCCTGAACTATCAAAGACCAAGGCCATATTCTTAAAGCTAAAAGCCAGAAACTATTGCATAATGAATGAAGGCTTATACTGGAAAAATCTAAATGGCCTATTGCTGAAATGTTTTCCTGAGTCTGAAGCAGAAAGGATTAAACAAGAATTCCATGCAGGAGAGTGTGGAGGCCACCTGAACTGGAAAGTCACTGCAAAAAAAATACTCAGAGATGGTTACTATTGGCCTACACTCTTCAATGATATCCATAAGATGGTAATTGCCCGCCACAAATGCCAGATTTTTGAAGGCAAAAGAAAGCTCCTCCCCTTACCTCTACAACCCATCACTGTTGAAGGTCCCTTTATGCAATGGGGCCTAGATTTCATAGGAGAAATTCATCGTGCTTCTTCTGCACAACACAAATGGATCTTAACAGCCACAGACTACTTCACTAAGTGGATAGAGGCCATACCTACTAGGAATGCCACAGATTCAATCATCATTAGGTTCCTAGAAGGTCATATCCTCTCTCGATTTGGTTGTCCAAGAAAATAATCATTGATAACGCTGCTGCTTTTGGATCCAAGAAAATGGTTCATTTTTGTCACAGGTATCAAATAACACTCGTTCATTGAACTTCCTATTACCCACAAGGTAATGGCTTAGCTGAATCATCAAATAAGAATCTGGTGACCATCATCAAAAAGCTGCTAGAAGAGAACAAAAAGTCATGGCATAATAAGTTAGTACATGCCCTATGGGCCGACAGGCTTACAACAAAGAAATCCATTGGCATGTCACCATATCATCTTGTCTATGGGACAGAAGCAGTGTTTCCTACCAGCCTGGGAGTACCAGTGATTAAACTCATCCAAGAGATCCAGACAGAAGAAGACAACATGATAAGAAGGATAAATCAAACAATTCATCTCCAACAAACAAGGGAAGAGGTCTATGAAAGAGCTGTGAAAGTTCAGGAAAATATAAAGAAGTTATTTGACAAGAGAACCAAAGCCTCTGATTTTAAAGTCGGAGATAAAGTTCTGAAGTGGGACTCAAGGAGAGAGGACAAAGGAAAACATGGCAAATTTGGCAGCTTGTGGCAAGTTCCATACATCATCCAAGCCACTGTGGGTCCAAATGCCTTTTTCCTACAAGAATTAGATGGTACAGAGCTGTTTGGGGGTCCTGTCAATGGCAGGATGCTCAAACACTACTTCTGCTAATTTCCAGTTTCCAGTTTCCATTTCCATTATACATACCATTGCAGTGTTTTGTTTTCAATAAAAAGAGAAAATGTTACAAAAAACAGAGAGGAAGGAGAGGTTCAAACATACTCAAAACATGAACCTCTGAAGTGAAAAACATTGGCTCTAACATGATCAAAACCTGAGCCAAAGGAAGAAAAGTAGCTGGTCCTAACATGCTCAAAATCTGGACCAGCAAAGAAGAAAGAAGAATCAGCTCTAACATGCCCAAAACCAGAGCTGAAATGAAGAAGAGAAAGTGACTCTAACAAGCTCAAAACTTGAGCCACAAAGAAAGAAGGATACTTCAAGCTTCAGATTTCAAGCCTTCACCATTTTGTTTTCAGTTTTCTGCAAATTTCTATCCATGTACAACTGTCTTTATGCCTTGGATCTACAACAAACTAGACTATCTAATCCTAGTTTGACTGTTTTTAAATTTCTGTTGTAGAATGTAGAGAAGAAATCTGCTGGACAGTTTAATCCCAGCAGATATTAGATTAGGTAGAGAAACATATGAGACCAACAATCTAATTTGGTCTCATGGAGCAATAAGGGTAGATTTAGAATAGGTTTATTTTCTGTTATTAAAATAAACGATGTAAAGGGTCTGCTAGTCCAAATGCACCCTAGAAAGAAAAATGCTAGTATTGTAGGATGCGTAGGTAGATTTCTTGGGAAGAATTTTCTGCTTATTGATGTCTTCACAATTGTGGCAGCTGAAATACCAAAGAAGAGAGGTGGCTCAAGCAGCAGGCATTTGGCCTATCCCAAAGATTATTTCTGAATTCTTGACTCCTTCAAGAAGAAGCCATCCCCATGTGGAGCCACTGTTAGCCCCTTATGAATTCCTTGACAAGCAAGAAAGGGGCTAATTGGTTTTATGAGCCTTCAAGGAATGCATTTCCCTTGAAAACACATCATCCTTGAAGCCTTTTATGTTCCCTGCCTTTGATTGTTTCCCTATGTTGTTCTTGAGTCAATAAGCCTTACTAATGATAAATTTGTGCCCCGAAAGGCCTTTATTTGCCCCTTGTATCTCTGCAGAACTCTCCATTTTACCCCTTTTCCCTCTTTTCAAAGTCCCCTTTCCATCCCAAAATTTCTCCCTTTGTCCTCCTAAATCTCCCCAAAATCCCCTTTAATTTCTACCCGTACCCTTTGTTTGGCCAAATTCCCCTTTTTTTCCCCTTATCGTTCCCCTTCCTAACCCCAAATATTGCATTAAAGGGGGTAAAAACCCACTTTTTAACTTTATAATAGGGTCTAGCCCCTTTTTCGCCAGCCCCTAACCACTTCCCCATGTGACCCGCACCCAGGACCAAGCGTTTAAGTCCCGAGCGCTTATCGCAATCGGAGCTGTCGGGCAAGTAGTTTCCTTTGTAACATCGAAAAATTCCGATGCGATTGGGTTTTGTTATCAAGACCCGCGATGTATTCTACACTGTCGATCTATTATTCTGATCTGACGGTTGAACGCCAATCGCACTCCCCGCCCCATCGCAATCGCAAAGGTTTGGCCGTCCCCCCCCCCAATTGCGATCTTCGATCTAATCTACACCGTCTGTCTGCTACTCTGATCAGACGGCTCAACAATGATCACATCATCTCCCCGATGCCCCTCTCCATCTCCCTCCGATCGAATGTGGGCCGTTGATCTAGTCCCCGGATCTAATGGCCAGCGCTCAATCGCACTCCCACTTCCGATCGCAATCGGAACTTTCACCATGCCACTCCTTGTTCCCCCCCGATTATGATCCCCCGATCAAATCTCAGCCGTCCATACATTCCAAGATCCAACGGCCTTATATCAATCGCACCATTGCTCAATCGGATTGACGACCCTCCCATTTATCCTCTCCGATTAGATCGTAGCCATCGATCTTCCTCCTGAGATCCGACGGTCTTAAACGAATCGCCCTCCACCCACGACCGGGTCCCACCACACCAAACTGTTTCATGTGTTTTCCGTGTCTTTCTGTGTATTGTGTTCAAAGGCTCAAACTTGGGTTTTGTATTGATTGCATTAAAGTTTCATTTCACCCGGCCTTCGTGTACTTTTCTCCACTATCTCACTGCATATTCCTACCATTTGCCAGTACATCCATAGCAAATCCTACCAGTCACCGTTCACACCATATTTCCGCATTCTCCATCATTGTTTCACTCAGGACCGCCATTTCTGACACCGCTACACCGCCACCTTCATGATCCTCTGCTCCATCCACTCTCCCATGCATTGGACTTCATAACAGAGTTGTGTATTTTGCAGGATACAAGCAGTGGATGCCATCATGGTCCACAGTCATTGTTACAGTGGCACAAAGCCAAAGAAAGATCATTTTAGAGTCTAAAAGTACAAAAGAGAACCCGGGAGAATATCTGAATGTAATTTTCATTAAAAATAAAGAGTTTGACCGTGCAAGGTCCTTCCTGGCACAATCATAGCCCAATTTTCGTTGACAGAGATGGTCGAAGCGGCAAAGAGTATCAATACAGAGTTAAGGCATTCCTATTCACATCAGCAGAATGTTCTCGCCTGAGAAAGGACAAAGAGCCCATATTGTTCCCATTGTTTACCGTGTTCCCGAAGAGATTTCAACCCTGACCGTAGTCCTGAAGCTATCAGAGCATTTTTTATGCAGCATGACACACTTCACTGTCATTCATTTTCCTTTTTGTTTATTCACCGGAAGTACTGCAAAGTACTACAGCCAGAGTGCATCAGAGCCATACCGGAGTGAACAGAAGCCTGAAGAAGATCATTCTTTCGTTCAAGGCATGCCAGAGATAAATGCACAGAGTTTGAAACTGAATGGGCTTCGGCCTTCTTTCTCTTTTGAGTCTTAATGCTTCATTTAGTGTTTCACCTACCTCCTCCACTCATCTTTCAACTATTAAAATTAGGAGGAAACTCATTGTAAAGGTTGTTGATCGGTTATCAGAGAAATTACAAGTTTTTTCTTTCGAGACATAGTCTCTGTGTAAAGTTGTAAGATAGGCAGAAGAGGATGTGTTCAGACTGAATATTCAGCCATTGGTAATGTTGTACTTGACTGGTGTTGCTCTTTAATATGACAAGCACATTTCTTTGGATCCTGATCTAAAGCTGCGGTGATGTTTTCCTGTCTCTGTGTTTTATTTCATTTCATTTCATTTCTACTGGCTTGCATCAGAAATCTGGCATAGGATTTACCCTTGTTAGGTACCCTATGTTTCTGCTCTCCTTGCCTTCAATTTTTTTCTTCTATATGTGTTATCTAAGTTTTAGTTTCAATTAATTTAACCAGTGTAGTGGATGTTATTTCCTGCTAGCTGATGTATGAATTAATGGATCTATTCTTAGATGTTCTTGTTAGGATTTAGCTGGAAGGTTTGGGAACACTGGGGATTATAGTTAGTTCTTTCCACTAGGATCCTTGTGCGACCATCTGGCCTTTCCAAGATACCTCAAGCTAGGGGCCAAAGCATTGAGAGTTCAAAGTCTCTCTCTGATCTTAGGTCTTTAGTTTTGTATTCTCAACCTTATTTGTTTCCTCCTCTCTTACCATTTCATACCAACTATCAACTTTAGGATCCAAAGCTTTAGATGACTAGCCCAACTGAAAGTCTGCACATTGGATAGCAAGTAAACCCTTTCCTGACTCCATTTCCCAATGGTCTTAAATGTTCCCTGGAGTATCTCTCCCTTGCCTAAAATCCTCTTTGCTCGTCCTTGTCTCATATTGGACCCTTCTTTCCTGATTCCCAACAACCAAACATACCGTCAAACAAACAAACCTTGGTGTGCCTATAACTAGCCTAATATCTTAGTTTCGAGCTCCAACGACATATACCTTTGAAAATCATAGAGAGATCCCTCTCTGGACCCAGGAGGGCTAGATCCTGAGGTCTAAAAGTGGTTCTGATGTTGTCTCATCTTTTGGTCTTGCCAACCTGGCCAAAACATGGGAACCCCAACAGTCCCTTCTCTAGACTGCGATATTTCTTAGTGCAATTGCAGTGGGGACTTACTCCACTATTTTGGAGGGTGAGATCTTCAGGGATTGGATCAACCTTTCACCTGAGATATCCTTTGGATGAGATTCAACCATCATTTGTGGCATCATCAGATATCTTCATCCATTTCTATTTTCTAAGTTGCAACTACTGCCCAGCAACTCTGACATTTCTGTAGAATTGCCATTTTGTGTATAATTCAGCCAATCCTTCTAAGGATTGTGTATTAATGTTTCCAGGGGTTGAGATCTTGCTCCCTCATCTTTGTTTGAGCTATACATTGTTGTATCTAGGTATTGACATCAGTTTGCAGCAGTTATACTTCATAGACTGCGCAGTCATATCTTGGCTTATCATATGTAGCAGTGCATTCATGATTATTGTACTTGTGTCTTTGATGATGGATTTGCCTAAGCTTGAGTGATCATTTCCTCAATATCTTGTACACTTTCTGCTACTATATTATTAATAATATGGCTATGAGATCTTATTGAATTTTCTGAAGTTGATGTTATTCATTGTTATTTCTAGCTCATGTTTATGTATTTCTGATCTCTACATTAGTAATATCTTAAGATATTCCCAATAGTGTGGATGTTCCAATTTTGGGATATTACAACGGTACAGTCGTTGTAAAGTTCAGAATTTCGATATCTCTAAAATTTTGAAGAGTATTTACAGAGTTCGAACCTTCTTCAGTGGGTATGTTTGCAGTCATACTACAGTGGTAACAAATATAATACTCTTCGTACCTGTGGCTTATTACTTCAACAATAACCCTCAGCACTGTGTGGACTATCTTTTGGTGCAGCTACAAAACTCAAATCTGTTTAGGTTAACACCTCCTCGGAACTGTTGATATATCTTTCTTACCTCAAATCAAGAAACCATAGATCTGTTCAGGCTTTGGATACCTTGTAACCTCAGACCTAGACACAACCTACACCTCAAGCATCACAAGGCTCGGATATACAAATATTGTCTCTGTAATGTTCCTAAATTAGCTTCAGCTAATTTGGAACATTACTTTTTCCTTATTTACTTTGTATTTCATGTTTAATGAATAAATTGTGAAGGAGGATGTCTAATCCTCTTGCAAATCAAGAATAAATCAGTGCCTATGTGAAAAGAGACATAATTAGACCATTGAAATAAAATATTGTAGGTGTGAAAGGGCCAAGACCACCAAAGGAGATCCTATTTGACCAAGTCAACAATGCTGTCTAGGTTCATTGAACCTCCTTGATGGACTACGCAGTTCTAGAAGGGGTTTCCAAGTGTGAAAGGAACCAAAAGAGGAAAGTGGTTTGGGGTTTTCCAAGAGACATTAAAAGTTATAAAAGGAGGATGAAGGCTCATGAGGAGGTTGCTGATCATATTTCATTTTCTGAGCTTGCTAAGGCAACTCCATTTCTCTTTGTTGTTTAGTAAGAGAAAGAGAGGATCTCCTGCTTAGGAATCATTTATCCTTCTTTGAGTAGCTCTTGGAGGGAAGTGAGATATATTGAACCACTATCAGGTTGGAGGCCAAGCTATGCTTGCATTGACAACACTGGCTCATTGAGGGTTTTGCGGCTGCAGCAAGTGTAGTAAGTGGAAATTCTAGATCTGCAAGGATCTAGTAGTTTTGAGGGATTTCTCTCAGGGAGGGTGTCTTCTGACCACCTGGAAGAGGATCTCTGTTATATTTTAATTTCAGATCTGTATATTTTACCTATTGTAATATTCAGCCCTAGCCACTGCGCAGTCTCCTTGGACAAATGCGTTATTTCTCATATATTGCTTCACTATTGTCTAGATCTGACATTGTACTTGTTTCTGGTGATTGAGGCTTTCCTCTCACCTTGAAGATTAATGAAGTAACCTGCTGATATCTTATGTTCAAATCTGATGTATATTATGAATAAATTCATCTTCATAAATTACTAAAGCTTTCTACAGTTCTGTGTATACAAAGTTATATCTACACTTTACTATTCAGTATTTTGATGAAATTCCAAAGGGATCTTGTAAAGAAGGCTGTTTAGTTTCCAGATCTGGTATGGATCTGATGTTTCAGCCATATATCTACTGTAGATATGAGATTTCATATCTAACTTCTGAAGCAAACTTGCTAGGACAATGTTCAGTCATTTCTGTAACTTTTACATATATTGCAGCTCTTAGATCTGAAGATTTCTTGTTCATTTCTTTATATAATTCACTGTATTCTTTAAGAATATCCATTGAAAGTCTGATATTCTGCTACTATACTGTTATATATGTCTTATGGCTGATTTCTAGTGACTTCCAGGAGGAACTGCACAATTCTGAAGTGGTTTCTTCTTCATTCCATCAACTCTTCTCTTTAGCTGATTTTTAACTAGTCAACTCCGTGGGAGATCTGTTTAAGGCCCTTAAACTCATTTTTTTTTCCTAAAATTCTGCATGGAGGTCCCACACAGCCTATAATAAGGGAACCCAGCCCTGAGAAGTGTTATTCTTGCACCATTTTTCTTATACAACGTTTTTCCTAAGCCTCTTGCAATTTTTCCTAGTAGTGGAATTTCCTGCTTCTCCCTTGTTTGGTTTTTGCTTCTCTTTTGGACCCATTATTTAGATCTGAAGATATAAGAATCCCAAGGTCTGAAAATTCCATTTGGAGTGTGTCATTTCCATCCTAGCTGTGTTTCACCAATCTTCTATAGACAGAGTCTAGAATGGGCCAGGAAGCCTCTGGTTTTCACCCTCTCTTTAGAGGTGATATAACTAGTAAATGCCCTACCAGTCTATATTTGGTTTAGATCTATTGGTTTGATTTCATATTTTTGTGATTCCATAGTGGAATATCTTAAGATATTCCCTACTGAGCGTAATTTTCCCCATTTGGAACATTACAGTCTCCACCTCAGGCTCAAATAAATGAACGACAATCTTGTAGTCATTTTTGTGGAGAGCTTGGACTATCAGTAAATATGGTCTAAATGGTTTGTCCTATAGCTACATATATTTATATATCTGTGCTATACCAGTGAAGGAGGATACAACTGCAACACCAAGGACAACAACTTAGATACATTCCAACACCTTGAGGTTTTAGTGGTTCACTATCGAAATAACTCTGGTGGCATCACAAAGGCATATGAAGTAAGTGGTGGAGGCCTAATAAATTGAGGAACCGTTGCCAGTCATTCATGATTTCATGATTTTGGAGATATCTCAAACCTAAGGCATAAGACCTCCTCAAAAGTGTAATTTGAATATTGATCTTAGAGGAATAATTTGAAAGAAATTTTGAGGCCTAGGCTATAGGAGTAGTTTTGGGACAAACTCTTGGAACCTTGATTGAGGGAGCATAAATTTGGAGTACCTTTTGAAGCACTCTTGGGGAATTCTATTGAAGGCACATTGAATATTTTTGGAGATCATTGGAGGCAATGATGCATTGATGAAGCCATGATGAGGTAACCTTGGAGAAATGTTTTGGGTAACATGAAGAGCAGTGGTGACACCTTCTGAGAAGACAAGGTTGTCATTGATGAAGTGATTTGGAGAAGGAAATTTTGGCTAAGAGATTGGCAAGGCTCGTTGCAGATGTTATTGGGAGTCGTGAAGTATAACCAAATATATCTTGACGAATTGAAGCAAGAGGTTGGAGCCTTAGAGGATAGGAGTCCTTAAGAAACCAAGTTAGAGTCTGTACCAGAGATAGGGTTGGAGTCGTTGAGGTTGGTGCCTCAAAATTGACAAGGTTGGAGCCCTGAAAGTCCAAGTTGGTGCTTGGCACAATACATGTTGGAGCTTGGAATATTGGAGTCTTCATCTAGGGTTTGAGCCTTATATCATTATTTTACTTGACTTATTGTAAAGAAGAAATTAATAAAAGTATTTATTCCATCATTGTTCATTTTGTGTTCTAAATATAAGTGATCTAACTGGTAAAATTAACAATTGAAATAAATATTGATTCACCCCCCCTCTCAATATTTCTAACAGCTTCATCGAGCCAAGCAGGTTTCTAGCAGAA
Source organism: Pinus albicaulis (assembly GCA_034641835.2). Classification (NCBI taxonomy): domain Eukaryota; kingdom Viridiplantae; phylum Streptophyta; class Pinopsida; order Pinales; family Pinaceae; genus Pinus; species Pinus albicaulis. The sequence continues at coordinate 1,523,437,090 of CM076580.1, forward strand.
TTAAACTTTGCAGGTGTCATCAAGAAAGTGAGGCTGAGAAGATATAAAGCACCCATGGTTGCAAGGAAGAAAACAAACAAAGGTGGTCATTGCCACAGGTATCAGCCCATGGCCATGAATTTTCTCAATGAAGATCCAACTGCCATGGAATTTTTCAGAAGAACAGATGGCTTGCAATTCTGTCGAAGGTTGCAGGGTTGTCATCTACATGTTTCCAAGGATTTTGCTAACAGTTTCACTGGAACAACTTCAAAAGTGGGAATTTTGAACCTTACAATGACACCAGACAACATTTCAACAGAAACATGAATCCCTAGAGGAGGGGAAAAATGGTTTAAAGGCATCAAGTTCACAATGTAGGATTTCAAAGAGTTCATCAAACTATAGCATAGTGAAATTGATCTGACAAATGTTATCCCTAGGAGTTTCATGAAGGACAGCTATTCAAAGCTGCTAATGGTCATTCAAAAGTATTTTACCTGTGAAGGAAGGTTTGACGTGGTCTACTCCTACCACCTTAGGCTTCTTCTACATTTTGTGGGTAACGGGTCACTTGACTTGCCCTTTTATTTATATAGAAGTCTAGGTAAAATGTCAGATAAGGTTCAAATTAAAACAGAGGGCAATGAAACTTCTCTCTTTCACCATGGTTTGATTAATTTTTTGGTGTTAGAGGAGTTGAAGAGACTAGACAGATATTGGACTTTCGTTATGTTCATGAGTGGTTTTTACATTGATGCTATCACTCCTAAGAGCCTCTAAACATAGAAATATTTCATCACGAACAATGGCAAAGGAAGTTGAATAAGGGAATAGATCATCTCCACCAGAACCAGTGAGCATGGAGACAAAGACTTTGCAGAAGATTGACACACCTAAAACATTACCTGTAAAATAGAAGTAAACAGTCAGCAAGCAAGGCAGCAAGAGATTTACTAGGAGCCAAACAGTGGCTAAAGGAAACTTAGAGGACATCCTGCATGCAATTGACATTGAAGAATCACCCATTGTGCAAGATGAAGATATTAAAGATGGAGGAAGAAAGCTGAAGAAAGGTAAGACAACTAAAAAATTAGAGTTTTTAGGTGATGAGGCTGGTTTCATTTTTCAGCCTAGGAAGCCAATGACCAGACATGCAAGGAAGGTTATGGAAAGTAACAAAGAGATTGAGAAGATCAATGAAACTGCCCAGCCACCAAGCATCAAAGATCTATCTTCACCTGCAAAAGAAGAACTGATTATCAAACAAAGAAAGATAAAGAGAAAATCATTGAAAAATTAGAAATTGAAACCCTTAAGGAGCAGTTGAAGGAGGCAAGTAAGGAGATATCAGTCTTGAAGCAAGAAGAAAAGAAGCATAGAGCTGAGAAGTTTCAGTTTGAACAAATGAGGGAAATCTGGGAAGATCAAGTCACAAGTGTCTCAAAGACCTTCGACAATACAAAAAGGTTGATAAAGTGGACTCAACCACTAATGGGAGAAGTAAAACACATCAAAAAGATAAACCTGCACTTGAAATCCAAGAACATGGCATTAAAGGACAAAGTGCAAGATCTTCAAGAGTAATTGGATCTGATTCGTGAGGAGTTGGAAAAGAAAGGATTGAAAATGACTGTGGTAGAAGAGCCCATTAGTCAACTGATTATAAATGAGGAGGAAACACCACATGAGTAATAATTTGAGATGGAATCTGCCTTAGGAGTTTCATAACATGTAGAGAACCCAAATTTTGTAGCTGGAGGACAATTTTTGAAGATAATTCTGAAAGGAGCAATTTCTGGTTTTTTTGCACAGTTTCATAGCGTGCCTCAGGCTTGAAGCCAGAAATATGCTACGAAAAAACTTGTAGGTGCTTTTTTCGTTTAAAATCAGTTTTGGCATGTGTTAAGGAGAGATATTGATGGTTTCAAGGTGTCATGACATGATTAAGATATTGAAACAACAAAGAAGTCAAGAGGATTGATGGAAAAGCCATTTTTCTGACGCTACTAAAACTCACTACGAAATTGTCCTATTTTCGTAGTGAGCAATTGTTGAAGGATTTTGAGCATCTTAAAATCATTTTTTTCCAGCTGGAAACCTCCAGCATGTTAGTATATCTTATTAGAAGATATTTATGACTAAAAGGGAGTGCCATGCAGCCAGGTCATCAGTCAAAACAATGTTGAAGATGAAGGTCATCAATTCCTAAAAATTAGGGTTATGTTCCACAGGTCTAGGGGTGCTATAAATGTGTAAAGTGGTGGTGAACTTGGTCATGTGTCCTTCGAGCATGTAACATTCATTATGTAACCATCATGTAACTGTTTCACAGATAGGATATAGGAATGTAATAGTAGAATTCGAGGATATAGCCACCTGGAAGATCATCCTTGTGGTAAAGAATGTCTATTTATGGACAATACATGGAAGAAGCAATGGGTTGGAGAATATTTGCACCAAACTACTGCTTGTATGTTTTTTGATCATTATCAGTAATACAAAGTGAGATTATATTTCCAGACCTAAGATTCTCATGAGGTTTTTGATGTCTTATTGATATGTATCTTTATGTTTAATCACTTGCTGTATATTTCATCTCTTATTACTCAGAATTCATAATATTATTCTCTAACTTCCTTTAGTGATGAAATGATTGTGTTTTCCTATGTTGTGTGTGTGAGTTTCCTCTGTTAAAAACCTCTATCTGCCTCAGCTTCTATGTGAAGAACCATTTTCACTAAAACTACTGATTGTTGACTCCATAAGCTTAATGGTAGCAAGCTTGCATTTTTTCAACCTGCAATCATACAAAACAAGTTACAATTTCTATAGAGTTAGCCACCTAGTACTATCCTTATTCAAAATCATAAACCCCCATTAAGAGAGCCCTCTCAAACTGAAGATGCTAATATTCAGTTAGAAGTGGTTTGAAACAATTACACTGAGTTGTTTGATGAGCAGCCAATCAAGATCAATTTGGTGATAACATATTGCATATTGGACAATCCAATTTACTAGAAGGATCCCGAAGGTGTTCTATTGAACTATTTGGTCGAAGAAGAATCTAAAGAAGTGATGAATGACTTGTTGGGTATGTGTTATATTCTTTCCACGACTATGCACGCGCCCTCCTGTGGCCCCCCGTGGAAAGAAAACAACAAGTGGGAGAATGTTGGGTATGTGTTATATTCTTTCCACGACTAAGCACGCGAAAATTTTTGGTCCTTAATTTCCGGCGGGTAGTCCGCATCCATGGTTTTGTGCGTGGTTTTGCACATGGTATTGGGGTATGATGGTTTTCAGCCCCTGGTATTTTTGTAGATCCGGTCAAGGGAACTACGTGTTATGTTCTAATCCGGGGTTTATGGATTGGGGTTTATGTATGCTTCGACATGTATATATATGTGTGTTGTAACACTAAAAGGAATATAATGAAAAAATCAAGTTGGTCGTCCCGATTTGGGATCCAGGGGAAAATATCTGTGTTTATCTGTGTTTTTAAACTTTATGATTCTGCTATTGTTTATTTTTCTCGTTATAAGATTCGTGTGTAGATTTTAAACGGTGGTTTAAACCCACATTTGGTATCGAGTTGTTCAAGCCTAAGTGCAGACGCCTTTTGTCACGAGGGTTTTTTACCGGGCCCGAGGTAGACCCCGTTCTGCTGGGAGATCTCCGCAGATTCATTCTTTGGGCCAGAAAGAAGATGGCGAGCTGGAAGATATAGACTGATTCAATGAATGGTCGAGTTTTGAGTTGTGGAAGCTCAAGATGGAGGATCTGGCTGTGATGAAGATCAAAGTGATCGGCAGAGATCCAGGTACTAAACCAACGGCAATGTCGATGAAGATCAAGAAACCGGGATCTAAGGCTACATAACATGGTCGTGTGTCCTCGTATCTGCAGATGCTTGAATGTATCCGGGGAAGCGCTGCCAGACCTCGTGGACAAGCTAGGGACTTGGAGGATGAATCGAAGTCTCAGAATAAGCAGCCTCGCGGAAAGCCGGGGATAACCCAGGAGCGGAAGGATGGACCCTAAGGACAAGAGCATATGAACGCCTTCAATACCGTGGTAAGTCAGTTGTGATATGTTGATATTAAAATCTCAGATGAAGATAAGTGCATCGGGCCAGGGGCCCTCACTGCACTGTGTGAGGCATCAGCCATTGCAACAGTAGGAAATCAACTACCTTGAACTTTGATGACATTGTCTCAGCCTTGCTGTCGGAGGAAATGAGACAGAGAAATGTGAAGGGTCAAAATGGAGATGCCTTATCTGTACGAGGAAGGTCCCAGAACAGAAACAAGAACAAGGTTTCGAGTGGGAGATCTCAATCTCCTAGAAAGTTTGTAAAGGTGTGTTGGAAATGCAGAAAGGAAGGGCACTAGAGAAAAGGGTTGCAGATCTAAAGCTCCTGAGAAAGGAAAGGGTTTTGATGATGCTCCTTCTGCAGAGGAAAAAACCACCTCGGATGAAGGTGGGCATGTGTATTTGGCTGCTTCTTCAAATACACATGTAGATCGTGAGTCATGGTTGATTGAATCGGGTGCATCCTTTCACTTCACTCCCCATAGGGAGTGGTTCTTCGAGTATGAGAAATATGATGGCAATGATGTCTTCTTAGGTGATGATAGGAAGGCCATAATCGTGGGACGTGGAAAAGTCAAGATGAAGCTGTAAGGTGGAAGGATTAGCACACTTCCTGGTGTTCTGCACATTCCTGCATTAGCCAGAAATCTGATTTCTGTAAGCAAGATGGATGATGCAGGTGTAAAAAAAATGTTCGAGAAAGATGCCTGTAAGATGGTTCGGGGAGCACTGGTATTAGTGCAGGGAGTTCGGACTGGAAATCTGTACAAGCTACAAGGTAGCACAATTATTGATGGGTGTAACAGTTCTGTGGTTCCTGAAAGTGGGACGGAAAGCCTAGCTGTGTCTGCAGAAAAGACCATGTTATGGCATCAAAGGCTTGGACATATTGGAGAGAAGGACCTTCAGATACTGCATAGAAATGGTATGGTAGAAGGTATGTCTAATTTCTCTCTGGATTTCGATTTCTGTGAACATTGTGTATATGGGAAGCAGAATCGGGTGAGTTTTCCTTCCGGTGCTAAGAGGGCGAACAAGATATTAGAACTTGTGCACAGTGATGTGTTTGGACCTGTGTCAGTTCCATCACTGGGAAAGTCTGTGTACTATGTTTCATTCATAGATGACTTCTCAAGGAATACATGGATATATTTCTTGAGGAAGAAATCTGAAATCTTTGACAGATTTAAATAATTTAAGGCTTTGGTGGAAAACTAGACAAAGAAGAAGATAAAGGCACCGAGGACAGATAATGGTGGGTAGTTCTACAAGAAGGAATTTGAAGAGTTCTCTAAGAAGTGTGGTATATCACATCAGAAGACTGGTCCATACACACCTCAACAAAATAGAGTTGCAGAAATAATGAACAAAACTTTTATGGAAAATGCAAGAATCATGCTCAGTGGTACCGAGTTAGGAAAATAATTTTGCGTAGAGGCAGTGGAGATTGCATGTTACCTAGTTAACGGATCACCTTCATCAACATTGGAGGATAAGACTCCACATGAGGTATGGCCTGATAAGAAACCCTCTCTTTCACATCTAAGGGTATTTGGATGTGATTCATATGTACATGTTCCAAAGGAGAAAAGGGCCAAGTTGGATAACAAATATGAAAGGTGCATCTTTATTGGGTATAAGGATGGTTTAAAGGGTTACAAGCTTTGGAACCCAGAAACAAGGAAGGTTGTGTACAACCGAGATGTGGTGTTTAGAGAGGTGAAAGATGTTGTTACACATGAAGTCCTACCAAAGGAACCTGAGAAGATAGAGTTTGAGCTAAAGGAGGATGAATCGGACTCTACAACAGAAGAAGACTTCCGGAGAAGATGAAGAATACTACAAACTCCAACTTTGAAAGGTCAGTTCGGGAAAGAAGGCAACCCGAAGGTATAGTCCTTGCTTTCTATTCGGGTTTTGTCTTAACTATAACGTGATGAGACGAACTATCGGACGTGGGTGGAGGGATGGAAAACTATGGAAGGAGGCCATGGATGATGAAATGGCATCCTTGCACAAAAATGATGCATGGGATTTGGTGGAGTTGCCGAGGAGGCTATCAAGGAAGCCACGTGGGAGCAAATGGGTGTTTAAGAAGAAGATAGAATGTAGATGCAAGATAGATAAGCTCGGTCACGCAAGCGAAAGGTTTTCAGTGCCATGTAAGGTACAGTGATAGTTTTTCTCCTATTGCCAAGGTTAATTCTATTAGACTACTTTTATCTGTTGCTGCTACATTTGATTTTGAGGTAGAACATATGGATGTGAAGACATCATTTCTTCACGGGGATCTGGAAGAGGAGATCTACATGAAGCAACATGAAGGCTTTATGGTGAAGGGTAAGAAAGAACATTGTATGGGTTAAAACAGTCACCAAGGATGTGGTATCAGAAATTTGATACCTATATACGGGGACTTGGCTACCTGAAGAAAAGGAAGATCCAACGTATTTCGAAGATAATAATTGGTGACCGTGTTATTTATTTGGTCTCGTATGTGGATGATATGTTGTTGATTGGAAATGACAAAGAAATTATCCAAGATTTGAAGACCCAACTGTTTTCCAAATTCGACATGAAGGATCTAGGTGCTACAAACTATATTTTGGGCATGGAAATTAAGAGAGATCGGGCAAAGAGGAAGCTCTCTTTAAACCAAAGGAAGTATGTCAAGACTATATTGCAAAGGTTCAATATGCAGGATAGTAAACCGGTGAATGTTCCTATTCTTGTAGGTGTAAAGCTATCTGCTGAACAGTATCCCAAGACACAAGAAGAAGAGGAGTATATGTCCCATGTTCCATATGCAAGTGCAGTGGGTAGCCTGATGTATGCAATATAGTGCATGCTAGACCCGGACATTGTCACGGTAAATTATTAATGAGGTTTATGTCAAACCCAGGGAAGGGGCATTGGACAATAGTGAAGCGGGTTTTCAGATATTTACGTGGCGCTAGTGATTATGGCTTGTGCTACCAAGGAAGACCAGGATTAGAATGTTGGTGTCGTGGACAAATTAATCCGTTGTGCGTGTCTAGACAGAAGATCTACAAGTGGGTATGTGTTTGCTTATTTGGAGCGCGATCAGTTGGATGAGTAAAAGGCAGGTTGTAGTGGCTCTTTCAACTTCTATTGGCGAGAATACCTGGTAGCCCTCGCCAAACAGAGCGGTTTAGTTTGCAAAGATTGTGTTAGTGTGGGGTTGGTGACAATACCAGGATGAGCATAATAGCCAAAATTGCAATTTTCTTGGCTAGAACCCACCTTATCATTCAAAGACAAAGCACATTGATGTTCAATATCACTTTGTTATAAATATGGTTGAAGCTAAAGGTGTTAACGGAAAGGTGGACACTTTGAAGAATGTTGCAGATGCATTAACAAAGTCTGTGAGCACTCAGAAGTTCTCTTGGTGTAGACAAACAATGGGTGTTGAAGAATTGGGCCAATGACTAAGCTCTCTTGTGACCCCTTGTGGAAAGAAAACAACAAGTGGGAGAATGTTGGGTATGTGTTATATTCTTTCCACGACTAAGCCTGTAATTTTTGGTCACTTAATTTCTAGTGGGTAGTCTAGCGTCCATGGTTTTTGTGCATGTGGTTTTGCACATGTATTGAGATACGATGGTTTTCGGCCCCTGGTATTTTGTAGATCCGGTCAAGGGAACCACGGTTATGTTCTAATCCAGGGTTAATGGATTGGGGTTTATGTATGCTTCGGCATGTATATATATGTGTTGTAACACTAAAAGGAATATAATGAAAAATCAATTTGGTTGTCCCGATTTGGGATCCAGGGGAAAATCTCTGTGTTTATCTGTTTTATGTTTTATGCTCTCGCTATTGTTTATTTTCTGTTATAAGATTCGTGTGTAGATAATTTCTGTTCAGGGTTAAAACCTACATGACTTCCACAAAGGATATTTTAGGGGCCACCTAATTTGGAATACCAAGGCCAATAAAATATTGATAGCGAGATATTATTGGCCAAAATTTCTTTTCAAATGTGTACAAAACAGTAATGAGTTGCCACAAATGTCAAGTTTTTCACGGTAAGAGAAAGCTTCTCCCATTACCTCTCCAACCTATTTTAGTGCATGCACCATTTCAACAGTGGGGCCTAGATTTCATAGGCAAGATACATCCAGCATCATCCACACATCACACATGGATATTGATAGCCATAGATTACTTTACAAAGTGGATCGAATTGATCTCAATGAGGAAAGCAACAGATTTTTTCATCATTCAGTTTTTAGAAACTAATATCTTGTCCTGTTTTGGTTGTCCTACTAAGATTATCACAGATAATGTGGCAGAATTAAATTCTAAGAAAATGAATGAGCTTTGTGACAAATATAACATCAATTTGGGACACTCTACAGCCTAATACCAACAAGGTAATGGATTGGCAGAGTCCTCTAATAAATCCTTGATCAGTATCATTAAGAAAATGTTAGAGGCAAATAAAAATAATTGACATAAGAAGATGATCAATGCATTGTAGGCAGACCAGGTGAGTAGTAAGAAGTCTATTGGAATGTCTCCTTTTGAAGTTGTGTATGGTGTCGATACTGTGTTTCCTTCATCATTAGCAGTATTGGTTATGAAATTGTTGCAATAAGCAGGGACTGAGGAAAATGACATACAACGTCGGATTAATCAAATGATCCACCTTCAGCAGACGAGAGATGAGGTATTTTAGAATACCTCAAAACTCCATGACAAGATAAAGAAAATCTGTGACCAAAAAAAAAAGGAAGACAACTTCAAGGTTGGAGATGTAGTACTCCGCTGGGATGCCAAAAATGAGGATAAGGGTAAACATGGAAAATTTGAGAATCTATGGAAAGGGCCATATCAGATTTCAGCTTCTTGGGGACAAAATGGTTGTATGCTTGAAGTGATGAATGGACAAGAGCTATTAGGAGGACCAGTAAATGGTAGGCTCCTTAAGCACTATCTTTTCTGAAGTACATTCTCAAACATTTTCCCATTTCATTGTAAATATAAGTTCCATTTTATACAAGTGTGAAGTAGAGAATCAATGGAGTTCAGAGCCCGAAGTGAAGGCCACAGAGTTTCACCAATTCTCTGCTATTTTCAAAGTTCAATTTTCAGTAAAGTAAGCTAGTATTGAGTCAATTTTCGGTCAATTTTCAATTTGTCTTGAGTTAGAATATTTCATCTGAGTTATCAGTTTTCAAACATGTTTATTAGTGTTGAAGTTTGCAACAAGAAACAGTGAAGGAGGCATCCTAAAACATCATCCTTGATCCTAGTTGGAAAATAATCACCTAAACTAGGTGGGGCCCACACAGGCTATTTTTAGGTGATATCTATTTTTAGACATGGTGAGCATATTTTATAAGTTGCAGGATGCTATTTGTAGATGGTTGATCAAGTTGGAAAAATATATGAAATTATATTTTTAGAAGATTGGGCGAAGTCTATTTATATATCGTCAATCTAAAAATAGATGCATGTCGATTATTATTAGCCCTTAATAATAGTCAGACAATAAATATCAACTTATTCTCTTGGAGCACTTTATTTCAGTGAACAGATTTGGAAAATCAGTGGGCTGAAGGAATTACGCAATTCCTAGGGTAGTTGGTGACTCATGCATGGAGGACTCAGTTAGAACTGAAGTGAAAAACTTATGACAGAGTTGGAAGAGTAGTTATGGGAGTTGTTATTTAGTTTAACTCAGTTAATGGAGTTAAAGAGCTAGTTGTATCTAGTCTAACTAAAAGATACACTAGTGAGAGTTTAGTGAATTAATTAGTTAAATTAATTCACAACTAATAACTCACTTGAAACTGAACAAATACAACAGTTAACTACTTGCATGTCAGTTACAGTGGAGAGATAGGTGAAAGGGTGATATAGACTATCCGTTGTGACTACTATTGATGCATTGATTGCATCTACATATACATTGGAGATGCCAATGAGAATTACGCAGTCAAGGAGAGTGGGATTGCATCGAATTGGTCTTTGTAATCAGCTTGGATTGCACAGTGGAGGCAGCCTATCAGGAGGCAAAAATCAGTGCATGGAATTTCATATTTCTTCATGATAGTGTGTGACGATTGTATTGTATTGAGAGCTTGATGTACTAAGCTTTGTATGAGATTGTTACATTATTTCCATGATACATAATATATGATAGTTGGGGTTTTTAGCTTCAGGATTTCCCGTTAAACAACTGTGTTATGCGTGTTTTTATTGCTTCATGTGTTTTGCAATTGATGATTAAATTTCCGCAAGAATTAGTGGAAGGATTCTATATTTAGCAAGAAGATAAATATTGTTAGATCAGGAGAGTCAGTATATATACATGCATCTTGTATATAATTTCTACATGGTATCGGAGCTATGTTATAAATTTTCTACATGGTATGAGAGCAGGAATTATTTAGGTGCACGAGTTTGCAGAGAATATCTGAAAATTTTGATGCAAATTTTCAGAAACAAATAGAATATTTGGATTCCTTGTGAAAAAATACCCAAATTAAAAAAAATAAAAATTGGTCGAATCAAAGCTTGGATGAGGGAGACATCATTGATTTAAAATCAGCTCTTTTGTTAGAAAATTTCGCGATGGCGGGACAATGACAATGTGCGCGAGTTGGAAAAGGAAAGGTGTTCCTTAAACTCAAAGCCATGGGGAAAGCCAAGAAGGTTGGGATTCAAGTTAAGAATCTATATATACTTGATGTAGATGGGATTTCTACAAAGCTTCCTACTATTGGGAAGTGCGAGAAAGCCAAGCAATTGAAGCTTGAGATGGAGCAAGATTTACATGCAGGTAAGAGTGAACCTCGGGATGTGGAGCAACCACAAGATGAGGATCATGGAGTGGGAGAAACCACTCATGCAAATAAATTTCATGCCAGATGGGCAGAGGGAGTGCATGCAACTATACCACCAAGTGAGAGGTGGGGCGACATGTATGAATAATCCCAAGAGGATATTTATGGGCAGGATTCATTGAGATGGTGTGGATCTCATGAATTGAACCTGGCTACGAGGAGCCCACAAAGAAGCAGTAACATGATCATTTGGATTGATGCGGTCAAATCAAAGTGACAGGGTCGGATACTGGAGCGTGGTTCAGAGTTGACAGCAAGTGCAGAGTGCATGGGTGCAGAGTTCAACAACATAGTGGTTCCTAAAGACATGTGCATTTGGTACCTGTTGAGCCCCAAAGATGTCCTTTCCCTTCATCAAATTTCACTTCATTTCCTTTGTCCCTTATCAATTACAGGCTTAAATGATCAATAGGATTGATTAAAGTCACTTTAGGAATGTATACAATGACTGCCTTGCTATATTTTCATGGTTTTGTTGTTGTAGTAATTTTTGACTAGACTCAGCTACAAAATGCAGCCATTCTGTAGCCAGTCGCCTATTCCACAACTATCTTCATGTTCTCACAAGTTACAGGTGTCACTTCAAGGAAAAACGCATATGGTTGAATTCCACAACACTCCCACATCATTTATTGCTCTCTACGAAGTCTGAGCAAGAATCTACAGGTGGTTATGCATGTGGAAGAGATCAAAGCTAAGAAGCCGATTCCTACCAGGACAGGGACTCTACAGATGTCTCCAGCAAAGTACGAGGCTTCCACAAGAGTTCTAATTTGATTTTTATTGAAAAAGACACTTGTTCCCGTTTCTTCTCAAGGGTAGTTATGTATTTCTTTTATAAGAATGACTCGGGAGACCGAGAGACAGTTAGCTAGATTGATGTTTTGTTGTTAGATCTCAAAAGACCGTAATACTCTGTTTTTGAAGCTTTTCCTTTAATGAAAGAAGAACCACTTTAATATATGATCTGAGGAAATCTTGAGGAGATTTGTGTGCTAATCCGATGGTAGAGGGCCCCTACTGCCCGAGAAGCTTTGTGCATACTGTTTAGATAAGTAACTTTAGCCTTGTTTCATTCTCAATTTAAATAATTTTCTGAACTTTACGTTTTATGCTCACTTACGTCAATTGTTACAGCCAGTCTTGTTCTTACGAACTATTCCAAAATATCACTAACACTGAATGAGACATAGCTGTGGTGTTTTAGAGCTTAGTTGCATTTTTTTTTTAATTTTATGTTTTTGTGCTCACTCACATCACATGTTACAACCAGTCCTGTTCTACGAATTGTTCCAAAATACCACTAACACCGAATGAGACAGAGCTGTAATATTTCAGTGATTAGTTGCATTTTAGTTTAGTTGTAAAACTCTGGAGGTTAATGGCACTCTAGTTCAATTCTGTCCACTGTATTTCAAGTTAATTGTTTGCATTCTAGTTTCGTTCTATACATTGTATTTCTAGTTTTGTTAGTTAGTTGTATTCTAGTTTTGTTAGACTTAACGGCCTTCATTATTTACAAACCACTCTTGTTCTTAATTTCTACTAATACATCATCATCATAGGAGCAAGAAATGGTAATGTCATTTTGAAGTCTTTACTGTTCTGCAACTCCTCATAATTTCACAAACTGCCTCTTTTCCAAAGCTATTCCAAAATATTTCTAATTCTTGAATGAGGTTTAACAGTGATATTTTGAGTTGTAGAATGGATTAATTTTGGTGTCATAGGTTAATTTAGAGTAGAATTCTTCACTATGTTGCAGAATATCTTTTCCAAATGTGTTCCAACAAAATTCTAGCCATGGATGAGATTTTCTTTGTGATATTGTAGATTGTTGTTTACTTAGAAGAACCTCATTGCATTAAACTTATCCTTTTCTCAAGTTATTCCAACATATTTCTAATGAATGAATTGGACTGAGTTCATGTTATGAGTTATTGAGTTCATGCTATGAGTTATTTTTCTTGTTAAAGTATTGCATTTTCCGTTCTCAAGTGCCATACATAGTTTAGAATAGGTTTTTCTCTGTTTTAGTGTGACCAACAACTTCTCTTTACCAACAATTAGTTCTTTTCCTCTTAGAATAAAAACACAAAACCAAAAACATGGGAAAAACACTAAACACAATGTAGTGAGAAACAAATAGCTAGGCACATATAGTGCACTTCACTTCAATAGTTTACTAGCCCTGGTTGACAATTTATGACATAAATTTAGGAACACTAAGTTGAGTAGACAGTACTAGAAAAATTCGAAGACTTTGATGATATATACATTATACTGATTCAGTTGTTTGGAAGCTATTCAGTTTTAGAAGTGTTGCAACAAGAGTTGCAGAGCGGATGCATGGAGTTGCAGGGCGCTTGCAAAGGTAGCAAGGCAAATGCATGGAGTTGCATGTCACATGCAAAGACAGTCCTTTCTTGTTGAGAGGGAGTGTTGAAGTTTGCAACAAGAAATAGTGAAGGAGGCATCCTGAAACATCATCCTTGATCCTAGTTCGAAAATAACCACCTAAACTAGGTGGGGCCCACACATGCTATTTTTATGTGTATGTCTATTTTTAGACATGGTGAGCATATTCTATAAGTTGTAGGATGCTAATTGTAGATGGTAGATAAGGTTGGAAAAAATATGAAATTCTATTTTTAGAAGATTGGGCGAAGTCTATTTATAGATTGTCGATCTAAAAATAGATGCTTGTCGATTATTATTAGCCCTTAATAATAATCAGACAATAAGTATCAACTTATTCTCTTGGAGCACTTTATTTCAGTGAATAGATTTGGAAAATCAGTGGGCTGAAGGAATTACGCAATTCCTAGGGTGGTTGGTGACTCATGCATGGAGGACTCAGTTAGAACTGAAGTGAAAAACTTATGACAGAGTTGGAAGAGTAGTTATGGGAGTTGTTATTTAGTTTAACTCAGTTAATGGAGTTAAAGAGCTAGTTGTATCTAGTCTAACTAAAAGATACACTTGTGAGAGTTTAGTGAATTAATTAGTTAAATTAATTCACAACTAATAACTCACTTGAAACTGAAAAAATACAACAGTTAACTACTTGCATGTCAGTTCTAGTGGGACCCAGTGGAGAGATAGGTGAAAGGGTGAGATAGACTATTCGTTGTGACTACTAGTGATGCATTGATTGCATCTACATATACATTGGAGATGCCAATGAGAATTACATAGTCAAGGAGAGTGGGATTGCATAGAATTGGTCTTTGTAATCAGCTTGGATTGCGCAGTGGAGGCAGGCTATCAGGAGGCAGAAATAAGTACATGGATTTGCAGATTTCTTCATGATAGTGTGTGATGATTGTATTGTACTGAGAGCTTGATGTACTAATCTTTGTATGATATTGTTACATGATTTCCATGATACATAATATATGATATTTGGGGTTTTTAGCTTCAAGCTTTCCCCTTAAACAACTGTGTTATGTGTATTTTTATTGCTTCATGTGTTTTGCAATTGATGATTAAATTTCCGCAAGAATTATAGTGGAAGGATTCTGTATTTAGCAAGAAGATAAATATTGTTATATCAGAAGAGTCGAGATATATACATGCATCTTGTATATAATTTCTACAATTAGTTTTAGTTTTTGACCGTATTGGCCCAATCGATAAGGCTTTCTAGTCTACAGTGTTCTTGACACCTCTTTCAGAGTTATCATCCCAAATAAGGCCAATGTCAGTGTCAGTATTTGAATCCTGCCATCAGTGATAAAAATTCCTCTTTCATATCATATTAGGGTCTCATTCATTAATTTTATCATTCCACTAGTTCATCATTCCAAAATTTACTCACTGATGGTAGCCCTAAAATCAAAAATTTCACTTTTTTCTAAATTACCATTACTTGTTGGCTCATTTTCATAATTTTTTTTAATGTACATCAGTCATGAGGTCTAAGTCATCATGTCATCATGAAAGTTGGTCAGTCAAGGTTTCATTAGGCCATTAGGGTTTCCAGGGTCCAAATAAAACACCATTTCCATTACATAATGTCAGCAAGTAAGGGAGCCATCAAATAACATCTCTTCACCATCTGAAGGTGATTTGTAAAGATAAATTCTTGTTTCAGAATGTAATTTTGGTTTTAAGATGTAATTTTTAACTTTCATTATGTAATTTTGTGTCATTTAAAATGTAATGAGCTCATGATTCCCAATCTGCCAACTCAAGGTTCCACATGTCAAAGCATCAAAATGTCAAATCCTAGTGTTCTCTTAGCTCATCAAATGATCAAATGTCAAAGAAAAAATTCAAATGCAAAGGTATAGTTTCAAAGTGAAAAGTGAATGAAAAGAAGAGAAAGTGTGTCCCAAGGCCCAATTCATTCAAATGATTAATTATAAAGACTGCCACAAGACAAGCAACAAGCTCATTTTCTCTTGCATCCATTGAGCACACACTCCCTTGGTTTAGAAATTAGAATTGTAGGGTAAGAGGAAAAATTTTTGTGGCGTTGCTCTTTCTGTAGGGAAGTTCTGCACTTTCTCAACAGGCGATGCGCTTTTAGCAAGCAGTGATGTGCTTTTTACTGAAGGGCGCTGCACTTCTAGGCAAGGCGTTGTGCTTTTGCCCAGCTTGCCCAAAAAGCACTAAGATTCAAGAAAAATCTTCCAAACCTTTAGCAATTTCTTCTAACACTCTCTAGAAAGTAAGTATATCATGTTTATTTCCTCCTTGCACTCCTAAGCATTGATCTCATAGTGTTCTCGTTCCTAAGTAAAATTGGCATTTGGTCTAGTGAAGAAACCCTAATTCTATTCCTCATTCCAAATTTGATGTCCTTTAACCCTAAAATCCCTTCCTACATCATTCTTAAATCTATCCCTACCCCTACACTACCATTTCATAGTACCTAAATCCATTTTCCCTAAAACCCTAAGTCCTAGGCTTCTAAATTTCTTAGGCAGCCACTTCCTTAAACCTGTAATTTAATTTTCATTTGCAACGCCCTTGACATTTCAACCTCATATTACTTCCCAAAGCTCCATAACCCCTTCCTCCATCTCCCTAAATTTTCCTAGACTTATCACTATTCCCTAGACCTATCTCCACTCCCCATTCCCATCCACCTCATCCCTAGGGTTTATTGGCCACCAAACACTATGGAGGAAGACAAAGACTATATGGAAGAGGAGGATAGACAAGAAGAGGAGGATAGAGAAAATAGAAGGCCTCACAAAGGAGGAAGAATCCTAAGTCTGGATCCCACCAACACAAATGAACTGATGGCCTCTCCTATGATTGTCACTTGTTTTGAGTATGTAAGTTTCCTTGATTTGTGCAACATGATTCAGAGGGTCCAACATCATCCTATGTTGAGTAGAGTATTCATCTTAAACCTCAGAGACAATTAGGTGACCCTTGCAGTTGCGACCTTAACTGTATCTACATCTATCATTGTTGCTACCACAAAGATTCCAAACATGGGTGAGAGGTGGTTTAAATCCAAATATTTTGAGGACCAGTGTTATGAACCATTCATCAAACCAAGGTACATAAATGAGATGAATAGGGTCTTCCCTTTCAACTACCTTATTGATACGTATGCCCCCATGATGAAAATCATCACGAAGTACTTCTCTTGTGAAGGAAGGTTCTCTAGGCTCTACACACACCATATTAGACTGCTTATGCACTACACAAGAGTAATATTTATCAATATCCCATACTATCTATTCAGGAGCATAGACAAAATGGCATACATTATACAAAGAAGAGATTATGACCAACATATGAATAGCCTTTTTCACCATTCTATCATCAAGATCATTGTCCTCCATCAACTTAACCAGTTTCATATTTCATGGGAAACCTTCATAGCCAATGATATCTTCAAAAATCCACAAGCCCATCATGTTGAATATATGCCTTCTTCATCTCATCCTAATGTATCTATTCCTCCACCTCATTCTACTGTATATATTCCTCCATCTCTGCCTACAACACCTACTCCTTCATCAGCTCAGCCTACTACACCCATTCCATCACCATCATCACCATTTCAGGGTCAGGTTGAGTCACCTAGCAGAGTTATGATCAAGCCTAAAGGGGCTGAATTGGGCACATTTTATAGAACTTATTAGAGAGGGTAAAAGCAAGTGTTTTCTCCAAGGAAATTGGAAGGGGCCTTGCCCTCTTCATCAACAAAGCAGGTACAGAAGGGTAAAAAAAATATGACATAAGCATATGAGCATGAGGAATCCATGCAAGAGGATGAGGACCCTCATGATGAGGAAGAAAATTTTGAACTTGTTAACTTGGATGAGCAGGACGATCATGATCTTTCCAGTGTGATTTTCAAGGAGAAGGATGGCCAAATTAGGGAGCTTCAGACCAACTTAGATAAATCTAAGTTTTTCATTTATTTTCTTGAGCAGTAGAATAAGAAGCTAAAAGATAAGAAAATTCTCATGGAGTTAGAGCTGCTTAAAACAAATAGAGGTAAAGATATGATGCCACCTAATGACCCTTACCATGATGACACCCAAATTAGCATAAAAAGGCCAAAAACAAGAGGTATTAAGAGGGCTTTACATCAGCAAAGAATTGAAGATGAAAAGTTGACTTTTGAGGAAAGGATTGCTAACGAGGTTGAGGATGACAAAGAAACATGGCTTGAAAGGGTCAACATAAATCTTGAAAAGCTCATTCAAAAGGAAAAAAAATGACAACAAGATGCTCATGAACT
The DNA here is from genome assembly GCA_034641835.2 of Pinus albicaulis. NCBI lineage: Eukaryota > Viridiplantae > Streptophyta > Pinopsida > Pinales > Pinaceae > Pinus > Pinus albicaulis. The sequence continues at coordinate 1,523,454,757 of CM076580.1, forward strand.
TATCAAACAGGTACATTACAAGGAACAAGGTTTCTAGCATCAAAGTTAGGCAATTGTAGGAAAAGAACAAGCAAACTCTAACCAAGAAAAAATAAGGGTACAAGCTTGATATCCTTGCTGAGGAATCACTCATTTCCTAACATACCTCATCATCCTTCCACAAAACAAATTTTGGACAATTTGGAGAAAATTTTAAAAATTTTGAATGTTTTTGCACTTTTGGCAATTTTGCAAGGCACCTCCAATGGCCAAAATGAAAGAAACATTGGATTTAGAAGGTCAAATAAAATCAATAAAACAACTTTATAAACCTTTTTTGGGTCAACAAAGCGGTCCAAAAATACCCAAAAGAATCACATTTCTACCCTGATTTGAAGGTTGGTGCTGCGCTTTTGACTAGTCCTGGGAGAATCAACTTTTGGAGGGTCAAATATTAACCATTTTGGAAAATGATCATAGATATGGAAACTATACAGGACAGCCCTTCTAATGAGCTATTCTAAGCTCAATTTGGACACTATTAACCCCTTCAAAATTGGAGCTGAAGTTTGTGCTGTGCTTTTTACAGTGGCGCTGCACTTTCTACCAATTTTCTCAATTTCCTGATATTTGTAAATTTTCTGAAAATTTTCAAATTCACCTTGGCAAATGATGTTTTACCAATGTAATTTAAGGATTTAAATGTAATAATCATGTTTTTACACTTACCTATGGGTAAATACATTAGGTGAAAACTTTTGATGACCTGTAATGAATCAGTTTCCAAAAAGTGAGGGATGAGTCAATTTGACCTCCCTACACTCTAGGTTTCAGTTTATTTTTTGGTGTAACAGCTCCTTAGCTCATGGATTCGACCCCTGAGGTTGGTAGAAGTTTTTTTGAGGTCTATATCTTGTACTTTTGACTCATTTCACAGGTTAGATGTTGTTTCATTGATCAGAGACTCTAGTGTATTCAGTATTTGGCAGGAATTTAATGAAAGAGTTACAGCTATTTCTTTGGGATACCCATGGTATGGAAATTTAACATTGTTTCTTCTTTTTTTTCATATGTACAAATTTTTTTTACTCTCCATGATCCATTTCATCTCTATTATATGTTCATTTTCAAGTTGATAAGAGGAATACATATTCTATGCTCTATTTTGGGAAAATCTTCATAGTTTGTCTCATTTCTTCAGTTTAGAAAGAATACATGTATTTTATTGCTCTTTATATCACCTCATCTATCTGATCCATCCCACTCAAAAAACCTAGTGTTAGCCTTCCTACCTACCTTGCCCCATTGAATGGACTGCAATCCTAATCTTATTTTCCCTGACCTAGCCTCTTTGACCCAATTCACCCATCCAACAAACCAATTCAAACAAACAAAACCATGTACTCATACCTAGGCTAAAACCCTAATTCATCTAGCCCTCTTGGCTGTGATTTTTTTGAGAGATCCCTCTCCGGTTTGGTAGGGCTAGCTACCAAGCTAAAATATTGGTATGTGGTTACCTTTGTTTGGACTCTTTCTCAACCTTAGAGATCCAGTGGAGTAATAACATGGGGTATAGGTGCTACTATTAATTTGAAGGGTTAGAATTTTAATTTAGACTCTTTATTCTACCACCATATCCTACTTTCTACCTCAAAAACTCCTCCAAAACTCTAATCACCGAGAGTACATTTTTGGTTTGTTGAAGGCCATCATGTGCATTGTTCCTTGTGCAATATGGGCCCCTGAAGGGTGCTAATATTGGAAAGGAAAAAATAAAACCTTCTCATACCTTCCAATACCATTTACCACCTTTAGAGAACCTTTTTCACCTTCATAATTCTCACGGATACAATCCTGTAGAAAAACAGGGCAATCTTGTAACATCTTGTAGCAATTTGGTAGTGGTCTTGTAGCATCCTGTAGCACTATCTAAACTTGACTAGATTTTCTTTAAGAGCTTGATTTTTGTGTCTTGGGATCAAATAATGACCTCCAAAATTTTAATCCATGGTTTGGGAGGACCAAGGACCACTTTATATCCATCCTTCCTTCACTGCAAGTACAAAACAACAATTAAAATTAGTAGACAAATTTCCACATTTGCATCACAAATATTGTTCTCTTATGAAATGTGTAAGGACTATGTTACTAAAGCTAAATTATCTTGAACTCGGTGATAATAAGGGTAACTCTTCAATGCAAGTAGATTATAACTATATTTTGAAGTTATGTTCTTAGATTTTCTAGTCATATGCTTTAGATCAAGTTTCCTTTTTCAAGCAATTTTCCACATTCTGCGAGTAGAGTAATGATTTACATTCCACGAGTAGAATCTTGATTTGCATTTACAAATAGGCTAGCATATTTCATCTCTAAAATTAGTACAATATTTTACCTTCCTGCAATTGTAGGTAGTTAGTCTTTAGATTTGGTTCATGCTCTTTATTTTATGCAATTAGAATAGGTTTGATTTCCTTGTCTATAATAGGTTAAGGTTTCCATTTCTGAAAATCATGATATTCACTCCTTTACATCAAATCAATGAAATAAGGACACATTTCATTTTCCACATATAGTGTCATCATCTCTTAAGTTTGTACGAACCCTAGGTTGATAATTTAAGTTGGTAGCCTTGGGAGTTGCAACATTCTTGTTGGAATACCAGGGCTCATCACTATTTGGTGTATTTGTTGGGGAGGTGTCAAAGCATGCATTGCTTTCTTCCCTATTTGATTCATTTCTTTTAATTTTTGCAAAAAAAAAAAAACATATTGCATTGCATTAACATTCTTATTCTGAAAAATTTATGAAAACAAGAAAAATACTTCTCCAACACAAAACCCCGCCTTTTGATCACGTGGTGCAGTAAGAACCACATCACCATCCATTTTTGTAGGTATAAGAAGAAGAGGTGGAAGAGAAGGTATAAGAAATGGATGGAGATGATGATAATGAGGAAGATCATCTTGGATTTCCCATTTAAGATATTGATATTAGTGTTCATATGAAGAGCATCCCTCCATATTTCCTTCCCAACTTTCATGGTATGAGGTCAGAGGATCCAAAAACATTTCTATTTGAATTTGAAATCCTTTGTATATCTTATGGTACTTATTAAACACTCAAAACGTGAGATTGTTTCCCAACATTGAAGGATAGAGCTCTTAAATGGTGAATGAGTTTATGGACTAATTCAATAAGATCATGGAATGATATGCAAAATATATTTCTAGAAAATATAAAGATCATGATCTTAAAGAAAAAAATATTTATAATGAATAAAAAATGAGATGAGAGCCTTGAGGATATAATAGATATATTTATGTATAATGTTAAGAGGGAAAAATTACATCATTTAGGATTTGACACACTAAAAACCATCTTACTTAGAAAAATTAGGGATGAGAGGATTGATCTGTTAGTCATCACTAATTTTTACTATCTAAATATGACTAAATGTCAGTCCTAGATTTCTAAAACAAGATTCATCAATATTGTGAGTTTTAGAAATCTCACTGCCTTCATTATCCTTAGGATAAATTTTTCATTTTTTTATTACTCTACCATGTCATTATCAGACTACCACTCCCAAGAGACCCATCATGGGCTCATGCCACTCAGATTCACTATGTTTTTCCACCTTTGACCTAGCACTCATTTTTTCCTTGCCTAACCCCTCCATTTTCCACCTAGGGTCACCAACCAAATTACTCCTTCCTGTGTTTCCTAAAGAGCCTCCCATTGGGTCACTAGGGTTTTCATAGGTTGTAGGATTGTCTTTGATTTTCTAGAATACTATTTTTATGAGCCAAAGGCTGCATCAAATGTGAAAGAAGTTTAGGCAACTATTTGTCCAAATTAGATTAGAAAGGCCATCAAGAAGGATTACTTTGTCAAAGACAACATTCAGCAAGAGGATAACTGTGCATCTTAAACATTCCTGTAGGAATGATTAATATAGCTATCATAAAAAGAAATAGGTAAGGTAAGAGGCCAAGGATACCCACAGCAAAGAAGAGGAAGCATGCCTAAGTGCAGAGAAAATCAGGGTTTTTAGGATTGATTAGACTAGCACTGTGCCAAGCAAGAAGCCAATGCAGAAAACCACAAGGACAGAGGTACATCATCACAACCAAGCATGAATTGAAGATTTTTTGAAACTAGAAATGAAAATGAGAAGCCTCCATGATGACAACAAGAAGATGGTTTTAATAGGCTCTTGAAGGTAATCTCTAGGGTTTGCCAAGGTAACCATGCTTCACTACATCAAAGGGAGGAGAATGCAAAGAGTATCAGTGTGATAGAGATCAAGTATTCAAGAGCAGTCAATTGCCCTCAAATGGTCAAAGAAATAAGGCATAGGGTTAAGTTTCAAAATGGAAAACCAATCTAATCATGAGTTTACTGTTGAGCAACTAAAGTTGTCAAACTCCCAGAATGACAAAGGAGACAAAAACAATTGTGTCATGGCACCTGCAACAAATCAAAAGTGGCCAAGAGAATACATAGTGGACATGACTTATAGTCTTTGTCAAAATAGAGATATCACTATCAAAATTAGTGAGAGGGGAAGAAATCATATTTTCAGATCACCCACAAAAGAGATCAGTCTTTATGTTTTAAGTCACCTCTTGCAAAAGGAAAAAGGAATATCAGTGATAAAGTAACAATATAAAACTCAAAACATTAGCAAAAGTGGGTTTCTATTTTTAATTTATTTTTCCAAGGGTATAAAGGAATCTTATTTATCGCTCAAGCTCATTTGTCATCTGCAAAAGAGAGTGAAAGGCTTTCAAAGAGAGATTTTCAGATTTCTGGAAAAGTTCAGGCAAGAAAAACCCTGTGCTATGCTCCTGGAATGTCGTGTTGCGTGCATGTGTGTGCCTTCCTTTGATAAATACATTGAGCATTGCACGCCTGTGACCTAGTGCTGCACGTTTAACAGCGTGTAGACCCGACAAAAGACCCATGCACATAATGCATTCAGAAGAGGTCTGACTGGCCCAGAGCCCGTTCAGCAGCGCCCTACAGGATCGATAGCATGTGCAGCCTCTTCCGGTGCTACGCGCCTGCGCTACATGTTCGGTAGCAGCCCGACAGGCCCGACAACCCGTGCAGCCTTTGCTGGTGCTACGCACTTGCACATTCAGCCTTTGCCTAACAGCTCGTGCATCTTCTATCGGTGATACATGTTTATCCAGAAATCCCTCTACTCCTATGCAAGGCTCTAAATGCCTCAAAAATCCTCCTATTTTCTGCTTGGTACCTCTTAAATGTTTTTATAAGAGGTATGTAGATGCCTTCCCCCCTCTCATGATGTTTTAAAAGGTGAAATTATAGAGAAATTTGAAAACCCTAAAGGAAGAAAAAAGCTTAGTCTCCATGCTAACAACACTTTTGTTTAGAGGACACTCGTCCATCTACATGATAAAGATACACTGAGACTTCTTTGCTAATAAGTTGCTCCTCTACCAAAATAATATCTCCATTTGCAAAATTACCCTCCACATTGCTAAGCCTTGACATTACTTTTCCTCATCCTCTCAGGTTGTTGTCATTACTAAGGTACCTTCACAGCCAGTTTTGGCATATCAGTGGTTTTGCATTCATAATTACCTAACCTTATTTTTTTGACCAAATTGTCCTTCTTCACTGATCATTCCCCTTCACTTGCAAATCACTGCCTTTCTCATCACCATCTCACTTGCCCTCTCCATTTCATTTCACAAGCATATTTATGGTTTTAGGCCTTCAAGGCAAGAGTAAAGGAGAAAAATGTCAAGGGAAACTAATAGTGGCAGTGGTGAGGGAGGCCAAGAGCCTAGAAGACAACAAAAAAAGGGTGGAAGGGTAAACAAATTTGAGCCACTGAATACCAAGGAATTGATGGCCTCTCCTATGACAATTGCATATTTCCAAGAGGTGGGTTGTTTTGACTTCTATGAAAGGGTACAACAAGTCCAGAGTCATCCTGAGTTGACCAGACATTTCATCCTTAACCTTCATGACCATAGAGTAAACTTAGCAGGAGTGAACTTTGATCTATCCATTAATACCATTTCTAAGGCCACCGGGATACCTAGTATGGGAGAAAAGTGGTTCAAACAGGAAAATTTGGACCTGAGCCATTATCAACCCTTCTTGAAACCCAGATACCAAGCTGATTGCAAATCTATTTTTCCATTTTCACATCTACTGGAGAGATATGCGGCCTTAATGAAAATCATCATGAAATACTTCATCTGTGAGGGTAGGTTTTCTAGACTTTATTCCTACCATATAATACTACTCATGCACTTCACCAGTGTAGAAATTTGAATAACTGTTAAATTATTCACCGAGATTATCCTGATCACACACTATTTGAGCTTCATGCATAATACATAACCTCTTCTACTATTGATCATTAATTGCGGAAATATAAACAATTGCATGCGCATATTAAAACCATAAACAATCACACATATAAACACAGTATTTATGGGAAAGCTTAAAGCTGAAAACCCCCAACTATATGTATATTATAATGATAGAGATAATGTAACAATCATTGTACAAACTCCTCACAAGCTCTCAGTACAATCTCCAATTGTTAAACACTACACAAGCTCAGATCTAACAAAACACATGCTCCAATCTGCTCCACCTGTTAGCCTGCCTCTACTGCGCAATCCAAGATGAATAATGACCCAATCTAATTTCAAATCCCTCTAGTATGCACTGTGCAATCCTCATTTGCATCTCCATCAATGTGTGCTGCAAACTCATGCACCAGTATAGTCACAACTGATAGTCACACTTTCTCTTTCACCTACCTCTCCACTAGTCTCCACTGAAACTTTCCATGCACTGAAGTTAACTGATGCATTCTTTAGTTGATTAATGAGTTTATAATTAGTGAATTAATTAATAATTAATTCACACCACTCTCACTAGTGTATCAATCAATTAGACTAGATACAACTAGCTCAAATATGTTTAACTGAGTTAAACTAAACATAACTCCATTAACTCCTCAATCAACTCCACCAAACTCTATCACCTGAGTTCTAACTGAAGTCTCCATGCAATAGCTCCACTAAACCCTTAGGAATAGAATAATTCCTTCTGTCAGCTGCATGTGCCACATCTGTGCACTTAACTGAAGTGCTCCAAGAGGATAAGATAATGTTTAGAGTCCAAATATTATTAAGAGCTAATAATATTCGACATATATATTTTAGACTGGCAATCTAAAAATAGATTCCGCCCAGTATGTCTAAAAATAGAAGTCCATCTATTTTTTCCAACTTGACCAACCATCCACAAATAGCATCTTGCAACTCATAGAAAATGATCCATATGTCTAAAAATAGACATAGTCTAAAATAGACTTTGCGCCAAAACTAGCCTGCGGGCCCACTTAGTGAAGGCGACTCTTTTCACTAAGCTCTTCATCTTGTTGCAATCTCAACACTCCCTCTCAACAAGATAAGGATTATCTGCAAACCCTATCCTACCCCTGTGGTATTCAAATTTTCTCCCGGTGAGCGCCTTCGTCAAGATGTCAGCATCCTAATCCTCCGTAGGAATGTATGAAAGTAACATGATCTTCTGCTGCACACAATCTCTAATATGATGATACCGGATGTCAATGTGTTTAGATCTATCATGAAATACTAGATTAACCGAGATTTTTATGCAACTCTGATTATCACAATAAATCACAGTAGGATCCAAGTGTGAACCGAACAACCCGACTAGGATCTTCCTCATCCATATAGCCTTGCATGCTGCCAAAATCACTACCATATACTCAGCCTCTTCTGAATTGAGTGCCACGGATCTTTGCTTCCTGCTGTACCAAGAAACTGTTGTCGACCTGATACTGAAAATCCCTCCAGATGTGCTCTTTCTGTCCGTTGGGCTCCCAGCCCAATCTGCATCCGTGAAGCCACATAGCCTCACCTCATCCGACTTTCTGTACCACAATCCATATCCCGATGTGCCTCTGAGATATCTCAATACATGCTTGCCTGCCTTCCAGTAGAGCTTGGTAGGCTTAACCATAGCCTGTGAAAGTTGGTTAACAACATAGCATATGTCGGGTTGTGTATTGACCATATACATAAGCGACCCCACCAACTGTCGATAAACAGTGGCATCCACTAGCTCCGCTGAAGTAGCATCCTCCTTCCTCCATCCACCAGGAAGAGGAGTATCAACAGGCTTGCAGCCATGCATGTTGAACTTCTCCAGTATCTCCTGGGCATACTTACCCTGAGAAACAAACAATCCATCACTGCGCTGCAAAATTTCCAATCCCAGGAAATAATGAAGGAGGCCCAAGTCCTTCATCTCAAACTCTTTTGCAAGATCCTCCTTGCAAGAGAGTATCAACAGCTCATCACCTGTCAAAATAAAGTCATCTACATAAAGTACAATGATCAACAACTTACCCTCCACCACAATCTGGTATAGGTTCGGGTCTGCCTCACTCTTGGAGAATCCAAGTCCGGTGAAATAACTATCTATCCATGTGTACCAAGCACGAGGTTCTTGTTTCAACCCATACAACGCTCTCTTGAGCCTGCACACATGTGACTCGCTGTTGAAGATCTCGAAACCTTTGGGCTGCTCTATGTACACCTCCTCCTCAATGACTCTGTTGAGGAACGCAGTCTTCACATCCATCTGATGAATGTGCCACCCCATCTGCGCTGAGAGAGCAAGAATCGTCCGTATGGAAGAATACCTTGTGACAGGTGAAAAGGTCTCCTCATAATCGATCCCCTCAATCTGTGAAAATCCTTGGGCAACAAATCTTGCCTTGTACTTCTCCACACTCCCGTCAGCTTCTTGCTTCACTTTGTAGATCCATCTCAAACCCACCACTGATTTCCCCTTCGGTCTTGGGACAATCTCCCATGCACTGTTTCTGACAATCGAATCATACTCTTCCACCATGGCATCTACCCATGCGGGGTCCTCCACAACTTCCTCGAAAGAGGATGGCTCTATCACGATACACTTGCTCATAAGAGCCATGTATCCAGTATATCGGTCAGGTGACTGTCTCTGTCTGCACTGTGATGTAGGTGCTCCTACAACCTTCTCTGCATCTTGAGCCAGTCGCTTAGCTTCTGTAGTGCGCTTCCACCCTCTGATGGTTGGCGCTGCCTGAGTGGTCTCTTCCACTCCATTAACCTCATCTTTTGGCTAATCCACATCCTAAGACTCATCCTTAGGAACTAATATCTCCTCATCTGCATGAAAGTGTGGCTCCCTCTCAAGCGAACACTTCATGGCTTTCTCCTCCTGAAATTTGATATCCCGTCGCACAACAGTCTTGTGAATTTCTGGAAAATACACACGATAGTTGTGGGGCGTATCAGTGTACCCCACAAATATCCCAACCTCTGCGGTCGGCTCCAGCTTCTTCCTGGCATTCTTCATCACATGAATGTAAACGGGTGAACCAAAAATCCTCAAATGGGAAATATCATACCTCTTACCAGAAAATGCCTCCTTGGGTGTACTCATGCCAAGTATCCTATGAGGACAACAGTTCTGCACATATACTGCAGTATTGCATGCCTCCACCCACAAGTGAATGGGTAGGCCCTGATCATGCAACATCGCCCGTGCAGCACCCATGATCGTTCTGTTCTTCCACTCAGAAACCCCGTTCTGCTGTGGGTTATGAGGTGCTATGAGCTCTCTTTGAATTCCTTCTGCGCTGCAAAAGTCCTTGAATTCGCCAAAGATGAATTCACCACCATTGTCGCTCCTAAGAGCCTTCACCTGCTTCCCCAGTTCTTTCTCAACCAATGCCTTGAACTCACAGAACTTTGAGTATGTCTTGCTATTCTTCTGCATGAAGAAGATCCAGCACTTACGAGAAAAATCATCAACAAATATCACATAATACCTATGCTTTGATGTCGAAGCTGCTGAGAAAGGTCCACACACGTCTGTGTGAATTCTCTCCAGGATTGTCGTGGCGCGACTATCCTTCTTGTGAAAGGTGGCTTTCACAAATTTTCCCAAGGTACACCCTCAGACCGATCCGATCACAAGAAGAGTGAAATTTTAGAAGCCCAGTAGAAATCTGTTGCAGTATCTTCAAAGCTCCATGGTGAAGGTGGCCCAATCTCCGGTGCCACAACTCGCCATCATCCTGGCTCACCACTCCTTCTGCCTTGCCTGCCATTGCTGTGCATCCATCTACCTGCAATTGATAAAGGTTCTTAACTTGAACCCCTATCCTCTGGGTCTCACCAGTTGCCTTACTGCGTAGGAAAGCCTTTCCTTCGCTAAACACAACATCATATCCCTTGTCTTCTAACATCGCCACAGAGATAAGATTCTTCTTCAATCCTGGAACATGCATCACATCCTTCAATACGAAGGGTTTTCCAGACTCCCTCTCAAATGAAATGGTACCGATACCGGTCGCACTGTATCTACCATCATCGCCCATCTCGATGTGCACTCCAAGATCTTTCTCATCCAGATCAGTAAACAAATCTCGATCTCCTGTCATGTGAAAAGACACACCACTGTTCCGTAAAACCACATTGAACCCATCACACTTGAGACCAAGCATGTGATCCGCCGAAAATCTAGCGCCCAAACTCGCGAGGCTAAGGCCCCTCCAAATACAACATCCAAAGAATACCCGCTTTATTTTTCTTCTTCTGCGGACAATTTGTGGCATAATGTCCGTGTTGGTGACAGTGAAAGCACTTCACCTTGGACATGTCCTGCTTCTTGCCTTTCGCACCAGATTGATAAGATTTCTTTTTCTTCCCTTCTTTTCTTTGGTAGCCAAAGCGCAATTTTCTTCATCAAATGCCTTTGATGAAGATCCGTCCCTGGTACTTCACCTTATCTCCTCTTGCACAAGATCCGACCAAAGTCGCTCCCATCCTGGCAATTTCTCCCGACCATTGACAGAGTCCCGATAGGAATGCCAACTCTTCGAAGCCCAAGGAGAGCCAAGCTCACCAAGTCCTCATCATCACCGCTTACCCTCACACTTCCCAGCTCATACCTGCATTGGATGAACTTCGTGAGGTACTTGGGCATACTGTCGCCTTTCTCCATCTTTATGTTCCTGAGTTTTTCCTTGAGCGCCAACTTCCTCTGGTCGCTCTTGCTTTGGAATAAATTTGTCAAAGCTTTCCACATCAAGAATGGAGAAGCCTTACCATGAAGGCTGGATACTATGTGATCCTTCATGCCCTCCAACAGAATCCTTTGACACTTTGTTGTCTTCTTTTTCCATGCGTCAAGTATGGCAGCATCACTAGAAGTAGGCTTTGGAACTTCAGCATCTATGAACTCCTTCAACCCATTGTCATCCAGCACCGCCTCCATCCTATCTTTCCATGCAATATAATTTGAGCTGCCCTCAAGGGAATACTCCAATCACAATCCGTTGAAAGACATCTCAACTTCGACACCAAGAAAACACTGTTGCAAATTCGAATTCCACCAGCACAAAACTCAACCGCTTCAATGTTTTGCAATTGCTCCAATGATCAATATTGCTCTGATACCATGTATAAATTTGAATAAATGTTAAATTATTCACCGATATTATCCTGATCACACACTATTTGAGCTTCATGCATAATACATAACCTCTTCTACTATTGATCATCAATTTGCGGAAATATAAACAATCGCATGCGCACATTAAAACCATAAAAAATCACACATATAAACACAGTATTTATGGGAAAGCTTAAAGCTGAAAACCCCCAACTATCTGTATATTATAATGATAGAGATCATGTAACAATAATTGTACAAACTCCTCACAAGCTCTCAGTACAATCTCCAATTGTTACACACTACACAAGCTCAGATCTCACAAAACACATGCTCCAATCTGCTCCACCTATTAGCCTGCCTCTACTGCGCAATCCAAGATGAATAATAGCCCAATCTAAGTTCAAATCCCCCTGGTATGCACTGTGCAATCCTCATTGGCATCTCCATCAATGTGTGGTGCAAACTCATGCACCTGATAGTCACACTGCTCTTTCACCTACCTCTTCACTGGTCTCCATTGAAACTTTCCATGCACTGAAGTTAACTGATGTATTCTTTAGTTGATTTATGAGTTAATAATTAGTGAATTAATTAATAATTAATTCACACCACTCTCACTAGTGTATCAATAAGTTAGACTAGATACAACTAGCTCAACTATGTTTAACTCAGTTAAACTGAACACAACTCCATCAACTTCCTCAATCAACTCCACCAAATTCTCTCACATGAGTTCTAACTGAAGTCTCCATGCAATAGCTCCACTTAACCCTCAGGCATAGCGTAATTCCTTCTGTCAGCTCCTGTGCCACATCTGTGCACTTAACTGAAGTGCTCCAAGAGAATAAGATAATGTTTATAGTCCAAATATTATTAAGAGATAATAATATTCGACATATCTATTTTTAGACCGGCAATCTAAAAATAGATTCCGCCCAATATGTCTAAAAATAGAAGTCCATCTATTTTTTCTGACTTGACCAACCATCCACAAATAGCATCCTGCAACTCATAGAACATGATCCATATGTCTAAAAATAGACATAGTCTAAAAATATACTTTGCGCCAAAAATAGCCTGCGAGCCCACTTAGTGAAGGCGACTCTTTTCACTAAGCTCTTCATTTTGTTGCAATCTCAACAACGAGGGCCAAGCTGCTACATTTTCCCTATTACCTTTATAGAATTATTGATAAGATGCCATACATTGTGCAAAAGAGACCTCTTTCACAACAGATGCAAAGTCTTTTTCACCATTCTCTTATCAAGATGATTGTGTTGCATCAATTAGAGCAATAGGGTATCCCATGGGAAGTGTTCATCGCCCATGAAGTTTTCAAAAACCCACAACCTCCTCACCAGCCAAATCTACCTTCATCATCTTATCCACCTCCCTCCACTCCTCCATCACCCCCCACCGACCATGACTCCTCATCCACACATGAAACTTATCCCCAAGAGAACCTCCCTCCCTCACCTTCTCCTCAAACAAAAAATTATGAGGAAGAAGAAAAATAAAATGATGATGAGGAAGAAGAGACAAATGAAGAAGAGGTAGATGATGAGGAAGAAGAAAAATAAAATGATGATGAGGAAGAAGAGACAAATGAAGAAGAGGTAGATGATGAGGAAGAAGAAACAGAGACAAATGAAAAGGCAGAGAATGATTATGAGGAAGAAGAAACAGAGACAAATGAAGAGGCAGAGAATGATGATGAGGAAGAATAAATAGAGACAAATGATGAGGAAGAAGAGACAAATGATGAAGAGGAAGAGGATAATGACAATGATGAAGAAGAGGAAATTGATGATGATGAAGATAAAGAGACAGAGGCAGATTATGAAGACAAAGGCATTGAAAAAACAGTGAAGAAGAAACAGATAATGATAAAGAGTAAGAAGAATGCAGTGAACAGGGCAGTGATGAAGATAACAGTGGCAAAGAGGCCAGCAATGAAGAAGAGGATAGCACTGATAAAAATGATGAAAATGATAAAGGTGATGACAGTTATTGGTCACTTTAATTGCTTATTGATTTAAACAATCAAGTGCTACATAAATTGTCAACCTAGGGAAGTCTGTTTATTCAAAGAAAATCACACACTGTATATGCTCAATCTCAAAAGTAGTGAAATGTTGTAGTAAAAATTACACTAATCACACCTTGCTTCAACAAACTGAAGTCTACTTGAGTTACGACAAAGGCAATCTTTCTATTGCAGAAAATTACCAAAAGAATCCTAGATTACATTAAAAAGACAACAATCTAGGAAAGGAAACGAATCTGCAAAAGGAAAGACCAATTATGCTATAACAAAGAACAGGACCCTATTCCCCAAGTAGGAATCTTTAGCACCTATTTCTGATTACCAAGCTTTCACAAACTCATTCTGTAAACAAGATTAACAATTAAAATAATCCACAATTACCTAGGAATGAATTGTATGAAAACAATGCAACAATTAATGGAAATAGAGTTTCAACAATCGATAATAGAGTTCCAATACTGCATAAATGATTTCAGCAAACAGATTTTAACAAGGCATAAATGAAAAAGAACAGTTAACAAACTACGGAAATAAGTGGGCGAATCTTGTGAAGAAGGCGGGCCCTTTCCTTCTCACAAGATTCCCCAGAAGAAGGAATTAAAATGAAATGCTTAGAACAAGCTTTTATTCATCTGTCGAAAGTAACATATTACAAAGGATTCACGTTCTTTCCTTGTTCAAAATAAAAATCCCGTGGTCTCTAATTCTCCCCTCTAATGCTGATGTCTCCTCTTTTTAAAGAGGAGACATCTATTACAATTGATTACATTATAGAAATCCTATTTTTAACCCAATCTGATCTTTTATACTGAAATAGGACCTTTCTATTCTTCCATAGCAAAATGTTGTTACAATGGTTACGATAGTACTGGCTTCAAGGTGCAGTTGTTATGGCTAGTGTAACAGTGTCCTTACTTATCTTTCATGTTGCTGTCGTGCCTGAAATACTACTTCAAAATCGCAAATCACGGGTTGTTTCAGCAACGGGATTTTCATACTATCCTGACTGCTTCAGCAACGCGATCTTCAGACAGCCATGATGGATTAACTTTAGTCTTCAAATGGTTTCAACAATGCGGTTCAAACAGTCATGATGAATTAACTGCAGTCTTCAAACTGTTTCATCAACTATATATTTTTGATTAATGATTAAATATGAAAGTAATGTAAAATTACATGTAAAACAAGTTAAACATATAGTAAAGAGAAGAATGTTATATACCTTTGGAAGAATGGATGAAAGTGATAGTATAGGCTTTAAATATGGGCTGGAAAAGAGTAGAATGATAGCAAAATGTATGGTCAAAAAGGTACATTATAGAGTCTTAACATCCCCCCCAACTAAAAATGTTGCATGTCCTCAAGCAACTTTAATCTGAATCAGAGTCTGGATACTAGCTTTTGGCATGCAAGTTACTTAAGCAGTAGCTATGGAAGGTACTGATTGTTAAGGCTCTGAACCCTTGCGAATTTTGCAATCTTTGCCAAGCTGCTACTTCATCCTTGTTGGAAAACCTATGATGAGCATGATATTCCTCTGCTGGCATCTATAAAGTAGGAAAATGAAAGTGGTACCCTATCCACTTTTTAGCACATTTCTGAACACATCTGATGTAATTGGGTACTCTAGAGAATGTGGTTTCGAGATTAGTAGGACTGAAAGGATTGTACTCCTGCTTCTCCTTAGAATAT
The DNA here is from genome assembly GCA_034641835.2 of Pinus albicaulis. Lineage (NCBI taxonomy): Eukaryota > Viridiplantae > Streptophyta > Pinopsida > Pinales > Pinaceae > Pinus > Pinus albicaulis. The sequence goes on from CM076580.1 coordinate 1,523,470,019, forward strand.
TGTTGCCAAAAGATATTATTTGCTCTTAAAGCAGCAGTTTCTTTGGCTTGAATGAAATGTTGGCAGTCCTGGAGTACTGAAGCTTGTAATTTCCGTATATTTTTAGTCATCCCTGGCTTCTTCAAAAATTGATGATACTCTTCCACAAAGATGGCAGGGTTCTCTGGTTCTGGCCTTATCCAGAGAAGGCGATTGTCTTCATTATGCCTGGTTGTAAGAAAAGCAGTCTGCCATGTAATTTGATTAGCAAGGAAAGAGGAAAATGCCCTGATTTGAATGTCGCCAACAAGAGGGTTAAGATTAAACCTTCTGTTTTCAGGGATGGCTTCATTGTGAAGGTACAACTTACATAATAAGTGCTAATCACAGGTGGAGGCTTCTGAGAATTTTTTCACAAACTGTTCGGATGTAAGCACCTCATGAGGTCTTCCATCTTTGGTTGCTTTCATCTGAAAGTAAACAAGGCATTCTGAGAGGAATAGAGAGTAATTCAGAGATGGTTTCCTAGTAGCCAGTAATTTTTGTACTAGTTCAAACATTAGGAGCAGTTTTCCTTTTAGCTCTTTATTCTGCTTCTTATGAACCCTAGATTCCTAGAGTATTTGCTCCAAGATCTCCCAGTTTGAATATATATGATTCTGCCATACTAGTTTGTGTTGCTGCATGATTTTATCTTGTGAAATGGCATATTTTTTCTTCCATTTATTCATTATTTTTTGCTCATTCCATGGTTCAGTTTGTGTTCCAGTATTGCAAGTGGTAGGCCGAGGTATAGTTGGAGTAGAAATAACAACAGGAACTTCAGATTTAACAGTTACAGTAGGTTGGGGTACTTGTAAATTAACTTCTTTTTCTGAAATTTTGGAATTCCCTACTGGTTCTTGTGTAATAGTAGGGTGTTCCTCTTTGGCTGCAGAAGATGTAGATGCTCCTGGCATTGGGACTTGAACTATCTTATATCCTGCTTGCTGATAGATTTTTCCGCATTGGCTGCACATATATTCCTTATATGGATCATTTTCTGTATGTTTGTTTGCCATGGATGTTGTATGGTCCAGGGTATAAAAATTGAGCTCCCTATCATAGGCTTCCTTTGCCGTCGCCAATTCTTGCTTATAGGTTTCCAATTCTGATCTTAGAAACTCATTTTCCTATAAAAGGGAAGCCAAAGTGATTGGGTTTTGTGTATCAGTTGCATTGTTAGGAATTGATTGTTGTGTTTCAGCTGTAGCTGGTTCTTGTGTGACAACTAGAGCTAGTTCCTTTGTGGCAACTACTAAATAAGTAGCATCCTAGGTGTCTAATTCTTGTACATCGGCAACTGGTTCTTGTGTTGTAGCTACTGACTGAGTAGCTGGTTCTTGTGGGACAGCTACTGATTGAGTAGCTAGTTCTTGTGTGGCAGCTACTTGTTCTGTAGAAAATGATGTCACATTACCCTGGGCATCTGGTTCTTGTGTTTCAGTGCCACTGGGTGAGACAAGTAATAATTCTGAGGTTTGGAAGGGTGGTTATGTGTGGAGTTTTAACAAAATGGTTACGGGATCAGGGGTAGTAGGAATGGTTGTTGCTTCAGTAGACGTCCTCATTTGTCTCCTAAGTAAGAAGGTAGAAAAAGTAGTAATTTTATTTTTCCTTTTATGAGAGGGTTTTTCCCGAGGAGAAGGGCTATCAGAGGAGGTAGCTTCTTTAGTTGCGGCCCTTGTTTGTCCTTTTGGTAGGGAGGCGATTGTGATTTTCCTTTTCCTTTTACGAATAGAGGAAGATGGTTGTGTATCAGCCTGAGAGTCATCACTGAGAATATGGACAATAGGATCAAATGATTCTACTAAGTGGTGGGATGGACTTGAAGAAAGGTTAATTGGATTAGTTGGTTCTGTGGATGGAATTGGTGGAGGGTCAGGGATATTCTCTGGTTACTACTCATGGGAAATTTCAGGAATTTCTTGAGGATTTTCAGTAGCTTCTTAAGGAATTTCAATAGCTTGATCAAGGCCTAGGGGTGGGTAGTTTAGAGGAGGGTTTTGTTGAGAAAAACCCCTTTGAATTAGTAGTTGAACAAGATGATGATGGGTGAGGGAAATGAGTGGTAATTTTACCTGTCTGCAGTAATGTGACATATTTCTAATACACCCAAGTAAATAATAAGGAATATTTAGCAGTCAACCATGTCGTAAATGATTCAACAAGACAAAATCATGCTGGTAGACTACCTGGTAGATACCTTCACAAGTGAGGTAATGTTTGACGAATTCAACAACTTTCGGCCAAGGAGGCGATAATGAGTGAAGTTGGACCCCCCGGCATTTTGGCTCGACTTGGTCTCCTGGCAACAGAAAATCTTGTTGTGCATTCAAAATGATATGCTTTCGACTAAACCATCGAGTGCCAGTGACCGGCAGACCTGAAACCTGTGCTATGTCACCCTCTGAGACTGGAATTCGAACTCCCTGGATAGTAGAATGATCTTCCTGAAGATTTTGTGCAAATTCAAGGACCTGTTGTGGATCAAACTCTTGAAGCCTATGAAAATATCCTACCCAGCCTGCCTGCTAAAAAATCTGATACACCTCTAGGTATAATTCAAGCAGAGCTGTCAAGCCAAGCTCGTGTCGAATAGCAGATCCTCCCATAGTTAACCAGCTTTGGTAAAATGTACAGTCAAAATCCAAGTTATCACACTTTGAACAAAGTAAATTTTGCAAATGAGAACATGGAATAACGGTGAAGGAGCGAGGTAATGGGTAAGAAATATGACGGTAATTAGCATGTTGTGAAATGATGGCATATAATTTCGATATTCCCCCCCGAACTACGACTGAAATGATACTTTAAGTGTGTGGGGATTGTGGTCATAATAAACGAAATATTCTCTTTAAACCATAGTTTAATTGTACTTACATATAAAATTTACATACCTCATGTTTACCTTTGATTTGTAGTTCGAAAAATATAGTTCTTGCTTATAATGACTCAATATTCATGGAAGAACTTTAGAAGCTTTTGAAACATAAGGGAGATTATATTAGAGGTCTGTTTAATCATAGGAGAAGACAGTGAAAGGAAAAGAGTAGCATAAAAGGAGAAGTTGAAATGAATGAACTGAAGAAGATGATTTCATGACAGAAAATGTTGCATAGTCATGTCTTTGGAGAAAGAAATGGTGTTTCAGCAACGGGGAAAATGGATGAAATGCTGCTGAAAGGTGGTGTTTCAACAATGGGAAAATAGGGAAAGTGTTGCTGAGGAGTGATGTTTTAGCAGTGGGAAAATGGGGAAAATATTTGCTGAGGAATGGTGTTTCAGCAATATGAAAAATGGGGAAGATATTTGCTCAAGAGTGGTGTTTCAGCAATGGGAAAAATAGGGAACATGATATGAAAAGGGAAAAAGGAATGAAGGGAATTAATGATGAAATGTTACTGGAAGATGGGGAAATGAGTTGAAGTGAAGGGAGCATTGGATCTTCTTGTGGTGAAATTGTCCTTCCTTGGTAAGCCTTTCCTTAATCAAGAATCTGCAAAATAATCAATTGTAACATGCCAACCCTTGACAGGGATTATTAGTTTAAGGAATCTAATCTAATACTAAAAATAAAATGCAGAAAAATCAAATGCAGTGAGGAGCAGAAGGCTCCCCTAAAAAGAGATAATGTGCATCTGCCATGCAAGTGGCCTTAAAATCTTCTTTGGAAATAGGGCACTGGTACAGACGAAGCCGATGACCATTTAATAATAGTGGAGTTTTAGAGTCATAAATTGTTAAGAGCCTTACTATCCCATTGGGAAAAACAATATCTATTTCGTAAGGTCTCAGCCATCTTGTATGTAGTTTCCCCTGAAAATTTTCAAACCGAGAATCATACAATAAAGCCCAATTACCTTTTTGGAACTGCTTATGCTTGATGAGTTTATCATGCCACTTTGTTCTTTGTTATTGGATCATAGTTGTTTGATGAATGGCATCTAATCTTTTTTCATCCAATTCATGAAGCTGCTGCAACCTAGCTTCCTGTGCATCAGTCAAATCAAGGTTAACAACTAAAGCAGTCCTTAAGGTTTTAATTTCAAATTCCATAGGGAAAAAAACACTTTTACCATAAACCAATTCATAGGGAGGAAATCTTGTAGTATTTCTCCAGGTAGTTCTATAATCCCATAGCGCTTCAGGGAGCCTTTGAGACCAATCCTTCCGGTTGTCCTTCACTGTTTTGGTTAGAATGCCTTCTATTACTTTGTTTGTACTCTCCACCTGCCCATTGGCTTGGGGGTGGTATGGTGTAGTCATTCTATGATGAATGTGATATTTCTGAAGGGTGGCTTTGAAACCATGAAAAGTGAAAGGAGGTCCTCCATCTGTAACTAGCTCTCTAGGGACTCCAAATCTAACAAAGATTTCTTCAAATAGGAAAGCTAGGACAACTTCTTCATTAGCTCGAAGGAGTGATTTGGCCTCCACCCATTTATTCATATAATCTGTGCAGACTAATATATAAACTCTTTGGTTGGATGGAGGATTAATGGGTCCTGTAAAGTCTAAGGCCCATCTTTCAAATGGTTCAAGTATTACCTGGGGGTTTAATGGCATTTCATCTCTATGATTAGGTTGACCCATTCTCTAACAGCTATCACAAGCCCGAACATATTTCTTTGCATCCTTAAAGAGTGAGGGCCAATAATAACCAATCCTAAGAATTTTATGTGTCATTCTCTTATCAAAAAAATTCCCTCTGCAAGGGCCATCATGACAAGCTTTTAGTATATCATACACCTCATCCTCTCTAATGCATCTCCAGATTTCATGATCAAGTCCTGTATAGAAAAGACACCCACTTATCCAGCTATTCCGAGCACTTTGTTGAATGATTTTTCTTTTTTCTCGATGTGATAGGTGTGATGGTAACTTCCATGCAACCATATAATTGGAAATGTCTGCATACCATGGTGAGTGAGCAGAAACTGCAAATAAATATTCATCAGGAAAGGAATCATCTACTGGAGTATTATCATTAGCTTTTAACCGAGAAAGGAAATCAGAAACAACATTTTCTTTACCTGGTCGATCTACAATTGTAATATCAAACTCTTGTAATAACAATAACCATTTGGTGACTCGAGCATTTGTGACAGATTTGTTCATTAAATACTTGATAGCCAAGTGATCAGTATGGACAAAAGTAGAGTAACCAGTAATGTAATGTCGAAATTTATTAATAGCATAAATGACTGCTAAAAATTCCTTTTCGGTAACTGTAATTAGGGGAATTTTGAGGTCTAAAATGGGACTCCTAAGGAAATTATAAAATAATAGTGGAAAAAATCAAATAAGATTTGATGACATCATCAAATTTTAGAGGGAAAAATGAAAAAACTACTTTTTTAACTCATATTTTCAACTTATCTCCCAAAGTTTTTACTCAAATTTCGAGCGGGAGTACTCGTTGGATGCGAAATTTAATTCCTCATCCAAGGAGTACCCATGTTGCATACTTTCGATGGGTCCTACTACACGAAAAATGAGAAATACATAAAAAAACGTGATTGTAATCACGTTTTTTTATGTATTTCCCATTTTTCATGTAGCAGGGTTCATTGAAAGTATGAAACATGGGTACTCTTTGCATGAGGAATTAAATTTTACATCCAACGAGTACTCCCACTCGAAATTTGAGTAAAAATTGTGGGAGATAAGTTGGAAATACTAGTTTTATTATTTTATTATTTTTTAATATGTTTACCCTTTTATTTAAAAAATGGTAAATCATCCCCCATGGTTGACATCATCATCTTGAATCCTATTGGTTGTTATAAAGTTTATTTTTTTTGTACATTTTTCTTAGGAGGCCCATTTTAGACCTCAAAATTCCCCTAATGATAATTAAGCTCAGAAGGAGTCATATTATTACCAATAAAGTAGATAGCATAAGGAAGATGGTTTTTCTCTTGTCCCAAGACAACTCCAATTGCAGTATCCAAAGCATCAGAAGATATATGAAAGGGAAGTGCCCAATCAAGTCCTCTCAAAATAGGAGTTGTGGATAACTGATGCTTGAGTTCTACAAAGGCCTCCTGACAAAGATTAGTCCACTTGAATTCAGCATTTTTCATAAGTAACACAAACAAAGGAGAGGCTATTTTGGAAATTTTTTTAATAAATATCCTGTAATATCCTGCATGTCCTAAGAAACTTCTCACATCTATTTGTGTTTTAGGAATAGGAAGGTTCTGAATGACTTGTATTTTGGATGGATCTACCTGAATTCCTTGAAATGAAATAAAATGTCCAAGCACTACTCCTTCACTCATCATCATATGACATTTTTCGGTGCTTAAGGAGAGGTGAGCTTGTATACATAGTTTAAGTACTTTATCAAGATTCTGTAATGCATCTTCGAAAGACACACCATAAGGGGTAAAGTCATCCATAAATATTTCCATGGAGTCATTCAGCATATCAGAAAAGATTCCTATAACTGCTCTTTGAAAGGTTGCCGGTGCATTACATAGTCCAAATGGAAGAACTCTATAAGCAAAAGTTCCCCAAAGACTAGTAAAAGTGGTCTTATCTTGGTCTTGGGGTGAAATTCTGATTTGGTTATACCCACTAAACCCATCTAAAAAGGAGAAGAATTTCTTCCCTGACAAACTATCCAACACCTGATCAATGAACGGTAAAGGAAAGTGATCCTTTTGAGTGGCTTTATTTAAGGCTCTATAATCTACACACACTCTCCATTTCCTGTTTTTCTTAGGAACTATTACCAATGGGGAAACCCATTCACTGTTAGAGATAGGGTATATAAACCCCGCATTAAGAAATTTTTGAAGTTCCTCTTTGACAATTTATCTTAAATTAGGGTTCATTCGTCATTGGGGTTGACAGAAAAGTCGACAACCTTCCTTAATATAGATCTGGTGAGTACATAATTCAGGAGAGATTCCATTCATATTTGTATAGTCCCATGCAAATGCTTCTTTATTTTCAAGCAGTAACTTCATTAATGGCTGTGTTTCAGCAACTATCAAATTGGGGTTTATGTTCATTGTTTTTCCAGGTTTGATTTCTACTGTTATACTTTTAGAAGAGATGGTGGTTGATGTTTGAGGTAGATCTTCAGATTTAAGTTTTTCCTGGGTATCTATTTTCAAAAGTGCAGCCAACTAATTATGTGTTTCAGGAGTCACAGAGGAGGGTTCACAAATAAAATTATTAATCACCTCATCCTCAGTGGTATCTTTAAGACTTAAGGCTTGTTCGATAGTCAAAATAGGTTGAATAGAATGATCATCATAGTCCATCCATATAGAATTATCATTATTAATCATGGGTGTAGCATGAGGGTAAAGAGTAAGCTGCTTAGTTTCATATCCATTGGAAATTTTCATTGAACCAGATCTGCAGCTGATAAAGGAATCGACTGTAGCCAACTAGGGCCTTCCCATAATTAAAGGATGTATCCCCAACTTTGTTTTAGTCTGTAACACCACAAAGTCAGCTAGGTAATTCTAGGACTCAACTGAGATGACTAGGTCTTCAATAACTCCTTCTGGTTTGATTATAGAGCGGTCAGCTAACTCTAGAATGGTTGGTGTATCTCTGATTACGTTCTTTAGCTATAACAATTGTGAAGTTTCAAGAGTCATAATGTTTATAGCAGCACCTAAATCTACCAGAACTTGAGGGATTATTGTTTTACCGATTTGGACTGTCACAGTAGGATGGCTGGGGTCACCATATTTAACTGGAGGAGCTTTACCAGACATTAATGCAAATAGGTCTCCCATAACATGGACTATAAGGGGATCTTTAGCTTTCCTACCAGGCTTCTTAACACAAATATCTCTCATGGTTCTGGGATAAATTGGTACATCTCTTAGTGCTTGTAAAAGTGGAATTTTAACATACAGATTCTGCAATTCCCCTAGAATATTAAAAGCAGGTGGCTCAGGCGTTCTAGTTAAAACTAAACACTCAGGGAATGGTGGTTCTGCTGTTTCAACACCCTTATTAGAGGGTGGTTGTACCTCTTTATGTGAATCATGTTTTTCAGTTTCTTCTTTATCAGAAGCGGAAGAGCTAACATCATCGATAATGGGTTCAACTATTTTCCCAGATCGTAAATCAATGTCATTACATTGCGCAGGGAAAACAAGAAATATAGGCTGGTTCTGAATATCAATAACTTGTACAGCTTTGTTATTGGGGTTAGGATTTGGTCGTACAGGTAGTTGGGGTCTCATCATTTGATTATTCGGTGGAGCACCTGATGGTAGAGGAAGTGGTTGCTGAAATTGAGGAAATTGATTCAGAAAAGGGAGTTGTTGACCCCTCCAATTTGAATTCCACTGGTTAGAGTAAGATTGTTGTTATGGAGGCCAAGGATTCCACATTGCAGGATCTACAAAGGGAGGGTTTGTTTTTTGCATGGGTGGGTAATTCATTTGATTGAAGGATGGGTATTGCATTTGGTTAAAGGGAGGGTAATTTTCTTGACTAAAATAAGGATAATTGTTCCAATGATTAGAAGATGTAAATGGCATATTAGAGTTCATACCTTGTCCTCGTGGTTGCGATTGCCTTCTCTGTGTCAACAGATAGACTGCTTCAGCTTCTTCTTCGGTTGGTTGCAATGCTGCTTTTATTCCTGGTAAAGAAGGGCATTGTTATGATTCATGATCTTTCTCACAAAGGGTGCAAATTGGTATTTTGTCGAATGGGCATTCCCTTAGTGGGTGTTTATCTCTGCATTTGGGCCAAAAGACAGCCAAAGCTGCTTCTGCTTCAGCTTGTTTCTTCTTAACCTGCAAGGTGTCAATATGTGAAGCAAAAGAACTTAACATTTCAGTTTTAAATTCCTCAAGTAAATTACCTATTTCGGCTCTTGTTGCTCCTTCACTGGTTGATTTTTGAACTCTTGAATATATGGTATACCTGCTGTTTGATCTATTCCTTGCAGCTCCTCTTGAACATATTTTACAAAGGTTAACAATTTCATCAAATGATTCTTTAGATATGTCCCCTTTACCAAGCATATTTAGCATATCTAAACAGTTATCCCTTACCCCTTTCAGTAATATTGTTTTAAGAATATCCTTACTTACATCGAGATGATTGGATCTCTACAGGTTGTATTGTAGTCTTTCCACAAAGTCCTCCAGATTATCGTCCTCCGTTTGTACCATCTTAAATAGTTCCTCTCTTTTATCTCTTGTCCGGCAGTAGTCTTCATATTTAAGCAGAAACTTTTGTTTCATCTGTTCCCATGTTGTGATTACATGGCCTTCGAGACTCATGAACCACCTTAATACATTTCCTTTTAATGTTGCTGGAAATAGCTTCAGATTTTGAGCATTAGTAATGTAATCATAACTTCTGCATAATATATCAAACTCGAAAAGAAACTCATCAGGATCTTCAGAAGATAAACCATGAAAGTTAGGTAAAGCTGAAAGTGGGATATTCTTCATGGGGGTTTCTCTTCTAGGGAGATCACCAATAGGAAACCCCAAGGTAGAGAGAGAGGTCTCATCTTTTCCTCCTTCAAGATCTACTAGTCCTCCTCCAAAGAATTCGTCATTGTTCCCTTCCATTGCTTGATCTCCTACTGCGCTTGATCGATCCTCCATGTTTTCTACTGGCTCCTCAATGTTTTATGTTGGTTCCTCAACGTTTTATGCTAGCTCTTCAACACTTTCTATTGGTTCTTCAACGTTTTCTATTGGCTCTTCAACGTTTTCAGGGCTCACAATTTCTTCTGTTTTGTAGTTCAATTGGGGAGAATGTTGAGGTTTGGGCCTTCGAGAGCTTAGCCTTTGAGAAGATTCAGCTTTTGATATGATCTCGTCAACAAAGTTCTTTCTTCCTCCCCTTCCTTTGCCCTTGCCACCTGTAGGGATAGTTTTCTGGGGGGCTTCGCGTCCTCTCATGCAATCTACACATCTGAAAGAAAAACATCAATGCTTTTGAAATCTATAATTTCCTTCCCCGGCAACGGCGCCAAAATGTTGGTCACTTTAATTGCTTATTTATTTAAACAATCAAGTGCTACATATATTGTCAACCCAGGGAAGTCTGTTTATTTTAACGACAATCACACACTATATATGCTCAATCTCAAAATTAGTGAAATGTTGTAGTAAAAATTACACTAATCACACCTTGCTTCAACAAACTGAAGTCTACTTGAGTTACAGCAAAGGCAATCTTTCTATTGTAGAAAATTACCAAAAGAATCCTAGATTACATTAAAAAGACAACAATCTAGGAAAGGAAACCAATCTGCAAAAGGAAAGACCAATTATGTTATAACAGAGAACAGGACCCTATTCCCCAAGTAGGAATATTCAACACCTGTTTCTAATTACCAAGATTTCACAAACTCATTCTGTAAACAAGATTAACAATTAAAATAATCCACAATTACCTATGAATGAATTGTATGAAAACAATGCAACAATTAATGGAAACAAATTTTTAGCAACAAATAATAGAGTTCCAATACTGCATAAATGATTTCAGCAAACAGATTTTAACAAGGCATAAATGAAAAAGAACAGTTAACAAACTACGGAAATAAACGGGTGAATCTGGTGAAGAAGGCAGGCCCTTTCCTTCTCACAAGATTCCCCAGAAGAAGGAATTAAAATGAAATGCTCAGAACAAGCTTTTATTCATCTATCGAAAGTAACATATTACAAAGGATTCACGTTCCTTCCCTGTTCAAAATAAAAATCCCGTGGTCTCTAATTCTCCCCTCTAATGCTGATGTCTCCTCTTTTTAAAGAGGAGACATCTATTACAATTGATTACATTATAGAAATCTTATTTTTAACCCAATCTGATCTTCTATACTGAAATAAGACCTTTCTGTTCTTCCATAGCAAAATGTTGTTACAATGGTTACGATAGTACTGGCTTCAAGGTGCAGTTGTTACGGCCAGTGTAACAGCGTCCTTACTTATCTTTCATGTTGCTGTCATGCCTGAAATACTGCTTCAAAATCGAAATCATGGGTTGTTTCAGCAACGGGATTTGCATACTATCCTGACTGTTTCAGCAACGCGATATTTAGACAACCATGATGGATTAACTTTAGTCTTCAAACGGTTTCAACAACACGGTTCAAACAGTCATGATGAATTAACTGTAGTCTTCAAACTGTTTCAGCAACTATATATTTTCGATTAATGATTAAATATGAAAGTAATGTAAAATTACATGTAAAACAAGTTAAACATATAGTAAAGAGAAGAATGTTATGTACCTTTGGAAGAATGGATGAAAGTGATAGTATAAGCTTTAAATATGGACTGGAAAAGAGTAGAACGATAGCAAAATGTATGGTCAAAAAGGTACATTATAGAGTCCTAAAAACAGTGAGGAAAGTGAAAAAGATAAAGAGGCTAGCATAGATGAAAATGAAAACAGTGAGGATAGTACAGAGGATAGTAAAGAAGTTGAGGAAAATGAAGATGAAAATGCACAAAATAGTAATGAAGAAACTGATCAAGACACCTCTAACAGTGACCGCTCAGAAAATGATAAAGGCCATGATAATGTTGCAAACACAAAGGGAAATGATGAAGAAGAACCCATGATAACTGACAGCCCTAGTAATGATGACATCAGTGACACTATGGACCAAAAAAGCAGTGCAGAGGTTGATGAAAATGGTGAAGATCATGACAGTAATGGTAACATGAATTGAAGATGAAGGTAAGTCTTAAGAAGGCAGTAAAGAACACAGTGGAAAAGACATCAATACATAGATCATTGATGAAAAGAAAGGTAGTCTTGATATCAGCCATGATGAGGGCATTATAGTAGACAAATTTTGGTTTTTTCCTCTCACATATCAAAAGGGGTCAAGGCTTGTTTTTTCTACCTCCAAAAGGCAAGGGACCATGCCATCCACCTCAGCTCAACCACTAGAAAAATGGAAACAAAGGGTAATGGAAGAAGAAGAAGATCACGAGGTTGAGAGGGAATTTAAAATCATTTAGGTGGATAGTGATGAGGAGAATGAAGTAAGAATCACAAAATTTCTCCTCCAGGACATAAATGCACAAATTAAATACCTCCAAGCACATTTGGATAGTGCCAAGAGTGTGAATGATGCCCTTGACTTGGAGAACATACATCTAGGAGCACAGATTGCAATATATGAAGCTAGAGCCATGAAGGCCTGGAAAGAAGCCCAAAAGGCACAAGTGAAACTAGAAGAGTTCATGGGCACTTATGAAGAGAGTGAGGATGGGGAAGGACAATCTAGGAGGATACCTAGAACCATGGGGTTGAAGAAGGCATTGGCAAAGCAAAGGGAAAAATAATCAGCCCTGCAAAACAACTCCCTTTAGATGAGCTTTTGGCCATGGAGATAGCACATGATCGGGAGCCCTGGTTGGAAAGAGCCAACATACATTTGGAGGCTAAATTGAAGAAATCAAATCAGAATCTTGACCTCCAAAGAAGGATGACTAAACATTATGCCCGGAGAAACCAAATTGCAAGGGCTAAACTGAAAAAGGCCCAAACCAAGATGCAAGCACTAAAAGAGGAAAAATGCCAAGCTAACCTTGGACTCTTGGCACAAGCTTCTCTATAGGTCTCTCAAAACCCATGAGACACACATCCACCAAATTTGGGAGCATTTTGACAAGTTTTGGTTTTTTTCTAATTTTGAGGGCCAAGGGGGTAGCACCCATGGTGCTATGCTTTTTCTCAAAGCATATTTAGGAGGAAAGGCTTAAATTTTTGGAATCCTTAGCTTGAGTGTGGCATGCTCACAAATTTTTAGGTCAATTGGAGTTGTTTTGGTCCTCCAAAAGGGTAAAAAACACCCTAATTTTCACCTTTCTGCCTACTTTTCAGGACAGGTGTTGCGCCTTTATCAGCCTTGGAATTTTTATTTTTGAATAGGTTTCATAGGTCCAATCAGATAAAAAATGGTAGATATAGAAATTAGATTCAAAGGTATTTCAAACGAGCCATCAAGGAGCCTATTGCAACATTGGGAAGGCCTTCAAAACATTGCTGGAAGTTGACCCAATTTTCTTGCTCCAGTGCTACACCCTTGGCATGGAAATTCATCCTAAAACTCAGTGCTGCGCCCTTAACAGAGGAAAATTCAACATTGTACGCTTGGAAAATTTTAGGAGGCTTGGAAGAGCCCAAATGTCAATTTATTTGCTAAAAATTCCCGAAAAGATACTTTATTTTAGATATTTTGTGCCTTGGGCCTTGCAAGGTATCAAGGACAATAGTGACATTTTTTATTATCCAATAGGCTTCTAGAGACTCTATTAGGTTTTCACCTCCTTTCTAGTTAAATAAAGCATTGAGGATTCATGTTTTATGGTTTTTGTTATGACTCTTGTGAGTAATACATAGTCTTTGGAATTGAAGAGAAATTGGTGTTGTGGAGCTTGTGAATGGCTTGTTTTGCTTATTGATGGAGAAGGCTTGCTTGTAGGATCCCTAAGCTTGGTTAATGATGATGTGCTTCTATTTAGTTATTTTTTTCTTGTGTATCATTGTGTTTCATCCTTCTATATTGCAGTAGGACAAAATATTTAGACTAAGAAATGTTGTTTAGAGGCACCTTAGTTCTATTTATCCTTCACTGCTTCTATGTTTTGATCTGCTAGGTCAGTTTAGAGAATTCTTAATTTCTCTCTAGACCCACCCAATCTTGTTTATCTCATGAATGGTTTAATATAGTAGATATCATAGATGATTTATGGTAAGCCCTGCTTGTTTGATATCACTAAAACACTGTTTTGAGGTCTCTCTTTGAAGTACCATTGTTTAGGTTTGCCAAAGAGGCTATGTTTTGATCATACGCTTTTTCCATGCTTGAAAAATTGTTTCAAATATATTTATAGCGCTGATCAATGATTTCTAGGAGTTCCCTCTTCCTTGATTAAAGTTATGTGTTAATCTTAAATGTTTACTAACCTTGAATGTGAAATCACTAGAAGTTAAATGAGTTTCTCGCATTCTATATTTAATTGGATTGTTTGTTTGAAATTCTTACTTGCTTAAGTTGAATCAAAGTGTTATTGGTATGCCCTGTCTATTTATTACTTCTTTATGCTAAATAGTGTTGAATTCCCTTCTTGTTTTAAGTATTTGACAAAGGATTCTTGATTTCTCTTTGCCCTACTTTGTTCACAAACTTGATGTTCATTTCATTTCACCAAACCTTGAAAATCCATCTGACCATGCTAGATTTTCCCTATGATGCTCCCCAATCCATTGTTGAACCTTCCATGAATTTTTTTAGACTCCATAGCCCAATGACTTGAAAATATCTCATTCCATCTATTCTACTTGATCATTTACCCAACCCAAACAAACAAACAAACCCTACACTTAACAACTAGCCTAAAATCAAACCCTAAAAGCAAACAAGTTCACATCCTTTGCACAAAATAGAGAGAGCCCTCTCTGAGTCCAGGAAGGCTACATCCTAGGACTCCAAAGACTGGTTTGATGTTACCCTATGCATTTGTTCCACCAATCTGCTAATTCACGGGACACTAACATAATGGCGATCATGGCGGGACTCTTAGTAAGAAACAAACTTAGACTTCCCTAGACATTTCAGAAGCCCTTGTCCAATAGTATCCATTGATTCATTGCCACCTCATCACCATCACTAACATAATGGCGATCATGGTGGGACTCTGAGTAAGAAACACACTTAGACTTCCCTAAACATTTCAAAATCCCTTATCCAATAGTATCCATTGATTCATTGCCACCTCATCACCATCACTAACATACTGGTGATCACGGTGGGAATATGAGAAAATAATATCTTGAGCACTCCGAAAAACCTCAAAAATAATCCTTTCAAGTAGTATCTACTAATTTATCACCACCTCATCGCCTAAAATAATGGCAATCACACTGGGACCTTGAGTAAAAAACATCCTTGGTATCCCTTAGGAACTCTCAAATCTCAGTTAGACTTAGAAAACTTAAGTGTTAGCCAAGAGTAGAATCTGACTATTTCACCATCCTTACAAAATGATGACTCAGCTGTAGGACACTCATAGAAACCTTAGGGCTACATAAAGCAACTCAAAAAACCCCAAAAAATCCCTAGATTGGTTTTTTGTCAATTATTGGTGGTGGACCATAAGCATACATCCTTAAAAAACAACTAAAAACATCCACCTGGCGACTCCACTAGCCTCCAGTAGGTCTATTACTTCACTAGTTCTCATTAGATTTCCCTAGGATTTAGTCAAATCAGCCCTGAGAAGTTTAGAAGCCTAGTCTTATACTGTGTGAGTTTACCAAGCATTAATATAGGTCAGCCTTCCGAAAACAGTCCTAACTTTTAGCCTCTCTACATTTTGAGTTTGAAATTTGGCTTCACAAAGGATTAGTACCAGATCTCATCTGAACCCAAACCCTCCCACCATAGTTGATGACCTAGAAATGATTTTGTGGCAAACTTCTAAAACTAGAAACTTAACTACTGTTAGGACCATTCATATAGCAAGCTCTCTCCCTGAACATCTTACAACCTTGCAAGATCCCCAGTATGACTTGCACCATACAAAGAACCTTTTTAGAACCAAGTCACAAAGTGATACTGACCAAACTAACCTTGAGCCCATAGATTTGCAGCAGATTTCCAGTAGAGAAACCTCTCCTTCCACCACACCTGACTTTCAGCTTCTCCATCACTTTAGCTCTTTCCATACCAAATATACTCAGAATCAGTTGGCTGGTCCAAGTACTTCCAACACACCCATCCATACCACCACTGTGCAAACCACTCCATCCCATCTCACAAACCTACCTTTTTTAAATCCCCCCTATATTATATTTATTCCCATCATGGCAACATGGTATTCCCCCTTAGTGTTACCACAACCTTTGGTACCTTTACCAAATGACTACCAATCCAGAATTCCTCACTTCAGCGGAGCTGAATCTAATACTACCCAACAGCATGTAAAATCAATGATGCCTTTAACTACATGGAATTGGAAGAAGAGACCATAAAAATGATAATATTTTCCCAAATCTTAGCAGGAGAAGCCAAAAAATGGTTCAAAATCTTGACTCCTAATAGCATACATGATCTCCCTTCCCTTTACCAAACATTTGTAAACAAGTGAGAAATTAAGAAAAATCCTCTCCAAGTCCTCTCAGAATATAACAACCTTAATATAAATGTCGGGGAAAGCATCCAAGACTACTGCACTAGGTTCAATAGTGTGTACAATTCCGTCCCACCTCACATGAAACCCCCAAAAGGCCTAGCACTAGTGAAATTTCTAGAAGGCTTTGATCCCGACATGACCTACCAATTAAGAGAGAGAGATCCCCAAACTTTAGAAGGAATGCAAAGGGGAGCTATGAGTGAAGAGGCCAAGCTCATTGAAAATAGGGCTAGGATGAGATCAGGAAAGAGATTTACTTACAAAGATGAAACTATGCCCTCAACCTCCTCATCTAATGCCAAGATTGACAACTTAGTTAGAACAATGGAAAGAATGATGGAAAGGATAAGCCTAAATGAAAGAAAAACTCCTAGGGAAAATTAACCAAATCTCCAAAACATAAATAGGAATCAGAACTTCAGAAGAGACCCACCCCAAATCAAACAAAGGGAAAATGACCAACAGATTAGTCCCCCTTTCTAGGATAACTATGTAGATGAAAGGGAAAGAGATACTGAACAATCAGAAGAAAACCATGTAAACTTGATAGGCTCTGATAATGAGGGTGATGTTTTTCTCACTGAAGAAGAACAAGGTTTCTTCTCCTAATATCAAACTGAAACAAACTATGATGATTCTGAAGACTACAATTTGGGATTTGAAAATTCCATAATGGAATTCCATAGGCAATATGACCTTAGGAGAAAAAGGAACCAAGAAACCTCCAAGAGAAGCCAAACAGACACTGCTGTTAGGAATACACCTAAAAACATTCCAAAAAGGACAGCAAACAGTACCAACACCATGGCTAAGAAAGCTGATCCAAATAAAGACCAAACTAGACAAAAAAGTGGTGACACAAGCTGCCCTAGTGCCTCTACTAGTTGCCCTGAGAAAAATCTCTTGTCCAAAGTCCCAAATCAGAATAAAAAAATTAAACTTGTAGAAGAAATTATGGCTGATAAAACTAATGTAAATATTCCTAAAACACAATTACCTTTTAGTTTTGAAGGAGAGATTGCTAAGATCAAGATAACTATACCTCTCACTGAAATGATTACCCAAGACATGTACATGTCCCAGGTTTTGAAAGTTCTGAACATAGGAAACGATACCAACACTCTACACTTGACTGACAACAAACCAAAGCTGTTGTTTGGACCTGAAGTAGAGGGAAAATACCAAGAAGGAGCTATTCCCCCTTTCTATGTTAGCCTAAACATACACGACAAAATCTTACATAATGCCATGCTGGACTCTGGTGCCTCTCACAACCTCATGACAAAGGTGGTGATGGAGAGACTAGGCCCATAAATAACCAAACCTTACAAGGACCTGTATTCCTTTCATTCAAGCAGAGTCAAGTGTTTGGTTTTAATCAAGGATCTATGTGTCAATCTGGTACAAATTCCTGCTAAGGGTTTGGTCATGGACATAGTAGTAGCCGACATTCCCCCCAAGTATGGCATGATGTTATCTATATCTTGGGGAGCTAAAATTTAGGGAAACCTTCAACTAGACATGTCATATGCTACCATCCCTGTTTTTAACCAAACAAGGAGATTATACCAATAATCACACATGAAGTATATGGTTAGCAGCCAAGAAAGGCCAAACAACACACCTCTTTACTCCATCCATTCAGATTTAGATTCATTCATTTTATGTAATGAAGAGGACATTGATGAGAAGGTAAGTGAAATTGAGACAAATCTAGACATACCTCAACAGTCAAACTAGACAATGCATGAAGAACTCAGTAGCCAAAGCTCTAGTAGTCCGAAACAACAATATGATGGCAAAGTTGAACTTAATTTTCTACAAACTGAAAATGAAATTGCGAAACCAAAAACTAGTTTAGAGTCTGAACAAGGCCACTCCAATGAAGAAAAAACATCAAAAACAGAACCATTCCATTTTGTCAATATAAAAAGGCTGGAATACTTTCATATGGCAGATATTTCTAGGAACCTAGATCAAAAGAATCTTAATATCTTGCCATACAAAGACAACTCATCACCAAAAGCTTTTGACACTTCAGAAGAGTGTTTAGATGCCCAAGATGGTGTCAAAAAGCCTAAAGTGGTACCTATTGAGGCTGACATAGAAAAATACAACATAGGCAGCCTAGAAAAACCCAAAATAATCAGGTTATCTAAAACTTTGTCACCTCACACAAAAAATAGATACATAAGACTATGCAAAGAGTTGGAAGATGCTTTTACATATGGTCATGAGAGGTTGAAACCTTTTGACACAAACCTTTCTCCAAGTATGATCCCTTTCAAGAAAAACCAGAAATATTTGGAGCAAATTGTGTCACTAGGAAAGAAAGAAAAGGGTTATAGGTTATGTGTAGACTTTAGGTACCTAGACAAACCCTCCCTGAAAAATAAATACCCTTTTCCTAACACAAATCATATGTTGCAAAGGGTAGAAGGTTCTAACAAGATGTCATTGTTTAGTAGTGTTTCAGATTACAAGCAGGTGATAATAGTTCTAACTGATCAACATAAAGCCACTTTCAAAGCACCCTGGGGAACCTACATGTTTGATCAAATGCCTCCTAAGTTGGAGAATTCGGAAGCTACTTTCCAAAAAGCCATGGCTCCTATTTTAAGTTACTTCACTATGTTATACATCAATGACATCATTGTCTATTTTGAAACTAATGAAGAATACCTTTCCCACCTAAGAAGGATCTTTGAAAAAAGCAAGGTTTGGAAACAAGACTCAAAGAGGAAATACAAAGGAGAACATGGCCCGTTAGAAATTTTTTGGAAATATCCTTATAACATGCACTCGAATGAAGGTAAAAAGGTTTTATCTTTACAAGAGCCGAATGGAGAAGAGTTATTTGGAGATCCTGTAAATAACAGGATGCTCAAGCACCATCCTTGTTAAGAATCCTAGTTTGAAGCTATCATCCACTGTACATAACATTTCATGATGAGAAATCATAAAAACTAAAACTAAAACACAAAAACAAAGAAAAAAGGAAAAAGAGGGCATATTTAAAGAAGAGGTACAACCACATACCCAAAAATGATTACTGCTAAAAGTGTGCAAGCCTAAATGCCACTACTTATCCCAAAAGTGTCTTGTTCAGTCATCTAGCCTAAACATGGCTGAACATGTTTTCAATTTGTTGCTGATAGGTTAGTGAAAGAGAACTTGTCAAAACACCTAAAAACTTGACTTTTCAGTAGAAATAGATTAGGAGAAAAGATGTTGGTTCTCCATGCTCAAATCTAAACCAAGGAGAAAGATAGGGATGATTAAAAAATGATGAAACGCAACCCTCATGCTTTCTAGTTTTGTTTGTACAAAAATAATATCTATGTGCAGCTTGTCCCAATGCCACAACCCATGTTGAATCAGATTGCTTAATCCCAGTTCAAATCATGTTTTCAATTTCATGTCAATAGCTTAGAAAATGAAGTCTATCATACTGCTTAATCTTGAAAGTCAAATAGTCTAGGTAGAGAATAAAAAGAGTTCAATAGCATAATCTAAACTTTTGGAAGTAATAAGGGTACACGTAGTTAGTTTGTTTTTCTTTTAAAAGAAAAGGAATGTCAAGGGTTTTCCAATTTAAGTGCACCCAAGGAAGAAAAAATGCTAGACAAAGTAGGTTGAGTAAGTAGAGATGACTTTAAGTAATCATGTTTTTTAGGTTCTTAAGATCATAACTTCAAAGAGAAACATCAACAAATGAAGAAGAAAAATTTACCCAATGGATGAGGCACTGGTCTTCATAAACTTAGAGATCTGATATCTGAAGTTCTGGACACCTCTTGAAAAGGAGTTGTCCTCCCCAAGTGGAACCATTGCTAGTCATCAATAATTTTTACTATCTAAAGATGACTAAATGTCAGTCCTAGATTTCTAAAAACAAGATTCATCAATAGTGTGAGTTTTAGAAATCTCACTGCCTTCATTATCCTTGGGATAATTTTTTCACTGTTTTACTACTCTACCATGTCATGATTAGGCTACCACTCCCAGAAGACCCATCACGGGTTGATGCCACTCATCTTCACTATGTTTTTCCACCTTTGACCCTAGCACTCAGTTTTTCCTTGCCTAACCCCTCCATTTGCCACCTAGGGTCACCAACCAAATTACTCCTTCCTGTGTTTCCTAAAGAGCCTCCCACTGGGTCACTAGGGTTTTCATAGGTTGTAGAATTGTCTTTGATTTTCTAGAGTACTGTTTTTATGAGCTAGAGGCTGCATCAAATGTGAAAGAAGGTCAAGCAACTGTTTGTCCAAATTAGATTAGAAAGGCCTTCAAGAAGTATTACTTTGTCAAAGACAGCATTCAGAAAGAGGATAATTGTGCATATTAAACATTTTTGCAGGAATGATTAAGATAGCTATCTACAAAGAAATAGGTAAGGTAAGAGGCCAAGGATACCCGCAACAAAGAAGAGGAAGCATGCCTAAGTGCAGAGAAAATTAGGGGTTTTAGGACTGATTAGACTAGCATTATGCCAAGCAAGAAGCCAATGCAGAAAACCACAAGGACAGAGGTACATCAGCACAACCAAGCATGAATTGAAGATTTGTTGAAACTAGAAATGAAAATGAGAAGCCTCCATGATGACAACAAGAAGATAGTTTTAATAAGCTCTTGAAGGTAATTTCTAGGGTTTGCCAAGGTAACCATGCTTCACTACATCAAAGGGAGGAGAATGGAAAGAGTATCAGTGTGATAGAGATCAAGTCTTCAAGAGCAGTCAATTTCCGTCAAATGGTCAAAGAAAGAAGGCATATGGTTAAGTTTCAAAATGAAAAACCAAGCTAATCATGAGTTTGTTGTTGAGCAACTAAAGTTGTCAAACTCCCAGAATGACAAATGAGACAAAAAAAATTGTGTCATGGCACCTGCAACAAATCAGAAGTGGCCAAGAGAAGACATAGTGGACATGACTTATAGTCTTTTTCAAAATAGAGGTATCACTATCAAAATCAGTGAGAGGGGAAGAAATCATATTTTCATATCACCCACAAAAGAGATCATTCTTTGTGTTTTAAGTCACCTCCTGCAAAAGGAAAAAGGACTATCAATGATAAAGTGACAAGATAAAACTCAAAACATTTGCAAAAGTGGGTTTCTAGCTTTAATTTATTTTTCCAAGGGTATAAAGGCATATTATTTATCACTCAAGCTCATTTTTCATATGCAAAAGGGAGTGAAAGGCTTTCAAAGAGGGATTTCAGGATTTTTGGCAAACTTCGGGCAGGGAAAACCATCTGCTACGCTCCTGGAACATTGTGCTGCATGCCTGTGTGTGCCTTCCTTTGATAAATACACTAAGAACTGTGCGCCTGTGACCCATTGTTGCGCGTTTAACAGCGTGCAGACCCGTGCACAGAATGCGTTCAGAAGAGGTCCGACTGGCCTGGGCGCTACGCACAGAGTGCGTTCAGAAGAGGCCCGAATGGTCCGGGCACTATGCACATAGCCCGTTCAGCAACGCCCGACAGGCCCGAAATCCTGTGCAGCCTTTGTCGGTGCTACATGCCTGCGCTGTACGTTCAGTAGCAGCCTAACAGGCCTGACAGTCTGTGCAGCCTCTACCAGTGCTACGCGCCTGCATGTTTAGCCTTTGCCCGATAGCTCATGCAACTTCTGTCGGTGCTACGCATTTAGCCAGGAAGCCCTCTACACCTATACAAGCTTCTAAATGCCTCAAAACTCCTCTAATTTTGTGCTTGGTACCTCCTAAAGGTTTTTATAGGAGGTATGTATATGCCTTTCCCCCTCTCATGCTATTTTAAAAGGTGAACTTAGAGAGAAATGTGAAAACCCTAAAGGAAGAGAAAAGCTTAGTCTCCATGCTAACAACACTTTTGTTTAGAGGACACTCATCCATCTACATGCTAAAGATACACTGAGACTGCTTTGCTAAGAATTTGCTCCTCTACCAAAATAATATCTCCATTTGCAAAATTAGCCTCCACACTTCCAAGCCTTGACATTACTTTTCCTCATCCACTCAGGTTGTTGTCATTACTAAGGTACCTTCACAGCCAGTTTTGGCATATCATTGGTTTTGCATTCAAATTACCTAACCTTCTTATTTTTCCCAAATTGTCCTTCTTCACTCATCATTCCCCTTCACTTGCAAATAAGTGCCTTTCTCATCACCATCTCATTTGCCCTCTCCATTTCATTTCACAAGCATATTTAGGGTTTTAGGCCTTCAAGGCAAGAGTAAAGGAGAAAAATTTCAAGGGAAACTAATAGTGGCAGTGGTGATGGAGTCCAATAGCCTAGAAGAAAACATAAAAATGGTGGAAGGGTAAACAGATTTGAGCCACTAAATACCAAGGAAATGATGGCCTCTCCTATGACAGTTGCATATTTCCAAGAGGTGGGTTGTTTTTACTTCTGTGAAAGGGTGCAACAGGTCTAGAGTCATCTTGAGTTAACCAAACATTTCATCCTTAACCTTCATGACCATCAAGCAAACTTAGCAGGAGTGAACTTTGAGCTATCCATTAATACCATTTCTATGGCCACTGGGATACCTAATATGGGATAAAAGTGATTCAAACAGGAAAATTTGGACCTGAGCCATTATAAACCCTTCTTGAAACCCAGATACCAAGTTTATTGCAAATCTATTTTTCCATTTTCACATCTACTGGAGAGATATGAGCCCCTAATGAAAATCATCATGAAATACTTCACTTGTGAGGGTATTTTTTCTAGTCTTTATTCCTACCATATAAGACTGCTCATGCACATCACTGGGGCCAAGCTTCTACATTTTCCCTATTACCTTTATATAAGTATTGATAAGATGTCATACATTGTGTAAAAGAGACCTCCTTCACAACAAATGCAAAGTCTTTTTCACCATTCTCTTATCAAGATGATTATATTGCATCAATTAGAGCAACTGGGTATCCTATGGTAAGTATTCATGGCCCATGAAGTTTTCAAAAACCCACGGCCTCCTCATTAGACAAATCTACCTTCATCATCTTATCCACCTCCCTCCACTCCTCCACCACCCCCCACCTACCATGACTCCTCATCCACACATGAAACTTCTCCCCAAGAGAACCTCGCTCCCTCATCTTCTCCTCAAACAACAAATGATGAGGAAGAAGAAAAATAAAATGATGATGAGGAAGAAGAGATAAATGAAGAAGAGGCAGATGATGAGGAAGAAGAAACAAAGACAATTGAATAGGCAAAGAATGATGATGAGGAAGAAGAAACAGAGACAAATGAAGAGGTAGAGAATGATGATCAGGAAGAAGATACAGAGACAAATGATGAGGAAGAAGAGATAAATGATGATGAGGAAGAGGATAATGACAATGATCAAGAGGAGGAAACTAATGATGATGAAGATAAAGAGACAGAGGCAGATTATGAAGACAAAGGCAATGAGAAAAACAGTGAAGAGGAAACATATAATGATAAAGAGGAAGAAGAATGCAATGAACAGGGCAGTGATGAAGAGAACAGTGACAAAGAGGCCAGTAATGAAGAAAATGCCAACACTGATAAAAATGATGACAAT
This sequence comes from Pinus albicaulis, assembly GCA_034641835.2. Lineage (NCBI taxonomy): Eukaryota > Viridiplantae > Streptophyta > Pinopsida > Pinales > Pinaceae > Pinus > Pinus albicaulis. The sequence goes on from CM076580.1 coordinate 1,523,493,749, forward strand.
GATAAAGGTGATGACAGTGAGGAAAGTGCAGAAGATAAAGAGGCCAGCGTAGATGAAAATGAAAACAATGAGGACAGTACGGAGGACAGTAAAGAGGTTGAGGAAATGAAGATGAAAATGCACAAAACAGTAATGAAGAAACTGATCAAGACACCTCTAATAGTGACCACTCAAAAAATGATAAAGGCCATGATAATGTTGCAAACACAAAGGACAATGATGAAGCAAAAACCATGATAAATGACAGCCCTAGTAATGATGACAACAATGACACTATGGACCAAAAAAGCAGTGAAGAGGTTGATGTCAGTGGTGAAGATCATAATAGTAATGTTATCATGAAAGAAGATGAAGTTAAGTCTCAAGAGGGAATTCAAGAACATAGTGAAGCAGACGTCAATATAGAGATCATTGATGAAAAGAAAGGCAGTCTTGAGATCAGCCATGATGAGGGAATTATAGTAGACAAATTTGGGTTTTTTCCTCTCACATATCAAAAGGGGTCAAGGCTTGTGTTTGTTGCCTCCATAAGGCAAGGGACCATGCCATCCACCTCAGCTCAGCCACTAGACAAAGTGAAACAAAGGGTAAAGGAAGAAGAAGAAGATCATGAGATTGAGAGGGAATTTGAAATCATTCAGGGGGATAGTGATGAGGAGAATGAAGCAAGAATCACAAACTTTCTCCTCTAGGACAGAAATTCACAAATTAAAGACCTCTAAGCACATTTGGATAGGGCCAAGAGTGTGACTGAGCCCTTGAATTGGAGAACAGGAAACTAGGAGCATAGATTGCAATCTATGAAGCTAGAGCCATGAAGGCCCGGAAAGAAGCCCAAAAGGCATAGGTGAAACTAGAAGAGTTCATGGGCACTTATGAAGAGAGTGAGGATGAGGAAGGACAATCTAGGAGGAGACCTAGAACCATGGGGTTGAAGAAGTCATTGGAAAAGCACATGGAACAAGAAACAACCCTAGCATAACAACTCCCTTTAGATGAGATTTTGGCCATGGAGATAGCACATGATCAGGAGCCCTGGTTGGAAAGATCCAACATACATTTTGAGGCTAAATTGAGGAAAGCAAATCAGAATATTGACCTCCAAAGAAGGATGACTAAACATTATGCCTGGAGAAACCAAATTGCAAGGGCTAAACTGAAAAAGGCCCAAACCAAGATCCAAGCTATAAAAGAGGAAAAATACCAAGCTAACCTTGGAATCTTGGCACAAGCTTCTCTACAGGTCTCTCAAAACCCATGAGGCACACATCCACCAAATTTGGGGGAATTTTGAAAAGTTTTGGTTTTTTGCTAATTTTGAGGGCCAAGGGGGTAGCACCCATGGTGCTACGCTTTTTCTCAGAGCATATTCAGGAGGAAAGGCTTATATTTTTGGAACCGTCAACTTGATTTTGGAATGCTCACAAAGTTCAGTTCAATTGGAGTTGTTTTGGTCCTCCAAAAGGGTAAAAAACACCCTAATTTTCACCTTTATGCCTAGTTTTCAGGACAGGTGTTGCGCCTTTACCAACCTTGGAATTTATTCTTTTTGGATATGTTGTGGAGGTCCAATCAGAGAAAAAATGGTAGATCTTGAAATTTGACTCAAAGGGATTTCCAACGGGCCATCACGGAGCCTATTCCGACATCGGGAAGGCCTTCAAAACATTGCTTCAATTTGACCCTATTTTCCTGCTCCAGTGCTACACCCTTGGCATGGAAATTCATCCTAAAACTCAGTGTTGCGCCCTTAACAGAGGAAAATTCAAAAATGTACACTTAGAAAATTTTAGGAGGCTTGGCAGAGCCCAAATTTCAATTTATTTACTAAAAATGCCCGAAAATATATTTTGTGCCTTGGGCCTTGCAAGGTCTCAAGGACTATAGTGACATTTCTGATTAGCCAATAGGCTTCTAGAGACTCTATTAGGTTTTCTCCTCCTTTCTAGTTAAATAGAGCATTGAGTATTCATGTTTTATGGTCGTTGTTATGACTCTTGTGAGTAATACATAGTCTTTGGAGCTTGAAGAGAAATTGGTGTTGTGGAGCTTGTGAATGGCTTGTTTTGCTTATTGATGGAGAAGGCTTGCTTGCAGGATCCTTGAGCTTGGTTAATGGTGATGTGTTTCTATTCAGTTATTTTTTTATTGTGTATCATTGTGTTTCATCCTTCTATATTGCAGTAGGACAAAATATTTAGACTAAGAAATGTTGTTTAGAGGCACCTTAGTTCTGTTTATCCTTCACTGCTTCTATGTTTTCCTCTGCTAGGTCAGTTTAGAGAATTCTTAATTGCTCTCTAGACCCACACAAGCTTTTTTATCTCATGAATGGTTTAATACAGTAGATATCATATATGATTTATGGTAAGCCCTACTTGTTTGATATCACTAAAACATTTTTTTGAGGTCTCTCTTTGAAGTACCATTGTTTAGGTTTGCCAAAGAGGCTATGTTTCAATCATACCCTTTGTCCATGCTTGAAAAATTGTTTCAAAGATCTTTATAGCTATGATCAATTATGTCTAGGAGTTCCCTCTTCCTTGATTAAATTTATGTGTCAATCTTAAATGTTTTCTAACCTTGAATGTGAAATCACTAGAAGTTAAATGAGTTTCTCGCCTTCTATATTTCATTGGATTGTTTGTCTGAAATGCTGACTTTCTTAAGTTGAATCAAAGAGTTATTGGTATGCCCTATCTATTGATTGCTTCTTTATGATAAATAGTGTTGAATTCCCTTCTTGTTTTAAGTATTTGACAAAGGATTCTTGATTGCCCTTTGCCCTACTTTGTTCACAAACTTGATGTTCATTTCATTTCACCAAACCTTGAGAATCCATCTGACCATGCTAGATTTTCCCTGTGATGCTTCCCGATCCATTGTTGAACCTTCCATGGCTTTTTGTAGACTCCATAGCCCAATTACTTGAAAATATCTCATTCCATCTATTCTACTTGATCATTTACCCAACCCAAACAAACAAACAAACCCTACACTTAACAACTAGCCTAAAATCAAACCCTAAAAGAAAACAAGTTCACATCCTTTGCACAAAATAGAGAAAGCCCTCTCTAAGTCTAGGAAGGCTAGGTCCTAGGACTCCAAAGACTGGTTTGATGTTACCCTGTGCATTTGGTTCACCAATCTGCTAAATCACAGGATACTAACATGATCTACTTAATCTGCTGAGTAGAGGTGATGTATACCAATTATAATTTGAAGAAATTTGTGAAATATGAAAACTTGCATATTAAGAGGATGGGCAAGAGTAAGTAAATCATCATCGATATTGGTAAGTCAAGTTGAGCTTGGAAATTTGCTTGATAACTTTAAAAAAAAAAATTTATTAGTAATCTAAGTGAACAAGTAGAAATTTTAATAATGAAAAATGAGCAAAAATAGGATGTTGATATTTGTGTCATCCATGCAGAATCACATGCCACTAAAAATCTCCCATCATTACCAAGGTTGATTTAATTTTACCAAGAGGACAATGGAGGAAGTCAATCTTCAAAGCAACTATGTTATGTAGCTCTAAGAAGACCATGGAATCCTAGTCAACCTGATATTATGCAAGAATATAATTCACGATTTCAAGGTTATGCACATCCATCTCAAAGTAATTGGAACACACCCTTTCCTTGACAACATTGGCCATCTTAACCACAAAAATAATCTTGGAAACAAGGTTGATTAATACCTTATGGTATAAATCCACGATATCCTTAATATTTTCCCGAATATCCTCCATACCCAACTCCATGATATCCCTACCATCCACCTCTACCACAACCACAAACCCAACTACATCCATATCAAAGATCCACTCCCACTAAAATACCATGTACCACCATTTCCAAATCCAAAGAATGAAGTAACTCAACCCACTTACAATGCTGAGGTACAATACTTCTAAAAAAATCCTCTTGATCTAAATGGTATTCATATTAGATCAGGAAGAGTATTGAAAAAAAGAGATTCTCATGATGTCATTGAAGAACAACATTCCAAAAAAGAAGATTCAAATGAGGAGACCAAAGAATATCTAAATGGCATGAAATAAGAAGACACACATGATTATCTATACATGAGAAAGAAAACAAAGGGAATCACAACTATATTGAGCTTTGGCTCCATAAAATCAACAGGATGGAGCATCACTCTCTTCTTAAACAATGCTTGATAACATCAAAGTCAAATTAGTTTGTCTCTCATATTCAGGTACATGTAAAAGTATATATTTCGAGCCTACACATGAATTTATTAGTCATATTGTTATGCACATGGCTCATTTGGAAGTATTCTTATACTTGAAAGATATTGTCTTCAAGTAGAGTAGGATTAAAAAAAGGGAAAAAGAGGAAATAAAAACAAGAGAAAAAAAGTGAAATATTAGGTGAAATCCTCCTTTGAGGTGCCTGAGATTGGCTCACTGATTGAAAACTTCCATGAGGTGATTACTGAGTTGAAAAAAACAAAGAAAAAAATAATAATAAGATCATAGGTGAAAACCTCTTTTGAGGCTACTAGGCATACCTACTAGCTGAAAACCTCATTGAGGTAGCTAGTAGGCCTAGGAAAAAAAAGAAAAAAAATGAAAAAAATGAAAAAATATTCTTTGCCCCATGTATCTATCTTTCTTGAATGCAAGTGCTATCCAAACTGTTGGCTTGAGGGGTCCTGACCCAGGTTCGGTAAGCAATGTTTGCCAACAAAACCCTATACTACTGGCCCTTTCGGCAGTGACCTGCTTTCGTAGGTCAAAGTCTCACCTGAAGTAGTATGGGTGGGTGTTGGAACTAGGTTTCCGCACCCTGAGAAAGGATGAGTAAAGCAAGCAGAGCAGTGCTAGGTCCTGTAATCCCTGATTAACTTATGCTACACAGAGTTAATTAAGTCTCTATTCGCATCCACGTGCACTATATCTATAGCTATAAGCTTGTTATATCATCAACACGGCAGTACATAAACAGAACATAACAGATCTAGATCCAAGAACACAGTACACAAATCTTTTTCAACTTAAAGACAGAAAATGCACAGTACAGCAATTACCAGTAATTCATATAACAGTACTCACAGATTCATTTCTCTAACAATCTTTCACATTAATTAATTCATCAATTCTTCCTTACAATTCCAATTCCCTTCCCAACCTGCGCACACAGCAGCAGGGTCCGCACATAGCTGGACTTGGATCTCTGCGCACACAGCCAGCAGGAGTCTATTCCCCAAAACCAAAATAGATAGCTTAAACAAAAAATCGCATCAATAGCTCATCATTTCCTATCCTTTACAATACAAAATGGATCTCTATTTATAACAATCTAGCCTCAACTTTCCTATGGTATGCAACCCATAGTTTTCGAACCCCTAGTTTACCCTTTGACCCATTACAATGCATTCGGGGCTTTGACCCGCCCCAAAACCCCTACGCTAGACTAAATATAATAAAAAATATCAAGATTGGACCAGTTTCGCAGCTTGTTAGGAGACCCCGTTCCAACAGTCCCCTAACACAATCTTGTGATTTGTCCCTAGTCACTGCAATGGTGCGGCTTCGATTTGTGCGCGCAAGGTAGTCAGAGTGTGGATGAGCGATGGGAGCACTTCCTTACTCTAGGCCATAGCTTTTTGCACAATGTTGACCAGTGTCAGGGAAGTAGGGCCATCTAGAGCAGTGATAACCCGTTCTAACAGCCGGTAGAGGCGTGTAATGGCAGACTGAGCGTCTTCGACGAGTTGGAGTGCGGTGTCAGCCCATGGTTTCAACTGTTTTCGGGCGACATGCTTGTTGTGGAAAATATTCTCAATCTTTTCCAAGACGGCTCGACGCTACGGAAAATATTCTCAATCTTTTCCAAGACGGCTCGACGCTGCGCGGAGTCGGTGGAGGCTCTGACTTGGTCCAGAGCAGGTTCCGCCTGTTGTAATTCTATCCAGATATGCTGCAGCATGGAATGGTGTTGGAGGTCCATCCATAGTTGGGTAGCTGTTTCAACCAATTGTGCACCCTATGTCAGCTGCTCTTGAATAATATGCGTTGCCTCTGTGATCACTTCAATCCACTGGTTGTGTACTTCCTGAGGTATGTTATACTGTTGTTTCCTGGTTCGGTCATGGTGGCAAACTTCGCGCAACACTCTGGTGTGCAGTCCTTGTAGCTTTGTGCAAGATAGCTGTGATAAATCAATTTGGATATTGCCTATAGTAGGATCAGAAGCATTGACGAGGGAAATTCGAGGAAGGGAACACACATTGCTTCGGATGGGGAGTGTTCTGGAGTTGCGGAGAAGCCGCAGCATGTCCCTATATCGCGGCGTTCCTTCTGTGCATGGCTCATAGACAATTCTTTCTGTCGGGAGCTAGTGCTCACCCCTGTGGCTACACTCATCATTCCCAGGCTCTCTGGTTGGGTCCATCCTAGCAACACGGAAGAAGGAAACCCAGAGAATGTTACTGAGCGCAAGAAACTAGTACGTAGATAGCAAGAGCATGTTGTAGGGCGAATAAATAGCCTAGTGTGTAATTATCCAGCCATCCGCACACCGTCCAGAGATATTTAGTGGTGGAGTAGCCCATTCGTGAGACTGACCATCGATCAGGTAGATAAATCTTACCATAAATGGCTACATTGATGATCTGCTACAAATTGTGCGTACTTGTAAGATCCCTTTTTTATTAAATCGAGATGTGCTGACGGTCATCCTATGTACCTAAGGTCGTTTCCATGGAATATCAGACCATGGATGACGCCTGTATCTCGTTCGCATACCCTGAATGAAGGTCGAAGCTAGGTGTGTCTGCAAGTTGGCCATCAGTCTTTTTGAGCCATGTGCTTCGCCCTTGGTTGGAACGTTCTGGCACCGGAGGGCTGCGTCACACATCCTTGGCCCATTTATTACTTGAGGTGTACACAAATTCTTCAAATTATACGTGGGTCCAGGCAAGTCTGTAACCAGACACATGCCTAGGTCAGTGGTACCCCAGCAAGCCTATCCATGCAAGGCTTGATCGTACCCTTGAGTGTTGTATGTCAGCAAGTATCTGCATAGGTCGACTAACCTCGGAGTCCATCTGGCAACTGGGATCCCTATGTGCAGGATCACCATTCTCCAATACTTCTCCTGAGTGAAGAATACTGGTCCTTGCGTAGGTGCTCCGCGCAGTGTTAGTGATACTGCCCCTAGCTTGCGTTCCATGGGAATATTAGGTTCAACCGCTTTCTGATTATCATCTGCGTCCTCTGGACAGTGCGGGTTTCTTTCCATGGTAGAGATGTGATGAAAATTCCTCATGGTCTGAAGACATCGAAGCACTGAAACCTCGTGCAATCAGCCTTGCAAATTTTCTAGCTCCTCATCAGAGTCAGAAAAACATTCACTGTCCTTTTCCCAACAGAGCATTCCTTCATCCACGGGGTTAACCCGATCTTCATCTTGCACAGTTAATTTATAAATATGATCTAATTTCTCCTCCTCATAGGTTGGCTCTGTATACTGCACACCTTCTGCTGGATCTAGTGGTACTACGACATGTGTACCTTTGCTTTCAAACACCATGTTGCATTTCTTGAGATTAATGACACCCCCCATGTCAATTTCCCAGTCCAATCCAAGGAGCACAGGGTAGGGATCCACATCTTCCACAATTTCTATGACCTCAAAGTCAGCTAGGACCCTTACCCCTGCGATGTCAACCATGACTTTTGGTAGCCTCCCTAGAGGGATGATTTTTTGTTGATTGGCCATTCGCAGCTGGATGGTGGACCACTCTAATTTAGGTTCTCCCATTCATTGCCATGTCTACTTTGGTAATACATTCACATCTGACCCAAGATCTAAGATAACCTGATCTATCTCATAGTCACCAATCTGTGTAGTCAATCGCATCTCTCTTCCAGTGCACTTCTTATAGTTGTATAGTTTGTGTACATCCTTGGTCTCAGGAATTAAGTTGGACCAAACTGCACAGGCATTCAGTAGTGCTTGGAGATTTCCTACAGCCTGCAGATTTCATAGCAGCTTCAGACATGCCTTTAAAAAGGGCTCAACCCCTTCCTCTATCTAAGGTTGCGTCGGTGGCTGCGTGGGGACTGCCAATGGTGTTTGTTCTTTGAAATGCACTCCTTCCAAGGATGCAAGCTCCTCCTTTGCTCCTTGGGTGACCAGCCCGCTGCGTGTCATGACTTTTACACAGGGATCCACCTTTCTTAGCTCGGTTTTAACTCTTTGTACGTTCTGCATAGGGGTGGGCTACTTTTACTGCATATTAGCTATTAAAATTGGGTAGTCTTCTACCTCATGGTCCAGCTGCCTACAATATTTGCATGATGGCCTGGCGGGATTTGGGCATTCTCTGGAAAAGTGCCCTACTTCCCCACAGTTATAACAGACTAGTTGCCCATGTCCTCGTCCTACAATTCCTCCCCAACCTCCTCTACCTCGGGCCGGTGATCCTCCAAATTATGCAGAAAGTCTTGGTGATGCAGGGTCCGATTTTACCCTATATAAGTTTCCACGATCCATCATTAAGTCATAAGTACGACATTTATACTCATCATGTCCCACTGATCGGCAGAATCAACACCATTGTTGCTTGAGCTCTAGGACATATGCACCTAGCCGAGGGCAATGGTTCGTATCATGTAGTCTTCCTACCCGACAATCATCACACCATATTGTAGGTCCACTTGAACTTGGTCGTAATAGGACGGATTCCCTACTTGCCCCTAGGCGTACCGGACTAGGTCCTCCTGCTTGCATGTAATCTGTCAGCAGGGGGCACTGATCCTTCATATGGCCAGACATCCGGCATCGTATGCACCAGAGCTCTGCGCAAATGTCCTTTCCCCGCTCTCTGCGCAGGTTTTGTATCTCCATATGCATATCCCCAAGCTGTTCCTGGATTTGTTGTACCCCTGCGGACGTATCCTCTCTAGGGGTAGCCTCCAATTTCATAGCAACTTCCACAGCCTTCTCCTATGATTCAAAGGTTGATGACTCATTGGCATGGGCAGGTGAGGTAACAACATAGCAATGAACCATTCCGTATGCTATCTATCATCATATTCGAATCCTCCTTCCCTAATTGCTTTCTTCAGTCACTGATCAACCTCCCATACTGACTCAGACGCACCATGTTTGAAGTCCTTTACTTCTGCTACCAACTAAGAATAAGATTTTGGCTTCCTAAACTGGTGCTTCAAAGCATCCTTGATATCTTGAATAGATACACCCCCATTCTTGGCAATATACTGCATATACCAGTCCAGGGCCCTGTCCTCGAAGGCCAACGACAGCTGCGCCCTTTTTACCGTATCACTTGCCACATTCTGCGCAGTCCATATAGAGTCTGCAACGAACCAAAACCAGTCCATATCCTCATCTCCTACCCCCCTGAAGGTAGGTAGTTTCAGATGCACAGCCATATCACTATCTAGGGAGGGTGGCGGTCTAGGGGAATTCTTACCTTTGTGCGGCCTAGGTGGCAATGTGGCTGGGGGATCTTGCTCACCTGGTTCCTGCAACCGGTTGTAGGTGGATCTCTCTCCGTCAAGGTTGGTCCGATAGTATTTACCATTGCGTGTTGCACTCCTATCTAGATCGGAGGTCATTCAGTCAGTATGACTACACAAAATACTCTTTTCACACAGTAATTTCTTGACCAGCAGTGGTAACGTCCTTACAAATTTTCCCCGAAACCCTTTTAAGAATCGTCGTTCGGCCTCAGAGTATGATACAAAGTGATCAAAGGCAAATTTTTTCACAAATCCTCCTAACACGCTATCCACCTAGTGATCTACTGTACGTGTGATAGTATTATTAGCCTTTTCCAACTGCTTGAGCAGCTCTGGGGTCCACTGAGTGACTCGTTTGTCCTTGCAGCACTTTTGGAATTCCACAAGTCTGGCCAGCCACTCCTGGAGTTCAATCACAAAGGTTACAAAGAATATTTCGTAGCTTTCAGTAAGAATGTACCTATTTTCCACCTTTTCGCCGTTAACTTTTCACCATGGTTTTATTTTACTGCGAACTCCTGGATCTGTCTTTCGAACCAATCTTCGATCTCTTTTCTTTCAGGCTTCCAGTATTCTCTTGTCATTACTAGATTCCTTTCTCAGACTTCTTCCGGTCCCAGCAATGAAACCATTTGTTGGCTCGAGGGGTCCTGACCCAGGTTCGGTAAGCAAGGTTTGCCAACAAACCCCTATACTACTGGCCCTTTCGGCAGTGACCTGCTTTCGCAGGTCAAAGTCTGACTCGAAGTAGTATGGGTGGGTGCTGGAACTAGGTTTTTGCACCTTGAGAAAGGATGAGTAAAGCAAGCATAGTAATGCTAGGTCCTATAATCCCCGATTACCTTATTCTACGCAGAGTTAATTAAGTCTCTATTCGCATCCACGTTCACTAGATCTATAGCTATAAGCTTGTTATATCATCAACACAGCAATACATAAACAGAACATAACAGATCTAGATCCAAGAACACAGTACACAGATCTTTCGCAGCTTAAAGACAGAAAACGCACAGTACAACAATTACCAGTAATTCATATAACAATACTCACAGATTCAGTTCTCTAACAATCTTTCGCATTCATTCATTCATCAATTCTTCCTTACAATTCCAATTCCCTTCCCAACCTGCGCACATAGTAGCAGGGTCTGCACACAGCTGGACTTGGATCTCTGTGCACACAGCCAGCAGGAATATGTTCCCCAAAACCCAAACAGATAGCTTAAACAATAGATCACATCAATAGCTCATTGTTTCCTATCCTTTACAATACAAAAGGCATCTCTATTTATAACAATCTAGCCTCAACTTTCCTATGGTCCGCAACCCATGGTTTTCGAACCCCTAGTTTACCCTTTGACCGATTGCAATGCGTTCAGGGCTTTGACCCACCCCAAAACCCCTACGCTAGACTAAATATAATAAAAAATATCAATATTGGACTAGTTTTGCAACTTGTTAGGAGACCTCTTTCCAACACAAACTCTACAAGAAACAAGAACAAGTTACCACCATTGTTAGTAATTTAATTGATCTTAAATTACTTCATAAATTATCAACCAGGGCTTGTAAACTGATGAAGTATAGGTGTGCCATTTGTGCTAGGATTCCTTATTATGTTAGTAACTTTTGAACTGAATTAGGATGTTTTCATGCGCACGTTGTATCTAATAATCACTCAAAGTAAAAAGGATCGCCACTCTTGCAGGAAAGGAAGATATCACACTAACAAAAATAAAACTAATATGAAGTGCATAAATAAATATAACACTTCAAAAAATTGAATCTAAATCTACTTCACCCTAAAAGAAAATAAAAAATAATCTTAAAATGCAGAAGTAAATATCATACCAACAAAATTAAATTTAAATCTATTTCACACTTGACGGAAAAGAAAACCTTGAAAGAAATTATACCTCTAGTTGCATTTTCCAAATCAAATAATTATACTTTCTATCAATTAAAATGTTACATGTGCATAATAAATCCTTTTGATTATTTTCTTCATTCTTCACACAAGATTAAATCTATGAAAGAAATTATACAAAAATAATTGTGCAACAAATTATATTTATGAAATCTACAACAAATTCTATTTTAATTGTCGCAAGTGTCCTCTGAAAATCAAATTTATAATTACCATGATAAATTAATCCTATGAAACAGAAAACTTAACTAGAAGTAAAAATGAAACCTTACAACTCCTAGGGGGCCTGTTATAGCATCATTCAACACTTCTGTAGATCTGATGCTCTGTGATATGGTCTTCACTTTATTAAAAAACAATATTTTAAATTCCATACATGACTCTACCCTTCAAGACACACATACACACGCGGGTCCATATATATATATATATATATATATATATATAACCCATGTATATAATTTAAAATATGAAAAAAAATACAAAAAAATATTTTTTGGGCGAGTTTATGGGTTTCACTGAAATCCCACCTACAAGAGCCCGTGGCCTAACTGTATCCCAACTGAATCAATTGTTTTGGGGTGATATAAATACACCTCATGGGAAGGCTTAAAAGGAGGAAAGAGATAGGATATTGATATTATAGTCGATTGGTCCCCGATCAAGTTTGAGTTTCATTATTCCTCTTGCACTCCCAGTCATAGGAAACCCTTGTTTCCTTATAGATATGTTCATTTCCTTTATATGAAAACCATGTGTATATGCTTGAGAGATGATTGTTGAGGCTTGGGGGGTGGATCCGAAGGAAGGTTTCACTTGGAGCCATGGTTGAATCAATGTTGTATTCTTCCATATTATTTTGTTGATATCAATAAAGAAGATCTGTATTGTTCTTGAACATTGTGATCTTATGCTATAATTCATGTTATGATCTTATTATGTATGATTCATGATTTATATCATTATGCTTATATGATCTAATGCTCATATCATATACATGATTTAAACTACTAGTAGTATATATGCTTCTATGAACTTTATTGTAGGTTTTAAAGCCTTGGAGGAAGCATAGAGTTTGGACCCTACGATTACGAAACCAAACGTAGGACCTATGGGTACTATCTCTTAACCCAAATTTCAATAGTTTATGCATTAGGACTGTGTGATTTCTTGCTTCTTGTTGATAGATGCCCTTCAATCTGTTTGGGTTCTCAACCCTGACCCTAGGGATTTTTGTCCCACAACAAAATTGGCGACTCCACTGGGGATTAAAATCTTGTATTTCCTCATAAGGGTCGTTTCTCTCTTGATTTGGGTATTTTTATTTGGTTTCTTGATTTTTCCAATATCTTTGGCTTGTTTGTAGTCTAGGCAGGTAATATGATCTTCTGGATCAAACCTGTATTTTTATTTTTTCTTTGTTGGACTATTTGTACGCTATTTTTATTTCATACAATCACTCACACATGCGCTTCTTTCCATAGAAACATGCGTATATGCAATTTTATTTGAGCACAGTCATGTATATATGCAATTTTGTCACTGCTAAGCTGCGTATATTTGGTCTTGACTGACTTTTTCAAATTCTGTTTCCAGTAAAGGGTATTGCCTGGTTTTTAGTGCTTCCTTGCAGTCATTATTTGTTTGGAAAATTCTTTTTTCTTGTTGCTTATCATTTTCCTATCTCTTTTTGTGAAAAAAACTAGTCAACCTAGGGTTTTCCTTTCGATGAAGTTTTTTTTTTTGAAGTTTGGGTTCAGGAATTCTTGGTGAAGTTCTTGATTGTTTCGAGTTTTTGGAACAAATAATTGGTTTCAATTCATTGATAATAAAATCATTTCATTGCTTTACCTTGCTTTCTTAAAAGTTGACCTTTTTTGGTTTTCTCTTTGTTTTTGAGAATTTCTTTTTGCAATCTTGAGAAATTTTTGGTCTTCCTGAAATTTTTCTTGCTTGCTGGAGTTTTTATGTTGTTGTTCGGTTCAGTTGGTTTGAGTTTGTAACCTCTTTTCACTTTAAGCCTTATCATTTTAATGATTATTATGGCTTGCCAAATTGGAGGTCCTTTGTACTTGAATTTGATCTTGAAAGTTTAAGGGGTTTTGTCTTCTCAAAAAATATTTTTTTTTCCGTAAAAAGTGTAATATTCCTAATTAGTCATGAACTAATTGTAATATTCATTTTTGTTTTATTTCGTTTTTTAAAAGAATAAAAGTGTAAAGGAGGTCCATAATACTCATAAATAATGAATAAATCAAATCCAAATGTAAAAAGGTTGAATCTTGGCTGCTAAATCAAGCACCCTTAGGTGTGAAAAGGGCTGGACATTTTGGCTGGGTCAACCTTGACCAAATCTATAGCGTTTTCTTAGACGAGTGTCCATCAATGAGGCACAACGCAGTTTTATATGGAGATGTCTTATGTGAAAGGAGTGATCTAATTGGAAGTGGTTTAGGGTTTGCAAGCTCTTAACTTATAAAAGGAAGAGGATGGCAGCATTAGAAGTTTGTTGATGATTATTATATTTTTGAATATATTTTCTGTTTGGACATATATCATTCTCTTGTTGTTTAGCTAATAATTAATGTTGTTTAGCATTGGGTGTTCCTGGTCGGGAATCCCACCTCTTCCCATTGACTAGCTCTTGGGAGAGTTTGCATTGTATTGTCCACTATCTGGCTAAAGGCCAAGCTTCTTCTTTCAACTACAATGCAGATCCTGTTGAGGGTTTGGTTGTATTTGCAAACTGCAGCAAGTGGAGGCTAGATCTTTTCAGATCTAGACCATTTCAGTGCTCCTTTTCAGTGGATGAGGCTTCTAATCCATTGGGAGGAGAGTATTGGATGTATCGAGCTTCATTTTCTGATTTTGGCATGTGTCCAACCACATTTTGATCCCTACAGCACAGTTTTACTTCCAGATCTACATTATTCCTGTAGGTGTAGTTGCAGGGTGTTTTGGCACACCATCTGGAGATTTGGTTTTCAAGTGTTGGGGATCTGCTTTTCACTTTGGAGATCCATTGGAGGAGATCATTCTGTTGTTCATATTAGATCAGATCAAGTTCCAAATCTGAATATTTATGTAGATATGCCATATTAAAACTCATATCTGCAATTTGTACATGGTGTATTGTTGAAAACCCCAAGGGGATTTTGAAGAGGAGCCTATATAGTGTATGGATATGTTATAGATCTGAATTTTCATGCACTTATCTACTCTAGATCTAAAGTGTAATCTACAGCTATTTTAGCTCAATAAAATAATGTTGTAAGGCAATTTCCCATCTTTATGTATGGTTGCAACACCTATTTTTGAGGATTTTCTTCTATTGAAGACTTGTATTTCATGTTATGCATCTTATGGGCCATCTTGTACATCTATTTTTCTGCTATAAATACAAATGAAGGGTCTCCATATTGGCCTCCTGCTTTGTCTATGATGATCTGCGTTATTTTCCATATTTTCTGCATTGTATTGTTGCATTCCCCATTTGGGAATATTACAAAAATAAAAATAAAAATAAAAACATCTTTTTTGTTGCCTTTCTTTTTCTTTGGTTTTGGTTTTTGGCCTTATTTTTGTTTTTGAGAAAGTGTGAAGTCTTTAATTTAGGTTTAATTCGCTTGATTTGGGGAAAAAATTTCTTGATTTTGTTCCTCCTTTTTGTCAAGTTTTGGCCTCTTTATTTCTTTGAAAACACATTTTATTGCTTTAGAGTAGTCCATAGGATCTTGCATTAAAACATTTTAGTTTGCATTAAGGTAGTTTCACTTTAAGCATTATAGTATTTTTGATAGATTTTGAGTGTGTGAGTGTGTGTTCAAAAAGAAAAGAAAATAATTTTTCTTTCATATTTTGTTTGTAGAACCTTTAGTAGAAATCACTTTTCATCTAAGAAAAAGAGTTGCATTTTCATGTAGCTAGATTTTCTATTGGTTTCTTCTTGCGTCAAAAACATCATAATTTTCACTTCCATTTACTCGAGATTTAAAAGACAAAAACCATTAACATTAGGCACATAAATTAAAATGAACTATAATTTTTTTATTTTTCATATATACATCAACTAGTCTAGGTCATTTAGGGCCTTGGAATAGGTGTGTGGAGAGTTAATTCTCCAAGGCCACTCTAAATATAAACATATAAGTTGATTAAAAGAGTGAAATATAGTGTCATTAAGTTGTCCAGGAAAGATATTCTTATACAATATTTAAGCACGAGGGCGAGTGAAAATAGGAAAGAGAGATACCCCCTCTGCTACTTGTTGGATCCTAGCCAAATATTGTCCTGCCCAACTTCCAATACGAACTGGTGACGTTAGTTGCCTTTCCTAGGGACCGCATAGGTAACTATGGGGGGTAATACCTATGGTACCTGCGGCAGACATTGTATCACTCTCATTAGTACTTTTGGAGGGTGCCCTTGCGAAGCTCAGGTACTTGCACCGGAAAAGGATTTTGTTTGGAGGTTAGCATAATTTTTTCTGTTACCTTTGCTAGTAGGCCCTGGCCATGATTATCCCAAACCCTCTAATTGTTTCCATGAGATCATTATATTTTCTTGGGGAACTTGTGAATACCTCTGCTACGAAAAAGGGCTGTGATAGGAAACCTTCAATTTTTCTTGCTCTTTCCACGATTAAACGATCTTCCTCCAATAATTCATCCAGTCCAGGAATAGTTATAATGTCTTGAAGTTCCTTGTAACATTGTAAAGTTTGCTTAACCCCTTGTGTAGTTTAGTAACATTCTTCACCTACGATCCAAGGTTGGAGCAAGCTCCTAAGCAGTGGGAGTAAAATTATATCTCTGGCCACATTCTTGTTGAAGAATGAGTCGGCGACTTATAGGCAGCGACTTGGTTAAGGGAAATCACCGGAGTCAATTATCCCAGACTATCTTCAGAAGGTCTTTATATTCACTTTCTTGTATTTTAGTGTCCGATCCTAATCACCTGGAGCGAAAATACCTGGAAGTAGCTTGATTTGTTGTATCTTTTGGGAATTTTTTAGTGAATTCTCTTTGCTCCTAGTTCTCCATAGCTTTATATTTTTTGAGTCTTTACAAGTTCTCTTAATAATTAAAAGTGGTTGATCGACCAGTTCGTTGGTCTAGGAGGCTTCGTGGGCTCTCACCTACGAGTGCCAAGCATTTTTCAAGAAGGCGCAAGAGTAATTCTGCTGGTGATTTTCAACCTATAGCAACAAATGCATCAGAGATTGATCCTCCGCTTGAGACTATTATTTCATAGGGTGAACCTAGTGTAAGTTGTAATTTTGAAAGGAATACTCTCATCCTTTCTAGGGTATTTTTTCAGTCAGAAGAGTTGTTTGAGGTTGAAGACATTCATGAACCCCCTGTGACTCCTTCTTCACCCCTTCCTTCTAATTTTCTAGACGTCATATTATAAGTTGGAACCCCGACTCACAGGCAGGCAAGCCTTGATTTTTCTCCTTCATTTATTTCTATGGCCAATGTTGGAAGCATGATTTCAACTACGGATACTACTAGTATGCATACTCCTCTTTCGGTTGAAGGAGGGGGTACAATTGCAATATCCACTATCACACCTAGTACCGCATTTTTTTTTTCTATCTCCATTCCATCTTCGAGTGGGGGCACACAAATTTTTTCTTCCTACACTGGTTCCAATCTTTTTGGGATGTCATCTAGTGCAATTTACTCAGTTCCCTTAACCTTTCCATCTATTGCTTCCACAACAATGACTTATATTACAAATGGATCATCAACTTTGCAAGGTTTTCCTTCTGGAAGTGGTCATATACCTCATTCCAACCCTTATTTGAATATAGGATCATTACCTTTCTCTGCTCTAGGTCGGAGGTTTAATACTTTTCAAGGAAGTCAAGGATGGTCTAACCCTACTTTCAGTTGTTTAGGAGCCAAGAATCAATCCTTTTTTGGTCAAGAGGGTAATATGCCTTTCCCCTCTATTGGGAACTCTCAATTTTTTTCTCCTTTCGCTAATACATGGAACCTTTATCAAGGGCTTTCCTCTCCTTTTAAAGCTTCGGTGGGGTTAAATTTCTCTGTGTTTGGTAACCCTTCAGTAGGGGGTGGACATCCTATGAATACTTCTGGACCACAAGGATTTACTTATGGTTTAGCCTCTTCTACGAATAATCCTTGGCAATCTAGTGCCTCTACAAATCCAAGGTATTATTTTCTTAATGTTGGAAAACCTACTAATCATGGGTGGAATTTTCTAGCTCCTTTGCGCTTACCATTCCTGGAAACCCTAAATTTCTAGACCTTTCATAAATGACAAATGATCCGATCTCATATAATCTAGCTTGGCCTCCAATTCTCACCAAAATTTCGTCTGATATTCCAAAATTCAAAGGGAAAGCTAGGGAGGATCCGACTGGCCATGTAACAAAATTCCATTTATGGTGTTCATCCAACTCCCTGATTGATGATTCTACTGGGTTGAGATTATTCCAATGCACCTTAACTGGAAATGTTGTGAAGCGGTATACAGATCTTAGTGGGTGTACCTTTTCTAAATTTGGTGATTTGGATACTATGTTTTTAAACCATTTTCAGTTTCCCATTTGATATGATGCTCGAATTGAGTTATTAAATAGTTTCCAAAAAGACAAAGCAAATCACATTTCTTACCATATTCAATAATGGAAAAGAAGGAATAGGATCATTAAGGCCTATATCCCTAATGAATTCCTTCTCGAATGGTTTTTAAAATATTTACAACCAAAAATTTTGAAGGATGTGTCACTCTCTGGAGTGTTCACTAAAGAACGCGCCATATTTAGAGCCCAACAATTAGAACTTATATATTCTCAATCTCTAATCCTTTACAATTTTTTTCCTTATGCTCCTTGATCCAAGTTTGATTTAGCCAAACCTAAGCCCGGTCTCCATGCCGACAGGTTAGTTGGATTGATCGATAATAGCATGGCTAACCTTCTAAGTCAATTGCAGTAGTTGTCTTTACAAAATGCTTCTTTGGTTTAGGCATCACTGTTAGTGTCTATGCCTTCTCAACCTTTAACCATTAATGTTGTCCAATATTTGAACCCCAAAGGAAATCAAAAATATGAGGGGAAGAAAAAAGGACATGGTAAGAAGAAAGATAAGGATGGGAAGGGGAATGAAAACAAACCCAGTGATAATACTAGGGAGGGTAAAAAGGAGTCAAAAAATAAATTTAAGTTTCGATGAAAATTATGCAATGGAGATCATTTAACTCATATTTTCCCTAAGCTTTAGGGCACACAATTATTTTTATCACATCAAGGTTCTTCTAGCTCTTATGTTTTTTTGACTAACCCTTTTCCCCAAGGGCAAAAAATTCTTGTTTGCGCGAACACTAATACTGGGACCCCCACCTGGGGCAACCAGGAACGGAAAAATCATCGAATGTATACATGATGAGATATCATGTTGATTTTGCTAAAATATCACATGATTATGGTGAACCAAAACCCTCTAAGACTAAGGTTGCTCCTAATTTTCCAAAGCTGCTCCATATTGAGAGGCCAATAGTTGAGCATATATCTCGGATGTCAAAAGGCTCTGCAAAACATTCGACTATCAATCCTAATGCAAAGGCTATCCAAAACTACTCTATTATTGAAGATCTGGCCCAAAGCCCTTGTGAGATGTCTACGTTAGAGGTACTCTAGTCATGCCCGACACAAAGGAGTGTGTTATTCACTCTGATCGAAGCGACAGATACGAAAAACTCTCTTATTGTTACATTTGATATTTCGAATATTAAGAAGAGACTCCCCCATCACATGGATTTCCAGATAAAATCTACATATTGGAAAATGAAAATATTTCAAATTGTAGTAGATGAGGGAGCTTCCACATGTGTCATTTCAATTTCATGTTGGAATGCTATCAAATATCCTCAAGTTGTTCCTTCACATACTCTTGTAACTGCATTTGATGATCATTCTCATAGGCCACATGGAATTTTTCCAGCCTTTCCTGTATGTGTTGGGGGTAAGGTGGTTAATATTGAGGTGGGAATAGTTGATGTTAATTTTGATTATAACATTTTATTGGGATGAAATTGGATTTACGAAATGAATGCCATTATATCATCATGATTTCACATCCTATGCTTTCCCCATGAAGGGAGAATTGTTACTGTTGATCAAATGACTTATTCTCCTAAAGAATCCAATGCATATTCTAATTCTAACATTCCCTTGGTGAATAATTCCAAGCCACCTATGGATAATTTAGGAGTCAAAATATATTCCTCATTGATGGGTACTTTTGATATTCCTTCTCCTACCACTCAAATATTCCATTTCATCATCCCTCAAAGAGGGTTCTTCAGAACTCATTATTTTTCGCATCCTTAACCCTTACCCTCCTTTATGACCAAATTAGAGGATGGGAAAGTGGGTGTAATGGCATGTTACAGAACAAATGACCTCATTAGCTTAGAGGAGAAGGAAACATGGAAGGGAGAAAATGACCCAGACATAGACCTGTTTTTCTTAGGTAACGCACCCTAGAGATGACCAGGTCGAGTTATAATGCATCCCAGCCATTCAAAGGGAGAGTTAGTTCCTAGTTTAATGCTTTGTCTTGCCTAAGGGGCAGTGTTACCCATGTTTTCATGAAGAAATGGACAAATCCTGTGGAAACTGACTGGAATTTCCTGCTTTTTCTCAAAATGAGTCAGTTCAAAAGCAGCAACCTACAGTGCAGGCTTCTTATTGGATGTTGCTAAACACAACTGAGCATATATAGAGGGAAAAAGAAAGGAAACGCAAGGAAGCATCATGATTTTTCCCTATTCAAACTGACTGAGAATATTGGCAAGGTTTTTCATCCCCAATTCCTATAAATTGGAGGCTTGGGCTCTTGGTCAAGGGTTGAAGGTTTGATCGTGTGCAGAGCAGAGCTTTATTGTTGAGTGTGAGGCTTAAGGATTGGAAAGGTTCATTGAGAAATCTTAGCCCAAGTATCATTACACTCGGAGATGGAGGAGAGAGAGAGAGAGAGAGAGGATTCAGAAGACTAAGGAAGGCTTGGTTCAACCAACGGTTGTAATCTTCCTTCTTATATATTAATAGAATTGTCTCTATTTTTTCCATTTGATGTTTTAGTGTCACATTTATTTTTTATTTTTCTATGAAGCATGATAGAAATGACTCATATTTTCATAGTTTAGTGTTGATTATATGCTTATTTAATTGCTAGTAAGTGATACCACTGTGAAGATTACATGTGTGCTTTGTTTATTTGCAAGATCTAAACTTGGAGCCAGTGAGGAAGGACTTCAGCGATGCTGCCTAGCGCTCTCCAATAGATTTGCTATCTACAAGGAGGTAATACTTAAATACATCACTTCGTCAATTATGCATTAGTATAAACATGTGTGCAATGTATTTGTAACTATACAGCTAATATGATTATCTCCCTCGGGCACCGGGAAGCCACGAGAGGGATTTACATCAACTACCACCCAAGCATTTTACCCCTAAGCAGAATTGGCGACCATACTGGGGAGTTAATCCTTAGTTCCTGGATTGTTTGTTTATGAGCCTTTGACTCTTTCCCTCTGTCATTTCCCACTCTGTTCACATCCCCTTATGATCCGTTCATATTCCCTATGACCATCTTAGTAGCTCACAGTGTCCATAACAGAACCTGCCTAGCCATTTTTTACAACTCTACCTTGAGTAACACAACCCCTCTGTGTGTTTCAGTGTGTTATAACGTTGTTGATGCTTAGGTACAATGCGTTAGCCATGTTATTAACACCTTGTAGCCTCTGCTAGCCTGTGTTACCCAGTTAAAATTTATTTTTTACACCTTTGTTTTGTTTCCCTTGGTTGTGGAGTTGTTGGTTGCCAGATTAGCTTCTGTATTTTGGATCTATGTGCTTGGTTGCATGCTAGAATTTTTAGTTTCTTTGTTTGAAAAGTTAGTGTTAGTCGCATTTACTTTTTGAAGAGGAAAAGTTTTTTATTAATTTTTTCTAAATATAGCTGATTTCATTCTGAATTTTTTGGTTAAAAAAGTTGTTAGTGAGGATAGAAATATGTCTTAATATTCTTAGGATGAACTGCATTTTTTGAATGTTTTTTGTTTCACATAGGTTTGAAATATTTCTCCCTGTATAATAAGCTCTTCATTGAATTGAATATTAAAATCATTTTTCTGCATGGTTTTGAGTGAGAGTCTCATTACATTTCATATGTCCACTCCCCCTCTGAAGACTAATAAGCAAGTACACTAAAAAATCAAGCACTAATAAAATCAATCATATAGCTCTTTTTCTGAGCTCACAGCAACAGTAGTTTAGGCTAGGATCTTGGGATAGGAGAAGTGAGAAAAACTACCCAAGATCACAAAACTTGAAACTAGAGTCATTAAATAGTGAAAAATATTTTTTCACTCATACTATCGAGACCACTCCACTACTATCAGAGTTAAGCACGAGATAACACTGGGGTGCATGATAAGGTAGCTCGCATTCGAGTGCATAACAATGGGCATTCTATATATCGGGATTCCCCTCAGGGATTTTGAAACTAGATCGGGGATCTAGGTGTTCTGTCCATATAGTGTGTTTTCTACGACCGTGACCCCCCTAATAGTGTCTGTGATTTGAGGTATCTTTAGTTTCCATACTCTTAAGAAATTACACAAGGTGATTGGGGCGTGTTTCCCTAGTACCTGACATAGATGAACCTACTCTGTCTTCGGTCTTTCGGAGGGTACTTGTCTCCACGAGAGTGCTTACACCCATCGTCTGAGGTTTAGGCAAAGTTCCAGAGTAACCGTAACTGTACATTTGACCAGATCTCTCTGTATGCTATTGTGATACTGGGTTTCATCTCCAACAAATGGTAGTACTCAGACAGGGTCTTAACCCTTCTGGCTGCTTGATTGATTAATTTTAGAGGTTATTTTTTATTTTTTAGGTGTGTGGTTACTATCACTGAGACTTCATAATACATCGCAATAAAATTTGATAAAATTAACAGGTCATCATGGCGTCCTTCAACCTTCGTCGTCTTTATAGATGGCAGCAAGGTCTCCCTCCATTAACACTGGGGGAGGAGTCAAGTCTTAACGACCCAGTGCCTTCTCCGGAAGAGAAGTATCCAGTGTTGACCATTGATTTTCACATTGATACCTACCATACAGAGTTTCCAAAGGATCCTTTCAATGAAGCAGTCGTACCTCCTTACAATCCTCCTCTCACTGACCCATTGGAGCCATTGTTAGTTCAGGTAACACCAATTCCATTCATGTCTTCGTCTGCACCTACATCCATTTCACAACCAACGACCATTGGGTCGGTGCCATTAGTGGCCAACTCGGTTCCACCACCATCTTCCATGCCAGTTTTCAATTCTATGAAACTAATTGGCAACCCCAGTAGCCAGCCTATACCCGGTACTAGTAATCCGGTCAACACAACTGCAAGCGAACCTCTGAACCCTTCGAGATATGTTCCTATAGTGACTGCACCTAGACCCATAGTTTCTGCTCCTGCTAGCAGGGCTACTTGGGTTCATTTTAACAACCCTTTTTGTTGGAAGCCATTGTTGAGTTCAAAACCCTTGGCTACTATGCCAGGGGGCAGTGTCATCAATACTTATATGCCAGGGGGCACTTCGATACCCCTACATTCAATAGGACAAGTAGGATCGGAAATTGTTAACGCCATTCCTTGAAGTGGTCAAACCTCAGGTGTAGGGTCTATGTCGATGGTCAACTATGCGAATAACAATATGCCACAAGATAACTCTATCGCGTCCATAGGGGCGACCCTTCTCCAAAACCAATCGAGGCAAGGGGGAAACTATTACACTGGGGGAAGCCAACAATTTTCCCCCAAGTGCAACATCCCCTATGGACAACAACCATACATCCCTACACCTCCACTCGCTGGAAACTTTTATCAACAAATTCCTACTTATCCCATTGGTAACACATTGATGGGCAGACCCTATGGTCCAAATGGTCAGCCAACACCTCCTTGGCTAGACTTAGGGGCAACCATGCAATTTCCATTTTTAGTAGCATTAGACATCCCCAACCTCTACAAATTGACCAATGATCCTATCAACCACAACCCACTCTGGCTTCTAGTACCGCACAAGATTTCATCTAACATCCCTAAGTTTGAAGGGAAACAAGGGGAGGATCTAGCTATGCACATCACCACCTTTCATTATGATCTATTTCTAACTCCATGGTGGATGATAGTATCTAGCTCAGAATTTCCCCCCGCACTCTCAAAAGCAACGCTGCCAAATGGTACATTGAGTTACCACGTGTTGAAATCAATACTTTTGGTGCCTTAGCAACAAAATTTCTTAAGAAATTTCAATTACCTATCCGATACGAAACTGGAACTAAACTCTTAACCTCGATGCCCCAAGACACTACCACCCATATCTCTGATCACATTCATGAATGGAGACGTAGGCGGAGTTTAGTCAAAGCACCAATCCCAGATCATCTGTTATCGAACTATTTTTGTAAGTCACTCTTTCCACTCCTTGATAAAGAAGTTTGCTTGTCTGGTGTAGTCATAGAAGTCCAATCCATCCGTCGTGCACAACATATAGAGCTCATATAGTCACAATCTAGCACGTTGTATGAATTACTCCTCCATGCCCCTGGCAACCCGAATCCTCCCGCTACTCAGTTACCTAGAGTGCACGTTGACAGCCTCATTGGCACAACTTCCGGTGTAGCTGTAAAATAGCTCAGCAAGCAAGCTTCCCAGCCATCTTTGGTTGACACTGCTCCTACCCAATCAGATTCTCTTCCCATCGCTGAGGTAAACTCTATGCACTCTACACAAAAACCTAGTGGCAAGAACAAGAAGAATCAGAAAAATACCTCTACTTCTGAAGAGCAGCCCCATACTCAGAATAATCCCAATCAAATAAAATTTTCTAAGAATGAAAAAGGAAAGGAAAAATTGATGAGATTCCCTTGAAAATTTTGTGTGGAGGACCGCTTGACATATAAATGTCCTCAGCTGCAGGAATGCACAGATTTTATTATGCAAAAGGACTTTGGAAGGACACCTGTTGTCCTTGAAAATCCCTTCCCTAATCCACAACAGTAAGGGGCAATGGTGGTACTCATCCTTTTGGTGAAGGATTGTCTGACATTTATGGCATGGAGACTGTTGAACTCTAAACCTGAGCTAAAATCTATGGAAATCCACTCATCAAGGCTCAAGAACCTGGTTCAAGTTCAAATCCATCACTGCCTAACGATTTTCATATTGAAAGGCCTGTTGCTAACCCTGACATTCGTCCCCCCAAAGGGTCCCTTCAACGCATGACTCATAACACCTCTGTACATGCTACCCAGAACTACAACATTGTAGAAGACTTGGTGCAAGCACTGTCAACTATGTCTGCACTCAAAGTGTTACAAACCTACCCAGCATAAAGGAAAGCTTTTCTTTCGGCCATTAGTGGAGTTGACCCCCATGATTCTATGTTATTCCACTAGAAAATTTGGCGGAAATTCCGATGGCCAATTCGTCGCTATTCCGACACATAGTCGTCGCAAGAGCGACAGTTCGAGGGCGGACAAACCGTGGTTTCTCATGCCGTCGCAATTCCGACGCACGTAAAAAGTGTCGCACTATCGACACCTCTTCCGTCGCTTTCGAACAAGCGTCACTCTTCCGACGTCTCACAAACCGTCGCGCCTCCGATGTTTGTGATCTGTCGCAATTCCGACCCAACGTGGTCCGACGTTTTTGATGTCGCTCTTTCGACGTCTGTAAGATGTCGCAATGCCAACGATATGTGGTCCGACGTTTGGAACGTCGCTCTTCCGACGTCTGTAAGATGTCGCAACTCCGACGAAATGTGGTACGACGTTTTGAACGTCGTTCTTCCGACGTTTGTAATCTGTCGCAATTCTGACGAAATGTGGTCCGACGTTTTTATACTGTCTCTCTTCCGACGTTTCTAGGTTGTCGCAGTTAGGGTTCAATTTAAAAAATTAAAATTAAAACTTTAAAAGACGAGAAACGTTGTTTTGAATATATTATATGAAGTAAAACAGTGCATGAAGTCATTACATTTTCACATCTGAAGATTGGAACCCAAATATCCATCCAGAAAAGTGGAAGTCGCACCCCAGAGAGGCATCTATAAGAAAGTGAAATAGCAGTGTGTAGAATAGTAAAGCAACAGATAGAGTACCGATGTTCATTGTTCCAAATACAAATTAAAGTACCCAAAACCCTGCAACAGAGAAAAACGCTAATCATGTGAAGAGTGTGATATGTCCAAAATATAAAAAGACCATCAGACCATATCAATAAACCAGCAACATAGACCAGCATCGCTAGTTTTGAAGGCAGAGTGATAAACATTAATAATTTTTTTTTCACAAGAGAAAAAACATTGTTTTGAATATATTATATGAAGTAAAACAGTCCATGAAATCATTACATTTTCACATCTGAAGATTGGAACCCAAATATCCATCCAGAAAAGTGGAAGTCCCACCCCAGACAGTGATAGAAAAATACCCCATGTCACATACATGGACTTGATATAAAACCCAGTAACAGTCCACATGGAGATTATCGACAATTTGAGAAAGCATCCAAATATGCCCGAGGCATCTATAAGAAAGTGAAATAGCAGTATGTAGAATAGTAAAGCAAATCACATTGGTGAGGGGCGAAAATGGTCACCATAAGCTCATTGGTGAGGGTCAAAAGAGCCTTCATCACCAAAAACTGAACGTCACCAAAGGTGGCGCCGCCGAAAGTATAGGTGTTGTGGTGACATTCAAAGTTCATCACCAATAATGATTTATAGTGACGGATAGTGACTGTCACCATTGCATATGAGCAATGGTGATGAACAATAGCCTTCGTCACCAAAAAATTGAACGTCACCAAAGGTGGCATCGCCGAAAGTATAGGTGTTGTGGTGACATTCAAGGTCTGTCACCAATAATGATTTATAGTGACGGAGCAGTGACCGTCACCATTTATGAGCAATGGTGATGAAACAGCCTCCGTCACCAAAAAATTGAACGTCACCAACGGTGGCGTCGCCGAAAGTATGTGTTGTGGTGACATTCAAGGTCCGTCACAAATATTGATTATAATGACGGATAGTGACCGTCACCATTTCATATGAACAACAACGATTTTTTGTGATGGACCTTTCATGGCTGTCACTATTGGTGCATATATATGGCGACGTTCATTGACCATCACCATAAACTCATTGGTGACATCAAGGTCCGTCATGAATAATGACTATAATGACAAACAGTGACCCTCACCATTTCATATCAACAACAACGATTTATGGTGACGGACCTTTAATGGTCGTCACTATTGATGCGTATATATGGTGGCATTCATTGACCGTCACCATTTCATATTTTGGTGAGGGTCGAAAAATGTCACCATAAGCTCATTGGTGATGGTCAAAAGAGCATCCGTCACCAAAAACTGATCTTCATCATTCCCTATATATGAATATCAGGGCACGATGGAATCAAACCACCAACCTCCTGCTTGTAAAGCAGGTGCTCTTCCATTGAGCTAGCACCCTTTAAAGGATTAGACTTTAAACTAGCAATTGCCCCTAAAGGTGTAAAGATACACCAAAGGAATAAGAACCAGGAAAACTGAAAGAATTCAGTGTCCTTGCTCCTATTTTTATTCTACAACACTCTACAAAGTATGATCTTGATCTATGATGTATTTGTGCCAAGTGGTTCTAATTTAATAGTAAATGTTATATTCAGATAAAATAAATGAATAACTAAGAGGCCTTATGGGCTAATTTTTAATCCTTACACCAAAATATCTTAATATTCAAGTCTATGGAACAACTCGTTCAAAGTTCAAACTGAAGTAGATTTTAAATGGAAAGCCTAAAACCAGTTAAGTAGTTTACAAGTTAACATTTGGATATAACTTCTGTTCAATTTATATGAAAAGTTATGCCATAACCTTGAAACTAGTTTCTTAGCTAAAAGACTTTCTTAAGTCAACAATGACAAAAAAAGATAGTCATGGCGAGAAAAATTCTCTTGTTTTTTCTAATGAGGGTGCATGTAACTTGATAAAGGTTGTATGAGTATCAAACCATAAACAGTTTCACTAAGACATGGAAATGACAAAGTCTTGTTAAGAAATAGAAGTTTAGTTGAATATATGAAAAGCATCGAGCTAAATGATATAATTAAACTAAAAGTAACTGTAAAAAAATGAAATTGCCATCATATACCATCTAGTTTGGTTAGTTCTTCAGAAAAGGAAAGTGCAATTGCATGATCCAGCTCCTGATATTGATTCTGTAATGGACCATCCTGAACAAAAATGTCCACATACAACAATCAATGTTATCGTATTGGCAAGACTTTTGATATAATCTATCAAAGCATGTACTATGTAGGAGAATAACTAGAAAGCACAACTAGAAATTTGAATCACAGCATAAAAATATAAAAGAACATGCAACAGGAAAGGAACAACTCCACAGTTTGAGAAATATGAACAATCCATGAACCTGTTCTTATATATTGATATAGATAACGAAATAGCAATCAAGATTTATGAAATTCAAGTATCACACAACAAATATGCACAAGTATGAAAAGGAATATGCACAAGTGCATGATCGACTATAATAACAACTCACTCCTTCCTCTATTTATATGAGAGGTAAAGGGGCTTTACAATAACAAGTGGACCTAGTCCACTACAAGCAAACTTTAAAGACACATTTAGGTCCACCCATGTGAAGTACTCTACTCTACATGACGTGTGTCAGCATCAAAGGTGACACTGATTAACAAGCAAGCCCTCCATGGCATGAACACTACTCCCCAAGGCCAACAATCCTCCAAAGGTCCGAAGCTCCAATGCATCTCCTCAGTCATGTGTCTCCTTAAGGACAATGCATATCCAAGGTAATGTGTCACTTTAAGGACTCCCACACCTACATATCCACTCCCTCAACCCAAGAGTTCACATGTCAAGGGATTTTGTGTGCTCATGTTGATTTTGGGATGTTTTTGTCATGGTGAAATACCCAACTCTACTCCAAGCACACAAACTCCCTTCATGCATCAACAACATGAAGTCACCAAGCTCCATACTAATCCAACACTTTGAGGAAGAATGTCTTTCAAACAACCAAACAAGGTCTAGTACCAAAAAGTAAACCACCTCTAATGTCCAAGTCCATTAATGTAAAATTCATGCTATTATTATTTCAAGAATATTTATATTTTATCCAACATGATGACCCACTATGTGCACTATTTGTAGGGAATCTTCTGGATTTTTTTGCTGCAACGTGTTGATCCACTATGTGCATTGGTCAACAACTCCATTTAGTCAAGGAACTCTTCTAAAGTTCTTTCCAAGCTTCATTTCTCTTTCCTATCATCAAGCAAATTGGAGCAACTAGAAAGAATTCCATTAACTGTTGTCCATCCAGTTGTTTCCTAAACAAGTGCCTATTGCTTAAAGAAAGTAGGAAACTATCATGAAACATGACTATAGCCACATAGTTTCAATAGCTATAATCTGAAAATGTTATTGAAAACACTGTTAGATTTGTTTCATAAAAGAGCACCTAGTCCCAAACAACAAAAAATGTTTGTGGAGAATGGCTTGTTTCACTATCGTTGAGCTTGACTGTAAACGTTGACAGGTTTTTGAGCCAATAAAGTCCCTGGAGAAAAAAAATGATGGTTTCTCTCTAAAACATATGCAGATAAAGATACAAGATTTGAGTGGAGGACTTACGTAGTTTCATGACTACCGCTCGACTTGTAGCTGTTTGGTTTTTTGGTCTGCTTTATTTTTTATATTTCAGATCTAGTTCCGGAATTTTTGGATTTCAAATTTCAGTTATAATAGCAGAATTCTGGGTTGGCTCACATCATTGGTATTAGAACCTCAATTAATAGCAGATTCATATCATATTTTTTGCTACAGTTCAAATTAGTTAGTTATGTTCACCAATTTGTTTATCTTTCAAGGAATCCTTGTAAGGAAGATAGAGCAAAGCACAACTCAGATATATTGTCACCAACATATACATCAACTCAGATATATTGTCACCGAGAGAGAGAGAGAGTAGCACTGCTCTTACATCCCTAACCCAAGCTTGAAACGAATATGCACAAGTGCATGATCGACTATAATAACAACTCACTCCTTCCTCTTTTTATATGAGAGGTAAAGGGGCTTTAGTGGACCTAGTCCACTGGAAGCAAACTTGCAAGACACAAGTAGGTCCACCCATGTGAAGCACTATACTTTACGTTACATGTGTCAGCATCAAAGGTGACAGTGATTAATAAGCAAGCCCTCCATGGCATGATCACTACTCCCCAAGGTCCAACAATCCTCCAAAGGTCCTAAGCTCCAATGCATCTCCTAGGTCATGTGTCTCCTTAAGGAAAATGCATATCCAAGGTAATGTGTCACCTTAAGGACTCCCACACCTACATATCCACTCCCTCAATGCAAGAGTTCACATGTGAAGGGATTTTGTGTGCTCA
Source organism: Pinus albicaulis (assembly GCA_034641835.2). Lineage (NCBI taxonomy): Eukaryota > Viridiplantae > Streptophyta > Pinopsida > Pinales > Pinaceae > Pinus > Pinus albicaulis. Next base: position 1,523,523,752 of record CM076580.1, read on the forward strand.
TGTTGATTTTGTGTGCCCCAATTTCCGACGGCCACTTCGTCGCTATTCCGACACATAGGCGTCGCAAGAGTCATAGTTTGAGGCCGGGAAAAATGTGGTTATCCATTACGTCGCAATTCCGACACTTTAATAAAGTGTTGAAAGAGCAACACTTTTTCCGACGTTTCCAAACAAATGTCTCTCTTCCGACGTTTTCCAAACCATCGCTCTTCCAACGTTTTCCAATCTGTCAGTCTTCCGACGTTCTCCAAAGCGTCGGTCTTCCAACGTTCTCCAAAGCATCGGTCTTCCGACATTCGTCACAATTCCGACACTACCTCTTGCGACGTCTAAAGCATCGGTCTTCCGACATTTATCATTTTTCCACACAACTGTCGCAATTTTGACGTTTCTTCTTCCGTCATTTAAGGCGTCGCACTTCCGACATTTATGAGATGTCGCTTTTCCAACAAAACAGTAAAAATATTTAAAAAAAGAGATGTCACTCTTCCGACGTTGAAAGCGTCAGTCTTCCGATGCTTAGGAAACATCACTCTTTCGACACTTAGGAAACGTTGCTCTTCCGACGAAACAGTAAAAAAATATTTTAAAAAATAATCGTCGCTCTTCCGACGTTTAAAGTGTCAGTCTTCCGACGCAAGGCTAAAAATATTTAAAAAAAAAATGAAACGTGTATATATATATTTCAGTAATAAGGTTTTATTGCAAATTTGTACTTCGTTAAAGAAATAACCCACCAACAGATCTTTGAATGAAAGGCTGTAAAGATTTAACAGCAACCACAGGTTGGCCGCCTCATGGTTTTGAAGATTTCATAACTGAGAGAACTTATTATAAAGTCACATAATAAAATAAAATGTTATCAAATTATTTTAACCAAATTTTTTTACAAGACAATTGAAACTTGAAATGGAAAATAAAATTCAACTGCACCTCATATTGAACTTTCACTTTCAATGAAATAGGTAGAAAAAAGAAAAACTCTTCAATAAAATGAAAATGCTAATGAATTCTTATAACCTAAGTTTTTTTACCAGACAAATAAAACTTGCAGTGGCAAATAAAATTCAATCGCACCTCATATTTAACTTTTAATGAAATGAGTAGCAGAAAAGAAAAATTACGAGGCCATGACCAGGAAATCCAAAATAAGTGTATCATGTGTCAGATTCAACAAATGTATAATATAATTTATAATATACAAGAAGATATAGTCTAATTGTGAAAATTTTCATCTCTTAGTTTTGTGTGCTTCCTCACTACGGGAGCTTAATGTTTGCGTGAAAGAATCCATTGTAATGTCATCTCTTCGATTATATATTTGAATTAGACTTTCATAATTTTCGGGTTAAAGAAAAATGATTTCACAATTGGTAAAGGTTTTGAAGATTTCATAACTGAGAGAACTTATTATAAAGTCACATAGTAATATAAAAAAAATGAAACGTGACAGTACTCATATAATGTGCCACTAATTATTGAATATGTATGCCACTCATATGACCCTTATCTTCCCTTATCTTTTTGTCAATTCTCTTCCGTTTGATTCCAAAATGTTGATGCTCCTGTGATAGTCTTCCATGCCTTTAATATATGGATCCTATTGCTATAGATGAAGCCCTTTTCAAAGAGTGATAAGATAAGACTCTCATGCAAGATAGGTGGCCTAAAATTGATCAGGTTTCTTAGAGCTACTAAGGCAATAGGTGATACTACGTTACTTATGAAAGTATGAAACGACGTAGGTGATACTACGTTACTTACAACACACAATCTCACATAATGGCAGAGAACTAATCCAACAAATTTTCATTAAGCTCTCTGGTCTCTCTCCCGGGAGACAAAACCATTGCCAAAATATACCCTCGACCTCCTATTGTTGGATGTTGATTCTTTTTAAAGCCACTAACTAATGCAGAATTTGTGCATATTGATATTTTTGGAAGCACACGCCTAAATAGGTTGAAGATCTTCAAAATTAGAGCAATTTCAAGCATAAATTGTAAATGAAAAAACGAAAGGAGAGAGCCATCACGACATCAAATTTCCCCTTCTTAGTTTTCTGCATATGATAAAAATTTTCTCATAAAGTGAATTTTGATTGTACATTTTCCTTAGGAGGCCCATTTTAGACCTCAAAATTCCCCTAATGAAATAGGGTTTATGTTTTGCAGATCAAGCATTGTGCTATTGAACAAAATATATGACCATTTTGATGACTTATGATGGGACTTGTTGCAACAAATAGTCCATGCCCAATGATATCAAAATCTTCTATTCATGAAAAAAAAATAGGGTTTCATATAAATATGGAAGCCTCTCAAATTAGTCTTCCTGAGAAAAAGGTGAAAGCTATTTTTGAGAGACTGGCTAGGGATAGGTCACTAAAAAAACCACAATTTGTATCTTTTCAGGACGTAATCTGGGTATCTCTCATCTCAAGCGTTCTTGTGGTAATATGCCATTGAAAATAAGATGTCCTAACACTGCTGCCCAAAAAGTGCATGGTGAAGATGTTTCGGAAGTGATATGGGTTCTTCTGCTTATCAATGTACTTCAAAGAACTTCAAGACAAAATGATGTCAAGGAGTTGGAACTTGGAACAATGTTAAAGAGGAAAAGGATATGGAAGCAGCAGAATGTACTAGCGAGAGCTTGTATTTACTATTTTTCAATCTTGTACATTTATTTTATTCCTACCATATAACTTGGATTGCAAAAAAGTGCTCTTAAGACATTGTGTTCTCATTGTGCAGATTCATGCAAAACTCATGTCATGGTTGTAACTGTCTGTGCTCTGAATGGTTGGCTCTCCTGCTTGTCAGTTGTCCTCGTTCAAGTTTGCTCCATCCTTATTTAAGTCATCTATCACAGTATTATAGTTCATTGGTCGATGAAAATGCTATTATGAAGGCCCTCCCAAGAATGATTGGACTGACTTTCAACTTATTCCCTTACAGTTCAGCCTTTCCACTACTTGTAAACACGGATATTTTCAATTTTGAGGGTTTATATGTTAGTTCATTCTAAAGGAAAATGTGTTTTTTAATGCTTCAGATGTTATTAACAAATGGGGTTTATATTGTGCAGGTCAGACGTTGTGTTATTGAACAAAATCCATCATGTGGGCATAGTATACCCAAAATCTATGACCATTTTGACGACTTATGATGGGACTTGTTGCAACAAATAGACCATACCCAATGATGTCAAAATATTCTATTCATCAAAAAGAAAGAGGAGGGTTTCATATAAAGATGGAAGCCTCTCACATTAGTCTTCCTGAGAAAAAGGTGAAAGTTATTGTAGAGAAACTGGCTAGGGATAGGTCACTAAAAGAACCACCAATTTGTGTCTTTTCAGGACGTAATCTGGATATCTCTCATCTCAAGTGTTCTTGTGGTAATATGCCATTGAAAATAACACGTCCTAACATTTCTGCCTAGAAAGTGCACGGTGAAGATGTTTCAGAAGTGATAAAGGTTTCTTCTTATCAATGTACTTCAAAGAACATCAAGACAAAATGATGTCAAGGAGCTAGAACAATATTAAAAAGGGCAAGGATATGGAAGCAACAAAATGTAATGGTGAGAGCTTATATTTTTCAATCTTGTACATTTCTTTTATTCCTATCATATAATTTGAATTGCAAAAAAGTGCTCTTAAGACATTGTGTTCTCAAGTGCAGATTCATGCAAAGCTCATGTCATAGTTGTAATTGTCTGTGCTCTGAATGGTTGACTCTCCTCTGAATGGTTGGTTCTCCTGCTTGTTAGTTTTCCTTGTGCAAGTTTAGTCCATACTTATTAAAGTCATCTATCACAACATTATAGTTCATTGGTCGATAAAAATGCTATCAAGAATGATTGTACTGAATTTCAACTTATTCCTTGCAGTTCAGTCTTTGCACTACTTGTAAACATGGATATTTTCAATTTTTGAGGGTTTATATGTTGCTTCCTTGTGATGAAAATGTGTTTTTTAAAGCTCCAGATGTTATTAACAAACGGGGTTTATGTTTTTCAGGTCAGGCATTGTGCTATTGAACAAAATCTATGACCATTTTGACGACTTATGATGGGACTTGTTGCAACAAATAGTCCATGCCCAATGATATCAAAATCTTCTATTCATGAAAAAGAAAGAGGAGGGTTTCGTATAAAGATGGAAGCCTCTCAAATTATTCTTCCTGAGAAAAAGGTGAAAGCTATTGTTGAGAATCTGGCTAGGGATAGGTCACTAAAAGAACCACCAATTTGTATCTTTTCTGGACGTAATCTGGGTTCTCTTCCAGATGTAATGTGGGTATCTCTCATCTCAAGCATGTTCTTGTGGTAATATGCCATTGAAAAAAAAACGTCCTAACATTTCTGCCCAGAAAGTGCATGGTGAAGATGTTTCGGAAGTTATAAAGGTTTCTGCTTATCAATTTACTTCAAAGAACTTCAAGACAAAGTGATGTCAAGGAGCTGGAACAATGTTAAAGAGGACAAGGATATGGAAGCAATAAAATGTGAAGTAAAACCTGTAGTGCATGTCAAACAAAACCTGCCAAAAGTGGCTGAGAATATAATGGGTGAAGAATCTTCTGAAAATTGTCAAGGTAGCACAATAGAGAAGGGACAAGAGTTAGAAGACACTACAAAATTAGATTCAAAGTCATATCATTCTCCTAAAAGCATGGAAACAGGAGAGAAATTTCAGGAAAGTGATGTGCATTTTGGAGAAGAGGACTGATCTAATTTGCCTATGTGGTGTACCAGTGAAGGAGATGCAGAAGGTGCCATGACCTTTCACTCCTAGTCAACTTTCTCCCGTAGGAGTGAAGCTAGCTCTTTTTCTAGGAGGGAGAATGAGCCATCATTTTCCATTTAATCTTCTCTGGGTTCAACATATGCTTCCAATTTCAGTCCCAACCATATGTACAAGTCATATTTTCCAGCCGCGCATTTACAGAAACAGGCTATATTTACAGATATTTCAAGTCACGATGACAAAGAAATATTTCTGGCACATCCTCAAACCAAGTCATACAACCAATCTCCACCTCATGGATTGATCCTCAATGTAGTAAAAGGCATGTTAATGTACCAGTTAAATCAGTGGCATCTACTGTCCAGTTGCATGTTAAAAACCAAACATAAAAGGAAGTTCAATGCATGCACCGAGAAACTGTGTGAATAGAAAAACTAAGAGCCTCAGTTTCAGTAGCTGCCCATATCATCCAATACAAACTAGAGAATCTTCCTTTGCATATTATGGTTGCAAAGTTTCCGGGAGCATGACAGTTAGCCCTGTAGGGTGGTTAAACCCTACAGTAAAACATACTGAAACATATCTGGCGAGAAGCTTCTCTCATGGATCTTTTGAAGTGCCTGCTTTGCATTCTTTAGATGAAAATACTAGTGTTTGGAGCCCAGAAAGAGCCAGCATGAAATTAGTTCAAAAAAACCATCATCTATGGTCATCTCCTGGATACGTTCAGCCGAGGTAAACAAAATTAAATAAGGAATTAATGCCCTGCAAAAATTCGTTGAATAGGGATTTAGAAAATGGGGTCTTTAGAAAGCTGCTCTCAGAAATCTCAAAAGGAAGTGGCAGTTCTACTACCTGGAAACATGAACCATATCCTATTGCTACACCAGAGATAGAGCGTAGTCATCTAAGTGCATCAACTTCACCTACTCATCCTTTGATTTCAGAGGGTCTTCTTCACTGTTCGTTCAAGGATGGATTTCCATATTATAGCTTTTCTTTGAAGGAGTCTGAAAAGGCTTTTGTAGCCAAAAAGTGGAAAGTCAAAAACCGTGGCAGAGAAGGCTTTGACTGGTTGTACACATTTCATTCTGGTCCTGATGATAAGACAATTTTGAATCTTTTGATAAAAAACAAGAATAAATGGGTAGCCTTAAAAGACAAGCGCTTGTTGATCTTGTGGGACACATGATAGTCACCAGTTCATTATGCCCTAAGATTAACAGTTTTGGTAGCTTAGAAATTGCCGTGGAAACTGAATTTGTTCTATTTGGTGTATACATTGAACATATCAAAGAGAGACCTGCAAGACAAACATGTTCAACAGAATAGCATTCTTGTTTCGGATTCCAAACGGCAACTATGGTGATTCATGCTCTACATCAGTAACATTCTCTAGTCCAATTGCCGACAATACTAGTTTTGTCCCAAGCTATGCCACCTCAACTAAAAAGGCCATCAAGAACCTGACGTCGGACTTACGGTTGAATCATCCTTCACAACAAAGATACAGCGAATTCTTTCAATCCAGTCTTGATGTCTGGATCTATAGATGGAAATGAAGTTTGTGTGGAGAACTGGGGTAGTGGGGTATCTCAAGACTCAGATGCCGAACTTTGTCTATCCCAGGCTCCCATCCATTTTCTCCTCATTTGGAATTGACAGCTACAGTGACCAGTGGAACTGAAAATGACACTATTTCACAGAATCCGGGGGGATGAGGACAAAATTTTCTGGACAAAAGCCTTCATAATTCAAAGTCGATACATCACATGATCCAGATAACTCTTGCAAGTCATAATGCAGCAATAATTCCGCAATGAGCCCTACCCCAAGTTCAGCAGGATGTGCTTTTGATGACCAGTCTCCAGTCTCCGGGTGAAGGACTTGGAAGCTGTCACTTAAATTGTAAAAGGCAATGCAAGACAAGTATAACGGCTCTAGTGCCAGCAGACATACATGGTTTGCCCAAAATTAAATCAAGTGGACCTTCACCTCTGATTGAGAGGTGGAGACTCGGTGGCAGGTGTGATTGTGGTGGATGGGATATGGGTTGTGCACTCACCTTACTTCACAATCGGAAACAAAGAAGGAACAACGACTTAATTGAGACCAATTCAGAGGAAGTGGATTGCTATTCAGTATATGTGCTTTCTAAGGTATTGTATCTAGGAACCAATCATTTTGATTTCAATTATGTAGAGTGCCACAGTGTTATGTTATGGGTATTCAACATCCATATCCTTTTCTCCTGTCTTTTTCCCTCTGAAAATACCGGGAAGTTTGTCATTCTGTAACTCCTATCTGAAATTTTTGTTCATGTCGGACATTATGTGAATTACAGGGAGAAAGGGA